>CM024577.1:15396181-16596181 GCA_014182395.1 Eucalyptus sp. ANBG9806169 | reverse complement strand
TTATATATATATTTGACATCGCTCAAATGAAGAGTGTACAACAACGCTCGTGTTTACCTACTAGTTAACTAGAAAGACAGATTTACCTGCATCTTTTGATATTATAAAAATAATGCGTTACAAAGCTAATTAATATAGCCGTATCTTCTTGTTAAGGGTAATATTTATAAGTGAAACAGTAAATCCATTCAATGAGAGTATGGAAAATGTAATTTCCACGTGCAATGTCATGGTTAATAATAGTTAATTATGTAGATAGATATATCTCTTTGCATATGTTTCTTTGCTTGCTTAGATAATGTTAATACTCTCATATAGAGACATATTAGACAATATGTATGCTATATGAATGAGTTTAATTGTTGTTGGAGATCTTTTTCATCAATGATATGCAACTACTTTAATTTGTAATAAAAAGGAGACGTGAGCCTGATATAACAAACTAAAATTCTCAGGAATAAATAGAGGATTATTTACGTTCTTTGAGGTTGTATTAGACACTTGTAATAGACATTTTCAGTATCGTGAAATTACCATCAATATTTCCATCCATCCCAAACATTGATATTTCAACGATCCAAATCTTAATTTTCTTAATAGTAAAGTAATCATGAGAAGGTATACTTGGTTGTGCTTAAAAGGAAACCAATTCTTTCAAAACCTACCGTTGACAATATTTCTTAATCCGGGAATGTGTTAAATGCAACTCGTGCGAGTCTGTCCACAATCCACAACAATAATGAGAATGACAAAGTATTTACCAATTTATAGAGCCCTTCATCTCGTGGTGCTCCAAGCCCAACCCTACGGAGTTTCTTCTTCTTTCTTACTAGTCCTTCAAGCACTTCAAAGCCAGATCCTTGTTATGCCCACAAAATAAAGAATCAAGCATCAAATCTTGCTTGCATCTTTAAAAACCTCTTTCGATATGCATATAATGTTCATGTCTCACATATTCCGGGCTTGTATGTAAATAAGCGTCGGATCAATGATTTACCCGAAAGAATATATATATATATATATATATATATATATATATATTTTTGGTATGATATATATATATATATATATATATATATATATATATATATATATATATATATATAATATATATCTATCTCAAATGATTATTATGGTATCCTGGATCTTTTTATGATTGGGTATGCTCTGAATTACCCATTAACAAGACCCATTATTAAATCCTTTTATTTGGACATAATTTGGCGAACAATTATCGAGCTATTAAAACATAAGAGATTGTGATTTTTCTCTTTGCGTGGTCTGCGGCACAGAGGGTCACAGCACCCAGCTTTTCTTCTCCTCTCCCTCCTTCTCTCTTTATATATCAGCCCAACCTCCGTTGTTACGCTTCCCCCGCTCGCTCTCCACAATTCATCAATCCACCGACGGCCTTCTTCTTCTTCTTCTTCTTCTTCTTCTTCTTTTCATGGTTCTTGAGCACTTTTTCGTTCCTCTTATGGTCCTGGACCACCCTCCGTAGCTTAGGTGCGTTTATTTGTGTTTCTGTTCTCTTTTTTTTTTTTTTTTGTATCGGGGAACGAAATAAAAAAAAAACTATTTCTGTTCAAGGGAACAGTTTTGAATAAAAGAACGCGTTTGGTAAACTTGTTCCTAGAATAAAAAAGAACATAAACATATTTGGTAAATTTGTGTTCTTTTTTTTTTATTTCTTTTAATTTTTAATGTTTTTTTTTCATTTTTTTTATTTTTTTTTCATTTTTTCTTGCTTTGGCCGGTCGCCGGCCTCGGCCATGGCTGGTGACCGGCCGACGAGGGGCGGCGGCCTCGCCCCCCACGGTGAGGCTCGCCGGCCCCGCCGACCCGGCCGACGACGGGGGCGGTGGCCTCGCCCGGCCCGCATCAAGGCTCGCCGGCCCTCGGCGAGGCCGAGCCTCACCGTGGTTGGGCGAGGCTCGGCCTTGCCGAATGGGTGAGCCCGAGCTCGCCCGCCAAAGCGAGGCCGAGCCTCGCGATGGTGTGAGCAAGGCCTCGCCCAACCACAACGAGGCTCGGCCTCACCGGGGCCGGCGAGCCTTGCCGTGGCCGGGCGAGGCCGCCGGCCCTTGTTGGCTGGTCACCGGCCATGGCCGAGGCCGCAACCGCCAAAGCAAGAAGAAGAAGAAAAAAAAAAAAAAGAAAGGAGAGGAGAGAGAAAAGTTGTTCTTTGTTTTTGTTCCAAAATAAAAAAACAACAACTTTTTTTTTTTTTGTTTCTTGTTTATGTTCTTTTTTTGTTCCCGAAACAAAAGAACAGATTTTAGGAACAAAAACGCAAACAAACACGTTTTGTTCTTTTTTTTGTTCCCGGGAACAAAAAAAACAGAAAATCTGTTCATAAACAGAAACAAAGAACACAAACAAACAGGCCCTTAGCTTCTCAAAGCAATTCCCTGCTTAATTTGTCGCCACCTTTTCGGGATAGCAGTGGCCGCTTCGCTGAGGCCAACAATGCTGTACTATGCCAGGTGCAAGGATCGCCACAACGAGCCCCACTTCCTCCAGTCCTGCTTCCTTTGCAACAAGCCTCTCGGATTCATCTCCGACATCTTCGTGTACAGGTCAGTAGTGAGTCCGCGTTTCATGGATCTGATTTACCAGACTATCTCTTTTCTTGCAATAGACCGTGGAAGAATCATTCTTTTAAATCAGGTCGGAATCGGATCGTGATCTGCTTTTCCGTTTCTCTATTTTAAGAACAGCTAAAGATCGACGAGGCGAAGGAGACGAGCTGGAAGTGGTTGCCGTCGTCGTCGTGTTCCTCATCCTCCTCCGCCTCGAGGGCTTCGAGAAAATCAGAGTCGTCCAAGGACAGCAAGGCCGTACGGACTGGCACGGTGGCGGTCGCGTGGAGTCATTCTTTTAACCCCTATAGAAAGATCCCCGAGGAAAATTCCTGGGAAATCTGTACCTGGAGACCCTTCCTTCGATGTGTAAAGAGACTAGTGGGAGGGTCAGAATTTACATGATGCGAGAAGAAATAGAGGGAGAAGAGAAAAAAGAAGAAAGAAGAGACCCGCGGAATATATATATTTTTTATTGTCTTTTTTTTTTTTTTTAAATCTATGATGAATGTCTGTCTATAAGGAAAAAAAAATGGAGCGTCCATGATTTTTAATTTGTTTTATCCTTTTCGTTATGTTATCGTTGAAAAAGGTGGAAAAATGGCGCACCCAATTGATTATTGGGTCGTGTTCGTGCTTTTATCTTAACGGAGGTACTTGTTGGAGAACATGGAAATTGGCATACCTAATTATTGGAGAAGAAAAGTAAAATAGTAATTTCAGGAATTCCTTTTTTAATCTTATTGAATATATATATATCCTCAATCGACTGATTACATCTCCAGCAAATTTCTTAGGATCGAATCAACTAATCAAAATTAAATCAATTAATGTTAAGATTTGTTTCTTAGGAAAGTTGTCACTCACCATCTGTGGCATTCCTAAGACACTGTTTTCATGATTCATCTTGATATTTGATCATCAAGACCATTGCGTTTCACCGTTTGCCTCTCTCCTTAAACCCCACTTACAGACTTGTTAACCTTCCTGCTAATGGCTCGCTATTTGACCACCATACTTATAATAAATAAAATGCAAACGATGTTTCTGAACAAGTAATTTGCAATCATCGGCCATGATGGCTCAATGATAAAGAGATCACGGTTTGCAATGAGGTGTACGAGCTCGAGCCTTTTTGTACGTGAATCTCTAATCAACATGTGCCTTGAATATTATCTACATTATGTGAAGAGACTTCTTGATTTTGGATACAAATGTGGGGCCACAGTGACATTCAAATACATATGAGTGAATTGAGTAGTTATAATTCAAAATCTAACATTCCGTATGACAGTAACACCCAAAACGGTAGCGACCCTAGTTACACCTTCCTACTATCTTACGTCCTAAAAAGAACTATTCATTTTCAAAATCAAAAGAGACTTAAGATGAATATATATATATGTATATTGATGCTCCTTAGCATAGTAGACCGCAAATTAACAAGATCAACGGGCAAGCAGCCTGCATCACCCAAATTTGGTCCAAATGGGCAAGGTTGAGCAATGACCTTGCATTAAAATGCCCGATCCACCTAACTTTGGGGCAAATCTTGCTTGCCGCCCCTAACGTTTCATCATATATTTTAAATGATGTATGGGCTTTGCATAACGCATTGGGCTTAACTTTTAGCCCATCCTTCATAATGATCGCCTCTAAATGCAGTGTTAGATATCTACAAAATATAAGATATAGAAACATGTAATACCTATTCAATATTGTAACATAGCCATAGAAGTTTTCATCCGTCAAAATCATCGACAATCTAATGATCTATTAAATTATGTACGGACTTCTTGATTTTTCATTAGTGAAGAGTGATGTAGGCATATATTCGGAGTACCTCAAAAGAAAACATATTTTCTATGGAAAAATATTTGGATTAAAACTTAGGCATTGTTCAAATGAAAAAAATAAAAATCAATACTAGCTTAAAATTAAGGTTAGTTTTTAAAGCATTGAATTAAAAAGCGTTTACAGTGTTTCCAATTTTTTTGACAATTTATATCATTCATATAGATGCGATAACCATGAGATACAATATTTGAAATCAATTTATGACTTTTTCGTCTATACATTGTTCTTTTGTACTTATAAACTAATACATTTCAAGTTAATTAATATTTAGAATACAATGCAATATAAAAAATGGTTACTTCATAAGCTTTTTTAACACACAAGTATCAAATTAGGAAAAAAACAGATCAATTTTTTTGGCCAATTCTGTTTGTTATCCCCTTTAAATTCATTTTTCATTAGTGAAGAGTGACGTAGGCATATATTCGGAGTACCTCAAAAGAAAACATATTTTCTATGGAAAAATATTTGGATTAAAACTTAGGCATTGTTCAAATGAAAAAAATAAAAATCAATACTAGCTTAAAATTAAGGTTAGTTTTTAAAGCATTGAATTAAAAAGCGTTTACAGTGTTTCCAATTTTTTTGACAATTTATATCATTCATATAGATGCGATAACCATGAGATACAATATTTGAAATCAATTTATGACTTTTCCGTCTATACATTGTTCTTTTGTACTTATAAACTAATACATTTCAAGTTAATTAATATAATTGTGTCTTCTTAGTAAGGATAATACTTTTTAGTAAAATGGCATATCCATTCATACGTGAATTGAATATTTCCTTTGTAAAATGGTCGTTATTTATGTAAAATATAATTTCTTGCTTGTGGTAACCTAGTAGTTAATTATATAGATAAAATTATTTCTCCGCATTTGTTTGTAACTAGCTTAGGCAATATTATTCTCTCATTTAGAGACATATGAAACCATATGTATGCTAGATGAATAAGTTTTAACTATTGTGAGAGATCTTTCTAATCAATAGTAAGTGCAACTAATTCAATTTATAATAGGAAATAGATGTGAGCCTGATATAATGAACTATAACTTTCAGCAGTAAATGTCAGTTTATCTATGTATTTTAAGGTTTTATCAGAAACATGTAATAGGTACTTTTGATATTGTGAAATTGCTTCTGGCATTTCCATCCATCAAAATCATCAACAATCTAACAATTCTAGATTTTAAATTTCTAAATTAGTTAAGTAACCACCAAGGGTGTGAATATGGTCGCAGTCCT
This sequence comes from Eucalyptus sp. ANBG9806169, assembly GCA_014182395.1. NCBI lineage: Eukaryota > Viridiplantae > Streptophyta > Magnoliopsida > Myrtales > Myrtaceae > Eucalyptus > Eucalyptus sp. ANBG9806169. The sequence continues at coordinate 16,590,494 of CM024577.1, read as the reverse complement.
AGACAAAATCAATTCTAGTGAATCCTGTCGTCAATAATATTTCTTAGTATAACAATGTGTTAAATGCAAATTGTGCGAGTTTGTCCATACCAATAATGAGCATACTAAGTATTTATTTATTTATAGAGCCTTTCATCTCTTGCTGCACCATGCCTTAGGCGACTGGATTTCTTCTTTCTTACTAGTCCTACAAATGCTCCAATGCAAGACCTTTTTGAAAACCTTTTTTGACATGCATTCAACAATCATTTCTCATATACTCCAACCTTGCATGTACATGAGTATCGGATCGGTGATCTATCAGAAAAATGTTGCATCCTTGGTAAGATATCTCTCTCTCATAACGATGATCGTAACATCTTGGATATCATTTTCTGAATAAGAGTACGAGGCATGGAGATGGCTGGGGGATGAAAGAGAACTTTTGCAGCAGTGAAGTCTTTGTCTAACATTCTGCATAAAAGTAATGCCCAAAAAGGTAGCTATCTTGGTTGCACCTCCCAACTGATTTAAGTCATAAAAAGAACAATTTTTTTTTTTCAAAATAATAGAACGGCCCACTTCACCTAACTTCGTTTCAAATGGGCAAGTTTGAACAATGACTTTCCTTTAAAAGGTCAGACCCACCTAACTTTGGACCAAGCCTCACCTAACGTTTCATCACATAATTTAAATTATGCATGGGCCATGGACAACGCATTGACCTTAACTTTCGAGCTTGGGTGGATTTGGGCTTGCATAATGATCGCCTAAAAAAACTGTTAGATATCTACAAAACATGAGATATAGAAGGTAGAATTGGAAATAACGGCCAAATTCCCTAAAAGAGCATCAACTTCAAAGTCACGTGCCAATTTTGATTCGAATTTTATTATCCTGATTAAAATATAAGAGCCCAATTTCATATGTTTATTTTTTATTAAAAAATAAATTTCATATTCCCACCCCATTTATGTATGTATTGACATAAATCACAGAATAATATTTTAGTAGGAAGCCTCTCTTCTTATTGTAGAAAAGATCAGTTTGTTTTGTACACTCTGAAATCAATTTGTGTAAGATAGAAATAAAGAGAATTGTCGTTTGAAATTTTACTAATATGATAATCTAATTTTAAAATATATACTTGGATTCCTAACTGCTACAATAATATAACATTCTGCATGACAAATAAAACGAGTCATAAATATTTTATTACTCTAATATGAATAAAATTAAAAATGTATCATGCAGATACAACATAGTTTTTGTGTTGAATCATTTATCATTAATGAAGATTGACATAGGCATATAACAGAAGTACATAAAAAGAATACACAACTTTCTATGGAGAAAGATATTAATAAAAATTTCGACATTGCTCATATTAAAAAAATAAATACAGGCTTCAAATTAAGATTAGATTTCAAAACCTCGAATCAAAAAGCATTTAAGTTCTTTCCAATCTTGAAAATGTACCTTTTTCTATCATATAGATGCAATAATCATGAGATAAAATGTTTGAAATCAATTTAAGACTTTTTGGTCTACATATTGTTCTTTTGTAATTATATACTAATGCGTTTCAAAGTTAATTAATATATTAATGTCTTCTTGTTTTTTTTTTAACTAAATTAATGTCTTCTTGTTAATGGTAATATTTTTTTTTAGTAAAATGATATATCCATTAATATAAGAGTCGTGTCTATATATTGTAAAAAAATGGCCATTAAATATGGAAAACATAATTTACATGTGCAATGAATTTACCAAATAGTAAATTATATGGACAATATTATTTTTTCTGCATTTGTTTGTTTACTTGCTCAAACAATGTTAATTTTCTCATTCAAAGTATTGGAAAACACGTGAGCTAGATGAATGAGTTTAACTATTGTTGGAGGTCCTTTCGATCAATGTTAAGTGCAACTGTTTTAATTTATGATGGTAGAGAGATGTTAGTTTGATAAAACGAACTATAACTTTTAGTAGTAAATAAAAGTTTATTTATGTACTTTAAGGTTTTATTAGAAACACGTAATAGGTACTTTCGATATTGTGAAATTGCCATTGACATTTCCATCCACCAAAATCAGCGACAATCCAACGGTCTAGATTTTAAATTTCCCAAATTGTTGAGTAATCACTGACAGGGTGTATTTGGTCATGATCCTAGAGAAAATCAATTACAACAAACCTTGCCTTTGATAATATTTCTTAGTATGGGAATGTGTTGAATGCAAATTGTGCAAGTCTATCTACACGAATAATGAGCATGACTAAATATTTACCTATTTATAGAGCCCTTTATCTCTTGATGCACCATGCCTTAGCCAAATGAATTTCTTCTTTCTTACATGTCCTTCGAGTCCTTCAAAGCAAGACATTTGTGATGCCTTATATTTGAAAACCTCTTTCGAGATGCATCCAACAATCATGTCTCACGTACTCCAGCCTTGCATGTACATAAGTATCGGATTAGTGATTGACCAGAAAAATGCCTCCTCCTTGGTAAGATCTCTCTCTCACTCTCTCTCTCTCACACACACAAATGATGATTATAACATTGTGGATATCTTGTTTTGAATAACAGGACGAATCATTGAGATGATGAGGCAATGATAGACAACTCTTGTAGTAGTGAAGACTCTGCCAAGGTGCTACTCCGTTGCTGAAAATGCCCTGGACTCCCATCCAATCCGATGTAGCCGCTATACCCGCCATAGTCCACAGCCAAATGCATATGAAGCCTCTTATCAGGAAGATGTCCTGAGCCATACCCTTGGGAGTGTCCCTGGTTGTGAGGTTTGCCTAGGTTTCCATGTCGTCGTCTAGATGTAATTTCTTGTCTTATAAAAGTGAGCTGCTCTCCCTCCTTAGAAAATCATAGAGCAAGACAACATGGGGACAAGTTATATGGTCAATAGGTTTGACATTTCATGTATTTGATATAAAATTGTATGAGATCCGGTCATTTTGAACCGGGCGTGAGGAAGAGCTTATTTTGATCTATAGTTAGGCCCCGTTTGGTTTCGCATTCCCAAGGGGCTTTGAGCCCCCAAAGCCCTTTGGAAAAAAAAAATTGATGTTTGGTTCAGCATTTGGAGGTCTCCTTGGCCAAATGCTTGCCTTTGAAATATTGAAAGCCCAAAGTAGGTGGGGACCTGCTTTGGGCTTTCAGCATTTTCGGAATGCTAAATAGGGGTTTAATGATTTTTTTCTTTCAACATTGCCCTCACTGATAATTGCGTTTTACTCTTGCCCTAAAAAATTACTATTCATCGTCTTCCTTGGACTTGCTGCGTGAAGGGTCGCCGGTTTCCTTACTATTGTCGGCATGGAATTCCTTGCCTTATAAAAGTGAGCTACGGCTCTCCCTCCTTAGAAAAATCATAGAGGAAGAGAACATGGGAACAAGTTAAATGGTCGATGAATTTGAGGTTGCATGTATTTGATATAAAATTGTATGAGAAACCGGTTATTTTGAATGGTGTGTTAGTGAGACCTTCCCTCGATATTATGCAAAATGTTAAGTGATGGTTGTTCCAGCTATAGTGCCTTCAATGATAAGCACCTCTATTTTCAACTCTAATGAAGTAATTTACAAAATTTGTAACATGATAATGCTTTTGCGTAACTTATTTTAATCGACAAAGATCTAAATTTAAATTTTTTCTAATTCGACGACTAGCCAAAATTTTGCAATGACACAAAAAAACAAAAATTGCAATTTTCTGGTCATAACGTAATATATACTTCAGTTTCTTAAAGATGGACTTTTAAATTTTGAATATCAAATTTGAAGATTGAGTGAACATTAGGGGATATCGGGACAAAGGAAAAATAATATATGTTTTTCAACTATTTATAACTAACAGAGTTTTAGTTTTGTTGAATATGTCCATTATTAGCCATAACTATTATTAAGGTAATGTCAATGTAATTGCATTTCATATTATAAGATTGATTTCTAAAATAAATATATTCTTATGAATCCGTGAACATTTCTATGGAGAAAACAAGAGAGTATCGAGGACGTAAAAAGGGGAAAGGTGGCAATTTTTCGGTTCTCCCGGACGCTCACGGACGTCCACCAAGAGAACAAATCTCGGGTGCAAGTCGCCATCTTCGTCAAAAAAACCTGAGACCACCGAGAAAAATCAAGAAAAATCCCTTCAGAAATTGGTCGCCTCTTCCTCGCGGTCCACCCGTCGTTCTCCGCCCATCGTTCACCATCTCCGAGTATCCACAGTCTTTTGTTAATTCTCCATTGTAGGCTGTCTTAAGCTTGCATACTACAGAGAGAAATGGAGCGTCAAAGACTGTAACAAACGAGAGAAGAAATCCTCCCAGAAAATCTCGACATGGAGTCGTCTTCGTTGAACCCAGCTTCCAAAGCCACCGTCGTAGCCATCTTCCCCTTTGCCTTTATCACCGTGACGCGGTTCCCTTGTTCATCCTTGTTTTAGCCGGGAGATTAGAACCAGTTTTTTTTGGGTTTAAAGCTCCATTGCTGGCTAGAAAAAGAGAAAAAAGACGTGGCGTCCATCTACTGTGGAGTTCCATATTGCGCCCTCTGATGGTATCTCATTGTCCCATCCACATGCCGTATGTTTTTGCAAATGCATGATTGTATATGTTGGACTGTCGTCGGTGAGGGACCGAGATAGTCGAAGGCGGCGGTCCCGGGTATTTTCATTATAATGTCCGCAAGTGGTACTTGTTCATTGAAGTTTATACATTTTTTTTTTTCTGTATTCTTTAGTACATAGATATTCCAGGTTTATTGTGGAAGAATGAAAGTGGCAATTCTGGGAGTAAGAAGCCAAGCGTAAGAGTTAAAGGGTGATGGGAGAAAGATCCGAAAGGAAAAAATAAGAAAAAAAAGACAATGTGGAGGAAGAAGCAGGTGGGCCCAAGTTTGGTTATGAACGGATTGGGCTTGAATAAATAAGCCGATTTCATTTGTCAAGTGTTTTGGATTTTCCTTGGCCCAGACTAATGAGACCAGCCTACGGTCCATATTCGGTAATAAAAAATTATAATTAAAAAATATCGAAAATATTGAAAAAATAGAACATAGCTTAGAAAATAGGACCTGACCTAGTCGTGTGACTTTAGTACTAGATATAGTTTAGTTTCATTTAGTTAGCTTAACCATTAGTTCAGTTTTACTTTTGATATTTTGATATCGCTTATTCTTTTGGAAAAGAAATTGAACTTGATTTGAATTTAACTCATGAGGGATCATCTCCTCAAACTTATAATATGGCTAGGTATATCATTTGCCAGACGAATACCAAGTTTCATTTCCACATTTTATTTTAAGCTTCTCAATCACTTGGTTGTTTCATTATTGCTCCGTCAATCATTTCAATTACTTGTTTGTTAATTTCCTTTCTAGATAGATCATGATCAAATTAGGATCATAATGAACACCTCAAGAACATGCGCATGATCACTTCGTGGCTTTGATACCTTTAGGATCAAAGTTAGTAATCAAGATTATATGAGCACTTAGATAACTATATTCCAGGTTAGTGGTGCTGAATTGATGCTAATAAACACTAGCATAATCAAGTCCTCGAACTAAAATCTTTGTTTATGTTGAAACCGAAACGACACTTCTATGTCTTGATTAGTTTTTAGCCGGCCTCAAATGTCTAGTGGCGACTCCTGTCTCACCTAGAATCTTTTAGGCTAAATCAAATTTAAAATGAATCCAACGTCGTGCAAGGTATGGTTTTGGAAGAGCCCATGCCAAATGAAGGGTCATAGTGTTAGAGAAATCCCTTATAATGTTTTGAAGATGACAAAATAAATCAAATGCTACCAACATGTTTAATGGTTGAGTAAAAGACTATGCAGATGATAGAATATGTAAATGATTTTATCAAAATCTATATTTGGAAGAACTAGAAGATAGACTCTATGCTGAAGCTAAACTTATTCAGATTGTGTCTAGACCTTAAGTCTAAATATGTTCAAAAGCAGAATAAGTTTAGACTTACGTTCAGATTGTAAAGTCTATTTCAAACATAAGACACTCAAACTCTACTTCAGACTGAAGACACTCAGACTCTATTTCAGACGGAAGACACTCAAACTTTACTTCCACCAGAACGAGACACAAGTCCGGAACGTGACAAGGTCCAAAACAAGACACAAGTTCAGAACGTAGTAGATTCAGAACGAGACACATGTTCAGAATGAGACAACTTGACAGAACATAATATAAGCCCTAAACATATAACAGCTAGTGATCTGATTTAGATCCTACATCAAAATAGATTTGATTGACTCAATCTAATTGATTGGCAATTGGATATTGAAGACGAGAACTTTCTAAATAAAGAAGCTCTACTTATGAAAACCAAGATTCTGTTTGTATGGATGATCAGAATCAATTTGAGATTCTACTTTTATCACTCAACGGCTACTAAATCTTCTTGATATAGATCTGTCCAATGGGTAGATTGGAAGACGATCCTCTAGATACTATCCAACGGCTAGTTTGGAAGTGGATGAATATTTAAGGAGATCAAGGACCGAAGAGCAAGAAAGAGACGGAGTGTAGAATTTATAATTTCAAAGTCTGAGCGAACTTCGATCATACACTTGTCTTTCGTGAGCTTAAATGTTTGTGATCGTGAGAGAAATACCAAAATAGTGACTTAGTGAGATAGTGTGATCTACCATTGAGTATTTGCACTCAAAGTTGTAATCTCTTGTTAATCACATAGTGGAATCTAGCCAGAAGGCTGTTAGCGTGGGAGAATGGATGTTGGCTTGATCTAAACTGAACCACTATAAATTTCGTGTGCAACATTATCTTCTCTTAACTCTTCATATTTAAGTCTGTTGCATACTTACAGATCATTTCAGAAGTTTGTTCCATCGCATAACAGATTTTGAACATCTATTAGAAGTTTGGTGACTCGCTTATCAGACTTTGATCCTTATTTAGACTTTGCTCGAGATTGATTTTGTTCCGCATTTATTGTCAAGATTTATTTTAAATACCTATTCACCCCCCTCTAGGTGTTCGTACTAGCACTTTCACGTAGTCCTGCTTTTTGGGCAATAGCCCTAAACCTATCTCTTTCTCCATTGTGTCGGAAAATTTGGATGGCAATATGATTCCGCCTCATGTTTTATGTCATCAATGTTTTGAAGATAGAGTAACTACTGGTTTAATATTAGTAAAAAGGATTTCGTTAAAAAATAAGGAAACATAAAAGAAATGAATGCTTTAACATCAAATATATTATCATTGTATATGCTTAATAATGCCTCGAAAGCACCCATTAATAAGGACCATAATCAGATTCTTTTATTTGGACATACTTCATCGAGCAATTATCGAGCTATAAAAAAATAATAATAAAATTGTGATTTTTTCAATGCACTTCTTTTTCTGGACTTTGCGTGGTTTTTGATACAAAGGATTTTTGCACTCAGCTCTTCTTCTCTTCACCCTCCTCCTGCCTCTTTATGTCGACCCAATCACCATCATTAGGCTTCCCCCAATTCACTCACTAACGTCCATCACTTTAGTGCCATTATTTTCAATTGATCACTTACATGCTAACAATTTTTATGAACATTTCCTTACATGTTGAAAATTTAATGTGGCATAGCATTAGTGTTTGAACATTTTTTAAAAAATATGATACTATCATATATCATTCAAGTGATCAAAAAAAAAAAAAAAAAAAACTATGGTAATGATGATAAAATTTCTACTTCTCTATTTATCTGTTTTTCAAAAGTTTTGAACATCCATTTGATAAAACAATTTGATTTTTCTATTTCTGTGATTTCTATTCCAAAATAGATTTGAAAAAAATCAAAGTTAAAATTTTAACTTAAATAAGAAATCAATTTCTGTACATAAGTTATAGCACTCAAGAAATTGAAAGAAAAAAAAAGTTATAGCACCAAATGAGCACAATATGAAAGTTATGGTATTTGTGTTGTCCTTTATCTACCTAATGTGAAGATATTTCTTAATTTTTGATATGAAGGTGGGGTTATAGTGAGAGAGTCAAATGCTTATGGTTGAATTGAGTAGCTATAATTAAAATCTAACATTCTGCACAAAAGTAATGCCCAAAAAAGTAGCTATCTTGGTTGCACCTCCCAACTGATTTAAGTCATAAAAAGAACTTTTTTTTTTTCAAAATAATAGAACGGCCCACTTCACCTAACTATGGTTCAAATGGGCAAGTTTGAACAGTGACCTTCCTTTAAAAGGTCAGACCCACCTAACTTTGGACCAAGCCTCACCTAATGTTTCATCACATAATTTAAATTATGCATGGGCCATGGACAACACATTGAACCTAACTTTCGAGCTTGGGTGGATTTGGGCTTGCAGAATGATTGCCTAAAAAACTGTTAGATATCTACAAAACATGAGATATAGAAGGTAAAATTGGAAATAGCGGCCAAATTCCCTAAAAGAGCATCAACTTCAAAGTCACGTGCCAATTTTGATTCGAATTTTATTATCCTAATTAAAATTTAAGAGCCCAATTTCATATGTTTATTTTTTTATTAAAAAATAAATTTCATATTCCCACCCCATTTATGTATGTATTGACAAAAATCACAGAATAATATTTTAGTAGGAAGCCTCTCTTCTTATTGTAGAAAAGATCAGTTTGTTTTGTACACTGAAATCAATTTGTGTAAGATAGAAATAAAGAGAATTGTCGTTTGAAATTTTACTAATATGATAATCTAATTTTAAAATATATACTTGGATTCCTAACTGCTACAATAATATAACATTATGCATGACAAATAAAACGAGTCATAAATATTTTATTACTCTAATATGAATAAAATTAAAAATGTATCGTGCAAATACAACATAGTTTTTGTGTTGAATCATTTATCATTAATGAAGATTGACATAGGCATATAACAGAAGTACATAAAAAGAATACACAACTTTCTATGGAGAAAGATATTGATAAAAATTTCGACATTGCTCATATGAAAAAAATAAATACAGGCTTCAAAGTAAGATTAGATTTCAAAACCTTGAATCAAAAAACATTTAAGTTTTTTTCAATCTTGAAAATGTACCTTTATCTATCATATAGATGCAATAATCATGAGATAAAATGTTTGAAATCAATTTAAGACTTTTTGGTCTACATATTGTTCTTTTGTAATTATAAACTAACGCGTTTCAAAGTTAATTAATATATTAATTTCTTCTTGTTAAAGGTAATATTTTTTTAGTAAAATGATATATCCATTAAAAGAAGAGTTGTGTGTGTATATATATATATTGTAAAAACAGCCATTAAATATGGAAAACATAATTTACACGTGCAACGAATTTACCAAATAGTAAATTATATGGACAATATTATTTTTTCTGCATTTGTTTGTTTACTTGCTCAAACAATGTCAATTTTCTCATTCAAACTATCGGAAAACATGTAAGCTAGATGAATGAGTTTAACTATTGTTGAAGGTCCTTTCGATCAATGTTAAGTGCAACTGTTTTAATTTATAATAGTAGAGAGATGTTAGTTTGATAAAACGAACTATAACTTTTAGTAGTAAATAAAAGTTTATTTATGCACTTTTACGTTTTATTAGAAACATGTAATAGGTACTTTCGATATTGTGAAATTGCCATTTACATTTCCATCCACCAAAATCAGCGACAATCCAACGGTCTAGATTTTAAATTTCCCAAATTGTTGAGTAATCACTGGCAAGGTGTATTTGGTCATGATCCTAGAGAAAATCAATTACAACAAACCTTGCCGTGATAATATTTCTTAGTATGGGAATGTGTTAAATGCAAATTGTGCAAGTCTATCTACACAAATAATGAGCATGACTAAATATTTACTTATTTATAGAGCCCTTTATCTCTTGATCCACCACGCCTTCGCCAAATGAATTTCTTCTTTCTTACATGTCCTTCAAGTGCTTCAAAGCAAGACATTTGTGATGCCCCATATTTGAAAACCTCTTTTGAGATGCATCCGGCAATCATGTCTCACATACTCCAGCCTTGCATGTACATAAGTATCGGATTAGTGATTGACCAGAAAAATGCCTCCTCCTTGGTAAGATCTCTCTCTCACTCTCTCTCACATACACACACACAAAATGATGATTATAACATCGTGGATATCTTGTTTTGAATAACAGGACGAATCATTGAGATGATGAGGCAATGATAGACAACTCTTGTAGTAGTGAAGACTCTACCGAGGTGCTACTCCGTTGCTGAAAAAGCCCTGGACTCCCATCCAATCCGATGTAGCCGCTATACCTGCCATACTCCGCAGCCAAATGCATATGAAGCCTCTTATCAGGAAGATGTCTTGAGCCATACCCTTGGGAGTGTCCCTGGTTGTGAGGTTTGCCTAGGTTTCCATGTCGTTGTCTAGATGGAATTTCTTGTCTTATAAAAGTGAGCTGCTCTCCCTCCTCAGAAAATCATAGAGCAAGACAACATGGGAACAAGTTATATGGTCAATAGGTTTGACATTTCATGTATTTGATATAAAATTGTATGAGAGCCGGTCATTTTGAACAGCGTGTGAGCAAGAGCTTATTTTGATCTTATAGTTAGGCCTCGTTTGGTTCCGCATTCCCAAGGGGCTTTGAGCCCCCAAAGCCCTTTGGAAAAAAAATTTGGTGTTTGGTTCAACATTTGGAGGTCTCATTGGCCAAATGCTTGCCTTTGAAATACTGAAAGCCCAAAGAGGTGGGGACCTGCTTTGGGCTTTCAGCATTTTCTTAATGCTAAATAGGGGTTTAATGATTTTTTCTTCCAACATTGCCCTCACTTTGGTAATTGCGTTTTCCTCTTTTGCCCTAAAAATTACTGTTCATCGTCTTTCTTGGACTTGTTGCGTGAAGGGTGTTGACAACTAAATTTCAATTAGTTTTTTTTTAATTAATTATCTATTTTCCCTTTTAATAGTAAAAACAAAAAATAAAAAATAAAAAATAAAAACGCCAAAAAAGGAAGAAAAAAAAAAAGAAAAACGAGGCTCCCCCTATGGGCCTACACGGCCCGAGCACAAGGTCCGGCCCCCTTCGGGTCATCCCCTTCCTCGCGCCTTTGCAACTCACGCTCAGAGAGCGCGGCGCCGGAAGGGTGGACGGATGGCGACGCACGTGGAGTAGAGGCGGCTAGCGTCGGATAGGAACATTCCAAGGGCAACTGACATCAGATGGGACGTCGGTTCGGCCGGCGAAGGCCGTGGAGACCGACGGTCCAACCTCCGTCGACTGGCCACCCCTCGGCCTATAAATAGGCCGTCCATCTCCGTCAACAAGGGACACGGATCAACAAAAAGAGAGAGAGGCAACGAGCAATCGAGGGCTGCAAATCTTCGAAACCTCCCACTAAGAGACTTCAGAACGGGGGGCCGAAGATGAGCAGGTTGAGATCTGGGAGCTCGCGGTCGGAGAGGGTAGGGAGAGAGAGAAAAAATCAAAGGGGAAGGGGGCATCGCGCACCCTCTGCCGTCGCCGTCTCCGCCGCTCGCCATCCGCCACCTCGCCACAAGCAATCACTATCGTCACCATCGCACCCCCGCTCCTCGTTCTTCTGCGTCTGCTCAGCCCTCCCCTCCTCAGCGCCGCAAATTGGAAACCCTAGGGTTCCCGATTTTTTGGGTCGCGACCCGGGTCGTCGTGTCGGACCCGGGCCAAGAACTGGGATAGGGTTTCATCGGTTCCTTCCCAAAACGATGTGCCGTTTTTATAAAAATAAAAAAAATATTTTATATTTCCAAAAATGCCAAAAAGCCAAAAGACTTGTATTTTCTAAAAAATACCAAGAAATCCAAAAAAGTCATTTTTATGCCCAAAAAAAAAAAGACCCAAAAAATGTTTTTCCTCTTCAAAATGCATGGAAAATCCCTAAAATATCCAAAAAAAACTCAGGATTTAAACAAGATTAGGTACCGAAAGGGCATTAGTGATTAATTAGTGTAATCAAGTCCCCGATTCTAATTTCTCTAGTTGCGCATGAGCGAATATTTCTCCCAATATTTCGCATGAGTTTCTAATCAACCCACCACAAATTGTTTAGTGGCGACTCCGTTTTAAAAATTAACTTACAGGTTAAATACTTAGACTATTAAAGTCGTGAATTTGTGGACTTGGGAGAGTTCGGGCTTAATAAATTTAGCCGAACCATTAGTCTCCGCCAATGCCTGTACCTAATTGCGGGCGCCGAAAAAAGAGGTCGCGAGCTTGGCGACTCCGCTGGGGACTTTGAGGACTTAGGCCTTTTTTGTCTTGTTTATTTTCTTTACTGACTTAGGTTTTTTTTTTTTTTTTTTTTTTTTTTTTTACAGGTCAGTAGCTTAGAAATTTATTTTAATTTTGCTTAAAATGGATTGTCTTGTGATTATGAATTGTTGTGCATGCTTTATTGTTTCGACACTACACATGGCATGCATAACCCGGCCGCTGGACTTGGGCCGCCATAGGATATTTAGGATGGTGTCAAGAAAGATACAACCTCAAACGCAAGACTGCAATATAGAGGTTGCCTTTCTTTTCCCTGAATTTCTCTAGCCGAGGTTAGGAGGGTATGCTGCTAACACGAGACTGCGAAGGGCGGATACCCTTTTAATTTCAACAAGCCTTCTCAGTTAGAAATCGAGCCACACATCTCACGTGCATGTCTTTGTGCTTGCCATTTTCTTTAAAAGCAAAGTAATTTATTTATTTTTACTCAGTCTTTTTATTGGCCCATGGCAATTTAGGTAGGTTTTTCAAGTCCCGTTATATGCGATGGAAGAAGATGACATCCAGTTTATTCCCACTCCCAAGGCTGAGCTTTTCAGGTGGTGGGATCAATTGGACTAGTATGCCCAAGAGCGTGTGAAAGCCAAAGTCGGTCATCTTCTATCGTTGATTCAAGTCCGTGTTCATCCCGAAGTCATACAAGCCATGGCACATTTCCGGTGCCCGAAGACGACTAGTTTTATATTTGGTGGGTTCAAACTAACCCCAACTTTGGAAGAATACAATATCATCACTGGAATGCCCCTCGAGAAAAAGCTTGTTAGGCCATCAACGGGCATTATCCCGTCGCGTGGGTTAGCACGACTCTTAAGAATTGAAGTCCATGTTATAAGGCAAATTCTTGAAAACAACCATAACACCTGCCCCCTAACATTTTTGACTGCTTGTTTTGAAAATCAACTCATGACCCAAAAAAGTGAGATTTTCCTTTTGGCCTTCTTCGGGTTCATCATTTTCCCCCATCAAAGAAATGTCATAAGTCCAAAGATGGCATGGTTAGTTGATCAAATCTCAAGGGGGCAAAATTATGTCAACATGATTTTATCTGAAACATTCTTGTCCCTCAATCGTTTTAAAGAAAACACGGAAAAAGTCATGCGGGTTTCCCCGGAAATTTTACAAGTCTGGTTCTTTTCTCACCTAAGCAAATTCCGATGCTTCATGCGATCATCTGAAATAAATGATTTCGAAAATCTATTACAAAAATTTATGATTTTAGGACCATACATTCCCAATCAAAGCTGTTTAAATTGGGTGAACTTCCTAAGAGACCTAGTTCCTAAGGCATTCCAATGGTGTGCTGGTTGGTTCCATGAAAAGAGAGCTCACTTTGCTTACAAACGCCGCCATCCAATTCCGTTGCTTGGTCACACCAGCGCCATTTCTTATTTCCCATATCGGGTGGCGCGACAATATGGAGCCCTTCAGGAGATCCCACCGCCTTTCAAGAGGAAGGCCCCTCCACTCCTTTTCACCCATGAAAGTCATGAATATACATTCGAGATTGACATTATCGAGGAAACATGGAGCAGGTGTCATCGTAAAAGAATTGTGATACCTAAAGGGCTTGAGGGACAAGAAAAAGCCCACCACGCCTCTGAATCCTACATCCACAACCATCGTATCCCAACAAAGTGGAAGCCATCGATCCCTCACCCAATCAGCAAGATCAGCTAGCATGAGCAAGCAGAACTTATACAAGGGGATTTGGGAATGGGCTGGATATATGTCTTAGAGCTAGTTCAAGAAAGCAAGCATTTGCGCAAGAACAAGGCTCCCCGTCGCATATAAAATAGCAATCATGTGTCCCTTAGTATTGATATCGTGAAAATTTCGTCCCATTGTTTAGGGACTTTTGTTTAATACATAGTATTTCCTTCTATCATTTTAATTTCAAGTTTAAATGTCAGAAGTCTGTGGTCTATAAAATCCTCTTTTGATAATTAAAAAAGCAGTTAGACCATTGCCATGGGTCAATCTTTGTTTACTTTTGTGCTCATTCATGGTTTTTGCGACACTAGGTAATTATAAACCGTCGATTATCAGCCACCTACGAATGGCCTCACGTGATAGGAACCGATTAGAATGATGTACAAAATCGCCTCACCAACATTGAAGACGGCGTAGGACAGATGTCCATTGTCCTTCGACAACTCTCAAGGCAAATGGAATCCACTCAAGCTAAACTCGACTCCATAATTGCTTTAAGCACACTCCGGCACTTGCAAATTTGCTAGAGGATGATCAACAAGGTGAACAACTTGAAAAGATCATGAAAAAGTTAAGACAGCTACAGGGGCAGAATCCTATGGACTTGTCTAAATACGCTGGCATTAAAATTCCCGAGGAGCTCAAAACACCGGAATGTGAAAGGTATGTTGATACCTCCCACCTAGAAACCTACTTACAGGCCTACCTGGTTCGAAGGATGATTCAATCATACCAATCAAACTTGACCGGCCCTGCCTTGCGATGGTACGTTGTCAAGAATATTAGTCCCCTTAAAACCCGGAGGGAACTAATCCATGTTTTCCACCAAAAATATAACATTGACATCAGCCCTGACATCGCCTTGCCTTACGAAGAATCGATGATCCCAGCACGAGGAGCTGTTAGTTGCTGAGATAGGTGAAGAAGATGTCAATGAAGCCTTGCATGATAAATGGGCGACTGTGCAACATTATATTACTGAAAAGTTTCCCACTCGGAAAGGCAAGGAACCTATGTACGAGATCAAAGACACGGAGCCTGTTCAAGACTGAGGCACGACGAGGCAACTCCCCAAGCTTACTGCAAGAGCTAATATTCAAAAAATACCGACCCCTATCAACGTAGAAAGTGAAGTAGAGAGTGAAGCTTTAATATCTCTCATTCCCCTTGACAGAATCGAATTTACGAAACGAAGGGCCTTACTCAAAAGGTCTGGACTAGGAGCCAAGAAAAGAAAGCCTAAATAAATCAATTCGACTTTTACCACTGAGTATAGGCGAAATTTGATAACTGGTGAGCCACTGCACCAAAACTTCGAGCATTCTCTGGAATACAACCCTGAAGGCTACCGTCCTCTAGAGTACCACCTTGATGACTTCCAGTCCCTAGGATACACTCCCAAGGACTTCCAGTGTTATATAAATGAAGTTGACCACTCATCGTATAACTGTTTCCTATCCTCACACAGGGACAAAAGCCTGTTCGAAGAAGGAACATTTGTCTTTATCCGCTATGATCCCAATGAACTTCTAAGCTTGTCAACTGACCATGAGGATAGCTCAAATGCTTCATCCTCGTTCGGTAATTTTAACCCGGAAGAAAGCAATGGGATAATCTCTGTAGAGTCCAGCTTCCCTAAAACACAAACATTCACCACTACGATGAATATGCAGTGGGAAAACCAGTGGCCTAACCAAGACATATCAGGCCCTCTTGCCCTCATATGATCATGACCCCCAGCGAAGTGTGAATACCTAATCTTTGCAAGTATAACGGCATGACTTGCCCCGTGGCTCATTTGCAATATCTTGACACTGAAATGAGTCAGTACTATGGCCCAATGTCATTCAAAACTCAAGCATTCTAAGAAACACTTACGGGGTCTGCATTGCAATGGTTCATCACCGCAAGTATTTACCTCATAAAGGATTGGGATGAGCTGTCTTCCACATTCTTGCATCAGTACCAAAACCAGATTGGAACTAAACTGCCTTGCGAGAGTTTGGCCCACTCCGGAAGAAGACCAATGGAGGATTTCCGAGCATATGCAGGGAGGTGGAAGGCTTTTATGATGCAAACTCACCCTCAATTGGCCGAAGAAGAATCGATAAAGTAGTTCATAGAAGCTTTGCCCCGCAAATATCGCTGTTGGCTACATGGGTTACACTTCTGTAGTTTCAACGAAGTAGTCATCGCATGCGAATACTTCGAGTCTATTGGAGGCGATGAATTCAAAGACGCTTGACTTTAGGACCAACACTATCAAAGCGCTCCTTTTCATAGGAGTTTTGATCGGTTTTGCTTATTTTTATGTTTCTTATCTACTGTGCTACTGTTGTATTTTCCATTCCAGTACTTTAATGTATAGTTATAATATTTTGAGAGCATGAGGCGGTATTCCAAACCAGCCCAGTGATGCTATCCAACCATGAAAAGAAAATATCATCCAAGGAGAATACTGAGGGCTGGGCTTCCTCATGCTTCCTCCCCCTGAATATATGCTGTTGAAAACAAAAAAAAAAACATTTAATTACCAAAAGTTTTTGTCAAAATGAGATGTTAAATTTGTCTTTCTGACCCACTCACTCCGTACCTCATAATTTCATCTCTTCTGACTTAGTGTGACATGAGGCATTTGAAATTGGCACATCGTGTGAACAGACCAAATTCGAAGACACCTTTTCAAGAAAGTATGGGCAAAGAGGAATGATCATCTTGTTTCAAAAGAAGGTAAGCTTTATTCCCTTAACGTAGTGTTGAGAATGACGTCCCCTCTCTTCTCTTTACATGATACAAAAAATGAGACGTAATAGGTATAGGCATACAATTGAACTCGAAGCATGCACAACATGTCTCGCTCCTGTCCAACTCTCCCCTAAACCGGAGGAATATCTTGTCACAAGACGTGCCCAAACAACTAGACATTCTGGTTTCCAGCTTCGACGAGCCCAGAAGCATAAGGAAGAAATTTCTTCTCTTCATTTGAATTGATTACTATTAATAGGGAGAAAATCCAGATAGTCAAGGCGATCTATAGCCCCCACCCTAGACGATGACTCTAGAGTCTGGAAGCTTCACTCCGTGTTCCAAACACGTATTCTTCCAAAAATAATTGCTATCAGAAAACTGGAGGTTTTCGATTGTCCATCTCAGATTCCATAGAAGCTTGAGGTACGTGAATTTTTGCTCAATGCAGCTATAGTCAAAGACAGAAGAAAAATTCCACAGAAGGAAGGGGTTGAAGATGAATCTACGACCAGCAATCATGCATATAGGGCCACAAATGAGGAGGGCCAATCAAAAGAGACATTGAATTGTGTCAAATACAAAAGGCTGTCATTGACACTCAAATATCCCTAGGAGTCAACAAATATAGACTCTGGGGAAGAGTAATTTGGTATCGTTTCTAATACTCCCAGTATCTGAACTCACTTTTAACACATTTTCTCCTATTGACAGGAAGCATAGGATTCAAGAAATAAGCTTAATGGTTAATTTGGGCAACCAAGTGACCCATATTGATTTACCTAACTTTGTATGAAAGGACGTGTCAAGAGCCGGTTCGATTAAATGAAAAAGGAGCACCCCCTACGTACACCGTTGGCACCTCTAGCCGAGTGCTACTTGGGAAGAAGCAAAATGGTCCGAAGTCGGGGTTCAAATGCTCGACGCAACAGTTAGTCGCTTGAAAAAAATAATAAAAATAATAAAAAAATAAAAATTTGCTTCTCTTGCACCTGCAAATTATAAGAGAGCAAATGACCTAACGGAGTGAAAATTACAGGAATTCATATCCTCCTTGTACTTCAGGTCTATTCAAACATCTGTAAACTAGTAAAGGGTAATGTCGTATCGCTTCCAAGTTATTCGACTCTTAAAAGAACTTCTTACTAACATGATCCCTTTTGTATGTTGCAAGATCACCTGATCGTCAAAGATGCAGAAAACAGATCAATGAGAGGCATGTTAGACCATGATAAGCTCTCCCAAGCTAAATGGTGTCTCAAGTATCGCCAAAGCAAATGACAGAAACCTTTCAGGCCTCAAATCACGTGTCATCTTGGCCCTACTAATTGATCTATTTCCACATCTTCTCTTCTGTAGGAGCAAAAGCAGAAATGCCCGTCAAATAAATGATTAGATCCCCAGCCCCAGCTGATCCTTCTTGTGTCTTTTCCCTACTTAATAAGGACAATCCATTGGCCCCCCTTTGTGAATAACTTTTTTGATGTCCAAAATTCAACACATTTGTAAATACAATTTCACCAAGTAAACGCCCCTAAAGTTGTCAATAGAGTTTCTTAAGTAAAAAGCATTCATTTGTTTTGAGAGTACAAACTCTCTCATACTTAAAGAAATGCTGCATATCTTCTCCAAATGGATTTTTGCATGATGATTTTGTCTGTCTAAATCATTGATTCCATTGAGAATTATTAGAATAGACAACCAAGTGAAGAATACAAGATTAGTTGAGCATGCTGGATGAGGCGCGTCAGAATGATGGTAGGCAAGCCATATCCTACACACAGTCCCCCATCTATACACTTGTGGGATGAGTGCAGAAGATTCCATGACTGCAGGGTAAAGAGTTCTCTCACGAATGGTACGATAACAAAAATAGTGAGAGGCATTTCATTGCTCACCCCCTTTTGAGCCCCATACACTGGTGAAGCTTCTCTCATCAAGAATCACCCCACACCGGGGCATGTCAAAGACAAGGTGAGTTAGCATCACAAGGTGAGAAAAGGGATTGCACTTGCATCAATCTTCGAGTGTCTTTATTGCATATGAACAATCACATTAATTTAAGTGCCTTAGAATGACGAAGAGCAATTCCTTTTCTATGCATTTGTATACATTGTACAACCCAAGTGAGTCTGTAATTTTACCCTTACATTGAGACAAAGCAAAAGTCATTGCCATAGCCTAGAGCGCTAGCTGAAGATGAAGACTCAAAGTCTAAATAATGGTGCTTTGATTGAACTCGCCTAGATCATTTCCTCAAGCAACAAAAATGAAAAAAAGCTAAGGGTATAAAAAAGTAGTGTACTTGGTAAAAGCAAGGTCAAATGCCCATAAATGAAAAGTTTGGATAAAAAATAGGGACATGAAAAAGCAGTATGCCTGGTAAAAGCAAGGCCAATGCCCTCAACAAAAAATTTAGTCAATTATATTCCCAAGAGAAGTTGTTGTCGTGGTTCGATTGATAGAGCCCCCTTCTGACAGTGAGGAGAAAAACCGGTGACAAATGCCAAGGCAATCACTAGCTCTCCCCCTTTCACACGTGAGTCAAGCCTACATTGCCTCCCATTGTAAAAGTCTCTTCAGACTAGGGGCACTTCAATTAACGTAGGATTTCATATGTGCATAAGTATCGCTCGAAGAAGTACGAGCAAAATTACTCTCTCTTTTTGCAGGATCCTTCACTTGTAAACTCGGAGATTGTCGTGCAACATTTTCGTCCATCGGCTTCAACCTTGATGGTCCCCTTTGATGAGCTGCTGACCAAATCTTCATCACAATTTCAACAAAGACCTCTCACATTAGTAAAGTCGTACCACTTGTGAGAATACTCAGACCCCTACTGACATGATGATAGTGAGAAGTGTGATCCTTATAAATCCTGCATCAATGGTCAGGATAAAACAACCTTTCCATGAGAGTGAGTGAAAAGTCATTTCAGATTGAAAGTCCCTCATCTGGCATGCTCAAAACATCTACATTCTAAATGAGGGTCGTCTTTCAAAATCTTCCCCAGTGGAATTCAAATGATGCAAAATTGACGAAGTTGTCATACATAAATCCCATTTGAACTCATGAATTTACAACACATACAATCATGTGTGCATACTGTGCAAATAGCAGACATACTCTTAGTGATCAAAGATATTGCCGGGTAAGCATACCCCTATCCCCATCTGTCTTAAAGTATCTACCATTGTCCAGGTACTCTCTTCTTGTCACTCGACCTATTCGAGTTGTCCCATGAGTTTGAGTGCTTGCAACGGTCTAAGTATCCCATTGTCTTTGAGTACCCACCATTTGTCGGGTACTCCCTCTTATCGACACTCGACTTGTTCAAGTTGTCCCTAGAGTATTGATATTTGCGACTATCCAGGTATCCCCCTATTTTTGAGTGCCTGCCGTTACTCAGGTGCTCCATTTGTTGACACTCGACCTGTTCGAGTTGTCTTTAAAGTTGGGATGCTCATGACTATTCAAGTATCCTCTTATCTTTGATTACCGGTCATCGTTCGGATACTCCCTTTCCATGACACTCGACCTGTCTGAGTTGTCCTCAAAATTGTATCTTTGAATACTAGTAGCCGTTCAAGTATTCCACCACATTGTGTGCCTGCGATTACCCAGGTAAGCCTCGTGCTACATTCAAATTCTCAATTACCAGGAGGTGAGAGACCTTCATGGATATGCGAGGCACGTCCTCGATATTCTCAATTACCAGGAGGTGAGAGACCTTCATGAATATGCGAGGCATGTCCTCGATATTCCTCCTTACCAGAAGGTGAGAGACCTTCATGAATATCCAAGGTACATCCTCGATATTCCCTTTACCAAGAGGTGAGAGACCTTCACGAATATCAAAGGTACGTCCTCGATATTTCCCATACCAGGAGGTGAGAGACCTTCATGAATATCCAATGAATATCAAAGGCATGTCCTCGATATTTCCCATACCAGGAGGTGAGAGACCTTCATGAATATCCAAGGTACGTCCTTGATATTCCCCATTACCAGGAGGTGAGAGACCTTCATGAATATGCGAGGCACGTCCTCGATATTCTCAATTACCAGGAGGTGAGAGACCTTCATGAATATACGAGGCATGTCCTCGATATTCCCCCTTACCAGGAGGTGAGACATTCATGAATATCCAAGGTACGTCCTCGATAGTCCCTTCACCAGGAGGTGAGAGACCTTCATGAATATCAAAGGTACGTCCTCGATATTTCCCATACCAGGAGGTGATATGTGACATCCCGAATTTTCGGTTCTGTTTTCTTCTGATTGAATCGGGCGTTTCATTGACGTGTTTATAGGGCTATTCTCAGAACTGATCATTCTTGAGATAACTAGACTATCTGGGAAATTATTAGGAATTTTAAGGCAAATAGACTTCAAATTCGACCAAGAATCGGCTTCTCGACCGTGTCCATCTTTAGAGGCCATCTCGGCACGCTTAAAAATCGATTTGAAATCGAGATAGACTGGATCGACATTGATGTGTGGCTAATCGTGGGTGACACCACTACATTAGAAAATTCATGTCGATCGGCACTAAACTAATTTTCTTATTGTTTTGGTACGCTGTGTTCGTATTTGGATCCTCGGGATTTTCACGACAATCGAGAGTCGTCAATAAGTCGAGTGGGTTCATAGTGGTTCGAAGAAAATCGACCACAAGTCAATTGCACTTAAAAATATCTGAAAGTTACCCGGTAGCCTAGGTCACGCTAAAAATGCGCCGAATTGAAATTAACCGCCAATTCGAGTCCGATTTCAGAAATTGAAGTTTCGGCCATGTCACAATAAATTCTAGGAGTGTCGACTGAGTGTCAGAAGATTTTTCGGTGATTCCGAGACTTTTACGGAAAATCGTTACGGATGCCGCGGAAAACCAATAGAAATTTAGATTGGCCGAATTGAAGAGATTTTCGATTTGCAAATCAAGTTATTTGGCAAGGGTGACTCGTAGCATTTTATGTGGGATTTTACTACATCAAAATCGGACGACGAAGTTGGGAATTTAGTGAAGAAATTGAAGACCCAAAGAAAATGGGAAATTCGAAATTAAAGGAGGGTAGCATTAATTTGGACTTTAAATTGATTTATTGGGGAAAATTGTGCTTGAAAGTGATTGGGAGACAAAAGGGATATGATTGTGGACTTGTGGGGCCAAAGCATTCAATGTAATGGCTAAGGATTATCTAAAGATCACCCTCCTCTTAGCTGGCTTCTCCTTTACATGCTCCATCTTCGGTCTTCATCATCACTCGCCAATTTCCCACCTCCGCTTTCAATTTCTCTCGCCAGAGCCGAATTTCCCTTCCCCTTCTCACGGATTGACGCCAGCGAAGCCACCTAACTACCTTGCTTCTGTTTTAGCTTTGCTTTTATTTATCCTCTCTCGGATCCTTGCAGCTGCTCCACTCAACCGAACTCTCTCCCTCGGTTGCTGCCATTTGGCCATCGAGTCAACAAACCGGCGTTCCCTCCACCGAGTTGACTGCCACTCGTCTTCTTGCAACGACTCCCCTCGAAGAAACAAGCAAAGCTGCTCCTCCATCCGTGTCTTCTGCCAAGCGTCCTCGATTCTTCAATCTCGCGAGTGCCATCTCACGTGGCCAGCTCCATCTTCGCTTCTTCAAATCAGTTCACTGAAGGCAGCATAAATTGGTCAATTGACCGCGTACTTCCACGATCAGCTACATTGAAGACCGAAGCCACATCCTCCATCAGACTTGTCGGCAACAAATCAATTTCATTTCACTAGTCAAAGCCCAAACTGAAATCCATTGAAGATTGACCAAGGAATTCCCTCCACCACGAGCTGCTAGGAAGGCTGAAGAAGCCCAGCGTCCATCTCCCTCGCAATTTGCAAATTGAAGTCCAACTGAGTTCGGTCTTGAAGCCCAAAGCAGCCTTCAGCCCATTTTAAGTTTAATTGTTCAGCCCGTTCCACTCAATTGAAGTCAGCAGTTTTTTTTGGCCCATCTTCATTTTTTCGGCCCAGCAGAATTCCAGCAAATAAATTTCAGCTCAGCCCGCAAATTGAAGCCCATTTTCAGCAAGCCCAACTCAAACTAGGTTGAGATTTGTTGGGCCCGAGTCTAAGGCCCGGCCCAAGTTTGCCGGTGTCGCCGAAAAATCCTATTTCGGCCGCCGTCGCATCGCCATCACGGTGATTCAGTCTCCGCTTTTGCCAAGTGAGATTTACTCACTAATGCTTTCTTAGTTTGTTAATTATACTTAGGGTTGGTTAGATTTAATTAAATGCAATTAGGTGGTTAGATTAATTTAGATGAATTAAATTAGAGACTAATTGATGCATGTTAGGTGGTTAGAAATAGCCATTAGCTAGTAGACATGCCATGCTATTTACTGAACGAGTCTCGGTAATTTTCCGGGCTCGTCTCGGCTTCCAATCAGGCAATACGAGCCTAAATTGGATTTTTAGTATTTATTTATTAATTTTCGAAATTAATTATTTAATTAATTATTTTTCCGGAAATTCAACTGGGATGGCCGATGACCGGAATTTCGTGCTGATGATCGTGGTGCAGTCCGTTTATTTATTTGAGCTTTACTTAGTGCTAAAATGAATTATGAGGTGCAATATTGTTGGCCATAGTTGAGAGGGTCGGGTGGGACCGTAAAGCCACTAGATCTTGAGAGTGGCATCTAAAAGGGCACATGGGCTCGGTGAATTGATGCATCACTTTGGTGAACGAGTGCCTGAGAGAATGCACGTGGCTCAAGCATCGTAAAAGGGCACGTGGGCTCGGTGAATTGATGCATCACTTTGGTGAACGAGTGCCTGAGAGAATGCACGTGGCCCAAGCATCGTAGAAAGGGCACGTGGGCTCGGTGAATTGATGCATCACTTTGGTGAACGAGTGCCCGAGAGAATGCACGTGGGCCCATGGAATTAAGTGAGGCATCTTGGAAGAGACACGTGGGCTCGGTGATTTGATGCATCACTTTGGTCAACTAGTGCCTTAGAGAATGCACGTGTGCTCTATGACATGTAATCGACCGTTCGATTTGTTATGAGTAGTTGGGTGCCTATTATAAATTGTACTGATTTGCAGGTGGAATCTGAGGCCAAGGTAAGTCCTCTGACCTGTGCGTGTTTAGGCAACCCATAGTGTATTGGCTTACTAATCGAGTCTTAGGGGGTAGAACTCGCTGAGACGTGGTCTCATTGGTTATTGAATAACCATTTTCAGGACCCTGAGGAGGAGCGAGGAAGAGGAACTCCGAAGAGGAGAAGGATTTTTGAAGAAGAAGGTAATCCGAGAGAGGGATCTTGAGTACAACCCGGATGTGGATTGAGATCCCATTCCTTTTGTGAACCCCCGTCTTAGTGTAGATAGGTGTGAGACTTTTATGCTGTAAATAAAAGTGTGGTTGTGAATTTCAATATGAAAAATATGGCCTGCTTTTCTATCCCATTGTTTTATTGTCTGGGGATTCTTAACTGCTTCCGCATACGCATAATAAATTGAAAGGGTGGGCGATACATAGCCCTGGGATATCGCACTTTAAAATCGACCAAGGTAAGGTATGGGCGCGTGCCCGAGGATCAGGGCATGACATCCCGCTTAAGTGGTATCAGAGCGAAGTTCAAGATTTGAGTGATAAGGAGCGATGGTTCATGGGATAGTTGGTAGGAAAGGCCTTTAAATTCATGCTGGTGCATGTCTGTGTTAGCTGAGTGCTAAAATTGTTTGTCGTGTGCGAATCGTCATCTTCTAATCCAGTGTGGATTCGGAAAGCAGGTGTCAGTAAAAGACTGAACCATGAGCGAGCAGGAGTTGAGAACTCCTAGTAAGAGGATAATATCCTCTGTGACTCGGGATAAAGCATCGACAAAGGTCGGTACCCGAGGTAGTTGTGGCAGAGTGTTGACTCTGGCCAGCTCGAGCGTAAGAGTACCACCGTAGGTTGGTACTAGTGTAGCAGCGTCGAATGATCCTAAGTTCGATAGGATCGTTCTGATGCAAGTGTTCCTTGGGATCTGGATGAGCCAGAAAGAGCAGGGTCAAGTTGTTATTGTTGTTGCTACCTTTGCCGAGGTCCAACCTAAAAGGATGATCAGGGAATAGATTTCGATATTTGAGTCAAGATTCAATGTAGGCAGACTTGAATTTCGGTCAGGGAAAAGACTGATGTTGATGGAAGAGTATTTTATTCCACCCAGTGGGCAAGGTGGGATAGTCAGGTCAGCATTGAGATAAATGGCACATGTTGTTCCATGGAAGATGGTATAGATTAGTCTCATGTATTATGAGGACAAGAATTAGTGGTAAGTGTCGCCAGCACGCACAATGATTTATGGGTTGTCTGCATAGGTAGATGAAATCTCAACAAGGGTTATTGCTATTACCGTCGATAAGACAGGTCAAAAGAGTGCGCCATAGAACGCACCGTGAAATTTGTGGGATAGGCCTCTGATACAAGAAATAGTGCATGCTAGCACTTGACAGGAGGTAGAAGACTCACCAGGTAGGTGTCGAAATTGAGGAAGGAAACATGGATGAATTCGGTGCTTGTGTATGGCGAGAAGGATAGGAATGGAATCGACCCTATACCAATCAGAGGAAGAATGTTTTTGGGAAAATGTTATCAAGGTAACACAGCAGGGTTTTGGTTAAAGTTCGGGGATTTTTAGTTTGTGAAATAAAGAAGAAAGGGGAATCACTAACTATAGTTGTGCTTAACTAGCTGCTGAGGTGTGCTTTGGCGCGACATGAGTAGAGTGGACTCATGGAACATCTTGTGGTATTGAATCATGGTTATGGAGTAATCCAGCTTAGTCTATTAGCACATGAAAGTGTCGAATTTATTGAAAGTCGAAAAGAATCTTCAATTTCATTAATTTCGTCAAGTGAAGGCAACCCGCTTGTTGGACGAAGGTTGCCAGGGTTACTTGATGATGGTCATAGTTAAGACAGATTGGAGAATTGGAGATGGAAAGACATCTCAGTGGTCTAAGAATTTCTAGATGTGTTGTTGTAAAGAACTGTCAGACCGTTGTTGGAGAAAGAGATAGAAAGTGCGATCGAGCTAGCATCAGGACAGAGCCACTCTCGAAGGCTTCTTACCAATTGTTGTTGTCTGAACTAATAGAATCGAAGATGTGGATGTGAAGATTGAGAAATGAGGAATTCATGCATGTCAGTGCATCACCTTAGGAAACATCAGTTTTGTGGAGAGAGAAAGAAAGACGGTTCATTGCAATCATGCATCAACCATCGTCAACTCAATTAGGTGAAGATCAAGGACAAGTGTTCATTGCCGAAGATCAATGAATGGTGTGACTAGTTATAAAGAGTATCGATGTTTTAAAGGTCGACTTGAGATTATGAAGTCATCGGTTGAGAACCAGAAAGGAGGTTATACTGAAGACAGCTATTCGTACTTGATATGGTCTTCACGAGAATACTGTAAGGTTGTTTGGCCTGGCGAGCGCTCTAACTACTTTCATGGATATGATGAACCGGATATTCAAGGAATATTTAGACCAGTTTGTGATCGTGTTCATTGATGATATCTTGGTCTATTCAAGAAGTGATGAAGAGCATGAGAATCACCTAAGATTAGTGCTCCAGACTTTAAGGACGCATCAGTTGTATGCTAAGTTTAGCAAATGCGAGTTTTGGTTGACTCGTGTTGCGTTCTTAGGTCATGTGATTTCCGGAGAAGGAATCTCCGTCGACCCGAGCAAGATAGAAGCCGTGATCAATTGGCAGAGACCGACTACAGTGACAGAGATCAGAAGTTTTCTGGGATTGGCAGGTTATTACAGACGGTTTGTAGAAGGCTTCTCTGCGTTAGCATCGCCTCTAACTAAGCTCACGAAGAAAGAAGAGAAATTTGTATGGTCAAACAAGTGCGAGCGTAGTTTTCAAGAACTGAAGGAAAAGCTGACTACCGCACTTGTGCTGACAATTCCATCTGGCCCTGGAGGATTCGAGATCTATAGTGATGCGTCATTTAGAGGGTTGGGTTGCGTGTTGATGCAACATGGTAGGGTTGTTGCATACGCCTCCCGTCAGTTGAGATCACATGAATTGAATTATCCGACGCATGACTTAGAGCTCGCAGCTATTATCTTTGCCCTAAGGATTTGGAGACATTATTTATGTGGTGAGAAATTTCAAATCTTCACAGACCATCAGAGTCTCAAGTACTTGTTTTCTCAGAAGGAGTTGAACATGAGATAGCGCCGATGGGTGGAATTATTGAAAGACTACGACTATGATATTTTATATCACCCGGGTAAGGCGAATAAGGTCACCGATGCTTTGAGTCGGAAGTCTTCAGTAGTGCAGATCTTGATCAAAAGAATGGAACTTAATCGAGAGAGCTCGGGATTCGGAATTCAAATTTGAGGTAGGCCACCTTACAAGTTTTATGGCCACCCTCAAAATTGAACCGGATGTTCAGGTCAGAATCAAACAACTTCAACCGACAGATCCAGATGTACAGAAGATTCTTCAGGAGGACACAGAGAAAAGAAAGGCTGACTTTCAGATTTCTGAGGACAGAATTTTAAGGTTCCAAGGACGTTTGGTTGTACCTAACGATGTAGAGCTTAGAGAAGATATTTTATCTGAAGCACATCGTAGCAGTTATAGTGTTCACCCTAGAAGCACTAAAATGTATCAGAATCTACATCAACACTATTGGTGGTCAAGTATGAAGACAGATGTAGCCAAGCATGACGCCAAGTGTTTGACGTGTCAACAAGTAAAAGCCCAGCATTGTAAGCCGGGAGGACTTCTACAACCTCTTTCGATCCCAGAATGGAAATGGGAGCATATCACGATGGACTTTGTGACTGGACTACCAAGAAGTCAGAGAGGAAGTGATTCAATTTAGGTGGTAGTCGACAGATTGACAAAGTCGGCTCACTTCATTGCAGTTCGAAAAGACCTTAGTCTTGATAGGCACGCAGACCTGTACGTGCGTCAGGTAGTTTGAATGCATGGAGTGCCAGTTACGATAACCTCCGACAGAGACCCAAGGTTTACTGCAGCCTTTTGGAAAAGCTTGCAGAGTGCTCATGGTACAAAGCTTCAGTACAGTACGGCGTATCATCCTCAGACGGATGGCCAGTCTGAGAGGACAATTCAGACCCTCGAGGACATGTTGAGAGATTGTGTAATAGACTTCAAAGGAAGTTGGGAAGATCAGCTTAACCTGGTAGAATTCGCCTACAACAACAGTTATCAACAGAGCATTCAGATGGCCCCACTCGAAGCGTTGTATGGCAGAGCATGCAAAACACCAGTGTGTTGGGATGAAGTCGGGGAAAGGAAGATCACAGGTCCAGAGTTCGTTCAGCAGTTAGTAGATGCCGTAACAGTGATCAGAAACAGATTAAAGACCGCGCAGAGCAGACAAAAAAGTTACGCAGACAAGCGCCGGAGATCTTTGGAATTCCAAGTTGGTGATCACGTTTTCCTAAAGGTGTCACCAATGAGAGGAACTTCGCGCTTTGGCAATAAAGGCAAACTGAGTCCGAGGTACGTGGGTCCATTTGAGATTCTTGAAAGAATCGGGACCTTAGCGCATCATCTTGCATTGCCGCCAAGGTTGGCACAAGTGCATGACGTCTTCCACGTGTCGATGTTGAGGAAGTACGAGCCTGACCCAACACACGTGCTCAATTTTGAATAATTGGACGTGGATGACAGAGTGTCATACGTGGAGAGACCGGTACAGATTGTAGACAGAAAGGAGCAAGTGCTGCGTACAAAGACCATTTCGTTGAGGAAGTACGAGCCTGACCCGACACACGTGCTCAATTTTGAATAATTGGACGTGGATGACAGAGTGTCATACATGGAGAGACCGGTACAGATTGTAGACATAAATGAGCAAGTGCTAAGTACAAAGACCATTTCGTTGGTCAAAGTGGTCTGGCAACACCACGGTACAGAAGGAGCAACTTGGGAGACTGAAGAGTCGATGAGAGAATTGTACCCCCGCCTTTTTACTTAAGTTGTAAGGTTTAAATTTCGAGGACAAAATTTTTATAAGAGGGGAAGAGTTGTGACATCCCGAATTTTCGGTTATGTTTTCTTCTGATTGAATCGGGCGTTTCATTGACGTGTTTATAGGGCTATTCTCAGAATTGATCATTCTTGAGATAACTAGACTATTTGGGGAAATTATTAGGAATTTTAAGGCAAATAGACTTGAGAATTCGACCAAGAATCGGCTTCTCGACCGTGTCCATCTTTAGAGGCCATCTCAGCACAGTTAAAAATCGATTTGAAATCAGAGATAGACTGGATCGACATTGATGTGTGGCTAATCGTGGGTGACACCACTACATTAGAAAATTCATGTCGATCGGCACTAAACTAATTTTCTTATTGTTTTGGTACCTTGTGTTCGTATTTGGATCCTCGGGATTTTCACGACAATCGAGAGTCGTCAATAAGTCGAGTGGATTCATAGTGGTTCGAAGAAAATCGACCACAACTCAATTGCACTTAAAAATATCTGAAAGTTACCCGGTAACCTAGGTCACGCTAAAAATGCGCCGAATTGAAATTAACCGCCAATTCGAGTCCGATTTCAGAAATTGAAGTTTCGGCCATGTCACAATAAACTCTAGGAGTGTCGACTGAGTGTCAGAAGATTTTTCGGTGATTTCGAGACTTTTACGGAAAATCGTTACGGACACCGCGGAAAATCAATGGAAATTTAGATTGGCCGAATTGAAGAGATTTTCGATTTGCAAATCGAGTTATCTGGCAAGGGGACTCGTAGCATTTTATGTGGGATTTTACTACATCAAAATCGGACGTCGAAGTTGGGAATTTAGTGAAGAAATTGAAGACCCAAAGAAAATGGGAAATTCGAAATTAAAGGAGGGTAGCGTTAATTTGGACTTTAAATTGATTTATTGGTGAAAATTGTGCTTGAAAGTGATTGGGAGACAAAAGGGATAGGATTGTGGACTTGTGGGGCCAAAGCATTCAATGTAATGGCTAAGGATTATCTAAAGATCACCCTCCTCTTAGCTGGCTTCTCCTTTACATGCTCCATCTTCGGTCTTCATCATCACTCGCCAATTTCCCACCTCCGCTTTCAATTTCTCTCGCCAGAGCCGAATTTCCCTTCCCCTTCTCATGGATTGACGCCAGCGAAGCCGCCCAACTACCTTGCTTCTGTTTTAGCTTCGCTTTTATTTATCCTCTCTCGGATCCTTGCAGCTGCTCCACTCAACCGAACTCTCTCCCTCGGTTGCTGCCATTTGGCCATCGAGTCAACAAACCGGCGTTCCCTCCACCGAGTTGACTGCCACTCGTCTTCTTGCAACGACTCCCCTCGAAGAAACAAGCAAAGCTACTCCTCCATCCGTGTCTTCTGCCAAGCGTCCTCAGTTCTTCAATCTCGCGAGTGCCATCTCACGTGGCCAGCTCCATCTTCGCTTCTTCAAATCAGTTCACTAAAGGCAGCATAAATTGGTCAATTGACCGCTTACTT
Source organism: Eucalyptus sp. ANBG9806169 (assembly GCA_014182395.1). Taxonomy (NCBI): domain Eukaryota; kingdom Viridiplantae; phylum Streptophyta; class Magnoliopsida; order Myrtales; family Myrtaceae; genus Eucalyptus; species Eucalyptus sp. ANBG9806169. The sequence goes on along the minus strand of CM024577.1, from coordinate 16,560,248 downwards.
CAACGATCAGCTACATTGAAGACCGAAGCCACATCCTCCATCAGACTTGTCGGCAACAAATCAATTTCATTTCACTAGTCAAAGCCCAGCTGAAATCCATTGAATATTGACCAAGGAATTCCTTCCACTGAGCTGCTAGGAAGGCCGAAGAAGCCAGCGTCCATCTCCCTCGCAATTTGCAAATTGAAGTCCAACTGAGTTCGGTCTTCGAAGCCCAGCAGTCTTAAGCCCATTTTAAGTTTAATTGTTCAGCCCGTTCCAGCTCAATTGAAGTCAGCAGTTTTTTTTGGCCCGTCTTCATTTTTTCGGCCCAGCAAAATTCCAACAAATAAATTTCAGCCCAGCCCGCAAATTGAAGCCCATTTTCAGCAAGCCCAACTCAAACTGGGTTGAGATTTGTTGGGCCCGAGTCTAAGGCCCGGCCCAAGTCTGCCGGTGTCGCCGAAAAATCTGATTTCGGCCGCCGTCGCGGTGATTCAGTCTCCGCTTTTGCCAAGTGAGTTTTACTCACTAATGCTTTCTTAGTTTGTTAATTATACTTAGGGTTGGTTAGATTTAATTAAATGCGATTAGGTGGTTAGATTAATTTAGATGAATTAAATTAGAGACTAATTGATGCATGTTAGGTGGTTAGAAATAGCCATTAGCTAGTAGACATGCCATGTTATTTATTAAACGAGTCTCGGTAATTTTTCGGGCTCGTCTCGGCTTCCAATCAGGCAATACGGGCCTAAATTGGATTTTTAGTATTTATTTATTAATTTTCGAAATTAATTATTTAATTAATTATTTTTCCGGAAATTCAACGGCATGGCCAATGACCGGAATTTCGTGCTGATGATCGTGGTGCAGTCCGTTTATTTATTTGAGCTTTACTTAGTTCTAAAATGAATTATGAGGTGCAATATTGTTGGCCATAGTTGAGAGGGTCGGGTGGGACCGTAAAGCCACTAAATCTTGAGAGGGTCGGGTGGGATCGTAAAGCCACTAGATCTTGAGAGTGGCATCTAAAAGGGCACGTGGGCTCGGTGAATTGATGCATCACTTTGGTGAACGAGTGTCTGAGAGAATGCACGTGGCCCAAGCATCGTAAAAGGGCACGTGGGCTCGGTGAATTGATGCATCACTTTGGTGAACGAGTGCCTGAGAGAATGCACGTGGGCCCAGGGAATTAAGTGAGGCATCTTGGAAGAGACACGTGGGCTTGGTGATTTGATGCATCACTTTGGTCAACTAGTGCCTTAGAGAATGCACGTGTGCTCTATGACATGTAATCGACTGGTTCGATTTGTTCTGAGTAGTTGGGTGCCTATTATAAATTGTACTGATTTGCAGGTGGAATATGAGGCCAAGGTAAGTCCTCTGACCTGTGCGTGTTTAGGCAGCCCATAGTGTATTGGCTTACTAATCGAGTCTTAGGGGGTAGAACTAGCTGAGACGTGGTCTCATTGGTTATTGAATAACCATTTTCAAGACCCTGAGGAGGAGCTGAGGAAGAGGAACCTGAAGAGGAGAAGGATTTTTGAAGAAGAAGGTAATCCAGAGAGGGATCTTGAGTACAACCCGGATGTGGATTGAGATCCCATTCCTTTTGTGAACCCTGTCTTAGTGTAGATAGGTGTGAGACTTTTATGCTGTAAATAAAAGTGTGGTTGTGAATTTCAATATGAAAAATATGGCCTGCTTTTCTATCCCATTGTTTTATTGTCTGGGGATTCTTAACTGCTTCCGCATGCGCATAATAAATTGAAAGGGTCGGCGATGCATAGCCCTGGGATATCGCACTTTAAAATCGACCAAGGTAAGGGATGGGCGTGTGCCCGAGGATCGGGGTGTGACATGATAGACGTTCATGAATATCCAAGGTACGTCCTCAATATTCCCATTACAAGGAGGCGAGAGACCTTCATGAATATGCGAGGCACGACCTCGATATTCTCAATTACCAAGAGGTGAGAGACCTTCATGAATATGCGGGACATGTCCTCGATATTCTCAATTTCCAAGAGGTGAGAGACCTTCATGAATATGCGAGGTATGTCCTCGATATTCCCCAATTGCCAGGAGGTGAGAGACCTTCATGAATATGCGAGGCATGACCTCGATATTCCCAATTACCAGGAGGGGAGAGACCTTCATGAATATCCAAGGCACGTCTTCGATATTCCCAATTACGAGGAGGTGAGAGACCTTCACGAATATGTGAGACCATCCTCGATATTCCATCTGCCAAATATACTTTAAAAATTCGTACTTGTGATCATCCAAGTACCTCTTCAATGCCTGCAAACGTTCAGGCATCCTTCAAAGTCTGTACTTGTGATCATCAAAGTACTCTTTCGACACTTGCAAGCAATTAGGTATTTTCCAGCATCTAGTACTTGTGATCATACATGTACGCCTTCGATATCTGCGAACATCTAGGTATCCTTCAAGAGTTTATACTTGTGATCATCCAAGTACCCCTTCAACGCCTACAAAGGCCCAAATATCCTCCAGGTTAGTACTTGTGAATATGTAGGTACTCTTTTAATGCCTGTGAATGTCCAAGTATCTTCAACAAATCGATGCACTGAGAAAGGTTGGCGCATCCCCTGAGAAAGGTCGGGTTCCAACAGGTGTCCTTAACAAAGATCACCTCACAAATCGATGCCCTGAGAAAGGTCGGCGCATCCCCCGAGAAAGGTCGAGTACCAACAAGTGTCATTAACAAAGATCAGACACCTCACAAATAGATGCCCTGAGAAAGGTCGGCGCATCCCCGAGAAAGGTCGGGTTCCAATAGATGTCCTTAACAAAGATCATGCACCTCACAAATCGATGCCTTGAGAAAGGTCGGCGCATCCCCCGAGAAAGGTCAGGTACCAACAGGTGTCTTTAACAAAGATCGTGCACCTCATAAATCGATGCTCCGAGAAAGGTCGGGTACCAACTGGTGTCCTTGATAGAGGTCAGACACCCCCACAAAATAGATTCCTTGAGAAAGGTCGGCGCATCTCCCGAGAAAGGTCGGGTACCAACTAGTGTCCTCGATACAAACCAGGCACCCACAAATCGATGCCTTGAGAAAGGTTGGCGCATCTCCCGAGAAAGGTCGGGTACCAACTGGTGTCCTCGATACAAACCAGGCACCCACAAATCGATGCCCTGAGAAAGGTCGACACATCTCCTGAGAAAGGTCGGGTACCAAATATTGTCCTTGATAGAGGTTAGACACCCCCACAAAATAGATGCCCTAAGAAAGGTCGGCGCATCTCCCGACCAACCGGTGTCCTCGATACAAACCAGGTACCCACAAATAGATGCCTTGAGAAAGGTCGGCGCATCCCCCGAGAAAGGTCGGGTTCCAACAGGTGTCCTTAACAAAGATCAGGCACCTCATAAATCGATGCCTTGAGAAAGGTCGGCGCATCCCCCGAGAAAGGTCGAGTACCAACAAGTGTCCTTAACAAAGATTAGGCACCTCACAAATCGATGCTCTGAGAAAGGTCGGCACATCCCTCGAGAAAGGTTGGGTACCAATTGGTGTCCTTGATAGAGGTCAGACACCCCCACAAAATAGATACCCTGAGAAAGGTCGGCGCATCTCTCGAGAAAGGTCGGGTACCAACTGGTGTCCTCGATACAAACCAGGCACCCACAAATCGATGCCCTGAGAAAGGTCGGCGCACCCCCAAGAAAGGTTGGGTATCAACGGTGTCCTTGACGAGGTCGACACCCCCCCCCAAATAGATGCCCTAACAAAAGGTTGGCGCATCTCCCAAGAAAGGTCGGGTACCAACCGGTGTCCTCGATACAAACCAAGCACCCACAAATAGATGCATTGAGAAAGGTCGACGCATCTCCCATCACGGCAACTAAAGAAAGGTTCGGGTCCGAGACAAACCACTTACTGCTCTGACAGACGACCGAAGAAAGGTTCGGGTCATAGAAAAGCAATTTTCCGTCAAGACGATCGAAGAAAGATTCAGGTCCAAGACAAACTACTGATTGCTTTAACAGGCGACCGAAGAATGGTTCGGGTCCTAGAAAAGCAACCTTCTCATATCACCAGGTAGGATGATGCCTTGATACTTGCTAGAACTTGGGGTTCACACCCTATCTCACTCACTCTCGGTAAGTAATTTCAGGTATCTTCTTATCTGTCTTAGTATATGTAAAGTTATATTACTCTATTTCTGCATAGAATAATAGGTCCCAAATAAAATATAATTTGCTACGCATGCATAGATAAAATTTATGCATTAGTTTGTTTTTGAATGTAACCTCTACGAACTCACCTTCAAAGAGGGGCAGTTTGTTGACGCCTAAATTTCAATTAGGTTTTTTAAAATTAATTAACTATTTTTCCTTTTAATAGTAAAAACAAAAAATAAAAAAATAAAAAATAAAAACGCCAAAAAAAGAAGAAAAAAAAAAGAAGAGCAGCAGTAGCAGCTCCCCCCCTGTGGGCCTCCACGGCCCGAGCGCAAGGCCCGGCCTCCTTCGGGTCATCCCCTTCCTCGCGCCTCTGCAACTCACGCCAAGAGAGCGTGACGCCGGAAGGGTGGACGGACGGCGACGCACATGGAGTAGAGGTGGTCAAGGCGTCCAATGGGAACGTTCCGAGGGCAGCTGGTGTTGGATGGGACGTCGGCTTGGCCGGCGAAGGCCGTGGAGACCGACAGTCCAACCTCCGTCGACCGGCCACCCCTCGGCCTATAAATAGGCCGTCCATCTCCGTCGATGAGGGACACGGATCAACAAAGAGAGAGAGAGAGAGAGAGAGAGAGAGAGAGAGAGAGAGAGAGGCGCGAGCGATCAAGGGCTGCAGATCTTCGAAACCTCCCACCGAGAGACTTGAACGGGGGGCTGAAGACGACCGGGGAGATCCGGGAGCTCGCGACCGGGAGTGGGTAGAGAGACGAGAGAGAGAGAAATCGAAGGGGAAGGGAGGGGTGTCGTGCACCCTCTCGCCGTCACCGTCTCCGCCGCTCGCCCTTCGCCACCTCGCCACGAGTAACCGCCTTCATCGCCATCGCACTCCCCGCCCCCGTCATTGCTATCACCGCCGCCGTCGCTGCCGCCGCGCTTAGCCCTCCCCTCCTCGGCGCCGCGAATCGAGAACCTTAGGGTTCCCGATTTTTCGGGTCGCAACTCGGGTCGTCGAGTCGGACTCCGGGCCGGGAATCGGGTGGGGTTTTGCCGGTTTCCCGCCAAAACGACATGCCGTTTAAAAAAAAAAAAAAAAAGAGTCGGGCCCGCTGCGTTTCGAGTCAACAACCCGGGTCGGACAAGCCCGCGGACTGACCGGCCGGTCTTTTTTATTTTTAATAATGTTTTAATAAATAAAAATAAATAATTTTTTAAAATAATGTTTTAATAAATAAAAATAAATAATTTATTTCAAAAAATTCAAAAAAAAAATATTTTATTTTCAAAAATTATAAAAAATATTTTATTTTCCAAAAAATAAAAAAATAAAAAAAATTATATTTCCAAAAATGCCAAAAAGCCAAAAGACTTGTATTTTCTAAAAACTACCAAGAAATCCAAAAAGTCCTTTTTATGCCCATAAAAAAAACCCAAAAAATGTTTTTCCTCCTAAAAAATGCATGGAAAATCCCTAAAACATCGAAAAAACCCAAGGGTTTAAATAAGATTAGGTACCAAAAGGGAATTAGTGATTAACTAGTGTAATCAAGTCCTCGATCCTAATTTATCTGGTTGCGAATGAGCGAATATTTCTCCCAATATTTCGCATGGGTTTTTAATCAACCCACCCCAAATTGTTTAGTGGCGACTCCATTTTAAAAATTAAAGTTGTGAATTGATGGACTTGAAAGAGTCCGGGCTTAATAAATTTAGCCGAACCATTAGCCTCCGCCAACGCCCGTACCTAATCGCGGGCGCCGAAAGAAGAGGTCGCGACAAAGGGTCGTCGGATCTGGTCGCCTGAGGTTAGGCGACCTTGGGCATCAACCCCCCCGCACCGCCGTCGCTTGGGTCGTGGCCTCAGGCGATGCCGGCTAGGTCGCACGACCCACGCATCGATGTTGCCTGGTTCGTGGCCTCAGGCGACGCCGGTTGGGTCGCGCCACAGAGTCAAGAAGCTCAATCATCATCGATGTGTGAATAATTGATAATCTCGTCCATTGACACAATAGTTTTCACTTAAGGTGAGATAATCTTGTACAGCAACACTATTGTTCCTTAAGGTAATTTATAATAGGAAAGAGATGAGAAACTATAACTTTTAGTAGTAAATATCATTTTATTTACGTACTTTGAGGTTTTATCAGAAAAGACTTCGATATTGTGATATTGCTGCTGGCATTTCCAATGTTAAAATCATTAACAATCTAACGATCTACATTTTCAATTTCTCAAATACTTGAGTAATCATCGAGGTGGTTATATCGTCGCACTCATAGAGAAAATCAATTCTAACAAACCCTGGCTTTGATAATTTTTGCTTAGTATGGATATTGGGCTCATGTTTTATGTAATTAGCGTTTTGAAAAGTGTGTAGAATAATAGCTTATTGCGAGCCTAAATTTTTCAAGGAATGGACCTCATAATATTTTATAATTATTTCTTATTTGATTTTTTGTGATTCAAAATAAACCAATTCAATATGCTCACTAAGTGCCATGGGAGTCTTAATAAATAAAAAGGATTTCACGTATCTGAATAAGGAAGCATAGAAGAACATCAAATATGTTATGATTGTACATGCTTGAAAAAGTCCTGCAAAACACCTATTAACAAGACTCATAATTAAGTCCTTTTCTGGACAAACTTAATCTGCTGCAGCCGTTTCGGATAGCGATGGCTGCCTCGGCCGATGGCAGCGATCTTACTTGCGCCGGTTGCAAGGGTAGCCACTACGAGCCCCACTTCCTTCAGCCATGCTTCCTCTGCGCAACAAGCCTCTTGGGTTCAACTCTTACATCTTCTTGTACAGGTCAGTAGTCAGTCTCCGTTTTCTTGCTGGGCATGGATCTGCTTTGCGGACTTTTTTTCCTTGCAAAAGACTCCTGAAAAAGAGCAAGAACAATTATTTGCTTTATTCTTTTTCTTTATTAATCGGGTTGGAACTAGATCGTGATCTGCCCTTTCTTTTCTCCTTTGCGTTTTCAGGGGGGTGACACGGCATTCTGTGGCAAAGAGTTCAGGCAAGAGCAGGTAGAGATCGATGAGGCGAAAGAGAAAAGCTGGAAGAGGTCACCCGTCGTTGTGTTCCTCTTCTTCTTCCTTCCTGTTAAGAAAATCAGGGTAGTCCAAGCGCAGTAAGGCCGCACCGAGTGGCACAGCAGTAGTCGCGTGAAATCATTCTTGACCCCGTAAAGATCCCCAGGGAATCTGTATCTTGAGCACTTCGTTATGTAAAGAGATTGGCTAGTGATGTTGATGGCAGTTGGGCGAAAAAGCGACGAACCAGAGATCCGTGTACTTGCTTGGAAATTTCTGCTCTCTTTTGTTGGATAAAGGAAAATTTTGTGGCTATCCTTGGGTAGATTTAATCCACCCGCTTTTAGAACAAGTCGCTTCAGAACAAAGTGCAATCCAACACAACTCATAAATTTTGACGGTCATATTTAATTATTCATTACATAAGAAAATTAGAGGTTGGTCTGACTTTATATAAAAAGATAATTAGCATAATTCACATCTGTATCATGTGTGAACCATATGACTCAAGTGTGGTGTTACCAAGTACCATTGTACATATAATCGAACGGATTTCTTAAAAGTTGTGATCAACCATGGTGAATTTAAACTCCGCACTCAATTATCATTGAAGAAATATAAATATTTATCTATTGTTATTGTTGGGATCGATTGATCCCCGAAAAAACGGATTCGGCACCGAAACCGAACCCTTAAATCATATGCGGAAGATAAGCCCGGGAATGTCACGTATCACCGATCAAAAGCACACCACGGATTCGAGCGTACCTTGTTGGCCACAGATTAGACACCGATGCCGTATTGAAGAAGAGATTTCAGTTCCGTTCAATCCGATGTCGAAGATTCGCCGTGAAGTGGAGATGGCGTCGCTTCTTGGAGAGAGAGAACTTTTGGAAGAGAAGAGAACGTACGTTAATTATGTCAAAAGGTGTCTTCTCATTCTCTCTCATCCCTTTTATAGGTTCCCCTTTCCACGGGCCTAATTCCCGTGGGCCGGGCCTTTAGGCTCATCGTGGCCGGGCCAGCTTAGGCCCATGATTAAATCCTTCATCTCCCACTCGCACATGGTGGTTCAAAAAACCAGCACGGGCGGATAGGCCCAACTTAGGCCCATCAACTGAAAATCCTCTATTCTTCTTTCAACATTCATACCGATGAATAATCCGTGCGACCAGCATACTTTGAGAGCTCGTTGCTATACATCTGTTAGGAATATATAGCAGCTCATAATGGGCATCATTTTCCGAGTAAAAATAGTATGCAGTACCCTAGATCGATCGATCACATTTATATCTCTCTTAATCTCATTTAAACAATGATATATATATTGCATTCACAATTATGATTATCCCAAAGACAGTCATAATTGGTCGACCTGTGAATACAAAACTACAATGTGATCCTACAAAAAACGATCTTCCTCTTTCCTTCAGACTCTCAATTTCAGTTCAACTTGCTTTTCTAGAAATGTCCCATTAGATCGAATCATCTCATGACCATTGGCAACATTCTAAGATAGCAAACACTAAATAGAAATCTTGAGAATAAGTAAGAGTCATGAGGGCACTAAAAATTGAGGAACTCTTTTCCTCAAGAGTCTCACACGTCATAAAAGTTGAGATCAAACTTTTGTCACTCTTATAGGTCGTCTCATGCATACGTAGTATGAAATACGTATTACGGTATCAACTCCTTTCCCATGGAGCGTATGTCTACACAATCAATACCGTACGAGATGATAGTTCGGACATACCCAATGTCTAACTTGAGTTCACGTATTTACTCATTCACAAAATTCATCGAACTCACATCGGCATCTTAGACAGATAAAGTAAAATGTGTGGGTTATTTTACTTTCGGACATCGTAAGTATTATGTCCTCATCTTAACACTCGTTAAGGCGACATATTTATTTTAAGCTTGAGCTCTCGATTATCACCTAGATAATAAGCTTAAAAATAGTCCCATCTCTATCTATCACATAGTAAATAGAGGCGATTACCCGTGTGAGTGGGCTAATCTCTTATTTGTCCGACATACTTTCTCAACATAATATAATGCACTAAGCATTAAGATGCATAAAGATCAAACAAAAGATTCATAGGCATTAATAATGAAACAACACTAGCTCATACATGTGAACAACTCAGGGAAATTACAATCCAGTACATCAGACTCTACGCAATCCTAGAGATTTCACATGACCACAAAACACATCTCTAGGTATTGGCTTTGTCATAGGATCTGCTACCATTCTATGCGTAGATATGTACTGCAAGTTCATATCCTTTCGTGCAACCATATCTTTTACAAAGTTATACTTGGTATCTATATGTTTGGTCTTGCCATGATATTTTGGATCTTTAGTGTATGCTATAGCCGCTTGGCTATCACAGTTAACCAATAACGGATATGCAGCTTTCTCAACAATACCTAAATGATCCAAAAATCTCTTAAGCCATACTCCTTCTTGTACTGCTGCTGATAATGCCACGAACTCAGCTTCCATCGTGGATAAGGCTATACACGTTTGCTTCTTCTTTGCTCCATGATATGGCGCCATTGTTCGATAAGAAAGCAAAACCGAGGTAGATTTCCTTTCATCTAAATCTCCTCCCCAATCGGCATCGAAATAGCCTTTAAGTCGCAAATCCTTTCCTTGATAATTCAACTTGAAATCAGCGGTTCCCTTCGGATACCTCGGTATTCTCTTTACAGCTTTCCAATGTCTTTGGACCTGGATTGGATTGGTATCTACTCACCATTCCAACTGCAAAACATATGTCGGGTCTTGTATACATCATAGCGTACATCAAGCTCCCAACTGCACTAGCATAAGGAACATGTTTCATCTGTTCCTTTTCTTGTGGAGTCCTCGGACACAGTCTATGGCTCAATCCTTCACCTTTCGCAATAAAAGTGTCTATGGGTTTACTATCTTGCATACAAAATCGTTCAAGAACTTTATTTATATATGTTTCTTGCGAAAGAGACAACGATCTCTTCGAACGATCTCTTGAAATCTTAACTCCAAGAATGTATGTAGCCTCACCCATATCCTTCATTTCAAAGTTGGAAGACAACCAACTCTTGACAGGTATGAACAAACTCCATATTGCTTCCGGCAATCGGTATATCATCAACATATAATGATATGATCACAAATTGATCCTTGGATCTTTTGATATATACACAATGATCCTCATCAATCATTGTAAAATCATATGCCATTATGGCATTATGAAAACGTATATACCATTGTCTCGATGATCGCTTAAGGCCGTATATCGACCTCAAAAGTCGACACACTTTTCTTCTTGGCCTTTTACCATGAAACCAGTTGGTTGTTCCATGTATATTTCTTCCTCTAATTCTCCATTGAGGAAAGCAGTCTTTACATCCATCGATGTAATTCAAGATCCAAACTAGATACTATTGCCGAATAATGCAAATCGAGGTAAATCTTACTACGGGAAAACGTATCTTCATAATCAATCCCTTCCTATTGATTATACCCCTTCGCTACAAGGTGAGCCTTATGCCTTTCTATCGAGCCATCAGCCTTTCGCTTTACTTTGAGAACCCATTTGTTCCCAATAGCTCTGCGTCCTTTTGGAAGATCAACCAGGTTCCCGGACTTGGTTTGATTTCATTGACTCCATTTCCTCTTCCATTGCATGAATCCATTTTTCCTTACTAGGGCAATTTAGAGCCTCATTAATATTTCTAGGCTCATCCTCATCTTGTGGAGCAACCATAAAAGTTTCCCCTTCAATGTCAAAACGTCGATAGGGAATACTTTGGCGACTTGTTCGCCGTATGGGAGTTTGTGCTCTTTGCACATCATTCCCCATTATGCTCCCAGGGATAAGATAATGATGTCGTCTCATCATGTGGTTGCAATTGAGAATGAGTCGAATTCAATTCATCACTTCTCATATTACTCCCACTTGGACGAACTCCACTAAGATCATTATCTTGATCCGAGGTTTCAAATAGGGTGTTGTCTTCCCTATTTCGCCCTTCTTAGGAAATTCATCCTCTAAGAATGTGACATCCCGTGATTCAAATTCAGTTATACTCCCACTTTCCTGCTCACCTATGAACACATACCCTTTTGAGTGTTACTGAGTATCTTATGAAAATACTCTTCTTTCCTCTGGGACCCAATTTGCCAAACTTGTGAGAGGATTCAAGTGTATAGGCAGCACAACCCCATGGCTTAAGAAAACTTAAGTCTGGTTTTCTACCTGTCCACAACTCATACGGAGTGGAAGCAACTGATTTAGAAGGCACACGGTTAAGTATATAGGCAGCAGATAACAACGCATCACTCCAAAAGGTGATAGGCAAGTTAGCATGCGCCATCATGGACCTAACCATTTCTAGTAGGGTTCTGTTTCTTCTCTCTCGCAACACCATTTTGTTGAGGAGTATATGGAATAGATAATTGTCTTTCTATTCCTTTTTCATCACATAATTTTCTGAACTCATCAGATAAATATTCTCGACCTCGATCGGATCTCAATGCTTTTATTTTCTTGTCTAATTGATTCTCTACCAGGTTCATAAACCTTTTGAAACAACTTATTGCTTCAGATTTGTGAGAAATTAAATAGACATATCCGAATCGAGTATAATCATCTATAAAAGTGATGAAATAAACAGCCCCATGCCTTCCTCTCACATTCATTGGACCACGATATCGAAATGGATTAAATGCAGAGGAAACTCAGCTCTTTTACCTTTTCCAAATGGTTTCCTTGTCGTTTTCCCTTCTAGGCAATGCTTACAGATAGGCAAATTGACTTTTTCAATATTGCCCAACAAGCCCTCTTTGGCTAGTCTATTCATACGTTGGCCAATGTGACCAAGTCTAGCATGCCATACATTCACATCATTATCATATGTGTTAGGAGACGTGAGAAGGGAATAACAAACATTTGTATTAACATAATCAATATCTAACACAATGAAACCATCCAGAAAATATCCACAACCATAGTAATTTGTATTCAAAAACAAATCCACACCTCTATCATAGAAGTTCATATTAAAACCTAATTTAACCAATACTAAAACAGACACTAAATTTCGACGAATCTCCGGAGTATACAATACATCATGAAGGAACAAAGTGCGTCCACCACGCATATTCGTTGTCATGTGCCAATTCCTTTCACTTCAGCTCTGGAGTTGTTTCCCACATAGATCCACTTAGTTCCGTTGGTATTCGTCGGAATTCCACGAAGGATCCTCTATCCTTCGCTACATGGTCTGTTGCTCCTTCTTTGGCTCACGACAGTCGCGAGCATAGTGACCCTTCTTGTCACAATTGTAGCATTTCACCCTTGCTAGCTTTTTCATGCGAGGACGCTTTCCTCTTTCATGTTGGTTAAACTTGGGTTTCTTTCTGAAGGACCTGCTTCCTTGCCTTTCCCTTTATTAAACCGGTTAGGGCGCTTGCGCTTGGAGCCCGAAGCTCCATTTGAGCTAGAACTAGCATGATAGAGTTCAGCTTCCGGCTTAGCCGCCAGCGGCGGTCATCTTCCAGCTCAAGATGACGCAATGCATCCTCAAAGGTTTTGATATTCTCATTATGAGTCAGGTGCACCTTCATATGCTCCCAACTCGAGGCAAGGAACGGATCACTTTGCTTGCACTTGCTGCTCATCCGTCGGGACATGGCCAGCATCTTTAAGCTCATTAATCATGTTTGACATCTTTCTAAGATGTTGCTTCATGGTCGACCATGAGGCTTCTTATAAGAGTCAAACCTAATAGTGAGCTGCCTTAGTCTCAGTCACCGAAGTATGACCAAATCTTGCCGCCAATGCTTCCCACATGTCTTTGGCATTTTCAAAACGCCTAAACTCTCGCATGACGTCATTTTCCATGCTGCTCGGCAACGTGATGTGAGCAAGAGAGTTCTTTCTTTTCCATGCAGCAAATGCTTCTTTGTCTCTCTTATCTTTGTGCAATGGTTCCTTCTTCGGGTTCTACCATGGTTAGGATAAGAGTCTCAAGTGCTTCTTGCTCTTCCAAAGTACATACTTTGGATTTTCATTTGCCGATTTCATAGTTGTCACCATTGAGCTTTTCACCTTTGTTCAGCTCGGCAACTATGCTCTTTGTGGTCAAGCCATTGATCCGAACATATCAAACATATATGCACGAGTTATTAATGCCTATTATTTATGCATCTATTTTGCACAAACCCATCATATTAATTAATAATTTTAAGTAAGGTTTCAGAATCAAAAGGTCACTATGTTTCCAATCATCCTCCAAAAATCCTAACTTAAAACTATCACTAATATGATTGTCATATGCAAAATCAATTCTATGAAGCTACAAAAACTTCTATTACTACCCATAGCTAACTACCCAAAGAATCAAAGCAATCACACGAAAAGCAACGAGATAATTGAGATACAATATAACAATAAGGCTTTCACATAATATGATTAACATATAGGTTGCTACATCAACAACAATCAGGTAGATAACATTTACATAGGATGTCCACATAGCACACTCAACAAAAAACAGTTAATACATTTTACAAATAACCTTCACACGAACCGGGAAAGATCCTATTTTGGTCAATTTCTTGACATTTTCCCTTGCAACAATGTAGTAATATTCGTTTACAAAATCTATCACAATTTTCTTATATGAAGCAGCATCGTTGACATCCCATATGCGATTCAACACATCTTGCCATTCAGGTGGAAGAGTGTTAATGAAAAATCGCACCATCTCTGACTGCGACATGGGATGACCATTCCATATGACCTGTTGAATCTTCCCGTTGACTTCAAGAACATGGTCAATTAAGTCACCTTCCTCCCATCGATAATCAGTCAACTCAACTATCAACTTAGAAAGCTTTGCCTTTTGTTTATCGGTAATCACGCGAATAGGCGTACGTAACTGAAGAGGAGGCATTGTTCCTGCAACAAATGCAGAACAATATTGGATTACATATAATCCACATAGACATAATTGAAAAAAAAAAAACGGATTCGGCACCGAAACCGAACCCCTAAATCATATGCGGAAGATAAGCCCGGGAATGTCACGTATCACCAATCAAAAGCACACCACGGATTCGAGCGTACTTTGTTGGCCACAGATTAGACACCGATGCCGTATTGAAGAAGAGATTTCAGTTCCGTTCGATCCAATGTCGAAGATTCGCCGTGAAGTGGAGATGGCGTCACTTCTTGGAGAGAGAGAACTTTTGGAAGAGAAGAGAACGTACGTTAATTATGTCAAAAGGTGTCTTCTCATTCTCTCTCATCCCTTTTATAGGTTCCCCTTTCCACGGGCCTAATTCCCGTGGGCCGGGCCTTTAGGCCCATTGTGGCTGGGCTAGCTTAGGCCCATGATTAAATCCTTCAGTTATCAATTCATATTAATCTCCTTTCAAATTATTTTGGAAAAAAAAATCATACGAGATTAATTTTCAAAGGAAAGCGGGAATTGTTGAAAAATAGGAATTCGAAATGACCAGATTTGGATGAAGTTCACGGCCAAGCAAGAAGAAGAGCAAGACTTATGGTCGAGAAGGTCTTCTTCGGAAGGTGGAGAGAGAGAGAGAGAGAGAGAGAGAGAGAGAGAGAGAGAGAGAGTTTGTCCTCTCGACAAAATGGGACATTTTCGGCGAGTTGATTTTGATACACTCCTAGTTAATTTTGTCATTTTTTATTTTATAAAGACTCATTATCTTCTTCCTCTCATTCTCACGATATGATTTTCTCTTGAATCTTTTCCTTTCACTTCATCTACCACTTGATCAGTTCCTAACATAGATCTTTCGAAGAAAAACAAGTTTCAAGATAAGAGATAAAATGTTCTTGTGCAAAAGTTATGAAATCCTCACTAAGAATAAGCAAGTACCTGACCATGTCATGCGAGCATTCTACAAGAATAATGGGTTCCAAAATGAAGAAAGGCGTCCGGTCGAATTTGTGAAGAAGCCCTCTCTTATAGTAGCAGGGGAATCATCAAGGTAAGCATAAATCTTTTCCCCTCATTCTCACGATCTCACTTCCTCTCAAACCTTTTCCTCCCACTTCATCCAGGGTTCAATCATTTCCCAACATGGATTATTCGAGTAAGAAGTTCTTAGGCTTGGAGAAGAGGCAAGTTTCGAGGTAACGGATAGAAGATTGTTGTGGAAACACTTTGATATGAATATAATGACTATTAAATATATTAGTACTGAAGATTAGTGATATTTTTCATCTTGTGAAAATTGTTACCCCAACCTAACATTACAACAACATAACATTGTATAAGAGGAGTCGTAGGAGAGGAGAGCCAATGTTTTCTTTAGCAATTGAGGGCCTTGTATGCAACTAATTATTACTTAATTGCTAGAAAATGAAAAGAAACAAGAAAATGAAATGTAATGAAGGTTATTACGATCTTATTTCCTCTCAAATATTTTCCCCCCACTTTATCTAGGGCTTGATCATTTCTCAACATGGATCCTCCGAGAAATAAAGGTCCTAGGGTTTAATAAGAAGCAAATATCAAGTTAAGAGATAGAAGGTTCTTGTCAAAAAGTTATGAAATCTTTACTAAGAGTAAGCAAACATCTCGCTATATCATGCGAACATTCTAGGTTCCAAAATGAAAAAAAAAAAAATTCTAGTGGAATTTGCAAAGAAGACCCCTCTTATAGCAGGTATTCATCAAGATAAGCATAAATATTTTTCTCTCATTCTCAAGATCTCACTTCCTCTCAAATATTTTCATCTCACTTTATCCATGGCCTGTTTATTTCCCAATGTAGATCCTCCAAGAAACAAAAGATCCTAGAGTCCCATCCAATTCGATGTAGTCGCTATACCCACCATACGCCACAGCCAAATGCATATGAAGCCTCTTATCAGGAAGATGTCCTGAGCCATACCCTTGGGAGTGTCCTTGGTTGTGAGGTTTGCCTAGGTTTCCATGTCGTTGTCTAGATGGAATTTCTTGTCTTATAAAAGTGAGCTGCTCTCCCTCCTCAGAAAATCATAGAGCAAGACAACATGGGAACAAGCTATATGGTCAATAGGTTTGACATTTCATGTATTTGCTATAAAATTGTATGAGAGCCGGTCATTTTGAACAGCTTGTGAGCAAGAGCTTATTTTGATCTTATAGTTAATCTTCAAATATATCAGCAATGATGATTCCAGCTACAGTAACTTTAATGATATGCAACTCATTTTCAACTCTAATGAAGTAATTCGCAAAAATTTGTACCATGACGATGCTTTTGTGCAACTTATTTTAATTTAAGAATATCTAATTTCAAATTATGGCAAAGAAAAACGAAATTTTGCAATGATGTCGTCATAATGGACAGTATATTTCGGTTACTTAAATATGGACTTTTACCGACCACCAAAAAAAAAAAGTAAGGTCTTTTAAATGTTTAGTATCGAATTTGAAGATTAGGCGTTATTGTGTCGTTTTCCATTTTGATTTCAAACACGTGGCTCTATAATAGTTATTTTGGTCCTTCAAATTCAACCTCATATAAGAAAATGATATAAGTGCATTGGAAGTCTTAAACTTGTTACAAAAGTCTATTTGATTTTTAAAACTTACAAAAAGAGCAGTTAATTCCTAAAAATTGTCAAATTAGTACAATAAATTCATTATGTTAACTCTGTCTAATGAAATTATTGGAAAATGCCGATGTGACTTTTAAAAAAAATAAAAATTCTGTCTCTTATGTTTCTTCGTTTAATATTTTCACTCTTTTTAGGTGGCATTGTGGTTATGAAAAGATGAAATATAACATTAAAACAATGTCAACAAAGAAAAATAAAAATAAATAAAGCAAAGACAGCAAGTGCTCGTCACTGCTGCCCCATCGTCACTGGAAAGGGCCGGTGGGGCCTTGGCGACGGTGGTAGGCCTTGGCCTTTTTTGTGTTTTCTTTTTCTAAATTACCTTTTTTAGTCTAATTTAATTAAAATTTTGGTTAAAAAATTAGGATTTTAGCCATAATGACGACATTTTAATCCTATATTCCATGTTTTAGTAGAGGTCAATGTTGTATAAGAGAGAGAAAATATTAACAAAAGTCTTGTCAACATTTTCCGTCATTTTGATTGGATAGATTCTTGAATGCATTGGAAAATTTAAGTTGTGATCGAGAGTGTACTATAAAATAAATATATATATATATATTGTTGAGCTATTAGTCTTGTTTAGTTTTATTCAAAAAGTAGTTTAATTCTGCCAATACATGTGTATTTGTTGCGACCTACCTTTTCTAGAAGTGAGAAGGCCGTTCAAAGGGGGAAGGCGGCGAACTCTCACGGACGTCTACCGAGAAAACAACTCTCGTGGGGAAGACGCCATCTTTGTCAAGAAAACCTGAGACCATCAAGAAAAATCCCTTCAGGAATTGGTTGCCTCTTCCTCCCCGGAGAGAGAGAGAGAGAGAGAGAGAGAGAGAGAGAGAGCTCAAGAAAAATCCCCTCAGGAATTGGTTGCCTCTTCCTCCCCCGAGAGAGAGAGAGAGAGAGAGAGAGAGAGAGAGAGAGAGAGAGAGAGAGAGAGAGAGAGAGAGCGTCAAACACTGTGACAAGGGAGAGAAGAAATCCTCCCAGAACTCTCAACATTGACAAAGGAGAGAAGAGAGAGAGAGAGAGAGAGAGAGAGAGAGAGAGAGAGAGAGAGAGAGAGAGAGAGAGAGAGAGAGAGCGTCAAACACTGTGACAAGGGAGAGAAGAAATCCTCCCAGAACTCTCAACATTGACAAACGAGAGAAGAAATCCTCGCAGAACTCTCAACATGGAGCCGTCTTCGTTGATTTCGGCTTCCAAAGCCACCATTGTTGCCGTCTTCCCTTTTGCCTTTATAACCGTGACGCGGTTCCATTGTTCATCCTTGTTTTAGCCGAGAAGATTTGAAGAAGTTCCTTTTTGTTTAAAGCTCCATTGCTGGCGAGAATATAGAAAAAAGACTTCGCATCAATCTTCTGTGGAGTTCCATATTGCGCCCTCTGATGGTATCTCATTGTCCCATCCACATGCCGTGTGTTTTGCAAATGGATGATCGTATATATTGGACTGTCGGTGAGGGACTAAGATAGCCGAAGGCGTTGGTCCAAAGTATCAAGATGAGCAACGATGACATGAATATTTTCAGTAAAAGGTCCGCAAGTGTGCTTGTTCATTGAAGTTTATATATATTTTTTATGGATTCTTTAATCCATTGATGTTCCAGGTTTATTGTGGACGATAAAAGATGAAAGATGATGGGATAAAGACCCAAAAAAAAACAAAACAAACAAACAAACAAAGGAAAAAAAGACAAAATGTGCACGAAGAAGTAGGTGGGCTCAAGTTTGGTTACGAACAGATTGGGCTTGAACAAATAAGCTCATTTCGTTTGTCAAGTCTTTTGTATTTTACTTGGCCCAGACTAACGAGACCAGCCTCCGGTCCATATTCGGCAATAAAAAAATAGAAAATAGCTTTTGATAGGTCCTGACCTAGTTGTTTGACTTTAGCACTAGATATTTAGTTTTATTTAGTTAGCATAACCTTTTGTTTAGTTTTTCCGGTTTGGGTACCTTTGATACAGTTTAGTCTTAGTGCCTATACTTTTTGGAAAAGAAATTGAATTTAATTTGGATTAAGCTCATGGAGATCATTTTTTGGGGCTTATAATGTGGCCGTGTATATTTTTTGCCTTACGAGTATTGAGTTTTCATTTTTGCACTTCTATTGAAGAATTTTGGTTACTTGGTTGTTGCATTATTGCTCCGTCATTTCAATAAATTGTTTGTAAATTTCCTTTCTAGATTGATTAGGACTAGATTAGGATCATAATGAACACATTGAGAACATGTGCATGATCACATAGTCACTTTGATGCTTTTATGATCATAATTGGTAATCTAGACTGTATAAGCACTTAGATTGCTACCTTTTGAGTTAGTTTACCAAAAGACTGCTTATTGATATTATATAGAAATCAAAACATTACTCCCATACCTTGATTGGTTTCTAGTTGAGCCTAAAATGGCTAGTGGTGGCTCATGTAGAAGCTTCTATGTTAAATCAAACTTAAAATAAATCCGATATCGCATGAGGTATGAGATTGGGAGTACTGCGCCAAATTGAGGGCTGCAAGTCCACCTTTTAAGCAATTACCCTATATCTATCTCTTTCTTGACTGCCTTGAAAGATTTAGATCGCAACAAAGAGTGTACTATAAAAAAAAATTAAAAAATACTGTTGAGTTATTAGTCTTGCTGGGTTTTATTCAAAAAAAAAAAGCTTAATTTTTCCATATATGTATATGTATTGACAAAAATCTCAAATAAATATCTCTATAGGAAGCTCCTTTTCTTATTGTACAAGAGATTAATTTGTTCATCACAATTAGATTGAACTTATGTGTTCAAGACAGAAAAAATGAGTGTTGCATTCAATAATTCCAGAACACGATGAATTTAATTTGAGAAATACAATTATATCATCATGTGCTTCAATAATATAATATGCTACGTGACTAAAAAACAACTTATTAATATTTCACTATTCTCTTATATAAATAGAATAAAAACCTACTATGCACGTAAAACGTAGTTCTTGTATTGATTTATTTTTTTATTTTTTTATTTTTTTATTTTTTATTTTGACATTGCTTGAATGAAGATGCTACATCAACGCTTTTGATATTATCGACTAATGCGTTTCAATGTTTTTTTTTTTTTTGTCAGTTGCTAATCCTACTCTAACACTCACTCTCAGATTTTTGTCATGCCTCATTTGTCATGCCTCATTGCAGGGCGTGGGAGTCGAAACCTACTCCTGAAATGAAATTTTCCCCACCCCCAATTCCCCTTGAGAAGGTGGGGATTTGAACCCCCAACCTCCCCCTTCCAAGATGGAAGGGTGTCCACTGGGGCGGACCCCCAATGGTTAATGCGTTTCAATGTTAATTAATATAGCCGTGTCTTCTTGTTAAGAGCAATATTTACTAGTGGAACCGTATATCCATTTAAGTAAGAGTCGCATATTTTCTTTAAAAGATAGTCATTAAATATGAAAAACGTGATTTTTCACGTGCAATGATCATGGTTACTGATAGTTAATAATGATAAATTTATTTTTCCACATCTGTTTCTTTGCTTGCTCTGATAATGTGAATTCTCTCGTATAGAGACATGATAGACGATATGTATGCTAGATGAATGAGTTCAACCATCACTTGAGATCAATCAATGGTAAATGTAACTACTTTAATTTATAACAGGAAAGATGGTGAGCCCAACATAACAAACTATAACTTTCAGAAATATATAGTGGATTATTTGCTTACTTTAAGGGGGTTTTTTTTTTTTTTCAGATACGTGTAATAGGTGCTTTCAATATTGTATAATCACCATCAATGTTTTCATCCATCACAATCATGGACAACTCAATGGTCTAGATTTTAATTTTCTCAAATAGTTAAGTAATCATTATGGGGTGTACATGGTTGTGCTTATGGAGAAAACCAATTTTAACAAAACTTGCAATTCATAATATTTCTTTGTATGGGAATGTGTTAAATACAAATTGCGCAAGTCTATCCACAACAATAATAAGCATGACTAAGTATTTACCTATTTGTGGAGCCCTTTGTCTTTGGTGCTCCATGCCTTAGCCAATAGAATTTATTCTTCGTTCTTACTAGTCCTTCAAGTTCTTCCAAGCAAGACCCTTGTGATGCTTACAAAACCCAAAATCATGCATCACATCTCGCTCCCATCTTCGAAAAACTCTTTTGACATGCTTCGTATAATCATGTCTCACATCCTACGATCTTGCATGCCTTGCTATCATTCAAGTTCACAATAGCCACGCTAATAGTGTTAAGTCCGACGGAGATGATATGAGGTAATTTTCTTACGCGAAGTTTATGCAATTCACCTATGGTCTTGGAATTAAGTCGTGTTCTTTTGGTTTAACATGAACCTTTACATGGTCAGACTCATATAAATTAAGAAAAGTCGTCATTTGAGTGATTTAAGAAGTATTTCATCATGGCTTGTTCAAATTTTTGTAGTTGGGAGTATTAGTTTCTCTATTTCAAATAGGATTAGTATCAAGAAAGTCAGATCTTTTTAGGATATTTTACTGTAATCACCGAAATTTGAATTGGGATTTTTTTTTTTTAAAAGAATATTAGAAGTTACTAGTTATTTTGGGCAAAAGTTTTTATTATGAAATAGAATGACGAGACAATGATTTTTTTATTTGATTTTCCTTTGCAAGTAATATTTAAGTGATTCTGTCAATCTAGATTGAGAAGTTTTTCCAATGGATGAAAGACCAAATAATTTTGGAAGCAAAATAATATGCAGTAGAGATGTTAATGAGTTCAATCATTGTTGGAAATCCTTTGAATCAATTTTAAGAGTCCGTTTGTTTTGCTGAAAATGAATAATTTGAAAAATATTTTCCTAAAAAAATTGCTTATATTGCTTGAAAAATAGTCAATAAAAAATGTCTTCATCATCAATAATAATTCATGTTTAAATATTTTCGTAGATGATGAAAATATTTTTTATTAATTCATTTTCATAAGCAATATAAGTAATTATTTTTATCATTTATATTCCGTGATATACACACACTCTAAAGCATTGTTACTTTTTATATATAATACCAAAAACATGCAAGTATGATATTATGATGTAAAGCTTTTGGCTAGAAATATTACTTTTTATCTTTTTTTTTGCTTTGAGTATTTACAAGATGCACCTAATAACCACGTCGGATATTGTATTGTCAAATTCTTGTTGGTTATTCCATGGATAAAAAATTATCAACAAATCTAATTGGCGGGTTTTAAATTTTCTCAAATAGTTAAGTAATCATTTGGGATGTACATTATTATGTTGGTGGAGTAAATCAATTATAACCTAACCTACCAATTGTGCTATTTTCCGTTTTGAGAATGTATTCCATATGAAATAGACAAGTTTATCCACACCGATAATGAGAATACTGAATATCATGCCTGCTTATACAAAAGTCTTAAGACTAGGACAACTTCAAAGGAGGCCCATAGTTTTATAAAGCTGAGCTCTTGGTAATGAACAGGGCTTATGGCCCACCCAAGAGATACAACATCATGCAATAAACCAAAAGAAATTGTTGTGGACAACAATCAAAGAATTCTCTACAATAAATGTATTTTTTGTCACCCAAGTATTTAAGATAACCAAAACTATCTTAGCATACACGAGGCTGGATGGGAAATGAAGCTAAGCAACATCGTTTGATGTAATAATACAATTTGTATGCACATCGTGTGACAATTTGGGATTATCATTAAAAAAAAAAAGATTCAATAATTCAAGACAAAGATTAGAAAGATTCATGACAAAAAAAGGGAAGGGGCACGTTTTCCTCCATACGAGGTGGACATAATTTCTTCTTACCTGTTCTCTTCATCGGTCATTGATCACAACTATATCACCTACACGGGAGTTTCCTTTAGAAAAACTCAACCCTGAAATGCTTATCCATCTCATGCATCCAAACTGAATTTGTATTATTGAGTCTAGTATGCTCTATCATATTTATATATCGAGACCATCGAATTCAATGGTTCAAATAGGGGTGGACTCGTTTGGGCTATAAATCATTTCGCAGTTGGTGGGGAGGACGGATTTTTGTATACTTCATGGAAGCATGGATGAAACTTAGTTGGATATGAGAAAATAATGCAATTTTCTCGAGCAATTAGCTCTTAATTTTCTTATGCTTGATTGAGATATTTAGCTTACCTGATTTGTCCTCCAATATTTGACTAAAATAGAGAGCTCGTTTTCCTAATTGGTCAAGGGATACTACAAATTTGTCATTGGATGACCATCGATTTGCTCATGCACGGTGGTATTTGCAATCATCCTCCAATGGATCTCTTAACTGATCATTGACCACAGAGTCAAGCAGCTCAATCATCATCAATGTGTGAATAATTGATAATCTCGTCCGTTGACACAATAGTTTTCACTTAAGGTGAGATAATCTGGTACAGTAACACTATTTTTCATTAAGGTAATTTATAATAGGAAAGAGATGAGAGACTATAACTTTTAGTAGAAAATATCATTTTATCTACGTACTTTGAGGTTTTATCAGAAAATACTTTCGATATTGTGATATTGCTGCTGGCATTTCCATATGTTAAAATCATTAACAATCTAACGATCTAGATTTTCAATTTCTCGAGGTGGTTATATATTCACACTCATAGAGAAAATCAATTCTAACAAACCCTGGCTTTGATAATTTTTCTTAGTATGGGTATCAAGCTCATGTTTTATGTAATTAGTGTTTTGAAAAGTGTGAGAATAATAGCTCATTGCGAGTCCAAATTCTTCAAGAAATGGACTTTATAATATTTTATAATTATTTATTATTTGATATTTTGTGATTCAAAATAAACCGATTCAATATGCTCAATAAGTGCCATGGGAGTCTTAATAAATAAAAAGGATTTCACGTATTTGAATGAGGAAGCATAGAAGAACATCAAATATTTTATGATTGTACATGCTTGACAAATGTCCTGCAAAACACCTATTACCAAGACTCATAATTAAATCCTTTTACTGGACAAACTTAATCTGCCGCAGCCGTTTCGGATAGCGATGGCTGCCTCGCTGACGGCAGCGATACTGTACTGCGCCGGTTGCAAGGGTCGCCACTACGAGCCCCACTTCCTTCAGTCATGCTTCCTCTGCAACAAGCCTCTTGGGTTCAACTCCGACATCTTCTTTTACAGGTCAGTAGTCAGTCTCCGTTTTCTTGCTGGGCATGGATTTGCTTTCCAGACATTTTTTTCCTTGCAAAAGACTCCTGCAAAAGAGCAAGAAAAATTATTTGCTTTATTCTTTTTCTTTATTAATCGGGTCGGAACTAGATCGTGATCTGCCCTTTCGTTTCTCCTTTGCGTTTTCAGGGGGGCGACACGGCATTCTGTGGCAAAGAGTGCAGGCAAGAGCAAGTAGAGATTGATGAGGCGAAAGAGAAAAGCTGGAAGAGGTCACCTGTCGTTGTGTTCCTCTTCTTCTTCCTCCCTGTCAAGAAAATCAGGGTAGTCCAAGCGCAGCAAGGCCGCACCGAGTGGCACAGCGGTAGTCGCGTGAAATCATTCTTGACCCTGTAAAGATCCCCTGGGGAATCTGTATCTTGAGCACTTCGTTATGTAAAGAGATTGGTTAGTGATGTTGATGGCAGTTGGGCGAAGAAGCGACGAACCAGAGAGATCTGTGTTATGCTTGGAAATTTTTGCTCTCTTTTGTTGGATAAAGGAAAATTTTGTGGCTATCCTTGGGTAGATTTAATCCACCCGCTTTTAGAACAAGTCGCTTCAGAACAAAGTGCAATCAACACAACTCATATATTTTGAGGTCATATTTAATTATTTATTACATAAGAAAATTAGAGGTTGGTCTGACTTTATATAAAAATATAATTGGCATAATTCACATCTATATCATGTGTGAACCATATGACTCGAGCATGGTGCTACCACGTACCATTGTACATATAATCAAACGGATTTCTTAAAAGATGTGATCAATCATGGTGAATTTAAACTCCGCGCTCAATCACCGTTGATGAAATATAAATATTTATCTATTGTTATCAATTCATATTCATCTCCTTTTGAATTATTTTGGAAAAAAAAAATCATATGAGATTAATTTTCAAAGGAAAGCGGGAATTGTTGAAAAATAGGAATTCAAAATGACCGGATTTGGATGAAGTTCACGGCCAAGCAAGAAGAAGAGCAAGACTTAGAGAAGGGCTTCTTTGGAAGGTGGATTAAAACTAGCTATAAGGACATATTTCAAAAGTTTGCCCTATCTTACGATTATCTGCTCTCATATCTGATTTTAATCTCTATATTAAAATTTGAAACCTTGTTGATCACGCTGGCCATATCCATTTGATATTCTTTACTGATTTTAGAGTCATTTGAGCTGATATTGTTCTTTATCCCCAAACTCCCACAAATAGAGGAAATTAGCTCAAGATAAAGAGGGTGGCCTTTTACGCGTACACGCACGGGAAGAGAGAGGGAGAGAGAGAGAGCTGTTTAAAGAAAAGAGAGAGCTTGTCCTCTCTGACCAAAATGGGACATTTTCAGCGAGTCGATTTTGATATGCTCCTAGTTAATTTTGTTATTTTTTATTTTATAAAGACTCATTATCTTCTTCCTCTCATTCTCATGATATGAGTTCCTCTTGAATCTTTTCCTTTCACTTCATCTAGCACTTGATCAATTCCTAACATAGATCTTTCGAAGAAAAAGCAAGTTTCAAGATAAGAGATAAAATGTTCGTGCAAAAGTTAAGAAATCCTCACTAAGAATAAGCAAGTACCTGACTATATCATGTGAGCATTCTACAAGAATAATGAGTTCCAAAATGAAGAAAGGTTTCTAGTGGAATTTGTGAAGAAGCCCTCTCTTATAGTAGCAGGGGAATAATCAAGGTAAGCATAAATCTTTCCCCCTCATTCTCACGATCTCATTTCCTCTCAAACCTTTTCCTCCTCTCTTATAGTAGCAGGGGAATAATCAAGGTAAGCATAAATCTTTCCCCCTCATTCTCACAATCTCATTTCCTCTCAAACCTTTTCCTCCCACTTCATCCAGGGTTGGATCATTTCCCAACATGGATTATTCGAGTAATGAAGTTCTTAAGCTTGGAGAAGAGGCAAGTTTCAAGGTAACAGATTGAAGATTGTTGTGGAAACACTATGAATTCCTTATTAATAGTAAGTAAGCATCTAACAATATTATGCTGGTATTCTACAAGGATAAAGGATTCCGAAATGAGAAAAGTTTTATTGTTGCAGTTGCACCTCCGCCTTCTCATCTTTCGGTAGCAAGGAAATCATCATCAACTCCTAAGCACCAAGTTGCCTCCTAAACTTGGATGTTTACATTTATGTTGCATATTTATATTTATCCTTAAACTAATAGTATGTTTTGGTATGTTTTGGATTGATATGAATATAATGACTTTTAAATATATTAATACTAGAGTTTTTAGTGATATTTTTCATCTTGTGAAAAAAGTTACCCCAACCTAATATTACCACAACATAACATCGTATAAGAGGAGTCGTTGGAGAGGAGAGCCAATGTTTTCTTTAGCAATTGAGGGCCTTGTATGCAACTAATTATTTACTTAATTGCTAGAAAATGAAAAGAAACAAGAAAATGAAATCTAATGAAGGTTATTACGATCTCATTTGCTCTCAAATCTTTTCCCCCCACCTTATCTGGGACTTGATCATTTCTCAACATGGATCCTCCGAGGAATAAAGTTCTAGGGTTTAAGAATAAGCAAATTTCAAGTTAAGAGATAGAAGGTTCTTGTCGAAAAGTTATGAAATCCTTACTAAGAGTAAGCAAACATCTCGCTATATCATGTGAACATTCTGGGTTTCAAAATGAAAAGAAAAAAAATTCTAGTGGAATTTGCAAAGAAGCCCCCTCTTGTAGCAGTTATTCATCAAGATAAGCATAAATCTTTTTCTCTCATTCTCAAGATCTTACTTCCTCTCAAATATTTTTACCGCACTTTATCCATGGCCTGTTTATTTCCCAATGTGCATCCTCCAAGAAACAAAAGATTCTAGGGTTAGAAAAGAAGCAAGTTTCAAGGTAAGAGATGGAAGGTTCTTGTGGAAAAGCAATGAAATCCGTATAAGGAGTAAGCAAGTATTTGACAATATCATGTAAGCGTTGTACGAGGATACTGGATTCCAAAACTAGAAAAGTTTTTGGTGGAATTTAGGAAGAAGCCCCCTCCTATGGTAACAAAAGGATCATTAAGGGAATCTTAAATGTTTTCCTCTCATTGTCACAATCTCGCTTATTCTTAGTAAGGAATTTATAATGTATCCAACACAACTTTCTATCTATTATCTTAAAACTTGTTTCTTCTCCAACTCTAGGACATTCATTCCTTGGAGTATCCATGTCTGGAAATGATTGAACCGTGGATGAAGTGGATGGAAAATATTTGAGAGAAAGTGAAATCATGAGAATGAGAGGAAAATATTTATGCTTACCTTGATGATTCCCCTACTACTACAGGAAAGGCTTCTTTGCACAATTTGTCTGAAAACTTTTCTCATTTTGGAATTCGTCATTCTTATAGAGTGCTCACATGATATGATCAGTTGCTTGCTCACTCTTAGTATGAATTTCATAACTTTTCCATAAGAACTTTCTATCTTTTATTGTAAAACTTGCTTCTTCTCCAATCATAGAACCTTCATTGCTTGAAGAATCCATGTTTGGAAATGATCGAGCCTTGGATGAAGTAGAAGGAAAAGATGTAAGAGGAAGTGAGATCGTGAGGACTTTCATTAGATTTCATTTTCTCATTTCTTTTCATTTTGTAGCAATTAACTAACAATTAAATACGCGTAAAGCCCGCAATTATCAAAGAGAAAGCCAACTCTCCTTTCCTATGACTCCTTTCCTATGATGTTATATTTTGTGATGTTATGTTGGGGCAACTTTTTCTCACAAGATAAGAAATACGACCTATTCAAAAGACATAATATTTATATTAATCTAAAACATACCAATAATTCAATTATATATATAAACATCCAACATAAATTTAAACATCCAAACTCATGAGGCAGCTTGGTGATTAGGAGATAATAATGATTCCCTTGCTATAAGAGAAGGAAGCAGAGGCGCAAATGTATTAATAAAATTTTTCTCGTTTCAGAACCCATTATCTTTGTAAAATACTCGTGTATGATATTATTAGATACTTGCTTACTTTTAATAAGGAATTCAAGGCATCTTTATAATAACATTTTATCTATTACTTTGAAACTTGCTTCTTCTCCATGTCAGAAAATGTTTGAACTGTGGATGAAGTGGAAGGAAAAAATTTCAGAGGAAGTGAGATTGTAAGAATGAGAGGAAAATATTTATGCCTATCTTGATGATTTTCCTACTACTATAGGATTGGGCTTCTTCCCAAACATGCAATGACTAAATGATGTGCAAAGGTCAATTTAATTCTAAGTAATACCCGTTCTTTTCTTTTTAAGTAAAATTCTAAATTAAAATTATCCAATAATTAAACTCGCAATTTAAATTAAGAAAGAGTAAATCTAACATCCTAAAGCAATGTTTTTGGCATTTTTTATTTTAAAATTCTGAATAAACAAATTACCTAATCTAAACATCCAATCTAACCTAAAACAAACAATAGTTTCACAAGAATCAAATCTAATTCAAAAATATTTTTTGGTTTTCTTTTTAACGCAAGCATTCAACCAATGGATAGATATATAATTAAATAATGCAATCTACAATTTTATATTATCTATCTCATGACATTGAATAACCAACAATATATCCAAATGGTTATAGTTATTGATCGAAAGTTATCCAATCAAATTCGGAAACGGGTAAATCGATCATCATATCCATAACTATTATGGATATGATGAAATATTTTCCGCAACCCAAGAATCATGTACGGCCATCCAGTTATGTTGTTAAGTTAGGAAAGTTCGTAACTTAGAATATCTTAGAATTTTGTGGGTATTACGTCATTTAAGTAAATATCTAACGGAATATTTCAGTGTCCAACATAATGTTTCTAATATCTAATAGGATATATCAGAATAACCGAGTCACTCAAATAAGGCAGTAAAATATGCATAATATACTAAAGATAAGCATCTTACCTAATTCAAGGATTTTATTTCCAAATTCGAATGCAACGCAACCAGAGTGGGATCGCAACCAGCTCCTCGACGGTGAACGGCAAGCGGCGGCTAGTGGCGACAGGCAGCGGTAATATGGCTGTCAAGGACCTACAAAACAGAAACGTCGACAGCGTGAGCTGGCCAAGAGACTCGTGCGGTGATGGTGCTGGCCTCTCAGTGCGACTTCCTCGCTCCGGTGAGGATTTGGCAACGACAACGCCGCCTGCAAAACTAAAGCAAGAGCAAACAGCGTCGGGCTCGCAAATTGGAGCTGGACGTCGGGATAAGACCACGACCAAAAGTGCAACGAGTCACGGCTTGGCTCGGTTTGTTTCGTTGGAACTGGGATTGCTATTCCTTCTCAAGGCCACCTGTTGATCTTACAAAGACCCTTCTTTTCAAGCGGTGATCAGAGTCTCCTTCACCAGATTTTCACCACTTGACCCTCTCTACATATTATTTCTTTTCACTTCCATCTCCGAGCAGGTGCTCGAACTCACGGCTCTCGGATGTCTCGTTAGTGTTGATGGAGACCGGACTGGACAGTGTCGTGGCAGAGAACAGCGACGAAAAACAGCGAAGACATGGCGGCGAACAGCAGTGATGCAATAGCGAGCAATTACGTCGACGCGCGTTTCAGATTGAAGCAGCAGCAGTCTCGATCATTGGGCGACACGGGGCGGCTCCGTGGACAGCAGTAGCAACCACCGCGAAGGGAGCAGCAGCGGCACGGCGGCAACAGGGCAGAGGACTCGCACGACAAGGGGGCCGCCAAGATAGGACCCTTCTCTCTCTCTTCTCTCCCTCACGTGTGTTTCTCTCTATTGTGTGCTTTGAGATTCTCAGATTCCTCCCCCCCAAAAAAATAGAGTCCGGCTTCTTTGCTTCTAATACTTGCTTTTTCACCGACTCCCTTTAAGTTGACCAATTCTTGCCTCGGCCCACTCGCCTTTTATTTCGCTCCATTCACGCGTCTTCCCATTCTTTGAGATAATCTTGATTGATTTTGAATCTTATTTTCTTTTCTTAATCCACCCACTAAAAGAACTCATCTTTTATATGTGCCCCAACGGTGAATCATATATTCTCATAATATGATTTTTCGATCTTTCCTAACTTGAGCACCTCATGTGCAAGGCACGCGCAATTTTTGGTCATCTAAAGAAGACCTTGGGCTTGACCAATTTTCATGCTCTTGCAAGCTTAGTTTAATTAGTCCAAAGCCATCTATTCAAATCCATCCGTTGGTCCAGTGCAAATGAAATAATTAAATCATATAATGAGTTTTCCTAAAATTATAATGTAGAAAAGGAGAGCAGACTTGTTTTTACTTGCCAGCTAGTGCCGTAAATCATCTTAAGGTTTGGGATCAAACTTCATTTGCTCAACAAGTCTCCAGTTTTCATTTCAGATTCCTTGAAGAGTCTAATTTTTCTAAAGTAACAATCATCATCAAATTGCCTGGATCCAGAGAAAGGCAATTGAATGAATTTAACCAACAGACGCTCAATGTTAGGTGAGATTACCATTGGACTAAGATGACTCAAAATACCTAGATCCAGACTAAGGTATAGCAAAAGAGGTGGGGAAAAACATCCATATCCAAAATCAAGTGGTTAACAATAACACTCGAGACATTCAAATCTAGATTGAGATGTCAAGATTAGGGAGACTTAACCAAGATGAACATTGGATTAAGAAATCTTAACCAATAAATTCTCCATGTAAGGTGAGTCAAATATTGGATTAAGATAATTTGAAATACCTAGATCTAGACTAAGACATAACGAGAAAGATCGAAAAATTTTGTGTATAAATGAAAACTTTTCATTACTTTCTTCTTTGTTTTTGCATGGTCTACGAAGTTAGTGTGGAATTGGAGCAGGCCAAAAGCTTGGTGAGTGCTTTCTTTCTTTAATGGTGGGAGGACCCGGGAAGATCTGGTTTGGTTTTTAAAATTAAATTGAAGATCCTTGTTTTATTTTTTCTTTGTTTCTTTTTTCTTGGTAAGAGGTCGAAATTGAAAGTGGGTTTACATTATTATATGGGCCTGCTAATCACTTCCGGTTACTCTCATCAATTTCAGGAAATAGCATAGAGATCTCAACTCACTTTATTCCGCATGGCCCGCATATCTAGCATTCTTAAGGTTATGATAGTATTATATAATGTTTTGAACAGGACGTTAATGTTGTCATTCACCAATTTTCTTTTATGCTAATTCCCTAGTAATTGTTCGAATTTTTAATTATCTTCAATTTAATCAAGAGTATTATTTCACCAAAAAAAATCATGAAATGCCTTTTTTAATGTTAATGGATCGATATGAATCGACGAAAGTTGTGTATTCCCTACCAATAATATGAATTGTCAACCATATAACTTCAAAAATCTACTTGGACTCGGACAATTCAAATTCAATCTGGCTTGCAACTGGAGGATACTTAGCGAGCTTGCCTCTAGAACTCGACAACTCGTTCTTTCAAACCTGCATGGAATCACTCGTCGTTTTCCAAGGCGAGAAGCAAATAATAAATCATAAAACGAGGACTTAATTACGACGTTTATAAGTTTAGCTTTATTGGTGTTCGTCCCAGAGAAAATAATTTAAGTATATACGGTAATTCTTCTTTATGTTCGGATTTTGTTTTTTGCTTTCTTTCAAAGGCCAAAGACTTCTGTTTTGTTGTGCAAGCAAACATGAATCAATAAAGCATGGAGATTCTTTGTGTCGCCTGTTAATGTCTCCGCGGGAAAACTACCATTCTAGTTGTCGTGTTCACACTCGTATGAAGAAATAGCTTCATGCCATCTTCTCAGCTAGGAGAGGAAACTAAGATATGAAAGAGGGTGAAGGAAGATATGATAATTTAGAAGGAGAATTTGCCAAAGTCTTAAACCTCCTATACTGCGACTAATACAATCTAAACTTTTCAATTGTGTCAATTAAGTTATAACCCTTTTAATGATTAGCGGATTTAGTCATTCCGGCTAATTTTGGCTGAAAATTGCTGATGTGGTAGTCTATTAAGTGTTGTCCATACTACATGGTATGGCTGAATGATTGATTTTGACATGGACTATGCATGGGCAATATGGTTTTTTTGTAGAGTTTTTTTTTTGGTTAATGAAGCGTGACGTAGGCGTACAAGAGGAATACGTCAAAAGAATACATATTTTCTATTGAAAGTATTTAGATTAAAATATTGAAATTACTTCAATAAAAAAATCATAACAAACAAAAAATTAATACTAGTTTTTTTTTAAACATTGAAATTAAAAAAAACGTTTATGTTGTTTCCAATCTTCTCTGAAATTTACCTTTATCTTTTGTATAGATGCAATGACCATGAGATATAATGTTTGAAATCAATTTATGACTTTTTGGTCTATATATTATTCTTTTGTTATTATAAAGTAATGTGCTTCAAAGTTAATTAATATAGTTGTGTCTTCTTGTTAAGAGTAATATTTATTAGTGAACGGCACATCTATTTATACAAGAGTGCATCTTTTCTAGTCTAGTGAATTTTTCTTTTCGGACGTGTAAAGCCAACCCATATTATTATTGCGAGTGAGAATCATAGAGGAAGAGAGAAAAAACGATGAAGTAATAGCTAGTGACTCCACCTCAAGTATCTAATGGGAAAATTGGACAAGAGCTCGATATACTTAGAATCAAATCAAAAGTGTAGATTAGTTCCATGAATTATGCATCTTCACTTCGCTTATTAGAGATCTTGTATTGTGCTTTATCTTTTATGCATGCTCTCCTTCGTGAAGTATACCTGAGCATCACTTTCGCAATAACCAAGAGTGAATAGGGAAGTTCATTGAATTTTGGTTAACAAACGTGGTGATTTGATTCTATCTTAGAGAGGGTAATCAATCTTCTTCTTTTTCAATTAAGTGTTGTCAATGTAATTATCACATTCATAACATAATTTCTAAGGGTGGTTTTAGTTAATATCGCATCTTAGCGCAATCCATAACAAAATTCGTCTGTTATCTCTTTCTTTTTCTCTCTCCTGTAGCTTACTCTAATAATGGTCATAGTTCAAACTGAGAGAGTGAGAGAGAATCGGAGATTTTTTCTAGAAAAGCGATTCGATTACGCGTCTTCTTTCACCTCTCTTATCAATTGCGGTTACTGATAGAGTTTGAGTCAGCTTTTCCTGGCTGCCTTATCCGCCAATTTAAACTCCGTGCCATCACTACAGAGAGCACTTCC
Organism: Eucalyptus sp. ANBG9806169; assembly: GCA_014182395.1. Lineage (NCBI taxonomy): Eukaryota > Viridiplantae > Streptophyta > Magnoliopsida > Myrtales > Myrtaceae > Eucalyptus > Eucalyptus sp. ANBG9806169. Next base: position 16,527,053 of record CM024577.1, on the reverse strand, counting down.
CCCATCGCCCTTCCGACGCCTTCAGCCACCTTCGCTGCCGTTTCTTGCCGCTCCAAAGCCGTGTGTACCCTTGTTCCTGATATCGGGATCCGGAGGCGCGCCAAGATCCAGTTTCAAGTTCTCCCGCAGGTGCTGATCTCGATCCTCTAGCCTCACCGTAGCTCAGATATTGAATCCTCCATTGACATGATCTATTTGAGATTGTTTCTCTCATTGCGAGCATCTGTTGTTGGTTGTCTTGAACGTTGGAATCTGAAGTCAAAGATCTCCTCCTTAATCAAATTGCAAACCATATGTTCGACACGAAATTCTTAAAACTGAATTTGCATAGATTTGTCTCTGACTGTTGGATTATTTTGAGTGCACATTGATTGCTGAGCACGATTTCAGTCAAATTTCGTTGTTGTCGAGATTGAATCTGACCATATCTTTTTTGTTTTGTTTCCACCCTATGTTGGCGTGTCTTCCTGCTGCGTTCAATGGTGGTCGCCGAAGAGGTCGGAGAGGAAGTAACTCGAAACGACAGCATCAATGTTCACCTTTAAACTCATTGGCACCGGTTTGGTCATCGCTTTCCTTCCTATTTGTTTGTTTCGGTCATGCTGTGGCTTTGCTTGTGAGTATCGAATGACTGGTGGTTCAGAAGGGTGGCCACCGGTTGCAGTCCGGTGGCAACCAAAGGTGGTGGGCGATGACGTACGGATGCTTCTGGCTAAGCAAATGGAGGCTTGAAAGTTGATCTTGAGTAAGTTTGTTCGATCTGTGAATAACAAAAGGGGAAGAAGAAGATATCTATATCTATATATATAACAAAAAGAGAGAAAAGAGATAATAGAAAATGAGCTTGTTATAATTGAAATCGGACCTAGCGTGCGCATATTGTGATTATAGTGGAAAAGGGGCTAGGTGCGATTATAATAAACAATGGGCTTAGTATGGTTAAATGTAAGATTGAGCTCGGTGAGATTAGGATTGAAAGGGGTTGGATATAATAAGCCCATTTATGTCCATGGCCCAGACTTGCGAAGTCCAATACATAGTAGGAATAATAAAACATAGTAGATAGTAATAAATAATAAATGAATAAATGAATAAAAAAATGTAATGAAAATGGGAAGTAATTATTCAGACTTTGTTCAGAAGCAAGAGGAAAATAAATAGAAAGCCATTGACCAATCCTCCTTATTTTGTAGGAATCCTCATTATTTTGTAGGACCCTCCTTATTATTTAGAATAATCCTCCTTATTTGTAGGGACCTTATTTATTTTCAACTATTCAACAATCCTCCATTCATCCTTTTAAAAGGTTGAGAACACCGGTTGATGCAAAGCAATGGATCACTCCAAATTCAAGTGAAAAAGTAGCTATGCAAAACATGACTATGAACAAGTACGTCTTAACATGGGGTGTCATGCGCTAAAAAATGCTAAAAAAGAAGATTATTTAATTTCAGTTAACATTATTCGCTTTTTCCTTCTTCTTTTTTCTTTTAAGCCAAACAAGTTAATTTTCGATATAAGGTCCATCGCACTTAATATTTCTCATTATTCTTATATTTTAATCACATATTAAGACAATTAATTCAAATAAAAAGGGAGGAAAATATGGCACCTAATGTTTTTCTTTTTTAAGTTCTTATACATGATACGTGTGGGATATAGGAGTGATGAGTGGAACGTTAATACATATAAAAGATCTGAGGATATTTCATATGCAGGTTGAGATCCTGATGTGGATCTCAACTTGTTTTTGCTCCTTGGATCAGTGATGGCAGGTTGGACCTCCGACTCTATCGACTATTATTACATGATCGTGTTGGTGAGGGCCATCTTTTTTCACTCGGCGCCTGTTCTTGGGCTTCGCCCACAACTATGTGGTCCTTGGGTTGGGCTGCTTCTTCGCCAACATCAGTGTTCGCTATCCCTCATGATCACTTATATCTATGTCGTCGAGCTCTCGCCTGCATTCTATTTTGGCAAACTCACCTCCTTCCCTGACTATTCATTTTTTTTTTTTTTGCTAATTTTGTAGCATCATTTTTTTTTTTTTCGTCAATTTTCGTCTTTTTCATGTTGAATGTTGATTTTTTTTTCTTATTTACAATAAGAAGAATTGCACATTCAACATGAAAAAGACAAAAATTGATGACAAATAAAAAAGGAAAATGATGCTACAAAATTAGGAAAATAAAAAGAAAAGAAAATAAGTGAACACCACAGCAAACGAGCTGAGTTTGCTATGATTGAATACGGGAGATAGTTCGGCGATGTAGCAGGGGTGATCTTGAGGGGTGGTAAATGTCGACGTTGGCTAATAAATAGCCCAACAGGAGGACAATGTGGTTGTGGGCGAAGCCCATGAGCCAAAACAATCACATAGTGGTAACCACTCTAGTTACAGATCAACCCCACCATCACTGACCCAAAGAGCAATTAACTCTTTGAGTATTCTTGTTAGGATCTCAACTTGCTGGTGGAAATACTTAAGCTCCTTCATGTGTATTATTGTTCCGCTCATCGCTCATATATCTGTCATGTAAATCGTAATCATATACATAAAATTTTAAAAAATAAATAAAAATTATGTGCCATATTTTCCTCTTTTTTTTTTTTTTGAATGTATTTTCTTAATATATATAATTATGAGATAAGAATGACGAGAAATAATAAGTGCATTGGACTTTATAATTGAAATTGACTTGCTTGGCTTAAAAAAAAAGGAAAAAGTGGATACTATTATATGCAATTAATAATCTTTTTTTTTTGGCATTTTTTTCATTTCCTAAAGATGACCTTTGGCAATATAGGGAGAGGATTTATTATATCCAACAGGTCCCTAACAAGAAGGACTATTCTATAAAATAAAGCGGATCCTTGCAAAATAAGGAGGCTTTCTACTAAAAACAGGAGGATTTTTCAATGGCTACACTACAAAATATGGAGGGATGGGTCTCGTAGACAACTTAAACTCGAGAGGTTTGATTTTAATGGAGCAGAACAAGAGAGATTCTGATGGAGAACAATCTTTCGTTTCTATTTACATTGAAAATTGGCTTGAAGTTATGCGCATTTAGTGTAATGGAGACTTGTGCATGGATGTAACTGCCTTGGTTGATAAAGTCCATAATCATCTTTTATTTGAACTCTCCAATGGTTTTGAGAGTTGTTTGTATATGGCTTTAAGTTTTTGGGCTCTTTTTGCACATGGATTCGCGCCCCCTTAGTGCCTTATAGTTGATTTTTTATCTAAAAAAAAGAACATACCACTACTAGATTCGAAAATTGATAAGATCAAATCAAATCATGGATAGCTGACTTGTTTGCACTTGGTTGCATTGGAATTGATCTTTTGTCATCTATCAAATCCTTTTTTTCTAGTACTTTGAAAGACTTTGTTGGATGGCATTCATTCATAACTCATATTGTGGGGCCTGAAAAATTTTGATTGTCTTTCGAACTTTTCTTTAGATTGAGTATCTTAACTTGCTTGATATATTTAGTTGCAATTTGATCCTTCCGTCACCTACTGTTACTTGCTTCTTTGAAATGTTTTAACTGCAATCTGGCAATCTTCCATATTAAGAGCTGATTTGAAAAAGAGAGAGAAGCGGAAAAATTAAGCTTCACTTCATGATTCATGTGTTTGGTCACATCATCTAAGTGAGTCCACTTAGCACGGTCACTCAACATTTAAAGAAGAGGGTAGTGGTAGGTCACAAAAGCATCAAAATAAAAAATCAAGTAAGTTGGAGGAATTGATTGCAAGCAAAAGAGGATGATGAAATTGAAAAAAGGGGTAGAAGTCAAGGGAACTAAACTAGACTCAACCTAGAATTAAATGATAAGTGCTATTGAGTCCTTTCATTATTCGCTCTGAAATTGCTGATATGGCTAATGGTGCCTATGGTGGTTTTCTGTCTTGTTACTACTCATTAGACAAGTCTTGTGGTTTGAGACTGGCAATGCAGTGCCTTGTGGAAGTTGTATATGCACGAAACTCTTAACACATGATATATTCACTTCTTCGAAAGTTATGGTTTTGTATGGGATATTATCCTTCACATTGGTATTTTACGGACCGAGCTGCAAGTGAAGGGTGCACGTCTATTTGATATATGTGTTCAAGTCAAATGTTAGTTATTGCACAAAGGCTCTCCAGTATAGGGATAAGGGATGTGCTCACAAAGATGACATTCCTGGACTTTGGCATGAGTAGTGGGTTTGTTTAGCATAAATACCAACTTCATTTTTTTTATGAGTAAATGTGCAGATGAGCTTGATATTTCCCCATGAAACCGAAGATATCATACACCCTACCAGTATCAAGGCTGTTAGGCACCTGCATATCTCACCTTTTGATGGCAATCTTGCAGTATCAAAACTCTCAGGTAATGTTCTCAATGGATGCTAGTTCTCTATTCTTTGGCCTCGTTTGACAAATTTAGTTTTGTTTCATCTCTTGTAGTCTTAAAAGCAACAACTTCATCCTCGCCTTTGAACTACTGGTAAGCATATTGTCTTTAGCTATTTCCTCTTTTTCTCCTTGTCCAGGTTATTAGACTTCAGGTCATCAATGATTCTGTATATTACATTAGCGTGGTAGAAATTTATATATGACAATGAGACGTTTCAGCATCAACGGCAACATCCAAGGATTAGTAATATCTTCAATAGTCACTTAGGAAGGTCCCTGTTCGATTATTTCAAGCATATGTTTTATTTTTCTTGCCTTGGGAGTTTTTGAACTATTGTAATTTAATTTAATTTAAATATCAGCCGCACTGCTTATCTGTAAATTTTCAGGTGAATTATTGTGAATGTATTATTTATGTTCTAAGGCATGCAAACATGTGTGCACATTGACATGCACATGCACATGCACATGCGCCTTTGCTCAGGTACATACTGATAAACTCAGGTCCATGAGAAATATTATAGCCATTCTATAACTTTGGTCCGGTCATTCTCCTCTCAAGAGTTGTTATTTCACTGAAGTTTTGGTTCATGGAAGGGAAAAAAAAAAACGCAACAAATTGGTGAACATGGTTGGTAAAATGCAGTTGATATCCTTCAGAACTACTTTTGGCCCTAATTGTTTAGGAGTAAAATATCTGACCAATTATGCATTCAATCGATTTCTGTTGCTAGGAAGCAGGAATCGAAATTGTGAACCAAATATTAATCATGGCAGATTCAGCTACAAATACATCTGCAACTGAGTTCCTAATGTGATGTTTATCCTAATTTACTTCCTTTTGCCAACAACTCCCAGATTCTCATCTCCTGCTTTCGCAGAGTTAAAATGTGAGCTGGGTTTATTTTTGCCGTTCCTTTTCCATTGTTGATGTTGATGTGCATATAATCCAAATCATATATGTGGATGCTCTTCATTCAACGACACAAATTCTATCATAATATTACCCAAACCATGCGACTTTGAACTTGAAACTTATACTAAGGCTCCATTTGTTTTATGAAAAATAACTTCCGAAAAAATATTTTCGAATTTTCTAGCATTCGTTTCACGGAAAATGAATTGCTTTGGGAAAACAGTTCCCATGATGGGAAAAAAAAATCTTCTAAACCATAGGAAAATGTTTTCACTTTTAAAAAATAAAAGACATTTTCTTCACTTGATTTCTTTGATCTCAAACCCCTGTAAGCCATCACTTCCTCCCGCACATTTTTTTTTTCAATTCGAATTATTTTTTATTTTCTTTGTATTCCATCTTCCCCTTTATTTTTATTTTTAAGTTGAGTTTTTAATTCTTTTCTTTTTCTTCCCTTTTTCTTTTTCTTCTTCCTTGGCGGTTATTGACGATCGACCACGGGCCAACTCCGGCCTCGCCCAAGGCCACTATTTGGCGAGGGTGAGGCTCGAACTTGGCGAATCGGTGAGCCGCAAGCTCATCGGCCTCGGCGAGCTTGGGCTCGCTTGGATTGGGTTGCCGAGCTCGCGGCTCGCCCGATCCAAGTGAGCCCGAGCTCTACCGAGGCCGATGAGCTCGAGGCTCGGCCAATCCGGGCGAGTCATGTCCTTTGCTCGGCGAGCTTCGGCGAGCCTCAAGGTCATCGGATTTGGCGATTGCATCTTGGTTGGCGGTTGGGCGGTCGGCCACGTCGAGGCACGTGATAATGGAGGAAGGAGGAGGAAGAAGGAGGGAGGAACAGAAAAAGGAAAAAAAATATAAATTCTATTTTTAAAAATAAAAATAATTAAAAATTCAATTTTTTAAAAAATATAAATTAAAATTAAGTTTTTTTGGTCAATAAAAATAATTCAAAATTAATTTTTTGGTCATTTTCCCAAAAAATCAAATTAGATAATGAACAATGAAAACATTGTTCACTCAAATTTCAAGTTTTAGCTTAATATCGGAAAATATAGTCATTTTTTTGAAAAATGACTTCCTAAAAAATATTTTCCAAAAATGTGATATTTTTCGTGAAACGAACGGACCTTCAGCTTAAAGGGACGTCTCGGGACTACTAGAACCATTATCTGAGCCATAAAAGGACTCGAGGCCCATTGTTCAGCTCAATAAAGCGGCTGGACAGCGGGCTTCGAGGATTCATTTGGGCTCTTAGTGGGCCCAATTGCACCCGAAAATGCCATGGATGACATGACAAGGTATCAACGATGACCCCCAGGACCCTCAAATGGATCGGAACAGGTTGCGGACTCCGCTGTCCAGTACCCTTAACGCGCTGCACAGCGGGCTCTTGGTGCTCGCTTTCGGCTAGAAGGTATGGTCGCGGAAAAGCCCCAATGCAATCCTAAGGCCTAATATGATGTAGTACCACATTACCAACACGAACGAGTGCTCCAAATCAACCTAACTACATGCTAAACGTATATGGGTTACTTCATGGATAACATAATACACAACCTAACTATAATGCCGTCAACATGCTATGAAGATGAAATGCCATAACCAGTGTAGGGTTCATTTCGCCAGCGAGCACTAGGCGAGCTATTGTACCTTGACTTTTTCGATTTTACCACGGTATCCTCGGTGAACTACACACAAATAAGAGGGGTTTTTCTTATTCTTGATTGAAAGATATTCATGCTCCCTGGTTTCTCCTATAATATTTTTGCTAATACGATACGCAGTCCCATCTAAAATCATCCTCCAATAGATCTCTTCACTGATCATTAATACACAGTTGACCTATACCTTAAAGTAACATGCATATGTTTCCCACCAAATAATGCATGCTCCCTAAATAAGACTAACTGATATTCATGCAATATGAAAAAAACTTGCTGTCCTAACGTAATATGCCAACACCTATATTACACAAAATATGCCGAATGCATCATGTCTTGAATTAAAATAACATATACATAATTATGACCTTAATTATTCAAAAGATGTGATTTATCACTAAAATTCCAACTTATCACAAAAACACATAATTATTTTCTTGTGTTTTTTCGTTTATCAGTTTTTTGTGTGTTATCTATTGAAAAAAGAGCATGATTATACATTATAATAACAACTAACACGTCGATTAACCACAAGTAGACAACGGCAACACAAATTCTAGCATGATATTATTTAAACATGTGATTTTGAACTTGAAACTTGTACTAAGCTAAAACCAACGAGGGCTTCAAATCAACCCACTACATGCTAAAAAAATATGTGTAATTTCATGGATGACATGGTGCAAATCTTAACTATAATGCTGCATTAACATACTATGATGATGAAATGCCATAACCAGTGTATGGTTCGTTTTGCCAACAAGCGTGAGGCGAGCAACCGTACCTCGACTTTTTCAATTTTATCACGGTATCCTTGGCAAACTACGCACGAATAAGAGGGGCTTCCTACCTTAAGTGAGGACGAGACAGAGCGACGCTGGAGGAATCGAGGAGAACTCTTGGTCTTGGGAGTAAGGAGATGGTCGAGAGTTGAAAGTGGGCGTGGGTGAGGATGAGAGCCAAGAGAGAGTTGCCTAGCATGGGGGTGATGGAACTGAGAATGACAAGACGAGGGGGAGAGATGAGAAAACTGGGTGGTGATGATGAAGATGATCGGACCGGAAGATGAAGGTAAAGTGGCGATGATGGAGTTCGTGCGTTCGAGAGCAAAAATGAGATGAAGAATGGTCATGGCAAGGATGAAGAGACGGCCGAAAGTGGGGAGAACTCAAGTGCTTTTGTCTCGGTTAGAGAGGGAATAAGAGAGCGAGTGGATTCCTTAAAGAAGAGAGAGGAGATGACCCATGCATGTTTCGTCTCCCATGAGCATATTTGACCATATTTGACTAGAGAATGGAGAGAAAGAGGAAGGAGAGTGGCGCCGGGCCGGGCCTGGTTCTCCGGGCCCGAGTCCACCATGGCCCTTCTTTTTGTACCATCTTTTAGTCCTAGATTAAGTTAGGAAGTTTGATGGGCCAAGAAATTAGGCTTAGCGAGCTTGGATTGAGCCGAAAAGTCCGATTGGGTTTTATTTCAACGAGTCAGATCGGATTGGTGGCGGTGGTTGGCTTTTGGGCCAACGTCGGCCGAAATTCTGGTTGCAAGGCCCGAGGTCTTGAGGCAATGATGTCTCTAGTTAAAAATTGCAGAAGAGGTCTGGTGGAGGAAACGAACACAACATGATGAAACGACGACATATTTTATTAAGGGTCGAATTCACCGATGACGAATTCGGCTCCTAATCGTTGCAGAATGTAAGGATGATCTATGCAAATTGAAACTTGGACAATGGCCTATTACACCTTTAAAAGTGTACGATCAAATCGCGGGCAAAATTCGGATGTCAAAATCACCCGGTACACTAACATGTAGACCAATCTTTAGGATCATCCACCTAAAGTTGCAATCACCATCTAAATCCAACTCTATCATCCCTAGTGGTCGTCGTATAAGGTGTTTCCAATCTTCTTTAAAATGTACCTTTGTCTTATGTATGGATGCAACAGTCATGAGATGAAATGTTTGAAATCAATTTTTATAAACTAATGTGTCTCAAAGTTAATTGACATAGCTATGTCTTCTTGTTAAGAATAATATATTTTTTTTCTGGTAAAATGGTGTATTGATTCATATAAGAGTTGCATATTTTCTTTAAAAAACAATCCTTGATATATGGAAAATATAATTTACATGTCAAACGCTCTTATTTACCTAATGGTTAATTATATAGACAATAAATATTTCTTTGCATTTTCTTGTTTACTTGCTCAAACAATGTTAATTCTCTCGTCTAGAGACATGTCGAACAAAATGCATGCTAGATGAACTAGTTTTACTGTTGTTGGAGATCTTTTCTATCAATGGTAAGTGCAGCTACTTCATTAGTAAATAGTAGTTTATCTATGTACTTTAAGGTTTAATATGGAACAAGTAATAGGTACTTTCATTATTGTGATATTGTCATTGACGTTTCCATCCATCAAAATCATAAAAAATCTAACAGTCTAGATTTTTCATTTCTTAAATAGTTAAGTAATCACGAACGAGGTGTATCTGGTCGCGTTCCTAGAAAAAATCCATTCTAATAAACCTTGTCATTGATAATATTTCTTACCATGGGAACGCATTAAATGCAAATTGTGCAAGTCTATCCACAGCGGTAATGGGCATGACTAAGTATTTACCTATTTATGGAGCCTTTCGTATCTTGCCGTGCCACGCCTTAGCTGAGTGAGTTTCTTCTTTCTTTCTAGTCCTTCACGTGCTTCAAAGCAAGACCTTTATGATGCCTCATCTTTGAAAACCTTTTTTTTTTTTAATCTGATTTGAGAACCTCTTTTGACATGCATCACATAACCATGTCTCACATAATCCAGCCTTACATGTACATAAGTATTGGAGCAGTGATCTACCAAAAAAACGTTTCACTAGTGGATACAATTCCTACCTAACCTACAATTTATCACATTTCTCAATATGAGAATGTATTGTATGCAAAATACGTAGGTGTATCCACCAATAATGAGAATGACCAAATATTTTCATATTTATACAGCTATGATCTTTTGATACTTCAACTTTCAATATCTTATTCTGCTTGAGCCATAATCTTACCTCTTCCCTCATATACGACCATCTCTACAAACAAATGGTGAAGTTGTTCTATTGACATCTACAGTCCTTTTGTCCATAAACCTATTGATGCATCTAAATTGTTATCATTTGTTTCTTTAAAGATTATGATCCACACATGAAAAGCACATCTAAATTCAGTAGGAGATGCATCATCATGGGCTCTAACCCTGAAAAATTGGATTATTGGTTTATTGGAATAAGCTTTTCGACTTCGTCTTCTAAGGGTATGGATGTCCAAGAGTAACATGTTTTTAGCTTATTCTTGTCTTTATCCAATTATATATCATTCCTAGTTTTGATTTGGATAATTGTTCTAACTTTCCGTCACTAATTGTAGGTTGTGTCTTACTCTCGGCAGATTAAACGTTATGAGATTGCTTGACGACACTATTGAGAGAATAATAAGTTTCAAAGTCTAATGGAGGGCGATGTGGTTGGCGACACTCCACCCTAGCCCCTAACCACGTTCATGGCCAATTCTCCTCTCGAATCACCATCCTTGAAGGCAGTGAACTTTGCGAAGGTTCTATGTTGTCCCAAGAAATTCCAATTTGCAAAGCAAACTCCATCTTCAATGGAAAAGATAGAGGAAGATAACTTAGGCCTTCTTTAGGGTGAATAGTTCAACTTTCAAGTATCACATGTTCTCCCTTAATTGTTTCATCGCTCAAAAAAAAAAAAAAAAATTTGTTACCAAGCATCCATCTATTTTTCCCATATTATGTTATCTTATATGAAAATCAACCCAAATAATAATATTGATGCAAGACCAATGAGTTTGATTGGCATTGCGAATGCATCTAATTCAATAAGTCGGTACTTATGTATAAAGTCGAAGCGTGAGTTTGACAAAGATGAACCCTTTATGACTTTTAGTTGCTTGTAGCACCCCCTAGGTTAAGCATGCGCTTTTAAGCATGATTTGGTACATCTAATAAACCATGTCAAATATTATCGAATTGCCTATGTCTACAATGATATCTTGAAATTTTGAAATTGGTAGTCAAACTTCAGTTGTCACGCCCCGATCCTTGGGAACGCACCCATCCTTCTACTTGGTCGATTTTAGAATGCGATATCTTAGGACTATGTATCGTCGACCCTTTCATTTTTATATGCATGTGGAAGCAGTTATAAAATCCCCAGACAATAAAATAATGGGATAAAAAAGTAGGTTATATTTTTCATATTGAAATTCATAACCACACTTTTATACACACGCACCTCATAGTATCTTACAATACTATTAACATAGGTTTGATCTAACACCTATCCACAAATACACAAGGTTCACAAAACGGGATGTGATCTCAGTCCTCATTCGGGTCATACTCGGGATTATCATCCCAATCCTCCTCAAACTCTTCTTCACTAAGTTCATTTTCTTCAAGCTCTTCATCCTCTACTGGCTTGTCATCAGGGTCATCCAATAGGTAATCCTCCTCCGGTCTCTCTACGGACTTGAAATGGTTATTCAATAACCAATGAGACCACGTCTCAGCGAGTTCTACCCCCTAAGACCCGATTAGTAAACCAATACACCTTAGGCTACATAAGCACAAGACTAGTCAGAGGACTTACCTTGGCCTTAGTTCCTTCCTGCAAGTTAGTATATATATCATATATACACCATCACATCACATCACTCAATCAGATTGAATCATCGATCAATCGACCTAGTCGATTACATGTCATCCAAATTATTTCTTGATCGGCCCCTTCCATACTATCTATAAGTCTGATCAACAACCAAGACTACTCACCCTAGGTGATATATAGATAGTATATTATCCTATCTCCAGACGTCATATAGAGTCATCAAGCTGTCAAATCATACCGTACTGTCTCAAGATGACCTATAGAATTATCGAGCCGGTATATCATACCGTACTGTCTCAAGATAATCTGTAGAATCACCGAGTCGGTAGATCATCCCGTCCTATCTCAAGATGCTCTGAAGAGTCATCGAGCCGGTATACACACAATTTATCATACCGTACTGTCTCAAGATGCTTCGTAGAGTCATCGAGCCGGTAGATCATACTATCCTGTCTCAAGATGCTCCATAGAGTCATCGAGCCGGTATATATGCCATTCCAAGCAAACAATCAAATAACCATTTTTATCATTTCCGATAAAATGTCATGTGTGAGTACATGATCGGCCTTAACCAAAATATAATAATTTCATTTTCATAAATCCCATCATTTTCTATAGTCCACTAAAACATTTTTGGTATCATTAATTGATGCCCGGTTAATTTCTAATTAATTTTCCAAAATTATTTAAATTAGGGAATAAATCCTAAATTCACAAATAAATCATTTCCGCACAAAATAAAGCTCGATTAAATAAATGGACTAGACCATGACGATCAACATAAAATTTCGTCATTGGCTATCCCAGCCTAATTTCTGAAAAATAATTCAATTAATTTCCAAAATTAATAAATAAATTCTAAAAATCCAATTTAGGCTGTATTGCCGATTGGACGCTTGAACGGATTGAAAAAAATCTCGAGATACATTCAATAAATATTATAAGCTCTCTACTTGCTAATGACTAAGTCTAACCACCTAACATGCATCATTAAGTCTCTAATTTAATTGTTCTAAACTAATCTAACCACCTAATTGCACTTAATTAAATCTAACCAACCCCTAAGCATAATTAACAAACTAAGAAAGCATTAGTGAGTAAAACTCACTTGATTAAAACCGGGACACCACGACGGTGACGCGACGGCGGCTGAAAACCGAATTTTCAGCGACGTCGACGAATACTCGGGCCGGGCCTACAAGCCTCGCAAGCCCACAGAATTTTGCTGGGCTTGGGCTGAGCTTGGGCCTGTTGAATTCTTGGGTTTAACTTGCTGGGCTTCAAATTCTGGGCTTGCCTTCAGATGGGCCAATCTTTGCGAGCTGGGCCAAACTTGTTAAATTCGTGGGCTTCACTAGAAAATGGAGGCAACAAACTGGGCTGTGCTGAATTCTGACCTGACTTACGGCCCAAATGGGCTAATTGCTGAAACTGAACTGGGCTGCGGGCTGGAGGTGGGCCGAACTCCACGCGGGTTGCTTCGTGCGAGGGACGCGGACGAAGGAGCAGCCAAGACGGCTGAGCTGGCGTGGCCTTCTGCTGGGCCAAAGACATCGCTGGAGTTGACCAAGGAGCTGAAGGCGCGGGATGGAAGCAGACGAAGAAGGCAGCGTTGGAGGTGTGTATACGTGGACGATGCTGGCAAATTGGGGGTCAACTTTGCTGGGGTTTTTCCCTTGATTGACCAAGGGAGCTCGATACTTGGAAGTGTGGCCAAGAAGAACTTCCGGTGATGGGGATTCGGTGCTGCCGGATCTGCGCGAGGCTTCGGTCAGCAAAAGCCTCGGTGGATTTGCATGTTGACCAAGGTTGATGATGCTGGGGACACGTGGGCTAAGGGCGGTGAGGCAGCGAGAGAATGGAGGAGAGTTCGCTAATTTCGTGCGAGGAAATGGGGAAGTAGGCGAGGGCAGCTTGAACGTGCAGTGGTGACTTGGTGGATTTCCTTCCGAGTGAGGCTGACTTTGACCGAGGGACATGGCTGCTTCGGAGCTGCTTCACGGGATCTGGCTGAGCGGAGAGGGAGAGAGGCTTCGGTGACTCTGCTGATGGCTGAACGTGTTGATGTCAAGAACCCGCAAAGAGAGAACGAAAATTGAAGATCTTCGAAATAAAATGAAAGTGGAGGCCTTTGGTGGAGAGAGTTCGTGCGAAGAGAAGAGGGGAAGAAGAACCGTGCTTGAGAAGCCAATGGAAGGAAGAAGTCAATGAGGGTTATCCAAACCATTAAAAGCTTGTCCCCCCTTAATCTTCATAAATATATTTTGTGTCTCCCATTTACTTTCCAACAAGTAATTTTCCACAAATTGTCCAAATTGAAGCCAAACTTCCAGCTCCTAATTTAGCATCCGAATTTCATTGATTTGGGCTTCAATTCCTCACCAAAATTCCCAATTTAATGTACAACTTCGTCGAAGAAATTGCCCATACCATTTCTGAAATTTCCTAATGCCAAATAGTTTAGCTTGGAAGTCAAAACTCTCTTCAATTTGACCAATCTGAATTTCCGATAATTTTCGTGACGTTCGAAACGATTTTCCGTAAAAATCTCAGAATCTCTGAAAAATCTTCTGAGACTGAGTCAACATTCCTAGAATTTATTGTGACATGACAAAAACTTCAATTTCTGAAATCGGACTTGAATTAACGGTAAATTTCTATTCGACGCGTTTTTAGCGTGACTTAGGCTACCAGGTAACTTTAAGATATTTTTAGTGCAAATGACCCGTGGTTGATTTTCTTCGAGCCACTATGAGCGCACTCGACTCATTGGCGACTCCCAGATGTCGTGAAAATCTCGAAGATTCAAATACAGACACATGGTACCAAAACAATAAGAAAATCAGTATAGTGCCGGTCGACGAGAATTTTCCAATTTAGTCGTGTCACCCACGATTAGCCACATGTCTCAGTCGAATCAACCTAATTCTGATTTCTAATCAATTTTATACTGTGCCGTAATGGCCTCTAAAGATGAGCACGGTCAAGAAGTCGATTCTTGGTTGAATTCTCAAGTCTATTTGCCTTAAAATTCTTAATGCCTTCCCCAGATAGTCTAGTTATCTCGAGAGTGATCAGCTCTGAGAACAACCCTATAGACGCATAAGTGAAATATCCGATTTATTCAGTAGAAGACAGGATCGAAAATCTGGGATGTCACATCAGTAGAATTTGAATATTCATCAATGAATTAATGTTCAACCTCGTTTTTGGATTGAAAAGTTCTGACCAGATCTACCATTTATAGTATTTGCTAGAATAGAAATGTTTATTAAATGCAAATATGCAAGTGTATAGCCAGTAATAATGAGTACGCTCGATACATTACCTGTTTTTTTCACAATCCTTCATCTCTCTATGCACCCAAGTCTTTTCATTTGCGGGAAGATACATTTTCTCTCTGCCCAATAAACATTTGTAAAGTTTAAAGTCTAGCCTATCTTTTTCTACGGTCGCATAGTTCCCGAAGTACTAGTCTCCAAAACAACCCAAATCCTCCACCAATTAAATCTTCATTAATGTCATATTATACACTTATTAACCTCAAGTGATCCTCCAATCCAATAATGCAATGTTTATACGTGAACATAAGTGAAATTCACAAGACTTTCGTTGCGCACACTAATTCTGAAAGCTCAGTCTCCCCTGCTTTCCTTAATTGAATCAGTATGCAAACACACAATACCAAACACCTTTTACATCTTTTAGAAGAATATTATGGCCCAAAAACTGTTAAATCCCAAATAGAGACTGTATTTGCTTCTGCAATAAGATCATACCATTATTTTTACCTTTAGTTTGCTGAAAAAAGATGCATAGTTTTCTCTTGCCAATAATTAGTAATATTAGCACCACATGTGATTTCCTCACATAAATATGTCTTTAAATGCTTTTAGAGAGTATTTCTCTCCATTCTTTGTTTTACCAAGTCTATTTTATTGAGGAACCTATCTGATAATACACGTGAGACCAAGGAGTTTGGCTAACTTCTTCTTTTAAAAATACACAGGCAGGACTAACACACATCTAGATGATCACATGCTGGAAACTGAAAACCCACATGCTCATAAAAAGTCAATAAAAGCATTACTTACCAATAAGAACAGTGTACTATTGGTGAAAAAAAAGATCCTCGTTAGACAAAGTTGGGATCGGTCCACGTACTTGCAAATTCATAATTATCATAGACGAAACTAATTAATGGCGAGGTTGGTAGATTGCATGGGAGTTTCTGCCTTTTTTCTGATCGATATGGATTTGATCCTCGTGTATCTTCATTTGTTAAAATTTTAGTGCTGGAGATCCACTTAATACAAAAACTTTCGTGTATTTTAACGACTCATTTATTTATAATGTATCGTACCAATGGTCGAGCCAATTAGATATCTTCTAAAATTGTGACATAAAGATTTGGTGATTGTAAAAGGAATTATAAGGAGATTATCGACTTAGTGATACCACATCTATACGAGTCGGGATCAATAATGCACACAATACTTTCTCCATTTGTGACGAAAATTCCACGGATGATTGTAACTTCAGTGATGCAGAAGTTTGTGGTAGATGAAATGAGACCTAGAAAATCTAGGGAAATTACCAAAAAAAAGTCGTAATTTTATTGTACCTGAGTTAATTCAATCATAAATATTTCAATTTAGTCAATTTAATCATAAATCTTTTGATGATTTACCAATGTAGTCCTTCCAATCAATGTTGGCTAGAAACCGTTGTCATGGATATTGGTTGTCCTCTGTGGCACTGTTGGAACTGACAAAATAGTCCAAAAAACTCTGTACTTTAGGCCATGAAATTTTCTTAGCTAGAGTGTCGTAGCAAGGAAAATATTTATTTTTGGTGTTAGCATGCTTCGTTATTGAATAGTTGTCACAAAGAACTTTGTACTTTTAGTGAAGAAATATTTAGTTGCTAAAGCTCCGTTTGGTAACGTTTCTATTTTTCCCAATTTCTATTCTTTTCTTCCTCCTTGGCAGCAGCCCATAGCAAGAAGGAAGAATAAGAAAAAAATAAAATAAAAATCTTTACAAATTATTAAAAAATTAAAAGAAATTCCATGTTATAAATAAAATTTGTGGATTGTATTAAACGTATTCTTGTTCTTTTTTTCCATTTTAAATTTTTTATATTTTTGTGTAATTACCAAACATGTTCTTATACTCAGAAATTGTTTTAGAAAATAGAAATAGAAAATGACTATTTTTCAAAAGAAATTATTCATCGGAATAGAAGTTACCAAACAGACCTCGGTTTGTTAACTTGCCAATAGCAACTGATTTTACTCTTTTATTCTAAAAAAAAAAAAAAAAAAGAACATAAATCAATTTGATAAATTTTTTGTTCTTGGGAACAAATTTGTTCTTAGGAATAGATTTGAAACAAAATCAAGAAGTTAAAAAGATTGCTGCTTTATTTCCAAGAACAATTCCAGAATCAAACACAACCTATTTTTCTGTTTTCTTTTTTTCTCCTCTCTTCTTCTTCCTCCTAGCCAATCACCGACCGATCCATTGTCAGTCACCGTCAAGTAGTTGGGCAAGGTCTGGCGAGCTCGTCAAAGGTGACCAGGCCCACAAAGAAGGAGGAAGAAGAAGAGAAAAGGAAAAATAATAAAGAATAAAGAATAAAAAATAATAAAAGTACCAAAAATTAAAATAAACAAAAAATTCAAGAGTCCTATTACACGCATTTCTATTTCGGGAATAAAATTTTTGGGTGGTTGCCAAACACCTTCAAATATTTAGAATTTGTTCTCATGAATAGAATAAAAAGAATTATTTTTGAGTAAAAATTATTTCCGGGAGCAAAATGATTACCAAATGCACCCTAAAAGTCCATACAATTTTCACACACCAACAAAAAAAAAAAAAAATCGTCAGTATTAGTATACATGTGGTATTTTCATCTATAAACTAACTTTTCGATTGGACTATCAAACATGGTAATTTAGTTAGCTCTAGCCAATTGATTTCACGTGTATGGACCTGCTCGTCATGAGTTTATTCTATATACATGATTATTTAAGCTTTTTAGTTGGGCTTTCTAACAAATAAAAACCCTGATTTTGCTCAAGCAGATTGTAAGCTAAAGATCCAAAAGTCTAGTATCAGTCTTAGACCAAGAAGTTTTCGTTGAAGACATTTGTAATGTTAGAAACAATGATTTACAAAGAGCCATAGATACTATTACAAAAGAGGTTAAAGATTAGAACAAGACCAAATTTGGTTACGTATTCCATAACAAAATAGAGATTCAGAAAACGTTCCTTGGCATCCAGAGAACCATGGCTTTGAAGGCCCGCAAATTCCTGTTGATCTTAAAAAAACCAAAATTTTTTCACACAATCACCATTGCCAGGAGAGTAAATAATACCACTCTTAGACTCACGAACGATGGGGACAGGATAAGAAGAGCTCATTGCTGACCTCTTTCAAGATCACTTCATGTCTCTCTTTACAACTGAAAAGATGCATAGTGGTCTCGAAATTCCTGACAAACGTACCTTTCTGAACACTCTGGATGAGAATTTTCACAAACTTTGGTCTCAAGAAAATTGGATTAATTTACTCGTCTAGTTGGATAGAATATCAACATCTTAGGAATCAAAGATTGGTTAGGGACATTTTGTAATCGCACTTGGTGGCAGTGCCACATGAAGATGAATGGGCTCAGTCGGCCTCAACTCAATCAGGTGAAATATTAGTGAAAATCACATATATTGCAGTTTTAACTGTGAAATTTTGTAGGACCATTGTTAATTGTTTTAAAATTTTAAGATGTTAGATGAATGCATAATTTATCATTTAAATACTCTAATACTTACCTCACGCTTAATTTGGTCTTTTCTTTAAACTAAGTGTATAAATTTAATTGGGAATTTAAACTAAGTGTATAAATTTAATTGGGAATGAAGGCATGATTTATCATTTAAATATTCTAACATTCCCTCTCACGCTTAATCTTGTCTTTTACCTAAACTAGGTGTGGAAATTTAATTAGGAAGGTGAATGAGGTTTGGAAAAATTTGAAATCAGAATCGCCAGCTCGATACCATGTGGGATTTTATGGAATCACTACCAATTATTTTAAAATTTTAAGCTATTAAATAAATGCGGGATTTATCATTTAAATATTCTAACATCGACCTTAAACTAATTATTATCATTTCACCCTTTTCTCCATTTTTCTTCCTCAAGCACATAGTGTTTTATTGCCACCCTCTTCTTGCCACCTTCTTCCCGACGCTATCATTGACTTTGCCAACTTGAGGTGGCCCGAACGCACCACGTTCGTCATCACCTTCGTTGCTCACTAATTCCTCTTTCTTTTCTTTTTTTCCCTTTCTCTTCTTCCTTCACCGATATCGAGGCTACCTACAGTCTCTATATCATCTAAATCATCAATTACTTTTTAATTTTCTTTTCTTTTCCTTTTTCTTTTACTTTTGTCTTCTTCTTTTGCTGATCAGCCAGCCTTCGATGATCGGCAAGAGGCTACAATCAGTGAGGTTGGACCATCGAGCAAGGGGCAACCTCACCGGCCTCACGCAAGCTCACCCTCACTAGGATTGGGCTAGGATGAGCCTCGCCCAACGCCCACAAGGTCGATGAGGCCAACCTTGGTCGGTCGCAGCCTCTAGCCAGTCACTGGAGGCTAGGTGACTGATAGAGGAAGAAGAGAGAGGAAAAAAGAAAAGAAAAGAAAAGAAATAAAAAATATTTAAAAATTTCGAAAAAAATATTTAAATATAATAAATTTTGTCCATATTAGTGCCAGCCATGCATGTAGGATGTCGGCATCCATGTGATAGCCCAGGGAAGGGGTCCTCTCTAGTCCCACATCGCTTAGGGGGGGAGTCCTAGGCTAGTTTATAAGGCTTGAGGTCCTTTTAATATGTATGACGCGTTTTAAAGCTGTGAGGACTCAGTGTCTAAAGCGGACAATATTACATAGTGGGGCCCGGGTCGTTACAAATGGTATCAGAGCTGACTCCCAACCGTATGTGGAGTCACAACGTAAGGCTTGGGGTCCTTTTAATCTGTGTAACACGTTTTAAAGTCATGAGAACTCAGTGTCCAAAGCGGACAATATTACATAGTGGGGCTCGGATCGTTACAATCCACGTCAACGAATTTCAGCCAAAAGTGGTTGAATTGACTCATTTGATAAAAGTGAAAATACTTAGGATTCATTTGACAAAATTGAAAGATTTAGAACTGAATTTACAAAAGTGTCATAGGTTTAGGACTTTTTGAACATCCTATTCAAAAAATAGATAATTGGTATTCATGTTTCTCATAATCACCACCTAACATAATCTAAGCAAACCTTGTTAGGTCGACAAGACTATCCGACATTGGCTTTCGGTCTTGTGTAACTAAAATCGCCATCTCAAGTGACAAAGATTAAAAATGCTGAATCTTGTAGGCATTACCTTCCCTAGTGCATTCGCAATCAAGTACTTTTCTAGGGTTCATTGCTGGATCCACTATTCGTCGACATCCGAAAAGGATTTAGCTAACTTCTTTTAAACATATGCATGCCGGACTAACACACATCTAGATGATCATATGATCGAAACCGAAAACCCACATGCTCATAAGAAGTCAATAAAAGCATTACTTATCAATAAAATAGTAACTGACCAAAAAAAAAAAATCAATAAAATAGTGTACTGTTCGGGGAAAAAAAGAAGAGATCCTTGTTAAACAAAGTTGGGATCGGTCCATGTACTTGCAAATTTGTAATTATCATGGACGAAACTAATTAATGGCGAGGTTGGTAAATTTCATGGCAGTTTCTGCCTCTTTGTGGTCAATATCGACTGGATCCTTGTGTATCTTCATTTGTTAAAATTTTGGTGCTGGAGATCAAGTTTATACAAGAACTTTCATGTGTTTTAACTATTCATTTATGAGTAATGTATCGTACCAACGGTCGAGCCAATCATATATCTTCTAAAATTGCAACATTAAAGATTGGCTATTGTCAAAGAAATTATAAGGAGATTATCGACTTAGTGATACCGCATCTATATAAGAGTCGGGATCAATAATGCCCACGATACTTTCTCCATTGGTGATGAAAATTCTGCGGATAATTGTAACTTCAGTGATGCTGAACTTTGTGGCAAATGAAATGAGTCCTAGAAAAACTAGAAAAATTACCCAAAAAATCATAATTTTATTGTACTTGAGTCAGTTCAGTCATAAATATTTTAATTTGATCAATTTAGTCATAATTTTTTTGATAATTTATCAATGTAGTCATTTCAGTCAATTTTAATCGAAAATTGCTAACACAGATATCTGTCGTCCTTCATGGCATTGTTGGAATTGACAAAAATGGTCCAAAAACTCTATACTTTGGGCCACAAAATTTTCTTAGCTAGAGCATCGTGGCAAGAAAAATATTTTCTTTTGGTGACAGTATGTTTCGTTGTTGAATAGTTGATACAAAGAACTTTTTACTTTTAGTGACGAGATATTTGGTTACTAAAAGTCTATGTGTTTTTCACACACCAAAAAAAAAAAAAAAAAGAATCATCCCTATTAGTATACAAGTGGTACTTTCATCTATAAGCTAACTTTTGAATTGGATTATCTAACATGGTAATTTAGTTAAGTCTGTCCAATTGATTTTGCATGTACGGACCTGCTCGTCATGAGTTTATTCTATAGACATGGTCATTTAAAGTTTTTTTAGTTGGGTTTTCTAAAAAATAAAAACCCTGATCTTGCTCAAGCAGATTGTAAGCTAAAGACATTTGTAATGTTGGAAACATTGATTTGGAAAGAGCCATAGATACTATTATAAAAGAGGTTAAAGATAGGAACAAGACCAAATTTGGTAACGTGTTCCATAACAAAAAGAGATTTGGAAAAGGTTCTAGACCTGCAAATTCCTGTTGATCTAGAAAGAAATCAAATTTTTTCACACAATCACCATTGCTAGGAGAGGATATTATATCACTCTTAGACTCGCGAACGATGGGGAAAGGATAGGAAGAGCTCATTACTGATCTCTTGCAAGATCACTTCATGTCTCTCTTTACCACTGAAAAGATGTACAGTGTCTCGAATTTCCTGAAAACCTACATTTCTGAACGCTCTGGATGAGAATTTTCATGAACTTTCGTCTCAAGAAAATTAGTGGTTGAGTTTGGAGAACATTGGATTGATCTATTCGTCGAGTTTGATAGAATATCAACATCTTAGGAATCAAAGATTGGTTGGGGACATTTTGTAATGGCACTTGGTGGCGGTGCCACTTGAAGACGAATGGGTACTGTCGCCCTTAGCTCAGTCAGGTGAAATATTCTAACATGGACCTCCATTATTTTATCAACATCGACATCATTAATATTGAATCTTTTATGGATCGAAGCCCTCTGATAAATTCACACCTTAAACTAATTATTATCATGTCAGCTGATGTTTCCCCTTTTCTCCATTTTCCTTCCTCGAGCACATAGTGTTCTATTGCCACCTTCTTCACGACGCTGTCATTGACTTTGTTAACCTGAGGTGGCCTGAACGCATCACGTTTGTCATCACCTTCGTTGTCCGCTAATTCCTCTCTCTCTCTCTCTCTCTCTCTCTCTCTCTCTCTCTCTCTCACGAGGGACTAGCTGCAGTTTATTTATCATCTAAACCATTAATTATATTGTCCTATAATAGAGCTCACGTCATCAATGGTTAAAATAAACTTGGTTTACATAGTCTATAGAGCAGGTTAAGTAAGACGATTGAATTTGGTATTTCTTGTCATCCAGCCAATCATTAGACATTCATTCTTTGCCTTGTTCAATAAATGTTCGACCACACAGAACCACACATATAGGAGGTACATGCCTAAAAAATGACGACTTACAAGAACTAGGACTTAAGATTTTACATCATGAAGAGTCTTGGCAAACCAAATACATTATATACTGAGAAAATACTATGCATATTAAGAGAAAGTTGTTCTTTATTCCTTTATACATATCACAAGCCTCTGGAACCAAGAATTCACAAGCCATTGTCAAATTGATCTGTGGAGGCATTTATGCACATTTGCAACTGAACATCATATGTTGATGAACTACTGCAGAGGATGAAATCTGATTTGAAGTCCATGTTGCGGTTGGTTAATGATGATATGAACTGGGCAATGGATATACGCTGGGGACAACTCAAAGGTGTAGCGTTGGAGAATCATCGAAAGGGCTACTTTCGCTTCAGTCATCACGAAGCTCATCCCGACGCAAGATCGAGGTCCAAAGCCGAAGGGGATGAACACAACCGCATTGTTGTTGGTAGCTTTAGCTACACCTTCTGAGAATCGCTCTGGTTTGAATTTATGCACATCTTCCCCCCAGATTTCAGGGTCACTGTGAAGCTTAGGAATTGGTACAAAGATTTGAATATCAGCAGGAAGAGCAAGCCTCCCTAACCTCTGTTTCTTGCCAACTTTTCGAGTCAAACCAACTACAGGGGGGTACAACCGCAGAGTTTCATTTATGATCATGCTAATCTGCACATGAAAAGGGGAACATAATTAGTTAGGTATCATGTCTAACTTATAATTCAAGAGAACCAAAAAAGGTCGACCGAGACCAAGACTCAAATCGTTTTGTATACCTTCTTTAGTTTTCCAAGTCCATCAAAAATAGGGTCTTTATTCCCAAATACATTAAGAACCTCCATTCTTGCTTCCTCTTGCCACTCTGGATAAATTGCTAGGAGGAATAATATCCATGTCATCAGTGAATTGGCGGTTTCGTGTCCGGCAACATAGAATGTCTTGCACTCATCCACCAGATTATCGACTGTGATTTTTTTGCTCTTGTCCGCATCGTGCAAAGCCTTCACAAGTTGTCCTAAGAAATCATTCCCAAAGCCATCTACTTCACCAGCCATCACCTTCTTCTCTCTTCTCTTGATCATTTGCACAATGGAATCGCATATGCCTTTCTCAAGTTTCTCCGCTTCGACTTCATCCACCGTCTTCCAAAGCTTACTGTCAGCAGGATTCAGAATAAATTCCATAGTTTTTCAGGCCTAATTGAAACTCTGATTCTAAGGTGTAAAATGCCTTAGTCCATTAAGGCTTGAAGTTTGTATTTGCACAATGAACAAGTTGTTGTCTCCATCATCAGAATTTTTCAGCTTGCTAAGTGTGATCTTACATCAGTAATTATAGCAATAAGAATGGTTATCAAAAAAAAAAAAAATTATCTCCTTCAAATATATTTATTCAACTGGAAAATTTCGTTAGAATTATCATATTGAAAAATCTAAAGTTCAATCTAAAAGTGACCTATGCTCACTGGACTTTCCCAGCTTCTGCATCCTATAATAGGCAAAAGAAATTTTTTTCCCAGGAAATGTTTAATACCTTAGTCCTGGTAACCTTATAGTGAAAGCATTTCTGGATGTTAACAAAGCCAATCCTGTCAACATCTGAAAAATATTCCTTCCTTCGATGTAGCTGCTTCCAAACGCAGTTCTTGAAATCACTTCAGATGTCAATACCTTGAAGTCTCCGAACACCTCGATCTCATTCCCTTCTTGATTCTTCCATTTTTCTAGCATTGTGTGAACACTGTCCACCATTGCCGGTGCCATATTCTGCAATTTCAAATTTTCCCGGAAATAAATAGTAAAACTTCAACTCACACAATTTTATTTTTTCATCGAGTTCAACTACCTTCAAACTTTCCCCATGGAAAGCACGGTTGGCAAGTTTGCGCTTCTTCGCCCATTTCTCGCCACCTGGTGTGCTCGCGAGCCCATCTCCTAGAAGCTTCCTGGGGAGGGGTTTCCTGTTTTCGGGTATGTTTTATCTCTATTGAGCAGCACCTCTTTAGCCAGCTCTGGCTCTGTGACGACTAGCTGAGCTTGAGGTCCGAGCCAACTCAAGTAATTTCTTCCTACGAAGTTGCACGAAAGCCCAAATTTTATATTTCACAACACTAATAAAGCAAAGTTTTTTATAGTATTTACCATATGTGCCTATCCATGTGTTAATTTGAGGCTGAATCTTAGGGAATATGTCGTGAGAGAGATTGCTCATGGGCGTGTTCCTGGCTTCCATATGCATCTTGATTGTTTCCTTGGTGCTTCCATGGAGAAACCTGTAGGGAGGGCCGGTGATTCCCTGTTGGGCCATCATCCTCTGTATTTTGAGCGGGTTCCGCCATAGCTTGTGCAATATCTTGGCAAGAGACCAGAGAACAAGAAACAGAAATAGAGAGCTCAAGAAGATGACTAATTGCATGGCTCTTTCTGGGGAGCAAAGAAGAAAGGAAACGGCAACCGGGAAAATAACAATAAAGGGTATTCTAATGAAGTAAAAATGTTGAATTGGATTTGGCATTTGTTGTTTCTTTCGGAGGAATCGATGAGCCGGACGATGACATGGCCAGAAAATGATAAACTTTGTTCGAACGATGTTGGAAAGGTCATTTTGGTTCGACATTTTGGCTCCATTTTAAAGAAAACTTGGGATAACGACTAAATAATCAAAACACACTAGGGATGAGCAATAGAACTGGTCTATTTGACAAGCGAACCGAACTGGCTTTACCCAGCCTTGAACTGTTTAGGGTGTGTTTGTTTGTGTTCATTTTTTTTGTTCATGAACACAATTCCTGTTTTTTTGTTCCAGGGAACAAAAAAAGAACAGAAACGCGTTTGTTTGCGTTTTTGTTCCCGGGAACAAATTTGGAACATAAACAAGAAACAAAAAAAAAACTTGTTTCTTGTTCCTGGAACACTTCTGAGAAACTTGGGTTTTGTTGAAGGAAAATTGCCGGTAAGATATTTGGGAGTCCCTATCTTATCCTCGAGACTTGGGAAGGCGGACTGCATGTCCTTAGTCGATCGCATTACGGCAAGGGTCCAATCTTGGACGCAGCGATTTTTGTCATTTGTTGGAAGAGTACAGCTTATAAAGTCAGTCCTCCATGCGATCCAAGCTTATTGGGCCAGTGTCTTCACCATCCCTATTGTAGTTCTAGATCGCATTGAACAGATTCTCAGACAATTCCTTTGGAAGGGCCCTACCCTTGGAAAGTGGGGCACCAAAGTCTCCTAGGATGATGTATGCCTCCCAAAGGAGGAAGGTGGACTTGGGATCTGCATATTGGGAGACTGTAACAAGGCAGCGATGCTCAAGCACATTTGGATTCTCTTTATGGATCCACTCAACCTTCCTAAAAAGGAAGAGTTTATGGGCTGTAGAAACACCCACTTGTTGCTCATGGGCTTGGAAGTGAATCCTACACCTGAGATCCGAGTTTCGACTCTTCTTCCGCTGGAGGATTGGAGATGGCAGTCGACATCCCTTTGGTTTGATCATTGGCATCGAATTGGCCCCCTTCATCTTATCTACTCAGATTTGTTTATCTTACAGTCAAGCTTATCCATAAGCGCCACGGTGGTGGACCTTTTTTCTTCGGCGGGGATCACCTTCAAGGCGATTTTAGATTCTTTGGATCAGTCGCTTCCTTCTCTTTCTGAAGAGCCGGATCGTCTCCTTTGGGGTGGTGATCCTTCGGGTCTATTCTCGGTCGCATCGGCCTGGCATATCATCAGATGAAGGAAGGACAGGGTCACTTGGGCTTCCTTTATCTGGAGTAACACTATCACCCCGAGATATCAGTTTAATCTCTGGCTTATCGTCAAGAATCGGCTTCCTACCCAAGCCTTTCTTATGTCGTATGGAAGAATTGGGTTAGAGAATTGTGTGTTTTACAAGTTGACGCCGGATTCCATAGACCATCTCTTCTTTGGATGTTGTATCACCACCACTATGGCTTTCTTTTGGGCGGCTAAATGCAACATTCCCTGGCGAAACAAGACCTGGTCGGAAAATCTGCAATGGGTGATGAGGTTCCTCTCTGGTAAGGATTTCTACCGCTCCATGTGCCGTTTTTCTTTTGGTGCACTTTGCCACCTCATTTGGAAGTACAGAAATGACATACTCTTCAGAGATCATCCTGTTGCGGTTGTGGCAGTTAAGAAACACCTTATCAAAGTGATGAAGGATAAAGCTTTGACTTATAGAAATGTCGAAGACAACCCTAGAAATAGAAGGCTCTAAAGAAACTGGGGGTTGGACCCCTCTATTTTCTCTCCTCCACCGGCGATTCCATAGCCTTGATGTGGCTCCTCGTAGTTGGATGCGGCCCCTCTTTCGGCATGCAATACGCTATCTAGCTGTCGCATTCTTTTGGCCTAGACCGGTGCTTCACTTCTTTTGGATTGGCTGCTGTCTGGTTTTGATAGTTGTCTCTCCTTTCCCCGAGGGGTTTAGTCTGTTTTCGTTTCGCTTTTTCCTTGTTGTTTTGGCGAGGTTGGTCTCGCCAGCCCTGCGTGGCCTCCGTCTTCCTCGCTTTAGTCGCCTGTGCTCAGGCTTTTGCTCGCTTTGGCCGCCTTGCGGTTGTATCTTGCGTCCGACACCCTTCCTCTCTTGTAGACATTTTGTCTTATGGAGGGCAAGTTTTGTGGTGCCGGACCTTTTGTAAATGTTGGTTCAAAGCTCAATACATATTACCTTTACCAAAAAAAAAAAAAAAAAAAAAAACACTTCCAAGAAATAAATTTTCCTGGAACACTTCCCAGAGTGTCGCCGGCCCCCGTAGCGAGGCCGAGCGTCGCCGACCGGCTGCAAGGCTCGTCCTCACCTTGGCTGGGCGAGCTCGAGCTCGCCTAGATTTGGTGAGGCCGAGCTCGCCCAGCCATTGGTGAGGCTCGGCCTCGCCGGGCCACCGAGCTCGCCTAGATTTGGCGAGGCCGAGCCTCGCCTAGCCACGGCGAGGCTCAGCCTCGTCGAGAGCCGGCAAGCCTTGTCGTGGCTGGGTGAGGCCGGCGACCGGCCAAAATGAAGAAAAAGAAAAAGGGAAAAAGGAAAAAGGAAAAAGAAAAAAAGAAAAAAAGAAAAAAAAAAAAGAAAAATATTAAAAATTAAAAATTAAAAAGAAACAAAAAAATTATACAAGTTTACCAAACGTGTTCTGTTCTTTTTCTATTCCGGGAACAAGTTTATCAAACGCACTCTTCTGTTCTAAAATTGTTCCCCGAACAGAAATTGTTTTTTTTTTTTTCTGTTCCCTAAAACAATTTTTGAACAGAAACGTTACCAAACGCTTGCTCTCCTTAGTTTTCGATTCTCTAGTTGAACTAGTTTTGAACGGGTTTCAAGGCTTGCTCTCCGTAGAATCAGATTTGAACCGTTTCAAAACCAGTTTGCACAAGTCTCTTAGTTAAAATCTTTTGCAAAAACAATGAGGCTAAACATTTCAGCATAAAGCAGTTCATTATGGTTTCCCAATTAGGAATTTTAGCAAAAATATGGAGAAAAATGATATTATAGGTGCCATAACTTTTATATAGAGCATATTTGAGTGTCATAATTTTTTTTTTGGACCAATTGAGTGCCATATGACTTTTCAATCAATTACTTGAGGTGCATAATTATTTTAGGAATGGTAACTGCGAGTATTATGCCATGTCGGGTGAGTGAATGGTTTTTTAAAGTTGTGATATTCAAGTGAATATTTTTTAGAAGTCATGTCACTCAAGTGATCGAAAAAAAAAAATGAATGCCGTATGAAAGTTATGGAAAACTTGTGATGCCCTTAACTCCAAAAATATGCATATAATTAAGCAATGAAATAAAAAACAAAATAGGGAAAAGGTACACAGGTTTCTTAAGTTGACATTGATTCGGCCTAGAACCAATCGGTTGGGTTCCATACCGATTCTAGAGTCAACCTGCTCAATTTCCAATCTTAAAACCGGAACTAACTCTAACAAGATAGATTTGAGTTCCTTGTTTGAGATATATCTATTCTAAAATTGATCACCCTTACACAATACCAATATGTGGCTAGCCAGTCTAGAATTGTCGAAATCGGCCTAGTAAAGGAAGATTTTTTATTTTTTTTTTTGGGTCGAAATAGAAGAACTATATATTCAAGTGAGATAACCGATACAACCTGCGACTAGTGCATTAGCACAAACAAGGTCGAGCAAATAAAAGGAGGAGAGACGGCCTAGTTTTGGGTTAAGTTTGCACAATTATGGGCCTTGGCAGCAATGTTGGCTTCTCTTCTATAGTGTTGAAGACTGAGATTAGGGAAAAGAGAAAACAGAACGGCAGCTTCAATAAACCCCTTGGCAGCAATGTTGGCTTCTCGTCTATAGTGTTGAAGACTTAGATTAGGGAAAAGAGAAAACAGAACGACAGCTTCAATAAACAGAGGACGCTGCTCCCATGGCGGCTCTCTGCGTTTGTTTAGCGTGTCAATGAGGACGAGACAGTCCGATTCAACGAGCAGATCCGCGTGATTGAAGCCTTGCTGAAGCAGGTGCTGGAGAGTGAAAGAAAATGCTTGGATCTCCACTTGCAAGGCCAAACAAGCGGCGAATTGTCCGAAGAAGCCATCGATAAGTCTTCCATGGTGATCACGGCAAATACAGGCCATAGTTCCTTCCTTGCTGCCTAGCTGATGTGCTCCATCGATATTGACCTTCAGGATGCCCAGATCTGGTGGTTTCCAAAGAGATTCTTGGTTCAAGATCGATCTACCTTTGCTAATTTGGGTTCGAGTGGACAGCTGAGCAACATGGGTTTGAGCTAACGCTGCCTCTACCACGTGTATTGGGTCAAGACTCTCATGCTGGAAGATAAACCCGTTACGAGCTCGCCAGATTTGCCAAATGTCACACCCCGATTCTCGAACATGCACCGATCCCTCACCTTGGTCGATTTAATAGTGATGTCCCGGGACGCATCGTCGACCCTTTCATTTTTATTACGTATGTGGAAGCATATAATAAGAATCCCCAGACAATAAAGCAATGTGATAGACAAGTAGGACTAAAAACTTGAACCTGAAAACCAATACCCTTATGTACATATATAACAACTCAGTCATATACCATATTAAAAGGTCGGTTTATACTCAAACAGGTTCCACAGCAAAAGTCATCAGACAGGAGTGGAGTCTTAATCCTCATCAGGATCCTACTTTGGATCATTCTCGGGGTTCTCCTCCAGGTACTCCTCTTCGGGTTCTTTCTCCTTAGGTTCCTCATTAGGGTCCTGAAATGTTGTCCCACAATTGGGATGAGACTACGTCTTAGCAAGTTCTACCCCCTAAGACCCGATTAGTAAACCAATACCCGCACAACACGAGTCAGAGGGCTTACCTTAGCCCTCAGTTCCCTCCTGCAAGTTAGTATATATATATATATATATATATATATATATATATATATATATCAAATATACACGATCACATCACATCACATCACCCAATCGATCGAATCATCGATCAATCCACCTAGTCGATTACAAGTCATCCAGACCATTTCTTGGTCGGCCCCTTCCATATTATCTATAAGTCTGATCAACTTCCAAGACTACTCACCCTAGGTGATATATATATATATATATATATATATATATATAGTATGTTATCCTATCTCCAGATGACATATAGAGTCATTGAGCTGTCAAATCATATCGTACTGTCTCAAGATGATATGTAGAATTATCGAGCCGGTATATCATACCGTATCGTCTCAAGATAACCTGTAGAGTCACCGAGTCGGTAGATTGTACCATCCTGTCTCAAGATGACATAATAAGTCACCGAGCCAGTATACACACAATTTATCATACCGTCCTGTCTCAAGATGATCTATAGAATTATTGAGCCGGTGTATCATACCGTACTGTCTCAAGATAATCTATAGAGTCACCGACAAGATGCTCCGTAGAGTCATCGAGCCGGTATACATGCCATTCCAAGCAAACAATCAAATAACCATTTTTATCATTTCCGATAAAATGTTGTGTGTGGGTACACGGTCGGCTTTAGTCAAAATATGATAATTTCCTTTCTATAAATCCCACCATTTTCCATAGTCCACTAAAACATTTTTGGCATCATCAACTGATGCCCAGTTATTTTCCAATTGATTTTCCAAAATTATTTAAATTAGGAAATAAATCCTAAATTCACAAATAAATCATTTTCGCACCAAATAAAGCTCAATTAAACAAACAGGCGCACCACGACAATTAGCATAAAATTCCGGTCACCAGCCATCCCGGTTGAATTTTCGGAAAAATAAAAAATAATTAATTAATTTCGAAAATTAATTATTAAATACTAATAAATCCAATTTAAACCCGTAATGCCTAATTGGAGGCTGAGACGGACCCTGAAAAATCTTGAGACCCGTTCAATGCATATTACAAGCTCTCTACTTGCTAATGACTAAGTCTAAGCACCTAACATGCATCATTAAGTCACTAATTTAATTGTTCTAAACTAATCTAACCACCTAATTATGCTTAATTAAATCTAATCAACCCCTAAGCATCATTAGCATACTAATAAGGGATTAGTGAGCAAAACTCACTTGTTAATTGCGAAGGGCGGAACATCGCGACGGCGACTCGACGGCGGCCAGAATCTAAATTTTCGGCGACATCGACGGACACTCGGGCCGAGCCCAAAAGCTTTGCAAGCCCATAGCAAATTGCTAGGCTTGAGCTTGGAAATTTGGACTTCTAATGGGCTGGACCCAAGGTTGAAACTCACGGGCCAAATTTGCTGGGCTTTGAAATATTCACTTGAACTGAATTTTGCTTGGGCTGGAGTTGTGCTAAAGTTAGGTTGAAACTGAAATGCAGGAGTGATGGGCTGGGCTTCAAAACTTTGCTGGGCTTTTCTGAACTCAACTGGGCTTGCGGGCTACTAGACTTGAAATTTCGCTGGCTTCACGGGCTGAAGATGACAATTGATGGGCTACTGGAATTCACGGAACCTGGGCCGAACTTGGCTGTTCATGTGGGCTTAAAATGACCCAACTTCTTTGGGCTGGAATCCACTAGTTGTGGGCTGAACAATAAAGCCCAAGATGGACTGGTTTCTTGCAAGCTGGGCCATGAAGACACAACCCAAGACGCTGGAATTTGTTGGGCTTGAAAAGAGGATGCGTGGGCGTGACTTCGGTGGGTGATGACTTCAGACGCATGGACTGCTGGGCTGTTGATGCAACGAAGGTGTTGGAGGAGACACGTGTTTGAGGAGTTGTGAAGGTCAGTTGTTGTTGGGAGAGTGACTCGGTGGCTTCAGTGGAGGATGGTGGGACATTGGTGGTCAACAAACTAGCAGAGAAATCACCGTGTTGACTGGGATGGCAGGTTCGGTCTTCGTGGCAACGAGAGGCGGCAGGTGGCGCATAAAAAGGGAGTTGCTCGGTCAACTAAAATGGAGAGGATTGCTGGAGTTGACTGGCTTGCTGTGTGACATCCCAAATTTTTTATTCTGTTTTATTCTGTTTGAATCGGGCGTTTCATT
Source organism: Eucalyptus sp. ANBG9806169 (assembly GCA_014182395.1). NCBI lineage: Eukaryota > Viridiplantae > Streptophyta > Magnoliopsida > Myrtales > Myrtaceae > Eucalyptus > Eucalyptus sp. ANBG9806169. The sequence goes on along the minus strand of CM024577.1, from coordinate 16,495,002 downwards.
GACGTGTTTATAGGGCTATTCTCAGAACTGATCATTTTTTAGATAACTAGACTATCTGAAGAAATTATTAAGAAATTTTAAGGCAATAGACTTGAGAATTCGATTAGGAATCGACTTCTCGACTGTGTCCGTCTTTAGAGGTCATTACGGCACAGTTAAAAATCGATTTGAAATCAGAGATAGACTGGATCGACAGTGATGTGTGGCTAATCGTGGGTGACACCACTAAATTAGAAAATTCACGTCGACCGACACTAAACTGATTTTCTTATTGTTTTGGTACCCTGTGTCCGTATTTAGATCCTCGGGATTGTCATGACAATCGAGAGTCACCAATGAGTCGAGTGGGTTCATAGTGGCTCGAAGAAAAATGACCACGAGTCAATTGCACTTAAACATATTTGAAAGTTACCCGGTAGCCTAGGTCACGCTAAAAACGCGTCGAATAGAAATTAACCGCCAATTCCAGTCCGATTTCAGAAATTGAAGATTCTGTCATGTCACAATAAATTCTAGGAGCGTCTACTTAGTCTCAGAAGATTTTTCTGACACCCGACACTTTTTGGGAAAAAGTCATTGCCGAGTCATTTCTGTGCAGAAAAAGCCAGTGATTATATTTTATAGCAAAATTGGGAAGCAAGATGGATATATGGGTGATGAAAAATATTGAGATGGTCGTAGATGACCGATTGATTTTATGGAGGCCAATTGAGATAGAATTGAAGTGGATCAAGCCACCAATTGAAGACAATTCTTCCCCCTAGCCAAATGGACCAAAAGTGAAGTCATGAGAGGTGTTGGTGTGGATCAATGGAGGCCAAGGGATCTTACTTGGCCTATGATGAATCTTGGAGAGCAAGATTGGAAAATATCAAGCCAAGGCCCCATCTCAACTCTATCTCATCTCTCTCATCTCTCTTATCTCTTCCCTCACCTCTATCCTCTCCATCTCTCTCACCTCTCTACCATCCATGACCCTCTCCTCTTCATTTTCGAAGCCCTCAAGCCAACAAGAAGACCAACAGAAGGAGCTGCAGCCGTCGCATGCCTCCACCCGTGCCACTGCCGATTTCTGCTCCAGCCAACCTTTCGTCAAAGATTCGAGTCAAAAGTGGTCTTTCCGGATGAACCAGCGAATGAGCCACATATCCCCATGAAGAGGACATCCATACCGTTCCAACAAGCCCAAAATCACCCCCAAACGGAGCTACCGTTCGTTCCGTACGACCGCTAGAATCCGCCGCTCGCCGGACCGTCTAGAAGCTGCCCGCCGGTACTGTTTTGCGTTTTCTTGCTGTTTTGCCCCATTTCAGCCATTCTTTTGCCCATTCCATCCACCCACAAGATCCCTAAGACCCCCGGGAGCCGCCAGTTGCCAACCACCTGCTCGCTAGAGCTCCGATCGGCCCGTTTTTTCGCTATTGAAGCTGTTGGTCTCCTCTCTCAGCAGCCCGCAAGCCAAACCCGCGGTTCAACCCATTGGGATTGGGCCCAACTTCGGCCCAAGTGAACTTCAACCCACAAGACCAAGTGGCCTAACAAGCTCAGCCCAAGTTGGTTTAATTTAGTTGAAGCCCAAGCCCACAAGTGCAGCCCATTAAGTGAGTCTTTGGCCCAAACAAGTTTAGCCCAAGGAATGCAGCCCATTTTCAGTTCAATTTCAATCCCAGCAAGCAACCCACAATTTAGTATTTTCAAGCCCAAGTGATTAAAGAAGTCAGCGCAATCTTGAAGTCCAAAGTTTCTTCGGGCTTGCGAAGTTCTTGGCCCGGCCCAAGTTCGGCTGCCGTTGCGTCGTCGTCTCGGTGTCTCGGCCTTCGTTTAGTGCAAGTGAGTTTTACTCACTAATGCTTTCTTAGTTTGTTAATTATACTTAGGGTTGGTTAGATTTAATTAAATGCAATTAGGTGGTTAGATTAATTTAGATAAATTAAATTAGAGACTTATTGATGCATGTTAGGTGGTTAGAAGTAGACATTAGCAAGTAGACATGCCATGTTATTTATTGAACGAGTCTCGGTAATTTTCTAGGCTCGTCTCGGCTTCCAATCAGGCATTACGGGCCTAAATTGGATTTTTAATATTTATTTATTTATTTTTCGAAATTAATTATTTTTCTAGAAATTCAACCGGGATGGCCGGTGACTGGAATTTCGTGCTGATCATCATGGTGCAGTCCGTTTATTTATTTGAGCTTTACTTAGTGCTAAAATAATTTATGAGTGAATTTAAGATTCATTCCTAAATTAGATCTTGAGAAGGGTCGGGTGGGAGCGTAAAGCCACTAGATCTTGAGAGAGTCGGGTGGGACCGTAAAGCCATTAGATCTTGAGAAGGTCGGGTGGGACCATAAAGCCATTGAATCTTGAGAGTGGCATCTAAAATGGCACGTGGGCTCGGTGAATTGATGCATCACTTTGGTGAATGAGTGCCTTAGAGAATGCACGTGGGCCCATGGAATTAAGTGAGGCATCTTGGAAGAGACACGTGGGCTCAGTGATTTGATGCATCACTTTGGTGAACTAGTGCCTTAGAGAATGCACGTGTGCTCTATGACATGTAATCGATTGGTTCGATTTGTTCTGAGTAGTTGGGTGCTTATTATGAATTGTACTGATTTGCAGGTAAAATCTGAGGCCAAGGTAAGTCCTCTGACTTGTGCATGTTTAGGCAGCCCATAGTGTATTGGCTTACTAATCGAGTCTTAGGGGATAGAACTCGCTGAGACGTGGCCTCATTGGTTATTGAATAACCATTTCAGGACCCTGAGGAGGAGCTGAGAAGGAGGAACCTGAGGAGGAGAAAGATTTTTGAAGAAGAAGATGATCCAAAGAGGGATCTTGAGTACAACCCGGATGTGGATTGAGATCCCATCCCTTTTGTGAACCCTGTATTAGTGTAGATAGGTGTGAGACCTATATGCTGTAAATAGTATTGTAAATATACTATGAGTTGTGTTGTTAATAAAAATGTGGTTGTGAATTTCAATATGAAAAATATGGCCTACTTTTCTATCCCATTGTTTTATTGTCTAGGGATTTGTAACTGCTTCCACATGTGCATAATAAATTGAAAGGGTCGGCGCTACATAATCATGGGATATCGCACGTTATTAATCGACCAAGGTGAGGGATGGGCGTGTGCCCGAGGATCGGGGCGTGACATGCTGCACGAGGGACACGAAGGAGGGAGCAGGCGGTAGAAATTCAGTGGGGAATGCTTCGGTTTGTAGCTTCTGTGGCCGAGAGAGAAAGTGAGTGGAAAAGGGGCAGAGACGTGGGTTGGTTGATCAAAATAAAGAGAGAAATGAAAGCAAAGTTGAAACCAACGGAGAGGAGAGAATCGATCAAGCTTTGTGCGAGTGGATGAGGGAGAAGGAGGTGTGTGAGAATGGTTGAGGGAAAAGAGAGAGAAAGTCAATAAGCCATATCCAAAGACTTGAATGCTTGGTCTCCCAAAAGCTTGCATAATTATCTCAATGTTCCCCAAATACTTTTTAGCTTGTAATATCCACCAAATTATCCATTTTGATGCCCAAAAAATGTAGCCCTTTTCTAATTCCGAATTTCACTAGATTTTGAGCTTCAATTTCTTTACAAATTCCCGAATTTGATGTCCAATTCCTCGAAGAAAAAGCCCATACCATTTCTGCAGGTGCCCATCGCCAAATAACTCGGCTTGAAAGTCAAAACTCCCTTAAATTCAGCCCGTATGAATTTCCATTAATTTTCCGCAACGTCCGAATCGATTTTCCGTAAAAATCTCAGAATCTCTGAAAATTCCTTGGAGGATGAGTCGACATTCCTAAAATAGATTGTGACATGACAGGATTTTCAATTTCTGAAATCGGACTCGAATTCACGGTTAATTTACATTCGACGCGTTTTTAGCGTGACCTAGGTTACCCGGTAACTTTCAGAAATTTTTAGTGCAAATAACCCATGGTCGATTTTCATCGAGTCACAATGAACCCACTCGATACATTGGCGACTCTCGGTTGTCATGAAAATCTTGAGGGTTCAAATACAGACACAGGGTACCAAAACGATAGATAAATCAATTTAGTGCCAATCGACGAAAATTTTCCAATTTTGTGGTGTCGCCCATAATTAACCACACATCTCAGTTGAACCGACCTATCTCTAATCTCTAATCGATTTATATCAGTGCTGTAATGATCTCGATAGATGAGCACGATCGAACAACTTATTCCTGATTGAATTCTCAAGTCTATTTACCTTAAAATTCTTAATGGCTTCTCTAGATAGTTTAGTTATCTCAAGAGTGATCAGTTCTGAGAACAGCCCTATAAATGCGTCAATGAAATACTTGATTTATTCAGTATAAATAAGGACTGAAAATCTGGGATGTCACACCAAAGGACTATCGTGATGGTCTCCATACCAGGTAATAGTTGCTGTGTTCGAACCCTCTCTGTGAGCCAAGCATCAATTCTCCATATTGCTTGAGGTAAGATCTGAACATTGATTTGGGGATGAGACCATATTCGCTAAGTCCATGGAGAGAGTAAAAATAGATGTTCTAGGGTTTCTGGTGCTTGTTGATTGCATAGAATACAAGTCAGATCTGTGGTAATGTGTCTTTGGTATAAGTTTGCTCTAATGGATAATGCATTGTGGCATAGGGACCATAAGAGAGTGCGAATTTTTGGGGTGGTTTGCATTGTCTAGATTTTCCTCCATAACAGTTTAGGATTCTGATATGATGTGGAAGCCCTATTGCCTGTCTATTTTGTTGCTAATTAGGTGAGAGCATGGTCAGCACTCTTAATAGTGTAATGACCATGTTTTGTAGCAGTCCAAATGAGTTTGTCCTTGGCATAGTTGGGTTTTACTGGAATGGTAATGATATTGGCTATGACTTGATTGTCAAAAAACTTGTTTAGAAGAGGAACATTCCAGGTGTTATGGTCTTGATCGATGAGGTCAGCCACCATTTGAGGTTCGTCTCGAGCTGTAGGTCCACCTAATATCTCGATAGGTAGCCACCTATCTTCACATACGTTGATCAAATGCCCATCTCCAACAGACCATCTAATATTGGGTAAAATCGCATCCCTGCCAATCAGAAGGCTTTGCCAACCCCATGATGGTCGAGGGCCTTTTTCCGCATTCCAGAAGTTCTTTGCATGGAAGTAAAGTCCTTTAAAAAATTTACTCCATAGAGATAGTGGCTGATAGAGTAAACGCCATGCTTGTTTCCTGAGCACGGCTTTGTTAAAGTTTATAAGATCATGAAACCCTAAACCCCCAGCTTCCTTTCTTCCTTTTAGAACTTCCCAATTCTGCTAATGAATTCCTGATTTGTGCCTATCATTCTGCCACCAAAACCTTGCAATTATTTATTCAATGGATTTGCGAAGGGACACAGGGAGTTTAAAGATAGACATGGCATATTGTGGTATTGCCTGTACTACAGTCTTAAAAAGGATCTCATTTCCACCCTTTGAAATTAGACTTTCTTTCCAGCCTTCCAACTTTGCATGAACTCTCCCCATGATTCGGGAAAACATATCCTTTTTGTAACACCCCCAATCAGATGGTATTCCCAAATACTTACCAGACCTTTGCAGCATTGGTACTCTAAGCTCTCTCGCCAGATTTTCCTGTAAACTAGCAGCGCAAGTTTTACTGAAAAGAATTCCATATTTGTTACGGTTAACCTCTTGCCTTGTAGCTAAACAATATTGATTCAAGATATTTGTTAGATTCTGACATTCTTGAACAGTACCATCTAGAAAGAAAATTGCATCATTAGCAAAAAACATATAAGATAAAGTAGGACACCACCTGTTTAGCTTGATGCCCTTGAGATGCCCCATGTTAATAGCTTGGTTAATAAGGTAAGATAAGATATTTGCCAACAAGATGAAAATATTTGGGGATAGAGGATCGCCTTGCCAAAGACCCCAGTAGGATGGAAATATTGTAGCTGTTCGCCATTAAATTTTACACTTTGAAGGATGTTGTCGTTATGCACTACATCACCCACCGGATCCATGTGGAATGGAATCCTAATTTAAGTAAATAATCTTGAAGAAAATCTCATTCCACCCCGTCATATGCCTTTTGCATATCCATTTTAAGAACTGCCTGGAAGTGTCGCTTCATTTTCCTTATCTTGATCTGATGAAGAACCTCTTGGACTATTAAAATATTGTCCTGTATTTGCCTACCACCCACAAAGGCCCAATGTTCCTTAGAAATCAGATTCGGTAGCATTGGTTTCAAATGGTTAGCAATCACATTGGAAATAATTTTATAAGCATAATTACAAAGGCTGATAGGGCGGTACTGATCCAAACGTTCTAGGTGTGGGGTCTTGGAATCAAAGAGATAATGGTCCTATTTAGAGCGGGGGCATATTCCCTAATATAAAAAAAAAATTCATCACTTTGTAAAGAGATCGTCCTTAATGATATCCTAGTGAAGTTGATAAAAAAGGCCATTTAGGCCATCTGGGCCTGGGGCTTTGGTAGTCCCTAACTGAAAAGTGGCCTGGTACACCTCCTCACGAGTTACCATAGCTGTTAACACCTCATTCATCTCCGTTGTAACAACACATGGGCATTGGTCTAATATAGGTCCATAGTTGCGACTGCCCACTATGTTATATAAGCGTGAAAAGAAGGCGGACGTCATCTCTTGCGACTGCCTAGTATCTCGCACTCAATTTTGGTTGTCATCCTGTAGCATGCTGATTTGATTCCTTTCTCGCCTTTGTATGGTGGTAGCATGAAAAAATTTGGTATTCTTATCTCCCCATTTCAACCAATTGATCCGGGAACGCATTGCCCAATATTGTTCTTCTTGTTGCCACACCCGTTGGATCTACTCTTTCAAATTTGTTGTTGTCGGTTTGTCGTAAGAACTATGGGGTTGATTGATGAGATGTAGTTGTTGTTGCAAAGCTGCTACTTTAAGGTGATTATGTGAGAATTTCTTGTGACTCCACTTAGCTAAAGCAACAGAAACAGCCCGTAATTTATGCAAGAGGCCAGAATCCTTTACCTGATATGAGTTCCATGATGTGACAATAACCTCACAACATTCATGGTCTTGGTTCCAAAAGGCTTCAAACCTAAAATGATGCTGTCTTTTTCCAATAGATGCTGTAGTGTTTAATAATAATGGACTGTGATTTGAACCCACAATAGGTAGAGCAAAAACTTTAGCCTCAGGAAACTTTAGGGGCCAATCCATAGTATAAAGCACTCGATCTAGACGTTCCTTTATAAAATCATCCCCTTCTTGGTTATTTATCCATTGAAGGCGCAACCCTTACTATCTATATCCATTAGAGAACAATCATTCAAAACAACTCGAAAAGAAAATAACTGATGAGATTCAGCTGGTCTCTTCCCTACTTTTTCCTAGTGATAAATAATTTCATTAAAGTCGCCTATACAAACCCATGGTAAATTATTTCCGTAGCTGATTTGTTTGAGGTCCTCCCATACTTGTTGGCGTAGTTGATAAACTGCGGGGGCATGAATACAGGTGAGTCGTCAGCTTCTACCCTCCATATCATCCTTGCATATCATATCAAAGAAGTCTGAAGTAGACCGAACTATTGTTAACGAAAGCTTATTATTCCAAAAGACAGCCAAGCCTCCAATCGAGCCAACCGGGTTATTCACATGTAAATTCAAAAAGTGTAAACGACGTTGCAGTCGTTGAAGCACGGAGTCTTTGTTTTTAGTTTCCATAAAAAAAAAAAAAAACAAGGTCGGGCTTTTCCTTTGCCACTAGGGCCTTTAGTGTTTGAACTGTCAGGGGATTGCCCAAACCCCGACAATTCCAACTTAGGAGCTTCATTTGTGAGTGGGTGGCTGTTGAGAGCCAGCCACCTTAGCCCACTATCCTGCCTCATCTGCTTCCAAGATGGGTGTGTCCAGGAGAAGTAATTCATCTAGGTTATCTTGTGCCGAAGTTCTCATTTCATAGGGATTATAGCGCTTGATTTTCTTGGCAAGTCCAATTTTTTAAGTTAGGACAAGCAATTATTAAATGATTAGGGTGCATACACGTCCAATCCACGAAAGCCATCAAAATCGTGTGATTTCCAACAAGGCCCACATGAACCAGCAGTAAATGTGATGAACATATGAGCCCATTTGTGAATCTTGAAATGAATTGGAATCGTGTAGAATTTAAAAATGATAAAATTATTATTTCATTGATAGCTCATTCTCTTTTGCAATCTAAAGCAATTGATAATCTACTATGGGATTTGAAAGTAATAAAGTAATTATTTTGGTGGTACGTTTGATCAATATATGAGCCCACTCGTAGAGTTGAAATTTTATGGATAATGAGCTATGCAAGTTGAACGTGTAATATTATTATTCTTTTTTTAAGCTACTAATGAATAAACGTTCTCACTTGTAAAGCAAATATTTTGTTGATAACATACTGTACAATTTGAATGTGGAAAATGATGATTTCCTTAGTAAAATACCCACAAATAAACAGACCTACTTGTGAAATTGAAAACAGGTTCATAAAGTAAGCGAATATTTTCGTTCTAAGTTTTCCTCTTCAAAATTCTAACCAGAAAGATATCATTTGCGAAGTAAGCCACTTTATTGTCGGCAAAGATTCAATGGAAGAAACTTGTTTAACTTGAAGGGTTGTATCATATGAAATTTCAAAGATACAGTAATGCAAATTAAACTAAAATTTATAACCGAAATCTTGGTGAATAAGCGAGCTGCATGCGCCATTAGCACATGGACCTTGGGTCATTTATTTATTTCTTTTCTAGCAATGTCTAACTGAGAGGCACATTACACATTGGACTTTCCTAACAAAACTTCAAGAGGAAGTATAGTCAATAGAAGCCTATAGAACCCATCATCACTTAGAAACTTCACCCATCGGTAGACCCATCAACTTGTATAACCCAGCTTTGTAAGCCGCGAAAGCACGTCTCTATAACTAGAATCAAGAACACATATATAATTAAGTAGAGGGATTTACATATCTAATTTGGAATTCTTGATGCGGAATAGCGATGATTCAAAGCTCAAGCACTTTTTCTCTATTGCTTTCTGTATCACTGGCTCAATGAGACTGTTCCTCACCCTTATCGTTCGGTAAACACTCTTTATGTGAAGATATATGTGCATTAGAGTTAGAGGAGAGACTACTGAACCAAAGAGATGAGAGATAAGCTGTTTGACAGTTTTCCATGATCTCTGCTTTACATAAAGACTCGGCATAGTATTCTCTGGTGATGTTCTTTCGGGAAAAAACATGGCCTGAAGAGAGGCCGAGCCAAGAGATATGTTCACGCACAGCAACTCGGTACTATCTCAGTAATTTATGTTTATGAAACTTGGTTTCAATTTTTGAGTAGGTTGATGCATTACTACTTGTGTGCATCTACCCTAGTGAAAATCTTGATATGAACTTACAAGTTTAGCGTGGTGCTTCTCTTTATCTATTAAAGGTATGAAAACTGTTTTTGCATCTTTTATTCCCGAGGTGTTTAGTATCATTTGATGTCTACTGCCAATTGATGGATTGTGTTAATGTGATGCACATAAGTCATTATAGTCTCTAACTACTTTTAAGTCGTTCTTGTTGGCTTTATTTTTGCAAAAACTTACCAGAAAAGTCAGTTTTGCTCACCTCATTCTGAAACATTGCAAATTCTGTTAATTCTAAATAGAAGTTTTGGTCTATATAATGTTCTTAACCGCTAAAGTAAAAAAAGATCTCTCTTTTCTGCTTTAAAGAAACCGATTAATCTTGGCTGTTGAGTTCGCATCCGCTAAGAAAAATCCTGAATTTTCTTCCTGTCCTACCTAGCAATCGTTTCAGTTTTGGTCTTGGAAGATAAATGTAGTTCTTCCAAGTGGTCCGAACGTGATGGGGTGCGATTGGACGCACCGTTTCAAGTTGAAACGTTACGATGGAAGGTCACCAATGGAGGGGTACGAAGGAAGACGTATAAAATCTCCCGAACACAACCGTTGGACGGGTTGTCAATTCATTCGCACCAAAAACTCTCTCGAAATTCCATCTTCAAGATAGGCAAGATTCAATCATCAATTTGAAGAACGGTTTGCATTTACGCCGTGGAAATCGGGTGTTTTCCTTGTGATTGCATCCAGACCAACGTGAAGCATTGTTGTTCGTGATTGGCTCGCAATTCAACGATCGATTCGGGACTATTTGCTGTTTGCGCATTGGAATCAAGTAAGTCGTCTTCCGCCGACATGAATTCCTTCATTGGTATCAGAGCCCGATCGTGATTTCTGCCTTGTTGTTTTCATTGAATCAAAAACGTGTTTATGCCTCTGATTTGGGGCTCATTTCTACTTCATTTTTGCCGAAATTTGAACCCATGTGATCGTCTGGCATGCTCTTCAAAACCCATTAATTATTTGTGTGCAGGATGGGCTGCCGGAGAAGAAACGGCGGCGAATCGTGGCTGAAACGGCGAAAATGACGAAGAAATGCTTCGCGCGGGAAGAAGGCTCGTGGGGTCCACGCGCGTGCTGCAGTTGCAGGCGCGTGGAACCCACGCGCCTTCGCGCGCACGCAGCTGCTGCGCGCGTGGGATCACGCGCGCGCCAACCGCCGGCGCGTGGGGCCACGCGCGCGGGCTGCAGCGATTGCGGCGCGTGCGGACCACGCGCTTGACGCCCGGTTCGCCGAACCGGCGTGTGGCGTCACGCTCGCGTCGGCGAACCCGGCGAGATGGCGTCACCGATGGCGTCACCGTGACGTCATCCCACGGTCATTAACCGTCGGGATGGCGTCATCGATGGCGTCACCGCCCGGCGGTTGTTGGCGGCGGTCACCGGCCCGGCGACCCGGCCCGGGCGTTGACCCGACCCGTTGACCGGTCAACGGTCGGACGATCCAACGGTCGGACCGGTGACCGATCGGACCCGTCGGACCAGCCGGGAGCCTTTTGGCTCGGCGCGCGTGCGCCACACGCGCCGCACACTCGGGCGGCGCGTGGGGGCGCGTGCGGGCTCCGGTGGAGCGTGGTTGGTGGCGTTGGTTCGTATGGGTGTCCTCTACACTGTGGAATAATTATTTTTATTTTTGAGATTTTATAAATCTATGAAAATGTGTAGGGAACCTTATGTACGCGTATTTTTGAGGTTTAATGCATAGTTTACTCATTGTAGCTTGTATTTTCTTGTAGTTTAGGAAATACAGTAGCTAGCTTATGTGCAAGTGTTGTTACATATGATGTGTAAAATTTAGTTCAATGATATGAAGTATGTAGTTTTAATATACTTGGAATTTTCTAGTTGCTAGAAAATTAGAACAATGGTAGGAAATCCATTACATGTTGAATTGTTTTTTAATTATAGTTGAAGCATGATTGTTGTTTATCGTTGGTTATTATCATGTTATGGTTTTGTGTTAAGGAAAGATGTAGAAATTACATGAAGTCATGTAATTATTTTCCCTAGTGGGAGTTCGTAGGTTGGTAGAATTTGAAGGATCCCTCACCTAGAACTCAAAATTTGTGCAAATTAAAATAATAAATGATAATTGAACAATCGTACATAGAAATTGATTGGGAACATAGTGAACTTTTGTTTCTATGTCTTTTGTTGAATTATTATTATTTTATTTTGTTTTTGCTGAAAATTAAATATGTGTGTTACTCTGAAAAATGTGCTAGTATTGATTATGCGTCTATTATGTTAATGTGTTATAGAAATTGATTATGGCATCGGCATCCAAGACCATTGTGGCTGACCTCAATAAGGGTGAGAAGCTGAACGGTGACAATTATGATATTTGGCACCGAAAGGTTCGATACATCCTTGAGGAACAAGAGGTTTTGGAAACCCTCAACCACACCATGGATGAACTGAGCATGGAACTTCAGCTCAACACGGGAGAGATCTAGAAGCTTATCAAGCTTGGAAAAAGAAGAATAGCATTGCTCGCATCACGTTCTTGAGCTGTATGCAAGATGATCTCATGTGTGGGTTTGAAAGTTATGATAAAGCTCAAGATATGTGGGTTGCCTTGAAAGATAAGTTTGGGGGTACATCTGCCACTAAGCTGAGGAGACTCACCATCAAGTTTGACACTTTCCGAAAGCGCCCAAATGTAACAATGAGGCAACATCTTCGGGAGATGTCAAACATGATCCGTGAGTTTGAAGTCGGCGAGTCACTCCCTTGCGATGAACAGCAAGTTCAGGCTGTTATTAGGTCTCTTCACGATAATTGGGAACATATGAAGATCAATATGACGCATAGTGAGAACATCGTCACTTTTGATGATATTGCGCGTCATTTGGAATTAGAGGATGAGCGCCTAGAGGCTGCAAGATCCTCTACCCATGCTTATGTTGCTGAAACAAGTTCGCGCAAAGCTTCGGGCTTCAAGCGCAAGAGGAACCTTCGGTTCAACAACAAAGGAAAGATGAGTGATCGGGGACCCAAGAGGGCTAAGACCTTCCGACGCAAGAAGCGTGGTGGGAAGAAGGACAAGGCCAAGATGGAGTGCCACAATTGTGGCAAGGCTGGGTCATTTTGCTCGTGAATGCAGCCGAAAAAGGTACCCTATTACTCCATTACTATGAGTAATGCTTTTGTTTCTAATCTTGTAATGCTTGCTGAATCTCATCCAATGTGGACTGTAGACTCGGGAGCAACGGACCATGTAGCTAGAGACCGAGAAGCATTTGTGGAGTATCGTCGGATACCGTCGGAAGAAGATGGATATATGTTGGGAATAACTCAAGAGTTGAAGTGAAGGTATCGGCACATGCAAATTAATCTTGCGTGGTGGTCGAAATCTATTCTGCATGATGTCCTTTATGCTCCGATATTCGACGAAACTTGGTCTCTGTAGTTGTTCTTCTTAGCTTAGGTTATGTATTGAATTTCCATGGTGATTGTGTTGATATTTTGTATGGAACAGTTTATTATGGTTCAGGTCATGTATTGAATGGTTTTATGGTGTTAAACATTGACTATGATCAGTACAATGTTAATGTTAATGGTTGTTTTTCTTTAATTGCGTCTTCTGATAACATTGGGACTGATGCAAATACTTGGCATGCTAGATTAGGTCACATTGGGTTGCAAAGAATGCAAAGATTAGCTAGAGAAGGCCTTTTAGGGTCACTCACTAATGTTGATCTACCCGTATGTGAACATTGTCTAGCGGGAAAAGCAACTAGAAAACCATTCGGTAAAGGGACTAGAGCTGAATTTCCATTGCAACTCATACATTCGATATTTGTGGTCCTTTGAATGTGAGGGCGAGGCATGGAGCCTCATATTTCATTACTTTCATAGATGACTTCACTCGTTTCGGTTATGTCTTTCGATCTCCCATAAGTCCGAAGCATTAGAATGCTTTAGACGATATATAACGATGGTAGAGAATCGGTTGAACAAAACAATAAAGGCATTGAGAACCGATCGTGGACGTGAGTATCTATCGGAGCAATTCAAAGCTCTTTGTGATGAAAAGGGAATTGTAAGACAATTGACTATTCCTTATACTCCACAACAAAATGGGGTAGCTGAGAGAAGGAATAGAACCCTATTGGAAATGGTTAGGTCTATGATGGCGCAAGCAAATTTACCTATCTCCTTTTGGGGAGATGCATTATTGACTGCTGCCTATGTACTTAACCGAGTGCCCTCAAAATCGGTCACTTCCACCCCTTATGAATTATGGACTGGAAGAAAACCAGACTTAAGTAGTCTACGTCCATGGGGATGTGCAGCTTATGTTCATGAATCTTCCCATAAATATGGCAAATTAGGCCCTAGAGGGAAGAAATGTATCTTTATAAGATATTCTGAACACTCCAAAGGGTATGTGTTCATAGGTGAACAAGCTGATGGAAGTGTGACCGAAAAGGAGTCACGAGATGTCACGTTCTTGGAGAACGATTTTCCTAATAAATGAGATTGATAAGGATTTCCAATTATATGAAATGGAAGATCCTAATAATACACCCACTAATGTTATGGAGGGAATGAAGATTTACCTCAACATGAAAGACCTAGTGGGAGTGTAGCATCGTCTGACGAATTGAATTCAAGAGAAATTCAGTTGCGTAAAAGTGATCGTAAAAGTATTCCTCGTCGTCGTTTTGAGATTGAAGGGGAAGCATTTATGATTGCTCATAAAGATGATGCCGAGCCTAAGACTGTTCAAGAGGCTCTCTCATCCTCGATAAGGAAGAATGGAGAAAAGCTTTGGAAGACGAGATGGAGTCAATGAGGACAAATCATGTCAGGACTTGGTTGATCTACCACCCAATCGTAAGGCCATTGGAAACAAATGGGTTTTTAAGATTAAGCAAAGGGCGGATGGATCCATTGAAAAGTATAAGGCTCGTCTTGTGGCGAAAGGTTATACTCAACAAGAGGTATAGACTACGAGGAAACTTTTTCACCGGTTGTTAGGTTTGCCTCAATACGTCTTATTCTAGCCATCGTTGCACATTTGGACCTTGAATTACATCAAATGGATGTAAAGACGGCATTTCTCAATGGAGAACTAGATGAGGAAATTTATATGAAACAACCATTAGGTTTCATAACTAAAGGTCAAGAGCATAAAGTTTGCAAACTTCATCGCTCAATATATGGCCTTAAGCAATCATCTAGACAGTGGTATCTTCGTTTTCATCGAGCCACAACAACATGGTTTTACGAAGATCGAAGAGGATCACTTTGTGTATATGTCAAACGGTCTGAAGATAAATTTGTGATTTTATCACTTTATGTGGACGATATTCTGTTGGCTGGAAATGACAAGGTTATGGTAATCACCATAAAAGAATGGTTGTCCTCAATTTTGAAATGAAGGACATGGGAGAAGTTGCTTATATATTAGGAGTTAAGATCGAAAGAGATCGATCAAGGAAACTCCTTACTTTATCACAAGAATCTTATATTATGAAGATTCTTGAACGTTTCAATATGCAGCATTGTAATCCCATTGATACCCCTGTCATGCAAGGCGAAGGCCTAAGTATTGAGATGTGTCCTAAGACTCCGGAAGAAATTAAAATAATGGAAACTTTCCTTACGCTAGTGCGATCGGAAGTTTGATGTATGCTATGATGTGTACTCGACCCGACATATGTTATGCCGTGGGATTGGTGAGCGATTTCAATCAAGTCCCGGTCCGGCACACTGGAAAGCAGTAAAGAGGATCTGAGATACTTGAAGGGCACTATGGACTATCGACTTTGTTACCAAGGGAATGATTTACGCCTATTAGGTTATTCGAGATGCTGATTGGGGTGGAGACACTGGATGAGCGTAAATCGACTTACGGATATGCATTCTTGCTCAATGGATGTGCAATTTCTTGGAATAGCAAGAAACAAACATGCACAGCCTTGTCAACTATGGAGGCTGAATTTATTGCGTGTTACGCCGCGGTGCAAGAAGCGATATGGCTAAAACGTTTCTTTGAAAATTTGGCCACTTCATCCTTTGAGATTCCAAGACCGGTGGCAGTTTATTGCGATAGTCAAGCAGCCATTGCCTATGTGAAAGATCCCAAGTATCATGGAAGGACGAAGCACATTGACATAAAGAATAACTTCATCGGAGATATTATAGCGCAGAAAGAAGTGATTCTACAATACATTTCAACCAATAGAATGGTTGCTGATCCATTTACGAAAGCTATTCCTAGAGACATATTTTTGACCCACGGGATGTCACTAGGTTTGCGTAGGATGTGATATGTGTTATTGTAGAGGATCATTGTTTTATGTATTTATGGACATATGTATTGTACTTGTTTGTTTATTAATGACTTGATGTTTTATCAAAAGTACAAATTCATTATGAGACTAGCACAAGCACACATATATTATTGGAAAGTATGTCGGCAGGTAATGATTGGCTTACTCACACGAGCAATCGCCTCAAGTGCTATAGTTAGCACGTTGAGATAAGACGTTATGTACAAATAAATGCTGAAGAGCAAGTCTAGTACATAAAATATGTCGCCTTGATTGGAGTCAAGATGAGGTCTGTGATTCATTTAAGACCGAACATGATAGTCCCACAATCATGTATGCACAGTAAGATGCCGGATGCGAGTACTTAATTTGACGCTATAGAGAGCGAGCTAATATAGCACTCGAGTTAAACATGAGTACGTGAGAGGCACGTGACTATGTTTAGGCTAAGATCCGTATAGTGGATATATTTAAGAAATGACATACGCTCTTATAGAAAGAAATCCACTATAGCATGTAATTCATACTACATGTGCATTGTTCGACCGAAAATGGAAGGTGAGTAAAATTATCCCTATTTACTCATTGCGTGAGCCCTTAAGGTAATTTATAATTTACCTCAATTCGTGCCCTATGTTACTTCTGACTATGTTCTCGAAATGAAAGATCAGTGTTGCTACTTTAGCATGTTACGGGCGGTCATGAATATATATGGCCTATGGGACGTGTCTAGGAAAGCAGTTGTTCTAAAATTAAGAGAGACATGAGTGCGAAGGAAGACTATTGTTGTTTTACATCTGTAACATGTATTTACTGGTCGACCAATTATATCGCCTTATGTGGTTGCGGATATAATTGTAAATACATGATGTTTTGAGGATAATCAAGTATAGCCTTTAAGGGATAGGTATACTTGAATTGATGTAACAAGATATGTCTAGAGGCACTTTGTGAGACATCGATTGTTTATTTTTCTTTTCGGGTTGTAGCCATTATGTCATCCCTAACAGGTGCATAATTTTGAGCTCCCAAGTGCAGGTGTACTCACTGGTCGCACGGCTTACTTGCCAGTATGAATTGTTCTGTAAAGTTGATGAATGTTGAATGCATTGCCTTATATTCTTGATAGAACGCTATCAGGCCCATCATGTCCGAGTGGGAGATGTAGTTCTTCCAAGTGGTCCGAACGTGATGGGGTGCGATTGGGCCTTACCGTTTCAAGTTGAAACGTTACGATGGAAGGTCACCAATGGAGGTACGAAGGGAGACGTATAAAATCTCCCGAACACAACCGTTGGACGGGTTGTCAATTCATTCGCACCAAAAACTCTCTCGAAATTCCATCTTCAAGATAGGCAAGATTCAATCATCAATTTGAAGAACGGTTTGCATTTACGCCGTGGAAATCGGGTGTTTTCCTTGTGATTGCATCCAGACCAACGTGAAGCATTGTTGTTCGTGATTGGCTCGCAATTCAACGATCGATTCGGGACTATTTGCTGTTTGCGCATT
Source organism: Eucalyptus sp. ANBG9806169 (assembly GCA_014182395.1). NCBI lineage: Eukaryota > Viridiplantae > Streptophyta > Magnoliopsida > Myrtales > Myrtaceae > Eucalyptus > Eucalyptus sp. ANBG9806169. The sequence goes on along the minus strand of CM024577.1, from coordinate 16,477,755 downwards.
GGAATCAAGTAAGTCGTCTTCCGCCGACATGAATTCCTTCAATAAATACCTCGTCCTAGTAAAGACAGTGTAATTGTCTGTCCTATAGGGGGCAGTTTTCATGTATAGAACTATACACACGTTTCGTAAAGTCAATCTAAAGATTGGCCCTTAGCCGATTGTGCCGATCACTCAAATGTCTCTCCGCTGGACCTTTGTGTAGGTGATGGATTTGCAAAGCTAGTAATGCATGTCAAGAAAGAGCATGTCATGTTCTAGCAAAGACCTGATAAATCTTTCACGGGGTCTTGAAGCGCCATGTTAAGTGCAGTGGAGCTCGCCAAATGTATGATTACGATATTACATATGCCTGTTGGAGACAATTAAGTGCCAACAAGTCACTGCAAAAGAAGTTGCAGTAAGTTCATTGGGTCTAGTGCTTGCCATAGTGACCTATGAACTGAATTTGTAATCAATCATCTATAAAATGTTCTAAAGCAATGTGTTAAGTATGGATGTCCTTCTCATTTCTCTCCTATGATGATTCTTCTCAGAAAAATCTGCTTCACTTTTTTTTCGCTTGCTACAGTGCAACTGTAGCTGATTTCTTGGAGGCTAGGAAATTGCATTGTCAATGTCCACAGAGCTATGAAAGTAAAATGCTGTCTGAACGCAAATTTTGCTTTTATGACGATTTTGAATGACTGCCAGAAGATCAACTGAGTAGCCTCAGTAGTAAGCCAAAAAGATAAATTATGATGCTTTGTGGGTGGTGATGATGTCTTTGACACGTTTTTTCCTTGTCTTTTTACTTAGCAATTGTATTGAAACAATGGAATGAATGTGGTTTTTGTTGCTGTTGTGGTGATCGTTTCACGGCAACAAAACCATAAGTTGTGCAAATAATGTGTTTCCTTTGACCTTAATGATCAAATTTGAATTTGTCCCTCACGGGTTCATTTATTTGCAGCTAAAAATTTTAAAAACAATGCAATATTCAAAGTTGCAAGCTTGCTATTCATTGAGTGACCAGATTATGATGGCCAAGTTATGGCCAGTCTATGCTTTTAGCCCTCTTTACAACGCAGTGAATCCTGCAATCTTGCAATTGGTCCATTTCTCTTGATCAGGGTTATGCTTTCAGACTTGGAATTTCTCTCGGTCAGTTGAGCACACACTCATCTCAAAGCAAATCAATTGGACCCAAAAATTTCAACTCAAATCCCAAACAAATCAAATAACCATGGATATCCATGTTACTAGCAACTCCAAAACCAAGGCTACATTCATCACCTTCCCCAATTCATTGGTTACATTTGCGCCTTGCACAAAAAACTTGAAGCAACTTCCTACAACAGCAGACATTAAACTACCTACTAGCACCATCCAGGCAAAGTAAGATTGACGCCTCCAATTGACCTTCAACGTTGTCAATACAATCAAGGCCCCTATCGGCGCCGATATGACTCTCACTAAAATCTTCTCCTTCACTTGCGCCCTTGCAATCCCCATTCTCATTTGTAAGCCGTAGTTCAAGTTGATCTATGCTATCTTAAGCTCATCTTCCTTGTTTGTTGCAGAATGGTCACTCTTTCCTCATTTCTTTCCAGATTTTCTACACAAATTTCGGCTTCTCCTTCAACACATCATCGTCTCTCGTCAATTGGAATAGAACTTCTTTATTTTGTAATTTGGACTCAGGGTCAACCATTTAAAGAAGCCCCCAATCATCGAATTGCTAAATGAACATGAATTTATCAATTCAAATTGATAGCGAACGATTGATCTTTCAACACTTATCGGTCCCAAAAAAAAAAAAAATGAAATAGAATCCGATCAACTCAGTTGCCTTCAACAAATTGATAGTGCAGTACCCTCCACAATCAACAGTGATAAAAACCTCCTTGTGGGATTCTTCGGTGTTCACCAAGTGTGCAGCCCAGCACGCATCTGCTTCCCATCAACGACATTTCTGTTGATTTGCTCAAGAACCCTTTTTTTTCTTTTGCCCCCAAATCAAGAACCCTCAAGAGCCCTAATTTTTCTGCCCCAAATTCTAATCACCACGTTTCCCTCAATTTGCCCCTTGTTTCTTGACCTGATCAAATGACGTAGTCACCAAGATCTCAACAGTGCATGACGTCATGATGTCATTTGAGAGCCTTGACGAAACGACATCGTCATATCAAGCCCCACCTTAGCAACGTTGGCGAGTCCGCAGTGCATGGACGATGCCATCTCTTGGCTATTTAACGGCAAAAATGAACGGCGGCTTGGTGGATGCCGGAATCGAGCCTCGATCGAAAGTCGATACTTTTCTTTTGCACACTCAAAAGTTGGTGTTGAAATTGGGTCAAAGCCACAAGTTAGTGCCTTTTTAGAGAATTTGACCTTCACTTTGTTGCAAATATTTTCTTTTGATTAGGATAAAAGATAATATCATCTCCACAGTGTATTCATATATATCATATATTTTTTTTGTTCGAAGAATAGATTATACTCTCTTTCCTCAATTTAAATATACATATATATATATATATTTTGTAATGCGATGTTTATCTACACTTGTAGTGCTCACTTCACCTGAGATTGCGAGGCCCAGGTGACGCCGCATAGGAGGTCGCGCGGCCGCCTTCCCCCACCGCCACCGCCGCCACCAGCTGTCGCCTCCCCACCATTGCCGAGATGCTCCGGCCACCATTTTCCCTTCCACGCAGCTACTGCATCTCCTCCTCCGTTTTCTTTTCTTTTTTTTTTTTTTTTCACTTGAAAGTGTTTTGCAAAATATACACAAAAATGAGTTTCCAAACACACCAGTATTCACAAAATGCCAATTCATTCAAAGATACTTGGGGAAATGGCTTTGCATTTCCCCAAAGTTGAACCAAATAGGCCCAAAAATTGGGATGGGTACGGGATTCAGATAGTGCCACGCCCCAGCCGGGTCAAACTTCTGAGAAGAAAACAGGGGACGGGGCGGTGGAGCATTAAAGTAAAACAATGAATTTATAAACTGAATAAATTCATTCATTATAGTCCACAATTGCCTTCATCCTGTCATAAGCATTAAAGTAAAACAATGAATGAGATTCCTGTAAAAGTCAACTCGCGTAGGTAACATTTGACTTAAATGGTGATGATTTTATTTAGGGAAAATTTATTTGTCGTCATTCTAACACTATAATAATGAATTCTAACACTATAATGATGATTAATTGAGCATAAGCTGTATTCTTTTTGTTTAATTAAGCTGAATTAGTATATGTCGGCCTCTCCCTTTCCAAATTACAACAATGGAATCATGAATGACAATGCCATAACATGTGACTCGTTTTCATTTATTTTCCAGCCAAAAAAAAAAAAAATACATATCCAAAGTTTAACGTATAGCCCTCAATTATGTGGCATTGCTTCTATACGATGAATGATTGCTTAAGTACTCAAAAAGATATTGACTACCCTTTCATTTTCAATGATCATATGGTTATAAAAGTACTTACAATCGTTATCCTTCACAAATTATATCTCAAATAATATCTTCTTATACGCTGATTAACTTGAGACGATAAACTGAATTAAGAATGCAATATTAATCTAATCATAAGTGGAATTCCAAAGATTTCGTATCCAAAAAGCTTGATCTCCCCTACTATCCTCAACTCAATCAATATACAAACACAGAGTAACAAACACTTTTTACATCTTTTAGAAGATAACCGTATTTGTTTATGTAATAACATCATAATGAATTATTTACCTTGCGTTTGCTAAAAAAGATGTATAGTTTTCTTTTGCCAATAAGTGATATTAGCACGGCATGCTCTCTCTCACATAAAATTGTCGCTAAATGCTTTTAGAGAGTATTTCTCTCCATCCTATCTGGGCCAATATCAAATAATATATGCGAGACCAATGAGTTTGTTTGACGTTGGAAATCCTTCTAATTCACGAAGATGGTTCTTATATAGTAGAAAACAAATGAACAATTTTTTACGGCTTTTAGCTGCATATAGTAACCCGGAGGTTAAGTACGTGGCTTCGGCATTCATTGGTGCATCCAATAACAATATTGAATATTGATCATCAAGTTACCTCGCCGCAATTTCAATCAAGTAAAATCATCGACAATATGAGGATTGATACATCGATTTTCTATAAAGGTCGAGTAAAGATCAAAGGATGTGCATTGACACATCAGTGGATAAGACATTTCCTACCTAACCTACTATTTATCATATTTCTTGGTATGGGAATACATTGAATGTAAAATGTGCAAGTGTATCCACCAATAATGAGAATGACAAAATTCTTTTCCTATTTATACAGCTCTGAACTTGTGATGCTCCAGGCTTCAACATCTAATCCCTCTTGGGCCACAATCTTACCGCTTTCCTCATATATGACTATCTATTTCGATTAAGATGAAGCCTTTCGGTCAACCTTTGTACTATTTTCCTCAAGAAACCTGTCGATGCATCTAAATTGCTACCCATTTGTTTCATCAAGATCATGGCTCACATATGAAAAACACTCTTGATTTCAGTAGGAGATGCATCATCATACACTTCAACCCTAAAAAGTTGGATCAATGATTTACCAAAATGATCTGTTTGCAACGTCGTCGTTGGCTTCATCAAAGGTATGAATTTTCAAAAGTGATGCAACCTGTATTCAAGACCAACTCGTTCAACCAAGAAGATCGGCGTGCATTCAAGATTGAGAAGACTCTCATTGAAAAGTCCCACATCAATAAGGTCTCATCTTTGACTTTGTCATAAAGACTTCTCATTTCTCATGCATCGAAGCTTGTGTCAAGACTCTATGGGAAAACCACAAGCATTGGAAATATTGTACATTTAATAGCTTCTAGTTTCTATGTACATAAATGATTACTAGTTTCTAGGTTTGAATCTAGTCTTTTCTTCTTTTCACTATAAGAAGTCATTGAACCTTTGTAAATTCCAGACCAAATTTGATTAATGAAAATTTGCTTAGTGCAATTCCCTTGAACCTTGAAGAGTTCAAACCCCTTGAAAACCTAGAAAAGTTTTCACTCTATCCTTGAAGAGTCAGGGCTTTTAAAGCCTGCATCCTTGAAGAGTTGCAGCTGTCGATCTCGAAGAATTGATGCCATTTCAACTTCCTTGGAGGCCTAGAAGAGTAATCATGGAAGTTTCTATCATTTTCTTCATTTCGTCCATTCTTGTTTTGCCCACTTCCATCAAAATTCGACAAGTCTATAGTGCTTATCTGAGAAAACTCAAAACCACAAAAGTTGTAGATTTTCAAGTCTCCATTCTTTTGGCTTTGGAATCAGGTCGTTCTGATTTGAATCGACAAAGTTATGCTCATTTTCCTGAGCTTGTGCAGAACAGAAATTTCTACTTAATTTCGTGACTAAGTTTTCATATGTGTGAGTCACTCTCCCTATCCTATTGTTTGAGTAGCCAGCCTTGGGCTACATCAAAAAGTATCAAAATTCCAGCTTAACTACTATTCTTTTAATCCAACGAAGTATCTTTCTTATGTGCGATTTGGACGATTGGTCTAACTTACCATCATGCGCTAGTTGCAGATTGCGGTATCTCACTCTAGGCAGATTTGGTGTTCAGACTGGACAGGAAATAAGATAAAAGGGAAAAGAAGTTTTGAAGTATAACGAAGGAAGACATGGTTGGTGACTCCACCCTAGCTCCTTACATGCCCTTGGCCAATTCTCCTCTGAATCACCATCCATTGAAGGCAAGTGAAGTTTGCACAGGTTCTATATTGTCCCATGGAACTCCAATTTGCAAAGCAAACTCCATGTCTGATGGATAGATAGAGGAAGAGAACATAGGGTCTACTTGAGGGTCAATAGATTCACTTGCAACTATTACATGTAAAGTTGTATAAGGGGTCGATGTAGGGAGTGAGCTTCCCCCAATTTTTGCGTTACTCTATAGTAAATTTTTGTTACACGGAACATCCATCTACTTTTCCAACATGAATCCTCCAAGGAATGAAGGTCCTAGGTTGGAGAAGAGTAAGTTTCAAGATACTAGATAGAAGGTTGTTCTGGAAATGTTATGAATTCCTTACTAAGAGTAAGCATGCATTTGACAATATTATGCAAGCAATTTACAAGGATGATGGGTTCTAAAATAAGAAAAGCTTTCTCACTGCATTTAGGCCTCTGCTTCTTCCTCCTATAGTAGGGGAATAATCCTCATCTCTTAACCACCAAGCCACCTCCTGAACGTGGATGTTTAAATTTAGGTTGGATGTTTATATTTATGCTTAAACTAGTGGTATGTTTTGGATTAATATGAATATTATGTTTTTTGAATATATTAGTACTAAAGTTTGGTCATATTTTTCATCTTGTGAAAAAGGTTGTCCCAACCTAACATCACCAAACATAACATCGTAGGAGAGGAAAGTCAACGTTTTCTTCGGCAATTGGGGGCCTTGCGCGCATCTAATTGTTACTTAATTGCCACGAGATGAAAATCAATAAGAAAATGAAATCTAATAAAGGTTCTCGTGATTTTACTATCTCTTACATCTTTTCCTCCCACTTCATCCACGGCTCATTTATTTCCCAACATGGATCCTCTGAGTAATGAAGGTCCTAGAATTGGAGAAGAAGTTTCGAAATAACAGATAGAAGGTTGTTATGGAAATGCTATGAATTCCTTATTAAGAGTAAGCAAGCATTTGACAATATCATGCGAACATTTCATAAGGATAATAGGTTCCGAAACAACCAAGTTGCCTCTACCTCCTTATCCGGTAGCAGGTGAGTCATCATCAACTCCTAACTACCAGGTTGCTTCCTAAACTTGGATGTTTAGACTTATATTGGATATTTATATTTATGCTTGAACTAGTGGTATGTTTTGGTATTTTTTTTTTATTAATATGAATCTTATGTCTTTTGAATATATTAGCATTGAAGTCTGTTCATATATTTTATCTTGTCAAAAAGGTTGCCCTAACCTAACATCACAACAACATAACATTGTAGGAGAGGAGTCGTAGGAGAGGAGCCAATGCTTTGTTTGGTAGTTCGGGGCCTTGTGCATATTTAATTATTGCTTAATTGGTAGAAAATAAAAAGAAATAAGAAAATGAAATCTAATGGAAAAAAACCCTATTTGAGAAAATGAAAATGTAGCAGGTGAGTACAAAAAAAAATCAACAAAACACAAGAGGATTGGAGAGAATTAGAAAGGGTAATGCTGTTAACTCACCATCGAAAGATGCAAGTTCCTCTTTGAGACCTTCATCGAACAAGCGAGCAATGAACGACGCAAGGAAGAGAATGGGGGGCAGCGAAGGAGGAGGCGAAGTAGGATTCAGCATCTACTCATACATTCGTGTTTTGTACCCGATAGCGACGAAACTCGGCGAGCAGTGGGGAAGCCGATGTAGAAGGTGTTGGTGATGGGAAGAGAGAGAGAGATTTTGATGACGGATCATCCCCTTCGCTTTCAATTTCTTTTTCTTTTTTTTAAATCTTTTTTGGTCAAATCTTCGCTTCCAAGCTTGGCTTGGTGTTTACTGCTTTTCTTTTTCGTATTATTCATTAAAAAATAAAATAAAGATTCAGTGGTTTTTTTTTTTTTTGTCATAGTAAAATTCAGTGATTGCTTCGACCTTTTTCTTTTATTTTTTCTTTTCTTTTCTCATAAGCTTGAGATTGACGTTTTTTTTTTTTTTTTTTTTTTTTTTTTTTGAGATTGACTTCAAATGCTGTTGTTATACTTTAAAAATCGGGCAACAAATATAGATGTAGAAACTTTTATAGATAGCAAAATTCAACTATCGAATTTTCCGAACCGTAAGATCCCGAATTTCGTAGGCATTTTGACGATCAACCTCAAAATCGTCCCGATATCAAAAGTTCAAATCTCATTTAAGTCCCCCTAGCACCCATTTATATCCATTTGACTTATATCAATATGGGTGACTATCACTGTCGTAGCTTGGGGTCGCCAAAATTGTTGGACTACCATGATCATACGAAAAGTAGGAGCATGAAGGCCTAAAAAGAAAATGGTTTCCTTTTTATTCATAATAAGCTAACCATATCGGCCTACCAACTTTAGGATAATTATAATATTAGGCTCCAGTTATTTCACGAAAAATAAATAGTTTTAAAAATATTTTCACAAAAATAATTATTTGTATCATTTGAAATAATTAGTTGATGAAAAAAATCACTATCAACAAATTATCTATGTCTAAATATTTTCGTGGATGGCAAAAATATTTTTCGTTTATTCATTTTGATAACCAAAACAATCGGTTAGTTTTAGAAATATATATTCAAAATCATAAATTTTCTATAGACCAAACAAAGGGTCAATTAGCGGTGTTAAAAGTGGGCTTATCCTGGTCAATTAGGAGGGGGTGTAAATGTGAGATAATTCGGTTCTTGTTACTAGGTTGACACTAGCTTTGGGCTCTCTTGTCTTTTTTCAGGTTTTCTTTTTCTTATTTTGGGACTTGGGGGCGAGTCGCTGAAGGGAAAATATTATTATTTGCTTGGAGAACATCTTACATACGAAGCCTCAATTTTTTTTTTTAAAATATATTACAAATATTGTCCGCTAAATATAAATTGCATGAAGTTTTTTTAGCAATGTCATTTAAAAAAATAATAAGAAATAATAATTCCTAGATTTAGTGAAATGGGTCGGGTCATGTATGGGTTGGGTCGAGTATGGGTATGTATGAGAGAGAGAGAGATGGCGATTTTAAAAGCAACGAGTTGCGATATTTGACACTAGTTTGGACTCGTTTTTATCATTACTCAAGATTTTTTTTTTTTTTTTTGGTCGTGAATAAAACGGTGCATTAAGTAATACCACGGTTACAAGAGACTTCACCAGCGTCCAAAGCTAAAAGAGTTAAAAAGGCAGGGGGAGGGATAGCGGCCCAGTCTGACGATAAAACACCCCTGTTTTGGGCCTTGGCCGCCCAGTATGCAGTGGCGTTCGCAGTCCTGCGGCAAAACCTAATCGATGCAGAGCAAAAGGATTGCAGCCGGGTTGCTGCTTCAGCTATCAGTGGCCGCTCCTTCCAGGGAGACCGTGGGAGATCGTTCACCGCTAAAGCCAACCCTTGGCAGTCCGTTTCGAAGATCAACGAAGCAGCAGGTTGATTCGCACGCTCCCAGTGCTGCAGGGCGACGATCAAGGCGTGTATTTCCACTTCAAAAGCCGAAAGGGCAGGTACTGTAATCGTGAAAGCCTCAAGTAATTTCCCTTCGTGATCTCGACAAATATAAGCAGTTGATCCGTGAGTGCTGCCCAAGTGGAAAGCCCCATCAATATTTATCTTCAGAGTACCTGGGTCGGGGGGCCGCCAAGCGTGAGCTTGATCCGAAGAGTGGCGCGGTGGAGCAGGCGGGGATCCTCCCGTCACAACTACAGGGGGCTGCTGGGACGCCGATCCGTGCAAGCAATGCAGGCAAGTAGGCAGGTTGCGATGGAAGGTTGGGGCGCCGATCCGTGCAAGACTCGAGTCGACTGGTTGAAAGGGAGAAACCCCATGACGAATGAGGAGATCACAGTCAGTCACCCTGTCAGAACAGAGGACCTCCCGGGCCAGTTGCGCCTCATCCACTGCTGTGTTAACGATGTGAATTGGATCCGGGGGCTGCCTGTTGAAAATGAAACGGTTGCGCGACTTCCATATCTGCCATAACAGGTGAGCAAGAAACTCCAATCCAGGTACACTCTGCCCAGCATTTATATGGTGTGCGAGCCATTCATCTATTCTGTGAACATCTGTGGGTACAATCTGGATATTGATATTGTGATGAGACCAGACTTGCTGTGTCCATGGACATAGTAAAAATAAATGTTCCATGGTTTTACGGTTGCCTGTAGAACGAGAGAGAGCAAGTAGGTTACGTGCAAATGTGCCTTTGTATAGATTCATCGAGTGGGCGGTGCGTTACGATATAAAGACCAGAGGAAAAATTTAAGTTTAGGAGGAAGGTGCAGTTTCCAGAGTTGTTTCCATAGGGTCGGTGGTTGTTGATAGGATGAGGAAGCACGGTTTTGTAAAGAAAGAGGAGTACCCTGTCTAAGGTAAAAGTAAGCGCTTTTGACAGTATACTGACCTGTTGCGGTGCACGGCCAAATGATATGATCTGTCATGAATTGAGGTCGAATAGGAATCTTCAGGATTTCTGCAGTGGTCTCGGCATCAAAAAAGCGTTCAAGTAACGGTCTATTCCATTTATGTAAAGTCGGATCTATCAGATCTGCTACCCTCGGCCCCAGTTACCGTGTCAGTGGCGTTGCCCCTCAACGGACCTGTGGGAAGCCAACAGTCGCCGCGGATGCATATGTTAGTACCGTCGCCAATACACCATTGGACTTTTGATGAGATAGTGTCCCGTCCTACCAGTATGCTCCTCCAACCCCATGAAGGCCTAGAGACCAGTGAGGCCGATAGAAAATCCCGGTCAGGGAAATACAAGCCTTTAAATAACATTGCCCATAAAGAAGTGGGTTGTTATAGAATTCGCCAGGCCTGTTTCCCCAACAAGGCCTTATTGAGATCAATGAGGTCTCTAAAACCAAGTCCGCCCAGTTCCTTCCGAGTCTTCAGTGCATCCCAACTCTGCCAATGAATTCCCACTCTTCTACTATCATGCACCGCCACCAAAGCGCGCGACCTTTCTCTCAATGCTTTTGCTCGGTGAGACCGGGTTTTAAAGATAGACATGGCATATTGGGGAATTGCCTGTACCACACTTTTTATGAGGATCTCCTTTCCACCTTTGGACATCAGATTTTCTTTCCAGCCAGCAAGTTTAGAGTTGACTTTCCCTAGAATCCATGCAAACATATCAGTCTTAGAGCGTCCCCAATCCGATGGAATACCAAGGTATTTACCCGTTCTAGCCAGCACGGGGATTCGAAGTTCCTGTGCCAATCTGCGTTGGAGAGCTTCCGGACATGGTTTGCTGAAAAAAACTCCAGATTTGTTTCTATTAATTGCTTGTCCCGTTGCAAGGCAGTACTGGTTCAGGATATTTGCAAGCTCTGGGCATTCCAAGAGCGACCCATTGAGAAAGAAAATAGCGTCGTCAGCAAAAAACAAATGGGTCAGAGTGGGACATCTCCGGTTAAGCTGTATACCTTGTAAGTTTCCCATCCGAATAGCTTGATGGATAAGGGTAGTCAACATGTTTGCCATTAAAATAAAGAGATAGGGAGAAAGGGGATCTCCCGCCTAAGACCACGCGGCCGGGAAAAGTAAGGCAGTTGTTCGCCATTAAAGTTGATGCTGATAGAGGTGGTGGATATGCACTGCATAACCCATGCTACCCAATTAGAGTGAAACCCTATCTTGAGAAGATAATCTCGAAGAAAATCCCACTCAACTTTATCATAGGCCTTTTTCATATCCATCTTGACAACAGCTTGAAACTTACGCTTGCGTTTCCTGATCCTGAGTTGATGAAGTACTTCCTGTACTATTAAGATATTGTCCTGTATTTGACGTCCGCTGACAAAAGCGCTTTGTTCGTGTGAGATGAGCTCGGGAAGAAATGGTTTCAGTCTGTTGGCGAGCACCTTGGAAATGATCTTGTAGGCATAGTTGCAAAGACTGATAGGGCGATACTGGTCGAGACGCTCGGGAGTAGGAACCTTAGGCACTAGTGTAAGAGTGGTCCGATTCAGCTCCGGGGGCAGGGTGCCAGTTAGAAAAAAGCGCTGAACTGTAGAGAATACCTGATCTTCGATAATATCCCAGTGATGCTGATAAAAGAGACCATTAAAGCCATCAGGACCCGGTGCTTTAGTTTTCCCTAGCTGAAAAGCGGCGAGTTTCACTTCCTCACGACTAAGCTTAGAGATAAGGTTATCATTCATTGCAGAAGTTACCTGGCATTCACACTTGTCGAGAATTGGCTCATAAGCTCGAGACCCTTCTGTTTTGTATAGTTTGGTGAAGAATTCCAGCGTCATATCTTTCAGACAAGTCGCTTCCCGCACCCATTGCTGGTTATCATCCCGCAACATACTAATTCTGTTTCTATTTCTTCGCTGAATGGTAGTCGCATGAAAGAATTTCGTGTTTTTGTCGCCCCACCGAAGCCAACTTATCCTGGACCGCATGGCCCAATACCTTTCCTCCTGTTGCCACACAGTATGTAGCTGAGCTTTTAACATTTTGAATTCTTTGTCTATCATGGGGTGAATGCGTACGATTTGTTAGAGCTTGTAGCTGCTGTTGGAGATGCACAATCTGCTCATTGGCGTGCTTGAAATGGCCTTTACTCCACCTGAAAAGAGCTCGTCTAACTTGAGATAAATTGTATTGTAGGGAATTGCCCCTAAGTTGAGCTGATGACCAGGCCGAAGCTATGACCTCTCGACAGGTTTGGTCATTTAACCAGTACGCTTCAAACTTGAATGCTTTTCCCCGGCGAGCTGGTCGAACAACAGTGTTTAGCAGCAAGGGACTGTGATCGGATCCAACTGCGGGTAGTGCAAAAACCTCAGCCTCCGGAAATAAAGTACGCCAGTCCCAATTGCAAAGGACCCGGTCCAAGCGTTCCTTCACTGGCTCATCCCCTTCACGCTGATTGGACCAGGTAAACGCGCAGCCTTTGCTGTCAACATCCAGCGAAACAATCATGTAGTACCTCTCGGAAAACAAGCATGCGGGAGAGATCAGGAGATCTCTTACCAACCTTCTCCCATGGGTAGGAGATTTCATTGAAGTCCCCGGCGCACATCCAAGGTAACGTATTTGCTGCTGCAATTCTACGAAGTGCTGTCCATAACGGTTGGCGCAGCTGGGGAGTCGCTGGAGCATGAACACAGGTCAGTCTCATGGGCATACCCTGCTCCGTATCTATGCATATTGTATCAATGAAATCTGCAGTTGCCAGTTCCACAGTAATAGAGATGTGCGATTGCCAAAACAACGCAAGCCCGCCCGCCATACCCATAGAGGGAACTATATAGGAATTTTTAAACTGTATCCGCCTTTGAACGCGTGAAATCACTTGCTGTCGATTCTTAGTTTCCATCAAAAAAATCACCTCCGGCTTCTCTTTGACCACTAGGGCCTTTAGAGCTTGAACCGTCAGGGGAGAGCCGAGTCCCTGACAGTTCCAAAATAGAAACCTCATTTTGCTAGTGATGGCTTTTCAGGGCAAGCCATCTCAGCCCAGTTGCTGACTTCTGCAGCCATCAGGATAGGAGCATCCAGCAGTTGAACGTCTTCCAAGTCATCAGACACCTGAGAGCTCTGTTCAGCAGGGTTGTGCCGTTTAAGTTTTTTTGTGGAGCCGGCCTTAGCAATAAGAGGTGAAGGCTTCAGCTTCTTGAGAGTTTGGGCTGCTGCAGATCGCGGACGAGGTGCAGGTGTCCTGGTAGTTGTGGGGAACCCCACCTCGCCAGAGGTGGCCAGCATAGGAAGAGGTGCACCAGTCGAAACCGACGCTGCTCTAACCGCCGGCAGTGGATGGTAGGGCTCTGACTGGGAATTAAGACCCATCTGTAAAGGAGCAGGGGGCTGGTTCATATCCCTTGCAGCAGCCTGAAGGCCCTTTAGTTTTGCTGAAGCAGGTATCAGATCCGTTGTGGCAACTATCCCTTTTTCTTTGCTGATAGGACAATCAGCCCTAGGATGGACAGCTACAGGGGGAGGTAAAGCTGGAATGTTTGCATCCCTGAAGGGTGGGGTTTCAGGGATAAACTCATCAGAGGCGTCAGATGGGAGCGATCCTTCATAGAATGTCCGCCAGTAGGGGCTGTATTCCTTTACCTCAGCACGTAGCCAATTACCAAAAGCCATCATTTCTTTTCCCTCCAATTTAGCCTCAGTGAAAGGTATGTCTTTACAGTACATTGCATAATGACCGATATATCCGCATGAATAACAGAAATGGGGGAGCCGCTCGTAGCGGAAATCCAACCAAAAGGCTTTACCGTTGATGCGGATGAGTTGTCCCGGCTGCAAAGGTTGGCTTAAACTCATTTCCACCCTTACACGACCCACTTTAGAGGTAGGTCCATCTTTTGCATCCATTCTAACCTCCAACATTCTGCCAATGCGTTTGACAGCTTTGGCTAACATAGAATCTGTACACCATTCTAGGGGAAGGCCAATAACTTGTACCCAGATTGCATATTTAGAAAAATCATAACAGGATAGGGGCAGGTTTGGCTTCCAGGCCTGAAAAATGACTAGGTTACTGGCAAACAGCCATGGTCCTCCATCTTGGACACGTTGTTTTTCACCTGCTAATGCAAACTTTGCAACATACAGGCCCGATTCTGACTGAGTGAATTCTACTTGGTCAGTGCGCCACGCACGCTTCATTGCAGCTTGAAAGCCTTGAAAGTTAATTGAGGAAGTGGAGATTACCTTACCAATCAGCGTCCTCCTACACTCGTCAAGTTTGTCCAGGGGCGGCGGTTCCTCCCAGACTTCAATATCCTGCTCGGACCATAGGCGACCCAATCTCTGACAAAGAGCAGCAAGGCGCGGGGTCTCGTCTTTGTGAAAGTTAGCCATTATTGGAATGCCAGACAGAGTAGACAGAAAAGGGAAATTGGTCCGAGTGAGACGTCACAAACATAGGATGTAATAGAAAGTCCGAAAACAAGTAACAGACAAGTGGTGGCCCACTTGACAGTGTAGGGTTACGGATTGAGAGGGGCGGGCAAGGGAACAGGATGCCCAATTAAGAGGAAAGATAGTGACATGCAGAGCAATCGCACGGACAGGAGTAGCAATTGAGGGCAATCGCACTGACTAGATGAGCTACCAAAACAAGAACAAAGACAGGATGGTGATGGATTGAGTCATCGGAGAAGCAGGACTCTATACCCGTGACCCATCAACCGTAGCGCAGAGAAAACAGGGACGGAAGCATCAAGAAGTAGCGAGCGGGAAACCCTCGCAAAACATCCCACGAGCAGAGAGTACGTCGACCGCCGAAAGAGGAAAATGGAAGAAAATGGTGGAATTGGGGGTTAGATGAGAGGAACGACCATCGTCGGTGGAGATGAGCTACCATCGCCGGTAGAGAGAAGCTACCATCGCCGGTAGAGAGAATTCTTCCAAGAGAGTTGAGAGTATATCATTACTCAAGATTAGCTTACCCAATTTTAAGTCCAACTCGAGCTTGAGCTATTCAAGTATCTAAAAGATCAAGTTGGCCAATATTAAGCTCAATGGACTTACAAACTTAATCAAACATCTATTATTCTGCAAGGGAAAATTACCAAAATGTCTTAAATCTATTGTAATTTTGTTAAATCATTTATAAACTTTATTTTTGTTAATTGAGCCCTAAACCTTTTGTGTTTGTGTCAATTCAGTTTGTATAACTAATTTTAGTAGGAAATTACTGACATGGACAATAATCATCTTATGTGGTGTGGCCAACATTGACGTGGACAATTTTAAAAATATTTGATTTTTTTATTTTTAGAATTTATCATTTTTTCTCTTTTCTTTCTCTCTTTCTTTTTTTTCTTCCCTTCTTCCTCTAGTCGATCCTTGGACCTTTGCAACAAGCTAAAGGCGAGCGTTAGTGAGGTCGCCTCACTAGCCATTGGCGAGGTTGGCCTCACCTTGCCACTAATTGTCACCCTCGTTGGCCATTGGTGAGGTCAAGTCGCAACAAAAGGCAAATCACCCATAATAAGCTCACTTTAATCATCTTGAAAGATTAATTAGAAGATCTTGGGACAAGCACTTGAAGAAAGAAGGGTATCATGGTCTACATAATAGCTGCTTCACGAAAATAGCCGATTCTATTGCGATAAAGAATAACTAATGGGCAGCTACCCTCGCAATGTTCCTAGGAATCAATAACCTTGTACATTTAATGCAAGTAAACACAACCTGTATCAATTTCCAACTCAAAATTCTAAAATAGCTTGGCCAAGAAAATTAATAAAAAAAAAAAATACAACTACTTCAAGCTAGTAAATAAAATAGCTGTCCAACGAGTATTAACAAACAATTAAATTAATATGCCATGATAACAATTCTGTCTCCTAACTTTCGAAATAGTCATCACACTACTGGTTTAAGCGTAGAAGTTAGAATCCACATCCATTTCCAGTGTCAAAGAAGATTCAAAACAAGTGGTAACTGTTCACCTACGGTTTGCATAGCAAAAGAAAAAAACCATTTGTTGCAACCTAACCACAAAACAAGTTGGACCACCTAGGGGCTCAGCTAATGGATCATTAAGCCTAAGGTATGCAACGTCGAAGAAGATTCAAAACAAGTGGTAACTGATCACCTATGGTTTGCATAGCCAAAGAAAAAAAAATACCATTTGTCATGACCTAACCATGAAGCGTCCCACCGTAGGGGTTCAGTTGATGGATTACATAACCTAAGCCTAATTCGGGTTTTCCCAAGCCCATACCAATTTGCGATTTAGGATTTATGTTCTCAACATATAAATCTTTTTAATATAGAGTCACCACTAATTAGTTTATAATAAGTCGATTAGATATCTAAATAAAGCGTTGAGAGAAATACTAGAGATTATGGGTATGGGAACTTGGTTACATTAGATTTCTCTAATACTTGTTTGGTATCATTCCTTTCAAGAAAAAAAATATTTGGCAAGTAGCTCGGATTCATTTTATTACTCCCTAACATTTGAGATTATCATAAAGGTGTGCAAATCATTAATTTAACACCTAATAAAGCAGTAAATAAATTGTAGGACTTACCTTATAGTAATGAAAAGTTAGCTTAGGATTTATATCAACAATCCTAAATATAATTTCTAATTAGCACGCAATCACTCAATTTTTTGGGATTCCCTTTTATTTAATGAAACCTAATCTACATGCAATGCAATGTAATGCAATGATGTACAAAAATGTATCATACTAACATGATATGCTACATACAATTAAATAAACTTAACATGCAAATTATATGTCATGCTACATTAATTAAATGAATTAATCTAATGATGGGCAAATATTAAATGAAACTATCCTACTTTGTCATATATTTAAATAATCCTAAACATGCAATGACTAAATGACGTGCAAAGGACGATTTCATTCTAAGCGATACCCGTTCTTTTCTTTTTAAGTAAAATTCGAAATTAAAATTACCCAATAATTAAGCTTGCAATTTAAATTAAGGAAGAGTAAATCTAACATCCTAAAGCAATGTTTTTGGCTTTTTTTTATATTTTATTTTAAAACTCTGAATAAACAAATTACCTAATCTAAACATCCAATCTAACCTAAAACAAACAATAGTTTCACAAGAATCAAATTCAATTCAAATATATTTTTTGGTTTTCTTTTTAACACAAGCATTTGAACAATGGATAGATATATAATTATATAATGCAATCTACAATCTTATATTATCTATCTCAGGACACTGAATAACCAACAATATACCCAAATGGTTATAGATATTGATAAAAAGTTATCCATTCAAATTCGGAAACGGGTAAATCAATGATCGTATCCAAATAGTTATGGATAGGATGAAAGATTTTCTGCAAACCGGGCATCGTATACGGCCATCCAATTATGTTGTTAAGTTAGGAAAGTTCCTAAGTTGGGGTATCTTAGAATTTTATGGGTATTACGTCATTTAAGTAAATATCTAACGGAATATTTCAGTGTCCAACATAATATTTCTAATATCTAATAGAATAGATAAGCATAAACCGAATCACTCAAATAAGGCAGTAAAATATGCATAATATACTAAAGATAAGAATCTTACCTAATTTGAGGATTTTATTTCCAAATTCAAATGCAATGCAACTGGAGTGGGATCGCAACCAGCTCCTCGACAGTGAATGGCAAGCGGCGGCCGGTGGTGACGAGCAGTAGTGATATGGCTATCAAGGACCTACAAAATAGAATGTCAACGGGGTTGGATCGGTTCGGGCGTGAGCTGGCCACAGCGAGCTCACGTCGGGGAGGTCGCACAGCAAGAGACTCGTGCAGTGATGGTGCTGGCCTCTCGATGTGACTTCCTCACTCCGGTGAGGATTTGGCACGACAACACCTGTTAGGAAAATATAGCTTTGAATTGGGTAGAACAATGAAAACGGATATTTACAGTAGTCGGACTTTGAGGCGTGATATCATTTTCTTTAAAGATTTATTTGCCCCACAAAGTTGCTAATGGTCACATGCAAATATCCTCCAGGATACAACAAAGTCTCAAAATTAAGAATACTAGATAGTAATTCTAGTATTTATCCAAGATCTCTCTAAGAAACAATTGAAAAAGATGGTTGTTTGTTTGTTCGTTTATTTTATTTTATTTTTTTGCAGAAAGAATGCTCGAACAAATGTAGGAAGCTCTTTGTGAAAGGTCTACTACTTATAATCCTCTCATTAGAAATCCATATCACAAAGAAGAGAGATAGAATGTAGAACCAGAGCGGAGGATCCTTATGTTATGGTCGATCCTGAAGTCTCTGCCCATATTAGAAAGCTTTCGTTCCCGACCCGATACGAGAAAAGTGAATCAGTGCATAGCTTTAACCGACCAAGGGTAGGCGTAGGCAGTCGTTCCAACTAAAGAGGCAGAAAGAGGGAGGGCTGGTTCGGGAAAGGAGTAGGCCACGGTTAGCCAACTTATCTGGCAGGCGGGTCAAGAAAGAGACAAAAGGATCAAACTTCATTTGCTCAACAAGTCTCCGGTTTTCATTTTAGATTCCTTGAAGAGTCTAATTTTTCTGAAGTAACAATGTTCATCGAATCGCCTAGATTCAGAGAGAGGCAACCAAATGAATTTAACCAACGGATGCTCAATGTTAGGTGAGATAACCATTGGACTAAGATGACTCAAAATACCTAGATCTAAACTAAGGTATAGCCAAAGACGTGGGGAAAAACATCCATATCCAAAATGAAATATTTAACAGGAGGATTCAAGACATCTTGATCCAGCCTGATGTTTAGAATTTGGTGAACTTAACTAATAGACACCCGATATTAGGTGATACGACTATCCAATTAAGATGGCTTAACTGATACATGCTCAATGTTAAGTGAGTCAAGCATTAGGTTAAGATAATTCAAAATACCATACCCACTAAGGTATAACAAAGGAGATAGAAAAACGTTCATATCTAAAAGGAAATGGTTAACAATAAGACTCAAGACATTCGGATCCAGATTGAGATGTCACGACTAGGGAAACTTAACCAATAGACATTCAATGTTAGGTGAGGGGAACATTGGATTAAGAAATCTTAACCAATAAATGTTCAATGTAAAGCAAGTCAAATATTGGATTAAGATAATTTGAAATACCTAGATCCAGAATAAGGCATAACGAGAAAAATCGAAAAAATTCATATCCAAAATGAGATGTTCAACGAGAAGATTTGTGACATTCAATTACAAACTAAGATGTCAAGAATCGAGGGACTGAACCAATGGACACTCAATGAATATTTGATTAAGACAACTTAATTAATAGATGCTCAATGGTAGGTGAGACAAATATTTGATATGGATAATTTGAAATATCTAGATCCATACTAAGATATAACGAAAAATATCGAAAAACATTTATATCCAAAAGAAATGTTTAACGAAAATATTTGTGTATGAATGAAATCTTTTCATTACTTTCTTCTTTGTTTTTGGAAGGTCTATGAAGTCAGTGTGGAATTGAAGCAGGGCAAAAGGTTGGTGAGTGCTTTCTTTCTTTAGTGGTAGGAGGACCCGGGAAGATCTGGTTTGGTTTTTAAAATTAAATTGAAGATCCTTGTTTTATTTATTCTTTCTTTCTTTTCTTGGTAATTTTGCTTAAGGTTGAAATTGAAAGTGAGTTTACACTATTATATGGACCTAGTAATCACATTAGGTTAGTCTCATCATTTTCAGGAAATAGCATAGAGATCTCAACTCACTTTCTTCCGCATGGCACGCGTATCTAGAATTCTTAAGGGTATGATGGTATTATATAATGTTTTGAACAGGACCTTAATATTGTCATTAACCAATTTTCTTTGATGCTAATTCCCTAGTAATTGTTCGAATTTTTAATTATCTTCAATTTAATCAAGAGTATTATTTCACCAAAAAATAATAATCATGAAATGTCTTTTTGAATGTTAATGGATTGATATGAATTGACGAAAGTTGCGTATTTCCCTACCAAAAATATGATGAAATACCTTTCAGATATGAACACTGGTAATAATATTGTCAACCATATAAATTCAAAAATCTACTTGGACTCGGACAATTCGAATTCAATCTGGCTTACAACTGGAGGATATTGCGAGCTTGCCTCTAGAACTCGACAACTAGTTCTTTCAGACCTGCATGGAATCACTCGTCGTTTTCCAAGGCGAGAAAGAAATAATAAATCATAAAACAAGGACTTAGTTACGACGTCCATAAGTTTAACTTTATTGGTGTTCGTCCCAGAGAAAATAATTCAAGTATATACGGTAATTCTTCTTTATGTTCGGATTTTGTTTTTTGCTTTCTTTCAAAGGTCAAAGACTTCTGTTTTGTTGTGCAAGCAAACATGAATCAATAAAGTGTGGAGGTTCTTTGTGTCGCCCGTTGATGTCTCCGCAAGAAAACTACCATTCTAGTTGTTGTGTTCACACTCGTATGAAGAAATAGCTTCATGCCATCTTCTCAGCTAGGAGAGGAAACTAAGGTATGAAAGAGGGTGAAGGAAGATATGATAATTTAGAAGGAGAATTTGTCAGTCTTAAACCTCATATACCACGACTAATACAATCCTAAACTTTTCGATTGTGTCAATTTAGTTATAACGCTTTTAATGATTAGCGATTTAGTCATTTCGGCTCATTTTGGCTAAAAATTGCTGATGTGGTAGTCTATTAAGTGTCGCTTGTCCTACGTGGCATGGCCAAATGATCGATTTTGACATGGACTATGCACTGGCAATATGGTTTTTTTGTAGAGTTTTTCTTTCTTTTTTTTGTTATTGAAGAGGAATACGTCAAAAGAATACATATTTTTCTATGGAAAGTATTTAGATTAAAATATTGAAATACTCAAATAAAAAAATCATAACAAGCAAAAAATTAAGACTAGTTTTTTTTTTTTTTTTTTGAAACATTGAAATTAAAAACGTTTATGTTGTTTCCAATCTTCTCTGAAATTTACCTTTATCTTTTGTATAGATGCAATGACCATGAGATATAACGTTTGAAATCAATTTATGACTTTTCGGTCTATATATTATTCATTTGTTATTATAAAGTAATGTGCTTCAAAGTTAATTAATATAGTTGTATCTTCTTGTTAAGGGTAATATTTATTAGTGAACGGTACATCTATTTATACAAGAGTTGCATCTTTTCTAATCAAGTGATTTTTTTTTTCTGATGTGTAAAGCCAACCCATATTATTATTGCGAGTGATAATCATAGAGGAAGAGAACAAAACGATGAATTAATAGCTAGTGACTCCACCTCAAGTATCTAATGGGAAAATTGGACAAGAGCTCGATGTACTTAGGAATCAAATCAAAAGTGTATTAGTTCCATGAATTATGCATCTTCACTTCCCTTATTAGAGATCTTGTATTGCGCTTTATCTTTTATACATGCTCTCCTTCGTGAAGTATACCTTAGCATCACTTTCGCAATAACCAAGAGTGATTAGGGAAGTTCATTGAATTTTTTTGGTTGACAAACGTGGTGATTTGATTCTATCGTAGAGAGGGTAATAAATCTTCTTCTTTTTCAATTAAGCGTTGTCAATGTAATTATCGCATTTATAACATAATTTTTAGTTAATATCACATCTAAGCGCGATTTGAAAATCTCTTGTTATTTCTCGAAAATGACAAATATGCGATTCTTGCTTGGGTTACTATGCACAATCAATTGGCCACCAAAGGCCGTTTGCTTAAGTGGATCGTGCAAGTCTCCTCTCAGCTGCCCCTGTTATTAATCTAATGAAAAGAGGAATCATCAATATTTTGGATATTTCTTTTCTTCGTCACATGCGCAATCCATAACAGAATTCGTCTCTTATCTCTTTCTTTTTCTCTCTTCTGTAGCTTACTCTAATAATGGTCATACTTCAAACTGAGAGAGTGAGAGAGAATCGGGATTCTTTCTAGAAAAGCGATTCGATTACGCGTCTTCTTTTACGTCTCTTATCAATTACGTTTACTGAGAGAGTTTGAATCGCTTTTCCTGGCTGCCTCCTCCGCCAATTTAAACTCCGTGCCATCACAGTGAGCACTTCCCCCATCGCCCTCCCGACGCCTTCAGCCACCTTCGCTGCCGTTTTTCGCCGCTCCAAAGCCGTGTGTACCCTTGTTCCCGATGCCGGCATCCGGAGGCACGCCAAGATCCAGTTTCGAGTTCTTCCGCAGGTGCCGATCTTGATCCTCTAGTCTCACCGCAGCTCAGATATTGAATCCTCCATTGACATGATCTATTTGAGATTGTTTCTCTGGTTGCGAGCATCTGTTGTTGGTTGTCTTGAACTTTGGAATCTGATGTCAAAGATCTGCTCCTCAATCAAATTGCACACCATATGTTCGACATGAAATTCTTAAAATTGAATTTGCATAGATTTGTCTCTGATTGTTGGATTATTTTGAGTGCACATTGATTGCTGAGCACGATTTCTGTCAAATTTCGTTGTTGCCGATATTGAATCTGACCATATCTTTTTTGTTTTGTTTCCACCCTATGTTGGCGTGTCTTCCTGCTGCGTTCACTGGTGGTCGCCGGAGAGGTCGGACAGGAAGTAACCTGAAAACGATAGCATCAGTGTTCACCTTTAAACTCATTGGCACCGGTTTGGTCGTCGCTTTCCTTCCTATTTGTTTGTTTCAGTCATGCTGTGGCTATGCTTGTGAGTATTGAATGACTGGTAGTTGAGAAGGGTGGCCACCGGAGGCAGTCTGGTGGCGGCCATAGGTAGTGGCGATGACGTATTGATGCTTTTGGCTAAGCAGATGGAGGCTTGAAAGTTGATCTAGAGTAAGTTTGTTCGATCTGTGAATAACTATATATATAACAAAAAGAGAGAAAAGAGATAATGGAAAATGAGCTTGTGATAATTGAAAATGGACCTAGTGTGATTATAGTGGAAAATGGGCTTGGTGCGATTATAATAAAAAATGGGCTTAGTAAAGTTAAATGTAAGATTGAGCTTGGTGAGGTTAGGATTCAAGGGGGTTGGATATATTAAGCCCCTCTATGTCCATGGCCCAGACTTGCGAAGTCCAGTACAGTCCATATTCGGACCGCGTCCATCTCTAATAAAAAAAAAAAGTAGATAGTAATAAGTAATAAATAATAAATAACAATAAAAATGAATATAAAAAAATATAATGAAAATGGAAAGTAATTATTCAGACTTTGTTCAGAAGAAAGAGGAAAATAAATAGAAAGCCATTGACCAATCCTCCTTATTTTGTAGGAATCCTCATTATTGTGTAGGACCCTCCTTATTCTGTAGAATAATCCTCCTTATTCGTAGAGACCTTATTTATTTTCAACTATTCAACAAGCCTCCATTCATCCTTTTAAAAGGTTGAGAACACCGGTTGATGCAAAGCAACCAATCACTCCAAATTCAAGTGGAAAAGTAGCTATGCAAAACATGACTCTAAACAAGTACGTCTTAACATGGGGTGTCATGGGCTAAAAAATGCTAAAAAAGAAGATTATTTAATCTCAATTAACATTATTTGCTTTTTCCTTTCTTTTTGTTTTTCATTTAAGCCAAACAAGTTAATTTTCAATATAAAGTCCATTGCACTTAATATTTCTCATTATTCTTATATTATAATCACATATATTAAGATAGTTAATTCAAATAAAAAGGGAGGAAAATATGGCACTTTTTCATTTTTAAGTTCCTGTACATGATACGCGTGGGAGCACTTTGACAATTAACAATATTTTTTTTCAAACTTCGGTAGATATAGGAGTGATGAGTGGAACGTTAATACATATAAAAGATATGAGTATATTTCATATGCATGTTGAAATCCCAATGTGAATCTCAACTCGTTTTTGCTCCTTAGATTAGTGATGGCGGGTTGGACCTCCGACTAGATCGACTGTCATTACGTGATTGTGTTGGTGAGGGCCATCTTTTTCGCATGGCGCTTGTTCTTGGGCTTTGCCCACAAATATGTGGTCCTTGGGCCACTTATTCACCAACATTGGTGTTCGCTATCCCTCATGATCACTTATATCTATGTCGCCGAGGTCTCACCCGCATTCTATCTTGGCAAACTCACCTCCTTCACTGTACTATTCAATTTTTTTTTCCTAATTTTGTAGGTTTTTTTTTTTTTCATTTGTCATCAATTTTTGTCTTTTTCATGTTGAATTTTGATTTTTTTTCTTATTTACAATAAGAAGAATTACAAATTCAACATAAAACAAATTGATGAAAAATTAGAAAAAAAAAAAGAAAAGGAAAATGATGCTACAAAATTAGGAAAATAAAAGAAAAGAAAACAAGTGAACTCCCCACCAAAGGAGATGAGTTTGCTATGTTTGAATACGGGATGAGTTTGCTATGTTTGAATACGGGAGAGATTTCAACCATGTAGTAGGGGTGATCTTGAGGGGTGGCTAATGCCGACGTTGGCTAATAAACAACCCAAAAGGAGGATGATGTGGTTGCGGGTGAAGCCCATGAGCCAAAATAATCACATGGTGGTAACCACTCTAGTCAGAGGGCCACCCCACCCTCACTGACCCAAAGAGCAATTAACTCTTTGAGGATTCTCGTTAGGATCTCAACTTGCTGGTGGAAATACTTAAGCTCCTTCATGTGTATTATTGTTCCGCTCATCGCTCATATATTTGTCACGTAAATCGTAAATATATACATAAAATTTTAAAAAAATAAATAAAAATTATGTGCCATATTTTCCTCTCTTTTTTTTGAATGTATTTTCTTAAAATATATATATATATATATATATAATTATGAGATAAGAATGACGAGAAATAATAAGTGCATTGGACTTTATAATTGAAATTGACTTGCTTGGCTTAAAAAAAGAAAAAAAGTGGATAATGTTATATGCAACTAAGTAATTTTTTTTTTTTTTTTTGGCATTTTTTTCATTTCTCAAAGATGACCTTTGGCAATATAGGGAGAGGATTTACTAAATCCAACAAGTCCCTAACAAGGAGGAATATTCTATAAAATAAAGAGGATCCTTGCAAAATAAGGAGGCTTTCTAAAAAAAAAGGAGGATTGTTCGATGGCTCACTACAAAATATGGAGGGATGGGTCTCATACACAGCTTAAACTCGAGAGGTTTGATTTTAATGGAGTGGAATAAGACAGATTATGATGGAGAACAATCTTTCGTTTCCATTTACATTGAAAATTGGCTTGAAGTTATACGCATTTGGTGTAGTGGAGACTTGTGCATGGATGTAACTGCCTTGGTTGATAAAGTCCATAAGCATCTTGTATTTGAACTCCCGGATGGTTTTGAGAGTTGTTTGTATATGGCTTTAAGTTTTTGGGCTCTTTTTGCACATGGGTTCGCACCCCCTTAGTGCCTTATAGTTGATTTTTTATCTAAAAAAAGAACATACCACTACTAGATTCGAAAATTCATAAGATCGAGTCAAATCATGAATAGCTGAATTGTTTGCACTTGGTTGCGTTGGAATTGAGCTTTTGTCATCTATCGAATCCATACATTTTTGTTTTCCTAGTACTTTGAAAGACTTTATTGGATGGCAAATTCTTCATTCATAACTCATATTGTGGGGTCAGTGAAATTTTGATTGTCTTTTGAACTTTCCTTTGGATTGAGTATCTTAACTTGCTCGATATATTTAGTTGCAATTTGATCCTTCTTTCACCTATTGTTACCTGCTTCTTTGAAATGTTTTAATTGCAATCCGGCAATCTTCCATATTAAGAGCTGATTTGAAAAAGAGAGAGAGAAGCGGAAAAATTAGACATCACTTTATGATTCATGTGTTCGGTCACATCATCTAAGTGAGTCCACTTAGCACAGTCACTCAACATTTAAAGAAGCGGGTAGTGGTAGGTCACAAAAGCATCAAAATCAGAAATCAAGTAAGTTGGAGGAATCGATTGCAAGAGAAAGAGGATGATGAAATTGAAAAAAGGGGTACAAGTCAAGGGAACTAAACTAGACTCAACATAGAATTAAATGATAAGTGCTATTGAGTCCTTTCATTATTCGCTCTGAAATTGCTGATATGGCGAATGGTGCCTGTGGTGGTTTTTTGTCTTGTTACTACTCATTAGACAAGTTTTGTGGTTTGAGACCGGCAATGCAATGCCTTGTGGAGCTATATATGCACGAAACTCTTAACACAATATATTCACTTCTCCAAAAGTTATGGTTTTGTATGGGATATTATCCTTTACATTGGTATTTTACAGACCGAGCTGCAAGTGAAGGGTGCACGTCTATTTGATATATGTGTTCAAGTCAAATGTTGGTTATTGCATAAAGGCTCTCCAGTATAGGGATAAGGGATGCGCTCACAAAGGTGACATTCCTGGACTTTGGCATGAGAAGTGGGTTTGTTTAGCATAAATACCAACTTCATTTTTTTACTAGTAAATGTGCAGATGAGCTTGATATTTCCCCACGAAATCGAAGATATCATACACTCTTCCAGTGTCAAGGCTGTTAGGCACCTGCATATCTCACTTTTTGATGGCAATCTTGCAGTATCAAAGCTCTCAAGTAATGTTCTCAATGGATGACAGTTCTCTATTCTTTGGCCTCGTTTGACAAATTTAGTTTTGTTTCATCTCTTGTAGTCTTAAAAGCAACAATTTCATCCTCGCCTTTGACCTACTGGTAAGCATATTGTCTTTAGCTATTTCCTATTTTTCTCCTTGTCCAGGTTATTAGACTTCAGGTCATCAATGATTCTGTATATTACATTAGCGTGGTAGAAATTTGTATATGACGATGAGACATTTCAGCATCAACGGCAACATCCAAGGATTAGTAATATCTTCAATAGTCACTTAGGAAGGTCCCTGTTCGATTATTTCAAGCATATGTCTTATCTTTCTTTCCTTGGGAGTATTTGAACTATTGTAATTTAATTTATTTAAAATATCAGCCGCACTGCTTATCTGTAAATTTTCAGGTGAATTATTGTGAATGAATGATTTATGTTCTAAGGCATGCAAATATGTGTGCACACTGACATGCACATGCACATGCGCCTTTGCTCAGGTACATACTGATAAATTTAGGTCCATGAGAAATATTATTGCCATTCTATAACTTTGGTCCGGTCATTCTCCTCTCAAGAATTGTTATTTCACTAAGGTTTTGGTTCATGGAAGGGAAAAAAAAAGCAATAAATTGGTGAACATGGTTGGTAAATGCAATTGATATCCTTCAGACCTACTTTTGGCCCTAATTGTTTAGGACTAAAATATATGACCAATTATGCATTCAATCGATTTCTGTTGCTAGGAAGCAGGAATCGAACTTGTGAACCAAATATTAATCATGGCAGATTCAGCTACAAATACATCTGCAACTGAGTTCCTAATGTGATGTTCATCCTAGTTTACTTCCTTTTACCGACCAAAAAAAAAAAAAAATTCCTAATTTACTTCCTTTCGCCAACAACTCCCAGATTCTCATCTCCTGCTTTCGCGGAGTTAAAATGTGAGCTGGGTTTATTTCTGCCGTTCCTTTTCCATTGTTGATCCTCTCATTCAGAGACATATCGAACAAATTGTCTTATAGATGAACTAGTCTAACCGGTAAATAGCAATTTATCTATGTACTTTAAGGTTTTATTAGAAACATGTAATAGGTACTTTCATATTGTGATATTGCCATCGACGTTTCCATCCATCAAAATTATCAAAAATCCAACAGTCTAGATTTTTATTTCTTATATAGTTAAATAATCATATTCACCAAAAAAAAAAAATAATCATGGACGGGGGACCCATGTGTGGGTAGCGCAGTTGGCTAAGATCAACTCATTTCAGCGCATGAAGGTCGAAAATTCGAAACCCTGCATTGCTAACGATTGAAGTGGGGGGCCCTGGCAGTTGCTGGGTCAACTTCTCCCGATGAATAGTTGATATAGGTCCTCCATCGTGGAGGCCCGTGAGACCTCGATTAGCGTAAGCAAAAGGGCATGTTCCGGCAGATCATCGGTTACCAAAATGAAAAAAAAAAAATCATGGATGGGGGGTGTATATGGTCACGTTCCTAGGGGGAAAAATCCATTCTAACAAACCTTGCCGTTGATAATATTTCTTAGTATGGGAACGCATTAAATGCAAATTGTGCAAGTCTATCTACAACAATAATGAGGATGACTAAGTATTTACCTATTTATAGGGCCCTTTATCTCTTGCTATACCACGCTTTAGCTGATTGAGTTTCTTCTTTCTTTCTAGTCCTTCATGTGCTTCATAGCCAGACCTTTGTGATGCATCATCTTTGAAAACCTCTCTCTCTCTCTGTTTTTTTTTCTCTGATTTGAAAACCTTTTTTGATATGCATCCAATAACCATGTGTCACCTACTCAGCCTTACATATACATAAGTATTGGATCAGTGATCTACCAAAAAAATGCTTCATCTTTGATAAGATCTATCAAAAAAGTCTTATTAGTGGATTACACAATTCCTACCTAATCTACATTTTCTCATGTTTCCCAGCAGAGGAATGTGTTGAATCCAAAATATGCAAGTGTATCCATCAATAATGAGAATGACCAAATATTTTCCTATTTAGATAGCTCTATATCTTTTGATACTTCAAGCTTCGATGTCATGTTGCACTTGAGCCACAATCTTAACACTCCTCTCATATACAACCGTCTCTATAAACAAATGATAAAGTTATTCAGTAGACGTTTGCAGCCTTTTTAACAAGAAATATATTGATGCATCTAAATTATTATCCATTTGTTTCTTTAAAGATTATGGTCCACATATGAAAAGCCTATCTATTTTCAATAGGAGTTGCATCATCATGCGCTCTAACCTTGAAAAGTCGGATTAGTGATCTACCAGAATAAGCTTTCCAACTTCATGTTAAGGGTAAGAATTTCCAAGAGCAACATTTTTTTAGCTTAACTATTCTTGTCTTAATCGGAATAAATGGCATTTCTACTTGCGATTTGGATAATTTGTGTAACTTTCGATCACTCACTAATTACAAATTGTGTGTTTCACTTTGGGCGCATTTAGCGTTACGAGATTGCTTGAGGACAAAGTCTAATTGAGAGGAAAAGAAGTTTCAAAGTCTAATCAAGGGTGACATGGTTGGCGATCCTCCACCCCAGCTCCTTACCATGCCCATGGCCAATTTTCCTCCGGGATCACCGTCCTTGAAGGCAATGAACTTTGCACAGGTTCTATGTTGTCCCAAGGAATTCCAATTTGCAAAGCAAACTCCATCTTCAATGGAGAGATAGAGGAAGAGAACTGAGGGCCTTCTTTGAGGTGGATAGTTTGACTTTCAAGTGTCACATATGAAATCATAAAGAGCTCGATGTAAAGAATGATATTTCCTGAATAGTTTCATCACTCAATTTATTTTGTTTGTTACACAACATCTGTCTATTTTCCCATATTATGTGCGTATCTATGATAAAGTTTGTTCTAGTACTTTCTATGTTGCTAATGAAATAGGTGATATGAATGTTGAGCTATAAGTTAACCTTGCAATAGTAGCATGACTCGAAGCAATGGTAAGCTTGGCATATCTTTGTAGTCATACTTTTCTATTCAACAAAAGTCGATGTGGATCCTGTACTAATTGTTGGGAATAATGGATTCCCTAAAACCAATCCGATACTTAATCGAACCCCTAAAACGAATGCGGAAGACGAGCCCAGGAAACACATGTATCACCGATCGAAAAGCACGTCACGAAATTGAACGTACCTTATTTTCCACAGATTAAAACACCAATGTTGAAGTTCGAGGAAGAATTCTGATCCCCTTCTTCCGAGGAGCGTACTGTTGCTGTAAGGGGGGGAGAAAAAATGCTGTTTTGGGAGCGTACTGTTCTTTCGCTTCTTGGAGGGAGAGAGAGACGAAAACGTACGTACACAAAAAAATACATTCCTTTTTTTCTTTTCTCTCTTAAAACGTCTTCTCCAAAAGACGTGTCTCTTCAACGTAAAACGTTTCTCCAAAAGACATAACCCCTCGAGGTACCCTTTCATATCTCAACTCTTCATTCATGGGCCCTTAACTTGCGGGCCAGGTTTTTAGGCCCAACATGGGTGGACGGGCCTACTTAGGCCCATCATCATATATGAAAAAAAACCATCATCTCCCACTTGCACATGGTGGGCCGAACATGATCCTCTTTACCTTTCTGCAACATTCATATCGGTGAATAATCCATATGACTAGCATACTTTGAGAGCTCATTGCCATACATCTGTTAGGAATATATAGCAACTCATAATGGGCATCACACTCTGAGTAGATTTAGCATGCAGTACCTTAGATCGATCGATCACATTTATATTTCTCTTGATCTATTTTTAAACAATATATATTGTATTCATAATTATGATTGTCCCATAAAACAATTATAATTGGTCGACCAGCGAATACAAAACTGGAATGTGATTCTTTAAATTCGATCTTCCTCTAACCTTCAAACTATCAATTTCAGTTCAACTTACTTTTCTAGAAATGTCCCATTATATCGAATCAATTCATGATCATTGGCAACATCCTAAGATAGCAAACACTGAATAGAAATTTTGAGAATAAGTAAGAGTCATGAGGGCATTAAATTAAGGAACTCTTTTCCTCAAGAGTCTCACACGGCATAGAAGTTGAGATCAAACTTTTGCCACTCTTATTGGTCGTCTCATGCATACGCAGTATGAACTACGTATTACGGTATTAACTCATTTCCCATGGAGCGTATGTCTACATCATCAATACCGTACAAATGATAGTTTAGACATATCTAATGTCTAACTTGAGTTCACATATCTAATTATTCACATAATTCATTATAATTCACATCTGGCATATTAGACAGATAAAGTAAAATATGTAGGTTATTTTACTTTCGGACATAATAAATATTATGTCATCATCTTAACACTTAGTTAAGGTGACATATACATTTTAAGCTTGAGCTCTCGATTATCACCTAGATAATAAGCTTGAAAACTGTCTCATCTCTATTTATCACATAGTAAATAGAGGCGATTACCCGTGTGAGTAGACTAATCTTTTATCTGTCCGACATACTTTCTCAACTTTATATAATGCACTGAGCATTAAGATGCATAAACGTCAAACAAAGATTCATAAGCATTAATAATGAAAAAACACAAATTCATTAAATGTGAACACTTCAGGGCAATTATAATATTCTGTACATCAGCCTCTACACAGTCTTAGAGATTTTACATGACCACAAAATACATCTCTAGGTATTGGCTTTGTCATAGGATCTGCTACCATTCTATACATAGATATGAACTGTAAGTTCACATTTTTTCGTGCAACCATATCCTTGACAAAATTATACTTTGTATTTATATGTTTGGTCTTGCCATGATATTTTGGATCTTTGGTGTACGCTATAGCTGCTTGGCTATTACAGTTAACCAATAATGAATTTGTAGCATACCCAATAACACCTAAATGATCCAAAAATCTCTTAAGCCAAACACCTTCTTGTACTGCTGCTGATAATGTCACAAACTTAGCTTCTATCGTGGACAAGGCTATACACGTTTGTTTCTGACTACTCCAAGACATGGCGTTATTATTCAGTAAGAAAGCAAAAGCAGAGGTGGATTTCCTTTCATTTAAATCTCTTCCCCAATCAGCATCTGAATAGCCTTCAAGTCACAAATCATTTCCTTGGTAATTCAGCTTGTAATCAACAGTTCCCTTCAGATACCTCAGTATTCTTTTAACGGCTTTCCAATGTGCTTGACCTGGATTGGATTGGTATCTACTCACCATTCCAACTGCAAAATATATGTTAGGTCTTGTACACATCATAGCGTACATTAAGCTTCCAACAGCATTAGTATAAGGAACATGTTTCATTTGTTACTCCTCTTGTGGAGTCCTTGAACATAGTCTATGACTCAATCCTTTACCTTTTGCAATAGGAGTATTTATGGGTTTACAATCTTGCATACGAAATCATTCAAGAACCTTATTTATGTATGTTTCTTACGAAAGAGATAATGACCTCTTTAAACGATCTCTTTAAATCCAAGAATGTATGCAGCCTCACATATATCTTTCATCTCAAAGTTGGAAGATAACCAACTCTTGATAGTATTAACAAACTCCATATTGCTTCCAGAAATTAGTATATCATCAACATATAATGATATGATCACAAATTGATCTTTAGATCTTTTGATATATACACAATGATCCCCATCTATCATTGTAAAATCATAGGCCATTATGGCATTATGAAAACGTATATACCATTGTCTTGACGACTGCTTAAGGCCATATATCAATCTCAAAAGTCGACATACCTTTTCTTCTTGGCCTTCCATAATGAAATCAGCATGTTGTTCCATATATATTTCTTCATCTAATTCTCCATTGAGAAAAAACAGTCTTTACATCCATTTGATGTAACTCAAGATCCATACTTGCCACTATTGTTAGAATAATGCGAATCGAGATAAATCTCACTACAGGAGAAAATGTTTCTTTATAATAAATTCATTCCTGTTGATTATACCCTTTCGCCACAAAGCGAGCTTTATGCATTTCTATCGAGCCATCAGCTTTATACTTTATTTTGAGAACCCACTTGTTCCCAATAGTTTTGCGTCCTTTTGGAATATCAACCATTTCCCAAACATGGTTTGACTTCATTGACTCCATCTCTTCTTCCATTGCATGCATCCATTTTTCCTTACTAGGGCAATTTATAGCCTCATTAATATTTCTTGGCTCATCTTCATCTTGTGGAGCAACCATAAAAGTTTCCCCTTTAATGTCAAAACGTCGACGGAGAATACTTTTGCGACTTGTTCACCATACGGGAGATTGTACATGTTTCTCATCATTCCCCATCATGCTCCCACTTGGATTAGATAATGATGATATCATCTTATCATGTGGTTATTTTTTAGAGTGAGTTGAATTAAATTCATCACTTCTCATGTTACTCCTACTTGGACAAACTCCATTAAATTCATTATCTGGATCCAAGGTTTCAAATAGGGAGTAATCTTCACCTATTTCGCCATTCTTATGAAATTCATTCTCTAAGAATGTAACATCCCGTGATTCGAATTCAGTTATACTTCCACTTTCCTGCTCACCTATAAACACATATCTTTTCAAGTGTTCAGAGTATTTTATGAAAATACTCTTCTTTCCTCTAGAACCCAATTTCCCAAACTTGTGAGAGGGCTCATGAGTATAGGCAGCACAACCCCATGGTTTAAAAAAACTTAAGTTCGATTTTCTACCTGTCCATAACTCATATGAAGTGGAAGGCACCCGGTTAAGTATATAGACAACAGTTAATAACGCATCACTCCAAAAAGTGATAGGTAAGTTAGCATGCACCATCATGGACCTAACCATTTCCAGTAGGATTATGTTCTTTCTCTCAGTAACACCATTTTGTTAAAGAGTATATGGAATAGACAACTGTCTTTCTATTCCTTTTTCATCACATAATTTTCTGAACTTATCAAATAAATATTCTTGACCTCAATTGGATCTCAATAATTTTTTTTATTGTCTAATTGATTTTCTACCAAGTTCATAAACCTTTTGAAACAACTCAATGCTTCAGATTTATGAGAAATCAAATAGACATATCCGAATCGAGTATGATCATCTATAAATGTGATGAAATAAACAGCACCATGCCTTCATCTCACATTCATCGGACCACAGACGTCAGAATGAATTACATGCAAAGGAAATTCAACTCTTTTACCTTTTTCAAATGGTTTCATTGTCGTTTTCCCTATTAGGCAATGCTTACATATGGGCAAATCGATTTTTTCAATGTTGCTCAACAAGCCCTCTTTGGCTAGTTTATTCATACGTTGTTGGCCAATATGACCAAGTCTAGCATGCCACATATTCACATCATTATCATATAAATTAGGAGATGTGAAAAAGGAATAACAAATATTGGCATTACCATAGTCAACATTTAATACAATGAAACCATCTAAAAAATAACCACAACCATAGTAATGTGTATCCAAATACAAATCAACACCACTATTATGGAAGTTCATATTAAAACCAAGCTTAACCAACACTAAAACAGACACTAAATTCTGACGAATCTCGGGAGCATATAATACATCATGTAGGAACAAAGTGCGTCCACCACGCATGTTCAGTTGGCAGGTGTCAATCCCTTTTACTTCTATTCTGGAGTTATTTCCTACATAGATCCACTTAATTCTAATTGGTACTTGTCGAAATTCCACGAAGGATTCTCTATCCTTCACTACATGGTCTGTTGCTCCCGAATAGACAATCCACAAAGGATTGGACTCAGTTAAGAATATAGAACTTGACACATAAGCAAAGTTCTCAAAAGTACAGGGGGTGTATACCTTCTTTGGCTTGCGACAATCGCGAGCATAGTGACCCTTCTTGTCACAATTGTAACACTTCACCCTTGTCAGCTTTTTCATTCGAGGACGCTTTCCTCTTTCATGTTGGTCAACCTTTGGTTTCTTCCCTAAAGAACTTGCTCCCTTGCCTTTCCTTTTATTGAACCAGTCAGGACGTTTGCGCTTGGAGCTCGAAGCTCCATGTGAGCTAGAACCAGCATGATAAATTTCAGTTTCTGGCTTAGCCGCAAAGAGGCGATCCTCTTCTAGCTCAAGATGACGCACTGCATCCTCAAAGGTTTTTGATATTCTCATTATGGGTTAGATGCACCTTCATATGCTCCCAACTCTGAGGCAATGAACGAATCACTGCTTACACTTGCTACTCATCAGTTAAGACATGGCCAGCATCTTTCAGCTCATTAATCATGTTTGACATCTTTCTAAGGTATTGCTTCATGGTCTGACCATGAGACTTCTTATAAGAGTCAAACCTAATAGTGAGCTATCTCAGTCTGGTCACCAAAGTGTGACCAAATCTTGCTGCCAACGCTTGCCACATTTCCTTGGCATTCTCAAAATGCCTGAACTCTCACATGACATCATTTTTCATACTACTCAGCAACGTAATGCGAGCAAGAGAGTTCTTTCTTTTCCATGTAGCAAATGCATCATTATCTCTCTTATGTTGTGCAATGTTTCCATCTTCAGGTTCTTCCATAGTCAGGTTAAGAGCTTCTAGTGCCTCTTGCTCTTCCAGCACATATTAGATTTTCATGTGCCATATTTCATAGTTATCGTCGTTAAGCTTCTCACCTTTGTTCAACTCAGCGAGTATGCTTTTTGTGGCTTGAGCTATCGATTTGAACATATCATATACATGTGCACGACTTATTAATGCCTATCATTTATGCATCCATTTTGCACAAATGCATCATATTAATGAATAATTTCAAGTAAGGTTTCAGAATCAAAAGGTCACTATGTTTCCATTCATCATCCAAAAATCCTAACTTGAAATTATTATTAATATAATCTTCTATGCAAAATAAATTCTTTGAAGTTGCAAAAACTTCTATGAATTGCCCACAATAGTTAATAATAACATAAGCAAATAATATTTGACGTCCAATAATGATATAATAATAATGTTTTCACCTAATGCAACTAACATATCAGTTGTTACACCAACAATAATTAGGTAGAAAACATTTACATAAGATGTCCATAAAGCGTACTAAATAAAGACCAATCAAAACATCTAACGCCAAGACAACATATGAACTGGGAAAGATTCCTTTTCGTTCAACTTCTTGATCTTTTCTTCTTTAAATTCCTTAGACATTCTAGGCAGCCACAGTAAAACAAACGAGTATCCCTTAGGATTTCTCCTTCGCATATTCATCCCCCACCGGATTAAAGTCATTCAATGGATCGCAGTCTTTATGGCTTCAATCCAGTAATGTTCATCTATAAAAGCCATGACAAGCCTCTTATACGTAGTAGCTCTGTTGACCTCCCATAGGCGATTTAACACTCCTTGTCATATCGGTGGAAGAGTGTTCATGAAGAATCACACCGCCTCAGAATGTGGCATGGGACGACCATTCCATATGATTACTCGTATTTTACTATTGACCTCGACAACATGATCAATTAAATCACCATTCTCCCATTGATAGTCAATTAGCTCAGCTATCAACCTAGAAAGTATTTCCATTTGTTCATCGGTAATTGCGTGAATAGGTGTGCACACCTTACAATGAGGCATTGTTCCTACAACAAATGTAGAACAAATAAGGGATTACATATAATCCACATAGACTTTATTGGGAAAAAAGAAACACATTCTTTTCTTCCTCCATTTTTTTTGTCAACGGTCAAAGTCAACGGTCAACGGGTCAATTGGGTCGGAGTCAACCGGGTCGGGTCAGGTCGAACCGACCGACCTGGCACGTGCCGCGCGCTTGCACAATTGACGTCACGATGACATCATCTAGCATGTGCGCAGCATGCGTGTGTGGCTAATGTCACGATGACGTCATCTAGCATCTGCCATGCGCGTGTGCGGCCGACGTCAGCTGATGCGTGCGACGCACGCACCAACAACCGCATGTGTGCGTCGCAGGCGCCTGGCCGAAATGGTATGTGCGTCGCACGCGCCCGTGGGGGACTGTATTGGCACACGTGCCGACAACCCCAGTTCGTTCCGGCCGTGCATGGCAGCGCGTCCAGTGGCCCCCAGCGGCAATCCGCCACTCATTTTTCTCGTATCGATGAGAGCTTCGACCCTACGCTATCATAAACAAACTTTTATTTACAGAAAATCACAAACAGGGGTGAACGGTACGCGGGTGTTAGGATTTTTCCGTCCCCGATCGGCCAACGGCGGTGTTTCACGAAAATTTAATCAAAAGCAATTCATAAACATGAAAAGGGATTGAGAAACATGAATGATGGCTCTGATACCAATGTTGGGAATAACGGATTCCCTAAAACCAATCCGATATTCAATCGAACCCTTAAAACGAATGTGGAAGACTAGCCTAGGAAACACATGTATCACCGATCGAAAAGCATGTCACGAAATCGAACATACCTTATTTTCCACAGATTAAAACACCAATGTTGAAGTTCAAGGAAGAATTCTAATCCCGTTCTTCCAAGGAGTGTACTGTTGCTATAAGGGGGGAGAAAAAATGTTGTTTTGGGAGCGTACTGTTCTTTCGCTTCTTGGAGGGAGAGAGAGACTAAAACGTACGTACACCAAAAAGTACGTTCCCTTTTTTCTTTTCTCTCTTAAAACGTCTTCTCCAAAAGACATATCTATTCAACGTAAAATGTTCCTCCAAAAGACATAACCCCTCAAGGTACCCTTTCATATCTCAATCCTTCATTCATGGGCCCTTCACTTGCAGGCCAAGTTTTTAGGCCCAACATGTGCGGACGGGCCTACTTAGGCCCATCATCACATATGAAAAAAAAAACATCACTAATTATGTTGGTTAGAAGTCCCATAGATTTTTATGATTGATTCAAACGAAAAGAAACTAAAATAACAGGTGATTTCGTATTTATAGTTTTAGTAAATAACACCACCTAATACACGTGTCCATCAACTGGAATTAAGATAGAGTTCCAATAAATTTGAAATGCATGCATCGGGAACATACAATAATTTTTCATTTGAGCAAAGCAATATACTCGAACTCAAACAACAATATGCTTGATATCCTTCATCACTCATATTATATGACACAAGAGAGTCCAAATTTTTGTCCTATGGACAGGGACGGGCTGCTCTAATGTTAGCGTGTCCCCACCACCTTACGAAAGATATTAATCAAATAAGTTGCAATATGTAAGACACTTGGAGTGCGGAGCCAACCCAAGCCCAACTTTGGCCCTTTTAGCCCCTTTACTATTTATTCAATGTTTATCTACAAACCCTGCGAAACAAAAACAAAATAAACAAACTAAAAAAGAAAACCTAAAACACAAAACCCAACATTTCCTGTTTTGCCCCCCAGTCTCTCTCTCTGAGAGAGATGTGAATGGCTGTCGATGTTGCCATTGGTGATTTGAAACAGCATTAATTCGATGAATTTAATATGAAATATATCATTGCATGATTAGGTGCTTCGATAACAATATTTTGCACGACAAATTAAAACCACGCATGTATATTTATTACTCTATAACATATGTAGAGTTAAGAATTTAATACGCACCTACAACATAAATTTTGTACAGATTTGTTTTCCATTAATAAAGAGCGACATAGGCATATAATAGGAATAGGTCCAGAGAATACATATTTTCAGTGGAAAATATTTTAGACTAAAATTACAACATTGCTCAAGTAAAAATGTTGATACAAGCATAATATCAAGGTTAGCTTCTTTTGGAAACATTGAAATTAGAAAGAAAAGTTCAGGTTTTTTCAATCTTTTTTAAAATTTACCTTTATATTTTGTATAGCTGCAATTGCCATGAGATGCAATGTTTGAAATCAATTTATGACTTTTCGATCTATATATTGTGCTTTTGTTATTATAAACTAATGCATTTGAAAGTCAATCAATACAGTTGTGTCTTTTTGTCAATAATAATATTTATTAGCAAGTAATATATCCACTCATATAAGAGTTGCATCTTTTCATATTTTTATTCACTAAATTTAAATGTTTTTAATTTATATTAACAATTATTAAATATTGCAAAACATAATTTCCACGTTCCACGATCTTAGTTTCCTAGTACTTAAATATAAAAACAAATTTATTTCACCACATATTTTTCTTCGCTTGCTCAATTAATGTTTATTCTCTCAAACATAGACGTATTATACAATATGTATGCTAGATGAATGAGTTTAACGATTGTTAGAGATCTTTCTTATCGAAGGTGACGGCAACTATTTTACTTTATATTAGGAAATAGATGTCCGCTTGATATGATGAACTATAACTCTCAGCAGTAAATAATGGTTTATCTACGCACTCTAAGTTTTTATCAGGCACATGCAATAGCGATGTTCGATATCATGTAATTGCCATGGACATTTCCATCCATCAAAATCATCAAAATCTAATACTCTAGATTTTAATTTTCTTAAATAGTTAAGCAATCATGAGAGCCTATACATGGTCACACTTATAAAGAAAACCAACTCTAACAAAACCTGCCATTAATAATATTAATTAATATGGGAATATATTAAATGTAAATTGTGCAAGTCTATCCACAGCAATATTGATCATGACTAAGTATTTATTCATTTATATGGCCCTTCATCTTTTGGTACTCTACGACTTAGCCAACTGATTATCCTTCTTTCTTTCTAGTCCTTCAAAGCAAGATTTGTGATGCCTCATCTTAGAAAACTTCTTTTGACATGCATCCAATGGTCACACCTTAGATATCTCAACCTTGCAAGTACATTAGTATTGGATCAGTGGTTTCTCTCTCCCTCTCTGTGATGAGTTAACATCTTGAATTTCTTTTTCTTAATTACAGGACGAGGCCCAAACATGGCGGGCCGACGAGCCACTAAATGCGCTACTTTGTTGCTGGATGCCATAGAGTCCACCCTACTATGCTGTAGTCATTGTAGCTGCCATTATCTGTGGCCGATGGATACAAAACCAAGGATCAGGTGATGTCCCCTGGCCATATCCTCTGTTGGGTACGAGTGTGAGGTTTGCCTAGGTCTCCACGTTATGCCTGTACGGAATTCTCTGTCTTGTGAAAAGCAAAGAAGCAAATACCGCCACTGCTCCTGCTGCTGCTGCGGATCTACCTATGGAGGAAGAGGACATGGAAACAAGTTGAATGGTCAATAGATTCCATGCTTCATGTATCTGATATAAAATTATATGAGAGTTAGTCATTCTGTATAATGTGTGTGAGAGCTCTCCTCGAATATTCGCAGTGATTCTACCTAGGGCGGGTCCCTCATAATTAATGACAAACAAAAAGTACCATCCTATTCCGAAAATAGGGGTCATGATTTAGAGAACTTTTTTTAAATAAATTCTGATATTTATTAAGTTAATTTTCAAATATATAACTAATGCTAATTGCACTTACAGTGCCTTCAATAATATGCAGGTCTATTTTTTAACTTCAATGGAGAAATTCAGAAAAGTTTGTAGCGTGACGACACTTTCACACAAATTATTCCAAGAAAAAAAATCCAAATTTTATTGATGATAAATTTTCCCTTAACTTGATGAGTAATCAGAATATTGACATGATCAATGGGATCATAATATATAATA
This sequence comes from Eucalyptus sp. ANBG9806169, assembly GCA_014182395.1. Classification (NCBI taxonomy): domain Eukaryota; kingdom Viridiplantae; phylum Streptophyta; class Magnoliopsida; order Myrtales; family Myrtaceae; genus Eucalyptus; species Eucalyptus sp. ANBG9806169. The sequence goes on along the minus strand of CM024577.1, from coordinate 16,437,417 downwards.
TATTTTAGTTGCTTAAATACGGATTTTTAAATGTTTAGTGTCGAGTTTGAAAAATGGATAAACATTGGGGACTATTCATGTAGTTTTCCATTGATTTCGAACCTTTGGGTCTACAATGATTATCTTGGTACTTTGAATTCAATCTCATAGAAGAAATTACAAGCAAATCCTTGCCATCCTTCTTGTTCACAATAGTTACGGTCAGAGCCTGATGTTTATCATAATTTAGTGTTTGAATTACCTTTTAAAATTCATGGTTTCACTTTTTCTTTTAAGACAATAAATTTTTATGGGTTCTTTTCTTAATCTCGAAATTTTATGGGACTAACATATCAAACACTCAGTCGTGAAATCATTTAAAGGGGTAAATACAATCCATGCACTGAAATGAAGTCACTCCTAGTACATACAATTTGGATAGATAGAAGAAAATATATAAGAAATAGAATAGAGATGATATGAACTTTTTTTTTTACTGCAAAGTCTGTGCGATTCGCCAATTGTCTCAAAATAATGTCTTGTTTAGTTACTTTAACATGAAATTTTACATGGTTAGATTCATATAGTTTTAGGTGGTCTTATTAGTTTCTCTAATCCAAATAAGATTAGGACTATGGGCACACCAACGGTGAAAATATAAATTTTTAAAAGCGGCCTCATCCACCATTAATAAAGTAGTGCATTGGAGGGTATTTTGGATTGCAATTTCAAAATATTCTTGGAAACACGAAAATTTGAATTGGATTTTTTATTTTCAAAGAATACTAGAAATTCCTAAATTATTTTGGCCAAAGAAGTTAAAATAATATGGAACAGAAAATGAGTAGAATGATTGTGATCCCGTTGGACTGCGATGATTTTTATTTGATTTTTCCTTGATCATATAAATCTAAATCGAGAATTTTTGCTAGTGGATAAATGTCCTGTGAAGCATGAAAGGAAAATAACATGTGCTAGATGAATTAATGGATTCGATCATTTTTTAAAATCCTCCCTACAATACTATGTATTGTTGCTAGTGATATATAATAAGAAAAACATGTATGTACGGCATTACGATATATAACATTTTGACTAGAAATATTAATCCTTAACTTTTTGTGCTTTGAGTATTTACCGGATATAGATAATAACCATGTTCGATATCATATTGACAAATTCTCGTTGGTTATTCCATGGTTTGAAATTATCAACAATTTAGTGGCTGAATTTTAATTTTCTCATCTTGTTGAGTAGTCATTTGGGACGTGCATTTCCATGTTTGTGGAGTGAATCAATTATAACAAAATCTACCCATTATACTATTTCCGTTTTTGAGAATGCATTATATATAAAGTAGGCAAGCGTATCCACACCAATAATGATTAGAATCAATATTATGCTGCACACGATTTTAATGACTAGGACAACCTTTACTTCTTAAACATCAAATATCTTCTCTGAAGATGTTCTTGAGCTGTACATTTAAATAAATATGAGCTATTGAGTCCAGTAAGGTCTGTCATATTTATATGTGGAGACAATTGAATTAAATGGTTCATATAGAGGTGGATACGTCGGGGCCATCATCCATTTTATAGGTGGTGGCAAGGACGGGTTTGTCATACTTCCGAGAACCGAACACCACCATAAAAACAAAATCTTGCAGATATGAGAGCATAGTCCAAATTTTTGCTAGTAATTTATTCTTATTTTCTTATCCTTGATTGAAACATATTCATGCTCCCTGGTTTCTCCTATAATATTTCTGCTAATACAATACGCGGTCCCATCTAAAATCATCCTCCGATAGATCTCTTCATTGATCATTACTACACAGTTGACCTATACCTTAAACTAACATGCATGTTTCACAGGCCGAGAGTTTCCTTGGCCTCGGAACGACCCGTGGGCGCCTGGCGAGCAGAATTCGCCAGGCCAGCCTTCTTCTATAGCTGCTCCAGCGAACGATATGGTGAATGCTCATTCGTATGAGATCCTACCAAGCCTAGCGTCGCTCGGGCGTCTAGTCCATCGAGTGAGACAGCAGATCCATTTAGGTTCGACAACTAGTTTCGGCCTACCATGGCCTCGTCAGGTGAGCGGCATCAGCTCCCGACCAGTTTGTGCACGGGAGGCCTACCCCGTCTTCAGAGCTCCTAAGTGATGTAATCCTTCTATCCTAGAACTCCTAGCACCAACCGTCCTGACGCTACTTCCACGGACCAATTGTGTTCTACCCTTCTGCCTCACACTCTTCACCCGATAACCCCAAGCTCCACTCACAAGGTCACGAGTACGGGAGGATTCACGGACCGTGACACATGTCTCCCACCAAAAAGTGTGTGCTCCCTAAATAAGACTAACTGATATTCATGCAATATGAATAAAACTTGCTGTCCTAGAGTAATATGTCAACACCTATATTACACAAAATATGCCGAATGCATCATATCTTGAATTAAAATAACATATACATATTTATGACCTTAATTATTCAAAAAATGTGATTTATCACTAAAATTCCAACTTATCACAAAAACACATAATCATTTTCTTGTGCTCTTTCGTTTATCATTTTTTTGTGTTATCTATGCAAAAAGAGCATGATTATACATTAAAATAACAACAAGCACGTCGATTAACCACAAGTAGACAACGGCAACACAAATTCTAGCATAATATTAATTTTAACATGCGATTTTGAACTTGAAACTTGTACTAAGCTAAAAACAACGAGCGCTTCAAATCAACCCACTACATGCTAAACAAATAAGTGTAATTTCATGGATAACATGGTGCAAGCAAAACCTAACTATAACACTGCGTTAACATACTATGATGATGAAATGCCATAACCAGTGTATGGCTCGTTTCACCAGCGAGTGTGAGGCGAGCAATCGTACCTCGACTTTTTCGATTTTGTCACGGTATCCTTGGCGAACTATGCACAAATAAGAGGGGCTTCCTACCTTAAGTGAGGAGGAGACAAAGTGATGCTGGAGGAATCGAGGAGAACTCTTGGTCTTGGGAGTAAGGAGAGGGTCGAGAGTTGAAAGTGGGCGTGGGTGAGGATGAGAGCCAAGAGAGAGTTGCCTAGGATGGCAGTGATGGAACTGAGAATGACGAGACGAAGGGGAGAGATGAGAAAGTTGGCTGGTGATGATGAAGATGATCGGACCGGAAGATGAAGGTGGAGTGGAGAAGATGGAGTTTGTGCGTTCGAGAGCAAAAATGAGATGAAGAATGGTCATGGCAAGGATGAAGAGACGGCCAAAAGTGGGGAGAACTCAAGTGCTTTTGTCCCGGTTAGAGAGGGAATAAGAGAGCGAGTGGGCTCCTTAAAGAAGAGAGAAGATATGACCCACGCATGTTTCGTCTCCCATTAGCATATTTGACCATATTTGACTAGAGAATGGAGGGAAAGAGGAAGGAGAGTGGCGCCGGGCCGGGCCGGGCCTGGTTCTCCGGGCCTGAGTCCGCCTTGGCCCTCCTTTTTGTACTATTTTAGGCCAAGATTAAGTTAGGAAGTTTGATGGGCCAAGAAATTAGGCTTAGCGGGCTTGGATTGAGCCGAAAAGTCCGAGTGGGTTTTATTGCAGCGAGTCAGATCGGGTTGGTGGCGATGGTTGGCTTTTGGGCCTACGTGGGCCGAAATTCTGGTTGCAAGGCCCGAGGTCTTGAGGCAATTACGTCTCTAGTTAAAAATTGCAGAAGAGGTCTGGTGGAGGAAATTAACACAACATGCTTGTTAAGGGTCGAATTCACCGATGACGAATTCGGCTCCTAATCGTTGCAGAATGTAAGGATGATCTATGCAAATTGAAACTTAGACAATTGCCTATTACGCTTTTAAAAGTGTATGACCAAATCACTGGCAAAATTCAGATCTCAAAATCACCCGGTACACTAACATGTAGATCGATCTTATCCACCCGAAGTTGCAATCACAATCTAAATCCAACTCTATCGTCCCTAGTAGTTGTGGTATAAGGTGTTTCCAATCTTCTTTAAAATTTACCTTTATCTTATGTATGGATGCAATAACCATGAGATAAAATGTTTGAAATCAATTTTTAAAAACTAATGTGTCTCAAAGTTAATTGACATAGCTATGTCTTCTTTTTTAAAATAATATTTTTTTTTTCCGGTAAAATGGTGTATTAATTCATATAAGAGTTGCATATTTTCTTTAAAAAACAATCCTTGATATATGGAAAATATAATTTACATGTCAAACGCTCTTATTTACCTAATGGTTAATTATATAGACAAGAATATTTCTTTGCATTTGCTTGTTTAGGGCACGTTTGGTAACGTTTCTGTTTCGGGGAACAATTTTTGAACAGAGATAATTTTTTTTTTCTTTTCCTGGGAACAATTTCTGAGTATAAGAACATTCGTGATAACTGCAAAAAATTTCTACTCTATGAATAAAAATGCGTTTGGTCAACTTGTATATTTTTTTTCTTTTATTTTTTCAATATTTTTATTATATTTTTCCTTTTTTCTTTTTTCTTTTTTTTTTTTTCCTCTTTCTTCCTTTTGGCCGATTGTTGGCCTCGACAATGGCCGATGACCGGCTGATAAGGGCAGGCGACCTTGCTGGAGTGTTACCGGCCCCCAGTGAGCTCGGCCTCACCGAAGGGGCCTCGCTAGGGGTTGGCAACGCTCTGGCAAGGTTGCCGGTCCTCATCAGCCGATCGCCAGCCATGGCCGAGGCCGGTGACCGGCCAAAAGGAAGAAAGAAGGAAAAAAAACGAAGAAGAAGAAAAAAGGAGTGTTTCTCAAAATTGTTTTCGGGAACAATAAACAATTTTTTTCTACTTCTTGTTTCTATTCCAAATTTGTTCCCGGGAACAAAAAAATAGATTTTTTGTTCTCAAGAACCAAAGTTTTACCAAATGCGTTTCTGTTCTTATTTTGTTCTCCGGAACAAAAGAACAGAAATTTTTATTCTGGGGAACAAAAACAAAAATAAACAAATAGGCCCTTGCTCAGACATTGTTAATTCTCTCGTCTAGAGACATGTCGAATAAAATGTATGCTAGATGAACTAGTTTTACTGTTGTTGGAGATCTTTTCTATCAAGTGCAGCTACTTTAATTTATAATAGGAAACAGATGTGAGCCCAATATCACAAATTATAACTTTCATTAGTAAATATTAGTTTATCTATGCACTTTAAGGTTTAAATTGTTACTTTTACTATTGTGATATTGTCATTGATGTTTCCATCCATCAAAATCATCGAAAATCTAACAATCTAGATTTTTCATTTCTTAAATAGTTAAGTAATCACGAACCGGGTGTATCTGGTTGCGTTCCTAGAAAAAATCCATTCTAACAAACCTTGCCATTGATAATATTTCTTACTATGGGAACGCGTTAAATGCATATTGTGCGAGTCTATCCACAATAGTAATGAGCTTGACTAAGTATTTACCTATTTATAGAGCCTTTTGTATCATGTCGTGCCGTGCCTTAGCTAAGTGAATTTCTTCTTTCTTTCTAGTCCTTCACGTGCTTCAAAGCAAGACCTTTGTGATGCCTCATCTTTAAAAGCCTTTTTTTTTTTCTTGAAATATGATTTGAAAACCTCTTTTGGCATGCATCACATAACCATGTCTCACATAGTCCAGCCTTACATGTACATAAGTATCGGATCAATGATCTACCAGAAAAACGTTTCTCTAGTGGATTATACAATTCCTACCTAACCTACAATTTATCACATTTCTCAATACGAGAATGTATTGTATGCAAAATATGCAGGTGTATCCACCAATAATGAGAATGACCAAATATTTTCCTATTTATACAGCTATGATATTTTGATACTTCAAGCTTCAATATCTTATTCTACTTGAGCCATAATCTTACCACTTCCCTCATATACGACCATCTCTACAAACAAATGGTGAAGTTGTTCTGTTGACGTATATAGTCCTTTTGTCCAAAAACCTATTGACGCATCTAAATTTTTATCATTTGTTTCTTTAAAGATTATGATCCACACATGAAAAGCACATCTAAATTCAGTAGGAGATGCATCATCATGCACTCTAACCCTGAAAAGTTGGATTAGTGATTTATTGGAATAAGCTTTTCGACTTCATCTTCTAAGGGTATGGATGTCCAAGAGTAACATGTTTTTAGCTTAATTTATTCTTGTCTTAATCCGATTAAATATCGTTCCTAGTTTTTATTTGGATAATTGTTGTAACTTTCCATCACTAATTGTAGATATTGTGTCTCACTCTAGGCATATTTAGCGTTATGAGATTGCCTGAGGACACTATTGAGAGGAAAATAAGTTTCAAAGTCTAATGGAGGGCGATGTGGTTGGCGACACTCCATCCTAGCCCCTTACCACGTTCATGGCCAATTCTCCTCCCGAATCAACATCCTTGAAGGCAGTGAACTTTGCAAAGATTCTATGTTGTCCCAATAAATTCCAATTTGCAAAGCAAATCTTCATTGGAAAAGATAGAGGAAGATAACTTAGGCCTTCTTTAGGGTGAATAGTTTGACTTTTAAGTATCACATGTAAAATCTTAAAGAGCTTGGTGTAAGGAGTGATATTCCCTTAATTGTTTCATCACTTAAAAAAAAACAAAATGTTACCAAGCATCCATCTATTTTTGTGACATCCTGAATTTCAGGCTCTGTTTTCGATTGAATAAGTTAGGCTTTTCATCGACGCGCCTATAGTTCTTTTCTTTGAGTTGGCCACTCACGAGATAACAAGCCTATCAGGTGAAGCCATTAAGGGATTTTAATGCGATAGACTTGAGAATTCGATCAGGAATCAACTGCTCGACCGTGCTAGTCTACAAGGGTCATTACGGCATTATCAAAATTGATCAAAGATCAAAGATGGGTTCATTCGATTAAGATATGTGATCAAAGTGTGGGTGATTCCACCCGATTGCAAAATTATCGTCAATCGGCACTAGACCGATTTTTCTGTCATTTTAGGTACCCTATGCCCATATTTGAAACCTTGATATTTTCACGACAACCAAGGCTCTCCAATGTGTCGAAGATGTATAATGTGGTTCGAAAATAATCGACCACAGGTCAATTGCACTAAAAATTCCTAAAAGCTACCCGGTAGGTTAGATCACGCTAAAATCGTGTCAGATTGAAATTAACCACGAATTTCAATCAAATTTCATAAATTGAAAGTTTTGTCATGTCATGACTTATTTTAGGACCGTCGACTCATCCTCCGAAGATTTTTCTGTAAATTGAGATTTTTGGCGAAAATTCAAATTAGGGTTGTTTTTGTTCGGAAAATTCAAAGGACCGTTTTTTATTGTATTTTTGGGATGCAAGTTGGTTATATTAGCGAGGAAAAATGTCAATTTGGCCGAGGAAACCTTGGTGGATTTTATTGCGACCGAATTGAACCCAATTGAAGAAGAATTGAACTCAATTTGGGAAATTATGTGCAAATTCGTAGGCCAAGGGTCCATGAACCTTTTGGACCACTTGGGGTGTGTTCTAGGGAGACTTTGGTGCTCAAAATTTGTGGAGGAAGCCAGCCCATCTGTTGGGGCCTTGTCTTGGGACAAAGGGATAGAATGGAAGCCAAAAGGGACCCTCCAAGCTTGTGTTGTCCCATTTCTTCTTCAACCAGCCTACTTTCTCCATTTTCAGAGAGTTTTGAAGCTCCAAGTTGCTAAGAAACCGAGTTAGCCAACCCCCCTTGGCCATTGCACGCCCGCCAGACCTCTTACTGCCACCACTCGCTATTGCTCACCTGTCGCGTGCCCTAGAGCCCCTGCACGCCATTCCACCTGTCTTGCGAGCCCAGCCCATCCCTCGAGCTGTCTCTGGTTGCTGTTGAAGCTTTGGTCGCCGTCCGACACTGCCTCCGCCACCGTGAAGCCCCGCCTGCCTGCTTGCTTGCCCGCCTAGCTATTGGTCCTCCTCTGTATGCCCTTCCAACCTCGGGCTAGCAAGCTTGGCTCTTGGACAGAACTGAGCAGCCCAGCCAACCATGGGCTTTCGAGGCCCATTTTGGATCTCTTCCGAGCCTCGTAGGGTGTTGCCGCTTAAAAGTTCGTTGCCTGTCCACATTGCCGTTATCGTGGACTCACCAGATCGCAAAACTAGTGAGTTTACTCACTAAACGGATTAGCGATTTAATTACTCGTTATTGCATATTAGGTGGTTAGATCGGCTTAACTAGTGACTAGATATGTTGTATTATTTATCTAAATAGCTTCAGAAATTTTCCGAGCTCGTTTAGATATTTAATTAGGCTTTTCCGACGTAAGTCTCTATTTATGGCATTTAATTGTATTTATTTAATTAAATTTGGTATTTATTTAATTATTTTTTTTCCGAAAATTATACCGAGATAGCCGATCACTGAAATTTTATGCTGATTGCAATGGTATGCTTGGTTTATTTAATTGAGTGTTGATTTGTGCAAATTGAGTGGAAATTGTAATTTTGAATATTTATCCCAAAATTGAGTAATTTCGGTATTTAATTGGAAAATATCGGGTGTTAGTTTTTAAAGCTGAAATTGTTTTTGTGGACTATATAATTAGTGGAATTTTTGAAAAGAAAGATATTGCATTTTTTGGCTCAGGCCGATTGTATACGCACACACGATTATTTTATTGGTTATTATCAATGTGGAGAATTGTCAGCTTGTGTGAGCCCCTTTGCACGTTAGCTTATGACTATATCAGCCTATGAGCTCGATATGTCAGCTTGCGTTAGCTAAGATCGTTTTATCAGTTTAAGTGAGCTATGAGCATATATTGCAGCTTGTGTGAGCAGTGGTGATATTAAGGGGATTGATATATGGTTTTGAAATGATAGATAGTATTGTTGGTATCGAATTGAGCTGATTGACTGATTCATTGATGGTTTGATTTGAATTGAGTGGATTGGTTGAGATCATGAACTATACTGACTTGCAGGAAGGAACTGAGACGAGGTAGTCATTTATCTTGTGTGTGCATAGGCATCCTTTAGGCGTATTTCCTTCCTAGTCAGAGTCTAGGGGGTGAACTTACTGAGACATCGTCTCACCCTGTCGTGGGCTAATATTTTCAAGTCCTTAGATGGCGAATCCTCCTGAGCGTTTTGGCCATCCCATGAGGGTTATCGACCAGGTTTCTAGCTATCCCGATCCCGGAAATCACTAGGTTTATGAACTTGTAGTGACCACTATCTGGGTTGAAGAGAATCCACCTCATAGGACTTTTGATATCCCCGCTGTGGTAGTTGATGCTACTCTAGACGAGGATCCAGCTAACCCTCCTGATGGTGTGGTGGAGGACCCGACGCTCTCGGCGCTTGTGGAGATTGAAGAATCAACGAATGAGTCCAACTAGCTGGTCATAGGACAGCTTTATTTTGAGGACCAATCTTTTATAGACTAGTATTGTAAATGACCTAGTCTGATGTGTATAAAGGTGTGTTGTGGTTTTCAAAATTTTGGCTATGCTTTTCTATCCCATCTTTGTGTTGTCTAGGGATTTAATTATTTGCTTCCACATGCACATTAAAATGAAAGGGTCGGTGACGCTTCCTGGGATGTCGTAATTTAATCGACCATCGAAGGATGGGCACCTGCTTGAGAATCGAGGCGTGACAATTTTTCCCGCATTATGTTATCTTATATGAAAATCAACCCAAATAATAATATTTGATGTGAGACCAACAAGTTTGATTGGCATTGTGAATGCGTCTAATTCCATAAGTCGGTACTTATGTATAAAGTCGAAGCGTGAGTTTGACAAAGATGAACCATTTATGACTTTTAGTTGCTTGCAGAACCCTTTGGGTTAAGCATGCACTTTTAAGCATGATTTGGTACATCTAATACACCATGTCAAATATTATCGAATTGCCTATGTCTACAATGATATCTTGAAATTTTGAAATTGGTAGTCGAATTTCAATAGAATTTGAATATTCATCAATGAATTAATGTTCAACCCCATTTTTGGATTGAAAATTTTTGACCAGATCTACCATTTATAGTATTTGCTAGTATAGAAATGTGTATTAAATGCAAATATGTGAGTGTATAGCCAGTACTAATGAGTACACCCGATACATTGCCTGTTTTTTTCACAATCCTTCATCTCTCTATGCACCCAAGTCTTTTCATTTGAGGCAAGATCCATTTGTAAGAGTTTTCCTGATGTGGGCTATATTAATTGATATTGTAATTTACCATTTTACGGGATTGGTCTAAGGTGAGAGAGAAGATTTCTTAATTAGTATAATATGGAACTAGCTAGTATGGGTCGAGTTGAGCTTGACCCGTAATGAGAGAGCATGGTTGGAAACTCTATAAATAATGTGACATCCTGAATTTCATATTCTATTTTCAATTGAATAAGTCGGGCCTTTCATTGATGCGCATATAGTGCTATTCCTTAAGCTGATCACTCATGAGATAACTAGACTATCTAGGGAAGCCATTAAGGGATTTTAACGCAATAGACTTGAGAATTCGACTAGGAATCAACTCCTCAACCGTGCTAATCTGCAAGGGTCATTACGGCACTATCAAAATCTATCAGAGATCAGAGATAGATCAATTGACTGAGATGTGTGATCAGTGTGTGGGTGATTCCACCTGATTGCAAAATTCTCGTCGAACAACACTGGACTGATTGTTCTGTCTTTTTTGTACCATGTGTCCGTATTTGAAACCTCGAGATCGTCACGACAACCGAGAGTTGCCAATATGACGAAAATGTACATTGTGGTTTGAAAATAACCAACCATAGGTTAAATGCACTAAAAATTCTTGAAAGCTACCCGATAGATTATGACATGCTAAAATCGTGCCAGATTGAAATTAATCGGCAAATTGAATTCGATTTCAGAAATTGGAAGTTATGTCATGTCACAAGTCATTTTAGAAATGTTGACTCATCCTCCAAATATTTTTTTCTACAAATCGAGATTTTCGGCGAAAAATCAAAGTTAGGCCGTTTTGGACCGAGAACTTCGAGGGACCGTTTTTTGTCGCATCTTTGGTCGTCAAGTGGGATCTATGGGCAAGGAAAAATGTGGATTTAAGTGTGGACACATTGGATAAACTTATGGGCTTAAATTGGGATTGATTAGATGAGAAATTGAATGAGATTGAAGGAGAGTTGATAGAATTGGAGGGGAATGTGTACAAATTCGTAGCCAAGGGTGGGGTGCAACATTTGAGGACTCAACTAAGGCTTGTTGGGGAAGTTTTGTGAGGGAAAAGAGGTTGAGGATAGGGCTAAGTGGTGGGGATAAGTGTGATGAGTGTTTGGGGATGAGGTTGTGGACTTTGAAGGCAAATGGTGGTCCCTTTCAGCAGCCACCTTCTTCTTCCTCTTCAACCTTTCTTTCTCCATTGTGGAGGCCTTGAGAGAGCTTGAGAGAACCAGCAAACTAAGCATAGCAACCCCCTTCACCATCGCACGCTCGCCGGACCTCATTTTCCCTCTGTTTTCTCCTTGTTCCAGTTTCTGCTCCAGCTGACCTTTCCTAAAAAACTCGAGTTAAAAGTTGTTTTCCTATGAGAATCAACCAACGCTCCACCCACCATCGTGACCAGCACATCCAGATCGTACAAGCGCACTTCTCCATTCGCCAGAACAAATCGCCGACCATCCCATCCGTTGGTGAGAAGCCGTTGGTCACAGTCCGCCGGTCTGCTGCTCGCCTACACTGTTTCGCGTTTTTCTTCATTTTTCTCCCATTATGACCCTTCCTTCACCCATCCCAACCACCAACAAGTTCTCCTTGGCCCCCGAGAGTGGTTGCTGACCACCCGCTTGTCGGAGCTCCGATTAACCCGTTTTCACCATTGAAGCTGCTGGTTTCTTCTCTGCAGTTCAGCCAAGAACAGAAGTAGAAACCAACAAGGGTTTTTAGACTTCGTGGCCTATTTTCAAGCACTTCTCAGCCTTGGTTGGTGTCACCGCTTGGAAGTTTGTTGTCCACCTTGGCGTCACCGTCGCCATGGACTCACCAGCTCGCAAATTCGATGAGTTTACTCACTAAACCTTGCTTAGGAGGTTAATTATGTTTAAAGGTTGTTTAGATTAGGCTAAGCATGTTTATGTGGTTAGATTAGCTTAGTTAAATGTTAATTAGATTATGTGGATGGATTAGTTTAGTGGTTAATTAATTAAGGCTAATTATGTGATTAAATTAGTTTAATCTTGATTAGGCCCTTAATTAATTGTTTTGAATAAATTAATTATTTAGAATTTATAAATATTATTTTATTAAATCATATTAATATAATATAATATATTATTTATTTAATTTCGGAACATATTTAATTATTTATTATTTTTTGGAAATTAAACCGAGATAGCCGATGACCGGAATTTCATGCCGATTGCAATGGTGTGGTCAAATTATGCATTTGATGGTTGGATTGTGCGAATACGTGATGATTGTGAATATATGGAATTTATTAAGAAAATCTCGGGTGTCGGGTTTTGACATCGAAAATGGATTTTCAGTACTATATCAAATAGTGTGGTTTGAAAAGGAGAGGTATCACTTTTAAAGGTTCGAATTAACCGTGTACCCACACGCGACTATTTTCTCAAATGTTTTTAATATGAAGAAAACAGGCAAGGATTACCATTTTAATTGAAGCATTTGAGTGCAAAGTACGGTATCCTTAATCGAGATTGAGTGGTCGTGTGTTGGTTAAAGAGAACTCGTTTTAACGTTTACACCGGACGTTACTAAATCCCTTTTCGGGTTACCCATGCATTAGGGTATTGGGTCGCAGTAGATTCTGGACCTATGCTCCTTCGGGAAAGCCATCTATGAGACGCAGCCATGCTTAATGGGGAAGAGACGATGCCTAGCTACGCCAGTAGATAGCCAAACATAGGAGTTGGCTGTGCCTTGAGTGGCTTAATTAACAATTGGAACGCATGATTGTCTAAATTTGATGCACCTGATTATGAGACAAAACTGTATGGCATGGTATGGGATGTGTCATAACGGTTTGGCATTATAATCGAGACTCTTGTGATTTGTTGAGTTGTTGAAGCATTTCAATTGTTATGTGCATTAATTAGATGCATTTGTGATATGAACTGTGCTGACGTGCAGGAAGGAATTGAGATGAGGTAAATCCTCCGTTCTCACTGTGTGGTTGTGTGATTAGATCGCCCTAAGGCGTATTTCCTTCCTAATAAGGGTTTAGGGGGTGGATTTGCTAAGACATTTTCTCACTGGTTATTGTATAACCATTTTCAGGTCCTTAGAATGTGGTCATGGAGGACCGAAGTCCCGGAGTTTGTGGAGGTGGAGTCTGAAGGATCGGCGTTTGTGTCCAACTAGTATGTTGTAAGACAATTCCTTTTTGAGAGCCAACCTTCTTGTAGACTTTCGACCATACTCTTTTTGTATATAAACCCGTTGTTTATAAAAGTTGGCTTTTGTGAAATGTACCCTGCTTTCCTATCCAATGTTGTTTGTTGTCAAGGGTATTTGTTTCGCTTCCGCATGCGCATTTAAAATGAATGGGTTGGCGACACATCCTGGGAACATCGCATTTGTATCGACTGCAGAGGGATGTGCACGTGCTCGAGGTTCGAGGCGTGACAAATAGTGCTCAAGTCTCTCCTCTAACCCTAATTTCTCACAAGTATTCTCACATAAGAAGCGTTTACCTAGAACTAAAGGATGAGGGGGCCGTCTCATTAAGCCAGTGACAAGGAGGACAATAAAGGAGAATGACTTGCACGTAGATCATCGCTTTTCCGCTTCCACATCAAGAACGATGGATTCCAAAACAAATGCATTAATCTTTCTACTCAATCATCTATGCTCTTGTTCTGGTTATAGAGATCGTGGGGTTCACGTTTTGCATCAAATAAGTGGTACCGGAGCAACCATAACCTAGAACTCGAAGGTATAGAATTTTCGTCATCTTTTTGTGATTTTCATGATTTTTTGTTCAATAAAAGTCAAATTAAATTACAAATTTGAACCGAGCTCGTCGAGATGAGCAAATCTGTGGGCGGCGCATCGCCGGGGGAGGCTCCACACACCGCCACAACATCGTGCACGTGCCCCATGAGCAGTCACACGCCCTCATGCGCTCCCACGCGCGAGGGCTAACGTCACGATGACGTCAGCAACCCAAGCTCGACCCGGTACGTGCCCGACTCGACCCGACTTGGTCAACTGTGGACCGAATTGGTCAACTGGTCGAACCGGAAAGTTGGACCGAATGGTTGAGCAAGGATAGGTTGGATCAGTTTTTTAGGGGTCTTACGTACGCGCATGTACTCCACGCGCCACGCACTCAGGCGGCGCATGCGGGCACGTGGAGCATCTGATCGGCACGTGGCCAGCCATGTCGGGTTCATATGACCATTCTCTATCTTGTGGTGTATTTATTTTACATATTTGATGATTTTATGGATGTGAAAATACATACAAAACCCTAAATACATGTATTTTTAGCGTATTTTTGCGTATTTTTTTTTATGATTTTGGAAATATAGGTGTTGGGTTACAGGTATGTTATCACATAAATATTATAAAAGTCTGATTCATTAATAAAAGTTAAACTTTATTGTGAACTAAAACTGGCTTAATGAGATATAACCATTATGGGATAGTATTTGAACTATGTATTAAGGTGGTGTGAAATAGTAAAAGGTTATGAAACTTTTGTTGCTCAAGCTTACTCCTTTACACGTATCTTGATGTATTTTTTTAATTTTTAATTTTTACTTTTGGTAACCTTTGAATGATGGACGTCATAAAAACTTGTGACCAAACTGATTGTACTACTTAACATATCTGCTGAATGGGGGTAATGCATGTCAGTTAAATTATTGGATACTATACCTAAACGCATTTGGTCATTGGTTAATGTCTATCAAGTTGAACATTTTTGTTGATGGTTAAGAAGGATGACATCATTTACACAGAGTAATAGTATCTACAGTTGTAGTTTAGATATTTGGTTTTGTGGTTTGACTCAATTAATAGGTCATTGGTTGATGCAATGATAATTCGTTACTTAAAATTGGCTAATAAATCAACTGTTGACCTTGGAGACATAGTTTACCGTATGAAACTCATGAGCAATAGTGGATTAGCTGTCAGACTTGTTAATCTGGAGTACCTTGTATTGCTATTGATGTTAATTTGTGAGAGGTCCTTTGGATCGGCATTTTTTTTTTATGTATGATTGATTTTCCTGGATGAATAAAGTAGTGTAATTAGCATAATATGTGATTTTTGTGATTTACTACCCCTATCACTAAAGTTAAAATTACATGTATATGGTGTATATGAGAAGTAAAGTTTATATCCCTGGTATGAAAGAGTTTTGAGGATTCAATTGAGTAATAACTGCCAAAGTGGCACACTTGATTGGGTTTGAGAAATATCGGTCTCGTATAATAATTGAGATGTCTTCTTATCTAATACGTAGTCATACTCCCAGAAGAGATGATTGTGTATTAGTTCATGGAGGGATACATGATGATGTGGTGGAGGAGTGACTGATCCTAATGATTCATATACCCAAAGGTGATTAATTCACGAATATTAGAATATATTCTTATAATCGCTATCATGTGGGAAGTATACAACTGCATGTCATGTATTCTGCCCAAAAGTGATTATATAATTTTGCATGTAACTCTCTAGATGTGTATTTGTATGTCAAGTTACACAATGCTCATATGATGCTAATTATATACATTGCTTGTTTTTTCAATCACCTTCCCTGTAATTAATAACTTCAATATTATTGAGGTTTTTACTAGTTCAAATTTTAAGTAGTGAAAATAGGATTTTCTATTTGGTAAAAGAGCAATCGGATCTGCTTGTTATTCATGAAGCATTTCATTTAGGAACATTTGAAAAGTGGTTTACCAATTGATCGCACTCCTAAAAGATGATGGAAGACTTAGTGGCTTGAAATTATATCTTGTCTAATACCGAAATTAGGACACATCTACAAGGACTTTTTTAGCATAATGATATATACGTCTCGTATACGGTTGAAAATGTTGTTTCCAAATTTTTTTTGTTTAAGGAATAATCTCACACATGTCTAAAGAAAGAGTAGAAAAATTGACAATGTTGATATTGTATCTACTCTTAACGGTTATCTAAAGACTTCTATAAATTATTATGGAAGTAAAATGATCGAGATAAAGAATAAAACGGTTAGAATTAGTCTTAAAGGTTGTCAGGTCTAACAGTGGCGGTGAATATTTTGACAAGTATGACAATGCTGAATAGCTTAAAGGGTCATTCGTCAAATATTTGGTAAATTCTAGGGTGGTAACTTAATTTACTATGTTCAAAAATCCTAACAAAATGATTTGGCTGAAAGGCATAATTGCACCAAAATGAACTAATGAGTATGGATAGTAGGACTAATTTATCCGGTCTTCTGTGGGCTGATATTTTGAAACATTTTCACATACAAAAATGTGTTTCTTACAAAAGTTGTTCCCTAAACTTCTTTTGAATTATGGACTAGACGTAAATTTTAACTTGAATCATATTAAAATTTAGAGGTGTCATGCAGAAGTGAGATAGTATAATCCAATATTGTTTCTTGTCCTCAATCAAGTATGTGATTAGATGTCATAAAAGACGATATGCAATCTATGAAACCTTGTAGTGTTTGGAAACTCATTAGTTGCAAATAGATGTACAAAACTAAAAGGATTTCAAAGAAAAGAATTGTGGAGTTTAATGTTAAACTAGATTCTTTCAAAGTGAACATGTCATTAATAGCTCTTTTTAATATTTTTTTGATATGGAGTCACGCCTAATAGATATTTTCTTTTCAAATGGACACGTTGATAACAAAATCTATATAGTGCAACCAGAGGATTTTGCAGCAAATAATTCAAGTAAACTTGTGTGTAGACTAAAAAGGTTCCAGACAATATTATTAAAGTTTCATAGTGTTATTATTTCGTTCAGTTGGGAACAAAGTAATTTAGTACATATATACTACAAGGTTAGTGGGAGGAAATTTATTTTTCTCATATTTTATGTACATGATATTTTGCTTACAAGTAATGACTTTGAGGAATCTTTTGTCCTTTGCATTGAGGTCCATAAGGATAATTCTTGCCATATATATTGGATTTTATTAGATTTATCTTAGAGGACATTTGCTGATCGTATTTTGGAAATATTCAACATACATCACTGCAAGCTAGGAATTGCTCATGTCATTAAAGGTGATGGACCGAATCCATTACATTGTCCTTATTTAGATATTGAGAAAATCTTGTTAAAGAGTGTACTTTGTGTCAATGTACTTAAAAGTATAATGTATGCCGATTTACATACATGTTCAAGTCTTGCGGCTAATAAGGTATTTAGATGTAAACTTTGCTAGCTGTTAGGATGATATAAGATCAATAACAGATCTTTTTTTTTTGCATATTTATGTTAGCAGGAAGTATAGTAAATAAAGTTCCATGTTATCTTTTGCTATGTAAACAGAGTTTGCAATATTCTTTTAGGCTGTTACTTGGGCTAATAGGCTTCGGAACCTCATTAAGAAGTTGATTGCTTTTAACTTTATGGATAGGTTGTATTGAGACAATAAATTTATAGTATTATTTGTTAATTACAGAGGTCTCAAGGGGTCTAAATATATGGCAGTCAAATTTTTTTTACCATAAAGAAATAGTACAGAAATGTGACGTTATAATATAACATATTTTCACAAATGATATAGTTGCAGATCCACTAATTAAAGAACTTCACTCTTCTATTCTTGAGCGACATGTCATTAATATGGGTTTAAGAGCATCATGAGATGCTATTGTTTAGTGGGAGTTATTTGAGTTTTACTCTAATAAAGTTTACATCTGTGTTTGTTACACTTAGTAACGGTTTAATATGTATCAACTTTTGCATTCAATAACATATTTTTGAATATGTTGTCCTTATGTTAAATACATATTGATAAAAATCTCTAGGTATTGTATAAATCTTGAGTGAAGGTTATGGTCATTCGGTTTTTAGCCTTGTGCATATGTCTTGTTATACATAAAGAAAGGTTAATCGTAAAGGCAAGGCAAATGTGGGTTCATTGGAACCATAAAGACATTTTCTAGTGGCACAAGTTTTTTGTGATGCTTAAGGTAAGAGAATGGTGACTAACAAGTGGGATTTCTATATGAGAAATGTTATCCATTTGCCACACTATCATATTGAATCTATATCAATAAAGTTGAAAGCACTCGTGACTATAGAAAGCTTTGTGTTTATATATGTAGTTACCGTAATGATTTGGTGTTTGAGACTTTATGAGATGAGATTAACTATTAAGAATTATCTCTAGACAAATATGCGTACACACAGTACAATTTCAATTAATATAATCCAAAAGGGAGAATGTATGAGTTTTCCTGATGTGGGCTACATTAATTGATATTGTAATTTACCATTTTATAGGGTCGGTCTAAGGTGAGATAGAATGTTTCTTAATTAATCTAATATGGGATTGGCTAGTGTGGGCCGAGTTGAGCTTGACCCGTAATGAGAGGGCATAGTTGGAAACTCTATAAATAGTGATCAAGTCTCTCATCTAACCTAAATTTCTCACAAGTATCCGCACATAAGGAGCGTTTACCTAGCATTAAAGGGTGAGGGGGCCGTCTCATTGAGCCAGTGATATGGAGGGTAATAGAGGAGAAGGACTTGCGCGTTGATCATCGCTTTTCTACTTCCGCATCAAGAATGATGGATTCCAAAACAAATGCGTTAATCTTTCTACTCAATCATCTATGCTCTTGTTTTGGTTATGGAGATGTTGGGGTTGCACGTTTTGCATCCAACATCATTTACTCTCTACCCAATAAACATTTGTAAAGTTTAAAGTCTAGCCTATCTTTTTCTACGGTCACATAGTTCCCGAAGTATTAGTCTCCAAAACAACCCAAATCTTTCACCAATTAAATCTTCACTAATATCATATTATACACTTATTAACCTTAAGTGATCCTCCAATCCAATAATGCAATGTTTATATGTGAACATAAGTGAAATTCACAAAACTCATTGCACACACTAATTTCGAAAACTTAGTCTATCTGCTTTCCTTAATTCAATCAATATGCGAACGCACAGTACCAAACACCTTTTACATCTTTTAGAAGAATATTATGGCCCAAAAACTATTAAATCCCAAATAGAGAAAGCTGTATTTGTTTCTGCAATAAGATCATACCAAAATTTTTACCTTCAGTTTGCTGAAAAAGATGCATAGTTTTCTATTGCCAATAATTAGTAATATTAGCACCACATGATATTTCCTCACATAAATGTGGGCAAAAGTACACTTCAAGTGCCAAAAGTTGGCACGAATGGACACTTAAGTGCCAAAAGTTACAAAAGTAACACTTAAGTGCCAAAAAATCGGAGCAAAATGGATCGCTTAAGTGCCAATCCGGCCAAAATCCAGCTAAAATACCGACGTGCACAATTTCCGACGAAGTAAGTGCAAAACGGCGTCGTTTTGCACGCTGACGTGGCTAGACATTGCAAAAGCGACATCGTTTTAGTGCTGATGTGGTAAAAAAATTAATTAAATTAAATTTAAAACTAAATTCATTAAAACATTTAAAAATAATAATAACAATATTTAAAAAAAAATTAAAATTTTATTTATTTTTTTTAAAAGAGGGTGGCGGCTAAGGGCTAAGCCCTCAATCGCCGTCGCCTCCCCGCCATCGCTGAGAAGGGCCGGCAACGAAGGGGGGAGGGTCAGCCGAGGTCCCCGGCCCCAGGCGATCGGCAGCAAGGGTCACGGCCCTCACCCAGATACGACGAGGGTCGACGGCCCTCGCCCAGCCGGGCCAAGGGTCACCGCCCGCTGGGGGTCACCTCAACTCTGATACCATGTTAAATTTTGTGGAATCACTATCAATTATTTTAAAAACTTAAGCTGTTTGATGAAAATGTGATTTATCATTTAAATATTTTAACGTCAACCTCCATTATTTTATCAACATTGACGTCATCGATGTTGAATCTTTTACGGATTGAAACCCTATGATAGATTCACACCTTAAACTAATTATTATCATTTCAACTGACATTTCCCACTTTCTCCATTTTTCTTCCTCGAGCACATAGTGTTCTATTGCCACCTTCTTCTTGCCACCTTCTTCATGACGCTGTCATTGACTTTGCCAACTTGAGGTGGCCTGAACGCACCACATTCGTCATCACCTTCATTGCCCGCTAATTCCCCCCCTCTCTCTCTCTCTCTCTCTCTCTCTCTCTCTCTCTCATGAGGGACTAGTTGCAGCTATTTATCATCTAAACCATCAATTACTTTTTGAATTTTTTTCTTTTCCTTTTTTTCCTTCTCTCTTCTTCCTTTGCTGATTGCCTAGCCTTTGACGATTGGCCAGAGGTTGTGATCGAGGATGTTGGCCCATCAAGCAAGGGTTGACCTCGTTAGCCTCACACACAAGGTCGCCCTCACCAGGATTGGGTGAGGCTACCTATATTCTCTTTATCATCTAACCCATCAATTACTTTTTCAATTTTTCTTTTCTTTTCTTTTGTTTTCCTCTCTCTTCTTCCTTTTCCGCTTACCCAACCTCCGGCGATCGACTAGAGGCTATGATTGGTGAGGTTAGCCCGCCAAGCAAGGGGCGACCTCGCCGGCCTCACTTGAGGTTGCCCTCATCAAGATCTGGTGAGGACAAGCCTTGCCCAATGCTCGTGAGGTCTGTGAGGCCAACCCTCGCTAGTCACAGCCTCTAGCTAGTCACTAGAGGCTGGCGATTGACAGAGGAAGAAGAGAGAGGAAAAAAAGAAAAGAAATGAAAAATATTTAAAAAATTCGAAAACAATATTTAAACATAATAAATTTTGTCAACATTAGTGCTAGTCGTGTCGCATATATCCACATCGACAAGTTCCAGCCTAAAGTGGTTGGATTGACTTAATTGGTAAAAAGTAAAAATGTTTTGAATTCAATTGACAAAATTGAAGGATTTATTATTAAAATGACAAAAGCGTCATAGGTTTAGGACTTTTTGAAAAAATTTCCTGTTCAAAAAACAGATAATTGGTATTCATGTTTTTTGTAATCACCACCTACCATAATCTAAGCAAACCTTATTAGGTCGAGAAGACTATCTGACATTGGCTTTCGGTCTTGTGTAACTAAAATCGCCATCTCAACAGACAAATTGAAAATGCTGAAGCTTGTAGGCATTACCTTCCTTGCTAGATCCACAAACAAGTACTTTGCTGGGTTCATTGCTAGATCCACTATTCCTTGGGATCCGAAAAGGATTAAGCTTAACTTCTTTTAAACATACGCGGGCCGAACTAACACACATCCAGATGATCACATGATGGAAACCGAAAACCCACATGCTCATGAAAAGTCAATAAAAGCATTTTTTTTTGGTCAGTCAATAAAAGCATTACTTATCACTAAAAGTAGTGTACTGTTGGGGAAAAAAGAAAGATCCTTGTTAAATAAAGTTGGGATCGGTTCATGTACTTACAATTTCGTAATTATCATGGACGGAACTAATTAATGGCGAGGTTGGTAAATTTAATGGGAGTTTCTGCCTTTTTTGGTCAATATGGATTGGATCTTATTGAGAAAACTCATACCAAGTTTTGAAATTGACAAAAAAATTCTAGTTCTTACTCTTGGTTGGAAAAGCAAAATGTTTTTTAACTTATATCGAAAACTTTTGCCAAAGTTTATTCATTCCAAAAATATTTCCCATTGTGACACAATCCAAGTTGAAATTGTGTTTGGGACAAGGATGAAATCAAACTCAGATTTATTGATCTTGCGACAATGATTCAAAATGAACTTATTAGGAATTTATTCTACAACATCTAGCTCTTTAGCGAAGGATCTCACTTTCTTTCTATTGATAGAATCAATCACAAATTTATGAAATCAATCTAGAAAACAAGTTCCTATTTGGGAAGCATCTGTTCTGATTGTATGGGCGACTAGAATCATGGATTTTCCATCTCAATTTTCAAATGGCTATAAGATCTTCTTAATCAATTCTGTTAAAGAATTGATTGGAAGAAATTCCTCCGAAAATGTCAATGGCTAATGGGGCGTGGATGAGTATTTAAGGAAGTCGTTCAGTCTATTTGAAGTGTGGACGTGAAAATTGAAGTTCCAATGTCTAAAGTATTTTCAACTACTTGTTCTTCTTTGGCGATCCTTATAAATTGTATTTAAGAGAGAAAATCACAAAAAAGAGTGACTTAGTGAATGAAAAGGGATCTTCCACTAAGTGTTGCAAAACTCATAAATTGTACTTCTCTATTAATGCTATAGTAAATCACAGCCAAAAGGCTGTCAACGTGGGAGAGTGGATGTGGGCTTGATTTAAGCTAAATCACTATAAATTCTGTGCGCAATATTTTCTTCATTTAATTCTTTTTATTTAAATCTATTGCATTCTTAGAGGTATTTAAAAAATCAATTCCATATCTTATCTGATTCTGAACATTCACTAAAAGTCCGGTGGCTTGTTTATCAGACTCTATTTGTTACTCAGACCTTGTTTGAAATTTATTTTATTCCTCATTTATTTATCGAAATTTCTTTTGAACACCTATTTACTCCCCTCTCTAGTTGTTCATACTGGCATTATTAGATTGTAATGTATCTTCATTTGTTAAAATTTTGGTGCTAGAGATCAAGTTTATACAAGAACTTTCGTGTGTTTCAACAACTCATTTATGAGTAATGTATCGTACCAACGTCAAGCCAGTCATATATCTTCTAAAATCGTAACATTAAAGATTTGGTGATTGTCAAAGAAATTATGAGGAGATTATTGACTTAGTGATACCACATCTATATAAGTGTCGGGATCAATAATGCACATAATATTTTCTCCATTGGTGACAAAAATTCTATAGATAATTGTAACTTCTTTGATGCAGAACTTCATGGCAAATGAAATGAGGCCTAGAAAAACTAGGAAAATTACCAAAAAAATCATAATTTTTATTTTACGTGAGTCAATTCAGTCATAAATATTTTAATTTGGTTAATTTAGTCATAAATCTTTTGACGATTTACCAATGTAGGCCTTCCAGTCAATTTTGATTGAAAATTGCTGACATGGATACTGATCGTCCTTCGTGGCATGATTGGAACTGACGAAATAGTCCAAAAAACTCTATACTTTGGGCCATGAAATTTTCTAACCTAGAGTGTCATGGCAAGAAAAATATTTACTTTTTAGTGTTACCATGTTTCGTTGTTGAATAGTTGACACAAAGAACTTTGTACTTTTAGTGACGAGATATTTAGTTACCAAAAGTCCATGTGTTTTTCACACACCAAAAAAAAAAAAACAACTGTCCTTATTAGTATACAAGCGATATTTTCATCTATAAGCTAACTTTTGAATTGGACTAACATGGTAATTTAGTCAACCCTGCCCAATTGATTTTGCATGTATGGACCTGCTCTTCATGAGTTTATTCTATAGACATGGTCATTTAAAATTCTTTAGTTAGGCTTTCTAACAAATAAAAACCCTGATCTTTCTCAAGCAGATTGTAAGCTAAAGATCCAAAAGTCTAGTAAGACATCTGTAATGTTGGAAACATTGATTTGCAAAGAGCCATAGATACTATTATAAAAGAGGTTAAAGATAGGAACAAGACCAAATTTGGTAACGTGTTCCATAACAAAAGGAGATTCGGAAAAGGTTCCAGGCCTGCAAATTCCTGTTGATCTAGAAAACTACCAAATTTTTCACACAATCACCATTGCCAGGAGAGAATATAATATCACTCTTAGACTCGCGAACGATGGGGAAAGGATAGGAAGAGCTCATTACTGATCTCTTTCAAGATTACTACATGTCTCTCTTTACCACTGAAAAGATGTAGAGTGTCTCGAAATTCCTGAAAAACCTACATTTCTGAACACTGTGGATGAGAATTTTCACGAACTTTCGTCTCAAGAAAATTGGTGGTTGAGATTTGGAGAACACTGGATTAATCTACTCGTCGAGTTTGATAGAATATCAACATCTTGGAAATCAAAGATTGGTTAGGGACATTTGGTAATGGCACTTGGTGGCGGTGCCACTTGAATGGGTTCAGTTGCCCTCAACTCAGTCTGGTGAAATATTCTAACACGAACCTCCATTATTTTATCAACATCGACATCATTAATATTGAATCTTTTATGGATTGAAGCCCTCTGATAAATTCACACCTTAAACTAATTATTATCATTTCAGCTGACGTTTCCCCTTTTCTCCATTTTTCTTCCTCGAGCACATAGCGTTCTATTGCTAGCTTCTTCACGACGCTCTCATTGACTTTGCTAACCTGAGGTGGCCTGCACGCACCACGTTCGTCATCACCTTCGTTGTCCGCTAATTCCTCTCTCTCTCTCTCTCTCTCTCACGAGGGACTAGCTGCAGTTTTTTTATCATCTAAACCATTAATTATATGGTCCAATAATAGAGCTCATGTCATCAATTGTTAAAATAAACTTGGTTTCCATAGTCTATAGAGCAGCTTACGTAAGACAATTGAATTTGATATTTCTTGTCATCCAGCCAATCATTAGACATTCGACCACACAGAACCACACACAGAGGAGGTACATGCCTAAAAATTGACGACTTACAAGAACTAGGACACAAGATTTTACATCATGAAGAGTCTTGGCAAACCAAATACATTATATGCTGAGAAACTAATATGCAAATTAAGAGAAAGATGTTCTTTATACCTTCATACATATCACAAGCCTCTGGAGCCAAGAATTCACGAGCCATTGTCAAATTGATCTATGGAGGCATTTATGCACATCTGCAACTGAACATCATATGTTGATGAACTACTGCAGAGGATGAAATCTGATTTGAAGTCCATGTTGCGGTCGGTTCATGACGATATGAGCTGGGCTATGGATATATGCTGGGGACAACTCAAAGCTGTAGCGTTGGAGAATCATCGAAAGGGCGACTTTCGCTTCAGTCATCACGAAGCTCATCCCGACACAAGATCGAGCTCCAAAGCCGAAGGGGATGAACACAACTGCCTTGTTGTTGGTAGCTTTAGCTACACCTTCTGAGAATCGCTCTGGTTTGAATTGATGCACATCTTCCCCCCAGATTTCAGGGTCACTGTGAAGCTTAGGAATTGGTACAAAGATTTGAATATCAGCAGGAAGAAGAAGCCTCCCTAACCTCTGTTTCTTGCCAACTTTTCGAGTCAAACCAACTACAGGGGGGTACAACCGCAGAGTTTCATTTATGATCATGCTAATCTGCACATGAAAAGGGGAACATAATTAGTTAGGCATCATGTCTAACCTATAATTCAAGTGAACCAAAAAGGGTCGACCGAGACCAAGACTCAAATCGTTTTCTATACCTTCTTTAGTTTTCCAAGCCCATCAAAATTAGGGTCTTTATTCCCAAATACATTAAGAACCTCCATTCTTGCTTCCTCTTGCCACTCTGGATAAATCGCTAGGAGGAATAACATCCATGCCATCAGTGAATTGGCGGTTTCGTGTCCGGCAACATAGAATGTCTTGCACTCATTCACCAGATTATCGACCGTAATTTTTTTGCTCTTGTCCGAATCGTGCAAAGCCTTCACAAGTTGTCCTAGGAAATCATCCCCAAAGCAGTCTACTTCACCAGCCATCACCTTCTTCTCTCTTCTCTTGATCATTTGCACGATGGAATCGAATATGCCTTTCTCAAGTTTCTCTGCTTCGACTTCATCCACCGTCTTCCAAAGCTTACTGTCAGCAGGATTCAGAATAAATTCCATAATTTTTCAGGCCTAATCGAAACTCTGATTCTAAGGTGTAAAATGCCTTAGTCCATTAAGGCTTGAAGTTTGTATTTGCACAATGAACAAGTTGTTGTCTCCATCATCAGAAATTTTCAGCTTGCTAAGTGTGATCTTACATCAGTAAGCAATAAGAAAGGTTATAAAAAAAAAAAAAAATTATCAAGAATGGTTATCAAAAAAAAAAATCTCTCCTTCAAATACATTTACTCAACTGGAAAATTTCGTCAATCTAAAAGTGGCCTTTGCTTACTGGACTTTCCTAGCTTCTGCATCCTATAATAGGCAAAAGAAAAAAATTTCCCAGGAAATGTTTAATACCTTAGTCCCGGTAACCTTATAGTGAAAGTATTTCTGGATGTTAACAAAGCCAATTTTGTCAACATCTGAAAAATATTCCTTCCTTCGATGTAGCTGCTTCCAAACGCAGTTCTTGAAATTACTTCAGATGTCAATACCTTTAACTCTCCGTACACCTCGACCTCTTTCCCTTCTTGATTCTTCCATTTTCCTAGCATTGTGTGAACACTGTCCACCATTGCCGGTGCCATATTCTGCAATTTCAAAATTTCCCTGAAATAAATAGTAAAACTTCAACTCACACAATTCTCTTTTTTCATCGAGTTCAAGTACCTTCAAACTTTCCCCATGGAAAGCATGGTTGGCAAGTTTGCGCTTCTTCGCCCATTTCTCGCCACCTGGTATGCTTGCGAGCCCATCTCCCAAAAGCTTCTTGGCGAAGTCCTTGGTTCCTGTTTTTGGGTATGTTTTATCTCTATTAAGCAGCACCTCCTTAACCAGCTCTGGCTCTGTGATGACTAGCTGAGCTTGAGGTCCGAGCCAACTCAAGTAATTTCTCCCTACGAAGTTGCACGAAAGCCCAAATTTTATATTTCAAAATAGTAATAAAGCGAAGTTTTTTTTTTTTTTTTTTTTTTTTTGGTATTTAC
Source organism: Eucalyptus sp. ANBG9806169 (assembly GCA_014182395.1). Classification (NCBI taxonomy): domain Eukaryota; kingdom Viridiplantae; phylum Streptophyta; class Magnoliopsida; order Myrtales; family Myrtaceae; genus Eucalyptus; species Eucalyptus sp. ANBG9806169. The sequence continues at coordinate 16,410,640 of CM024577.1, read as the reverse complement.
CATATGTGCCTATCCATGTGTTGATTTGAGGCTGAATCTTGGGGAATATATCGTGAGAGAGATTGCTCATGGGTGTGTTCCTGGCTTTCATATGCATCTTGATTGTTTCCTTGGTGCTTCCATGGAGGAACCTGTAGGGAGGGCCGGTGATTCCCTGTTGGGCCATTATCCTCTGTATTCTGAGCGGGTTCCACCATAGCTTGTGCAACAACTTGGCAAGAGACCAGAGAACAAGAAACAGAAACAGAGAGCTCAAGAAGATGACTAATTGCATGGCTCTTTCTGGGGAGCAAACAAGAAAGGAAATGGCAACCGGGAAAATAACAATAAAGGGTATTCTTATGAAGTAAAAATGTTTGATGGATTTGGCATTTGTTTTTTCTTTCGGAGGAATCGATCAGCCGGACGATGACATGGCCAGAAAATGATAAACTTTGTTCGAAGGATGTTGGAAAGGTCATTTTGGTTCGACATTTTGGCTCCATTTCGAAGAAAACTTGGGATAGCGACTAAATAATTAAAACACACTAGGGATGAGCAATAAAACTGGTTTTATTTGACAAGCGAACCGAACCGGCTTTACCCAGCCTTGAACTGTTCAGTTTCCGACTCTCGAGTTGAACTAGTTTTGAGCGGGTTTCAAGGCTTGCTCTCCATAGAATCGGATTTGAACCGTTTCAAAACCAAACCATACAAGTCTCTTAGTTAAAATCTTTTGCAAAAATAACGAGGCTAAACATTTCTGGATAAGCAGTTCATTACGGTTTCCCAATTGGGAATTTTAGCAAAAATATGTAGAAAAATGATATTGCAGGTGCCACAACTTTTATACGGAGCATATTTGAGTGTCATAATTTTGTTTTTTTTTTTGACCAATTGAGTGCCATATGACTTTTCAATCAATTACTTGAGGTGTATAATTATTTTAGAAATAATAACTACAAGTATTATGCCATGTCAGGTGAGTGAACGGTTTTTAAAAGTTGTGATATTGAAGTGTATATTTTTTAGAAGTCATGTCGCTCAAGTGATTGAAAAAAAAAAAATGAATGCCTTATGAAAGTTATGGAAAACTTGTGATGCCCTTTACCCCAAAAATATGCATATGCTTAAGGAATGAAACAAACAATAAAATAGGGAAAAAGTAGACCGGTTTCTTAAGTTGACCTTGATTCGGCCTAGAACCAATCGGTTGGGTTCCATACCGATTCTAGAGTCAACCTGCAATTTCCGATCTTAAAATTGGAACTAACTCTAACATGATAGATATGAGTTCCTTGTTTGAGATATATCTATTCTAAAATGGATCACCCTTACACGATACCAATACGTGGCTGGCCAGTCTAGAATTGTCGAAACCAGCCTAGCAAAGGAAGAAGTTAGGACAAGCGATTATTAAATGATTAGGGTGCATACACGTCCAATCCACAAAAGCCATCAAAATCGTGTGATTTCCAACAAGGCCCACATGAACCAGCGGTAAATGTGATGAACATATGAGCTCATTCTCTTTTGCAATCTAAAGCAATTGATAATCTACTATGGGATTTGAAAGTAATAAAGTAATTATTTTGGTGGTACGTTTGATCAATATAAGAGCCAACTCGTAGAGTTGAAATTTTATGGATAATGAGCTATGCAAGTTGAACGTGTGATATTATTATTCTTTTTTTAAGCTACTGATGAATAAACGTTCTCACTCGTAAACGTTCTGACTCGTAAAGCAAATATTTTGTTGATAACATACTATACAATTTGAATGTGGAAAAGTATGATTTCGTTAGTAAAATACCCACAAATAAACGGACCTACCTGTGAAAATGAAAACGGGTTTATAAAGTAAGCGAATATTTTCGTTTTCTAAGTTTTCCTCTTCAAAATTCTAACCAGAAAGATATCATTTGCGAAGTACGCCACTTTATTCTCGGCAAAGATTCAATGGAAGAAACTTGTTTAATTTGAAGGAGTTTGTATCACGTGAAATTTCAAAGATATAGTAATGCAAACTAGCTAAAAATTTTAACCGAAATCTTGGTGAATAAGCGAGCTGCATGCGCCATTAGCACATGGACCTTGTGTCATTTATTTATTTCTTTACGAACAATGTCTAACTAAGAGGCACATTACACATTGGACTCTCCTAACAAAACTTCAAGAGGAAGAATAGTCAATAGAAGCATATAGAAACTTCACCCATCGATAGACCCATCAACTTGTATAACCCAGCTTTGTAAGCCATGAAAGCACATCTCTATAACTAGAATCAAGAACACATATATAATTAAGTAGAGAGATTTACATGCCTAATTTGGAACCTATCATTCTTGATGCGGATAGTGATAATTCAAAGCTCAAGCACTTCTTCTCTATTGCTCTCTGTGCCACTGGCTCAATGAGATCGTCCCTCATCCTTATCGTTCAGTAAACACTCCTTATGTGAGGATATTTGTGCATTAGAGCTAGAGGAGAGACTACTGAACCAAAGAGATGAGAGATAAGCTGTTTGACAGTTTTTCATGATCTCTGCTTTACATAAAGACTCGGCATAGTATTCTCTAGTGATGTTCTTTCGGGAAAAAGCATGGCCTGAAGAGAGGCCGAGCCAAGAGATATGTTCACCCACAGCAACTCGGTACTATCTCAGTAATTTCTGTTTATGAAACTTGGTTTCAATTCTTGAGTAGGTTGATGCATTACTACTTGTGTGCATCTACCCTAGTGAAAATCTTGATATGAGCTTACAAGTTTAGCGTGGTGCTTCTTTTTATCTATTAAAGGTATGAAAACTGTTTTTGCATCTTTTATTCCCGAGGTATCTAGTATGATTTGATGTCTACAGCCAATAGATGGATTGTGTTAAGGTGATGCACATAAGTCATCATAGTCTCTAACTACTTTTAAGTCGTTCTTGTTGTCTTTATTTTTGCAAAAACTTACCAGAAAAGTCAGTTTTGCTCACCTCATTTTGAAACATTGCAAATTCTGTTAATTCTAAATAGAAGTTTTGGTCTTTATAATGTTCTTAACCGCTAAAGTAAAAAAGATCTGTCTCTTATCTGCTTTAAAGAAACCGAATTATCTTGGTAGTTGAGTTCGCATCCGGTAAGAAAAATCCTGAATTTTCTTCCCGTCCTACCTAGCAATTGTTTCAGTTTTAGTCTTCAAAGATAAATACCTCGTCCTAGTAAGACAGTGTAATTGTCTGTCCTATAGTGGGGAAGTTTTCATGTATAGAACTATACACACGTTTCGTAAAGTCAATCTAAAGATTGGCCCTTAGCCGATTGTGCCGATCACTCAAATGTTTCTCCGCCGGACCTTTGTGTAGGTGATGGATTTGCTAAGCTAGTAATGCATGTCAAGAAAGAGCATGTCATGTTCTAGCGAAGACCTGGTAAATCTCTCGCAGGGTCTTGAAGCGCCATGTTAAGTCCAGTGGAGCTCACCAAATGGTATGATTACGATATTACATATGCCTGTTGGAGACAATCAAGTGCCAAGAAGTCACTGCAAAAGAAGTTGCAGTAAGTTCACTAGGTCTAGTGCTTGCTATAGTGACCTATGAGCTGAATTCGTAATCAATAATCTGTAAAAGGTTCTACAGCAACGTGTTGAGTATGGATGTCCTTCTCATTTCTCTCCTGTGATGATTCTTCTCCTCAGATAAATCTGCTTCACTTTTTTTTGCTTGCTACAAGTGCAACTGTAGCTAGTTTCTTGGAGGCTAGGAGATTTGCATTGTCAATGTCCACAGAGCTGTGAAAGTACAATGTTATCTGAACGCAAATTTTGCTTTATGATTCTTCCTTTTTCAATCAAATTGCCCCGACAATTTTGAATGACTGCCAGAAGATCAACTGAGTAGCCTCAGTGGTAAGCCAAAAAGATAAATTGTGATGCTCCGTGGTGGTGGTGGTGGTGGTGGTGTCGCTGACATGTTTTATCCTTGTCATTTTACTTAGCAATTGTATTGAAACAATGGAATGTTTGTTGCTGTTGTGGTGATCGTTTCACGGCAACAAAACCATATGTTGTGCAAATAACGTGTTTCTCTCCAAGGGGGTCTCTCGGTTACTTGAGAGCACGCTCATCTCAAAGCACATCACATGGATCCAAAAATTTCAACTCAAACCCCAGACAAATCAAATACCCATGGACATTCATGTTACTAGCAACTCCAAAACCAAGGTTACATTCATCACCTTCCCCAATTCATTGGTTACATTTGCACCTTGCCCAAAAAGCTTCAAGCAACTTCCTACAACAGTAGATATTGAACTACCTACTAGCACCATCCATGCAAAGCAAGATTGACGTCTCCAATCGACCTTCAACGTTGTCAATACAATCAAGGCTCCCATCGGCGCTGATATGACCCTCACTTAAATTTTCTCCTTCACTTGTGCTCTTGCAATTCCCATTCCCATTTGTAAGCCTTAGTTCAAGTTGATCTATTCTATCTTGAGCTCATCTTTCTTGTTTGTTGCAGAATGGCCATTCTTTCCTCATTTCTTTCCAGATTTTCTGCACAAATTTGAGCTTCTCCTTCAACACTTCATCGTCTCTCGTCAATTGGAATAGAACTTCTTTCGTTTGTAGTTTGGACTCAGCGTCAACCCATTTAAAGAAGCCCCAATCATCAAATTGCTAAATGAGCATGAATTTATCAATTCAAATTGATAGCGAACAATTGATCTTTCATCACTTATCAGTCCCCCACCCCCCCCCAAAAAAAAAAAAAAAAAAAAAACTGAAACCAAATCGAATCCAATCAGCTCAGTTGCCTTCAACCAATCGATAGTGCATTACCCTCCACAATGAACAGTGATAAAAACCTCCTTGTGGAAATCTTCGGTGTTCGCCAAGTGCGCAGCCCAGCACGCATCAGCTTCCCATCAACGACATTGCTTTTGATTTGCTCAAGAACCCTAATTTTTTTTTTTTTGCCCCCAAGTCAAGAACTCTCAAGCCCTAATTTTCTGCCCCAAATTCTAATCACGACGTTTCCCTCAATTTGCCCCACGTTTCATGGCTTGATCAAACGACATTGTCACCAAGATCTCGACGGTACATGACGTCATGATCTCATTTGAGAGCCTTGACAAAACGACATCGTCATATCAAGCCCCGCCCTAGCAACGTTGGCCAGTTCGCAGTGCATGTACGATGCCATCTCGTCTATTTAACCGCAAAAATGAACGGCGGCTTGATGGATGCCAGAATCGAGCCTCAACTCGAAAGTCGATACTTTTCTTTCGCATACTCAAAAGTTGGTGTCCAAATCGGGTCAAAGCCACAAGCTAGTACCTTTTTAGAGGATTTGACTTTGACTTTATTGCAAATATTTTCTTTTGATTAGGATGAAAGATAATATTATCTCCGCAGTCTATTCATATATATCATTTTTTTTTTTTTTCGAAGAATAGATTATACTCCCTTTCCTCAATTTAAATATATATATATATATGTTTTTGTAATGCGAGGTTTATCTACACTTGTAGTGCTCACTTCATAAGGACGCACATAATGCCAAGAGGCCTATATAAAAAAGTAGGGATGGGTACGGGATTCAGATAGTGCCCCGCCCCGGGTCAAACTTCTGAGAAGAAAACAAGGGACTGGGCGGTGGAGCATAAAAGTAAAACAATGAATTTATGAACTGAATAAATTCATTCATTATAGTCCACAATTGCCTTCATCCTGTCATAAGCATCAAAATAAAACAATGAATGAGATTCCCGTAAAGGTCAACTCGTGTAGGTAACATTTGACTTAAATGGTGATGATTTTATTTAGGGAAAATTTATCTGTCGTCATTCTAACACTATAGTAATGAATTCTAACACTATAATGATATTAATAGTAGCATGAGCTGTATTCTTTTTGTTTAATAAAGCTGAATTAGTATATGTCGGCCTCTTCCTCTTCAAATTACAACAATGGAATCATGAATCACAATGCCAAAACATATGACTCGTTCATGCATTTGTTGTCCGGCCAAACAAAAAAAATTACTTATCCAAAGTTTAACATATAGCCCTCAATTATGTGGCATTGCTTATATATAATGATAATTGCCTAAGTACTCAAAAAGACATTTACGACGCTTTCAATTTCAATGATCGTATGGTTCTAAAAGTACTAGTTGTTAGCTGGGTTCATTCCTATGTGAAGGAAACCCAATAAGTTGAAAGCCCAAAAAGGGCTTGAGCCCATATAATAAGTTATATGGAGAAATATGGTTTCTTACTATCTTTAGAGTGGTAACCGCAAAATGAAATAGTAACAAGAGAAAAAGAGAAAGCAGAAAATCTGGGGGTTGAGGCAATATTTGATTTATATCAAGCTGGCATTGAAGGTCGATTCATGATCCGATTGAGCTGAAATTATGTCAGTATGTTCATGGCGCAATTTTCTCAAATCTAAACGGTTTGATTTTCGTTTGAAGCTCCCTACATCAGGTTTTTTGTAGATTGATCAAAACTTGTGTTTTTGGTCAAATTTATCCTTAATCTCTTGTGAAGTTCATGTGTATTACCAAGAATTATGTTCTTGAGGTCTTTGCTACTATGTACCTCTAGTATTTGCTAGAGAAGAACATTGTTCACCCAATTTTGTAGATAGTGAAGATTTTCGGGTGGACTCCGGTCTTGTGGTTTTTGATCTCCTCACATCAATGGGGTTTTCCACGTAAAAAAATCATCTTGTGTTCGCGTGCTTGGTATTTATTTTACTCTACTAAATCGATTCCTATTAGGTTTATACAAGAGGGGAGATTATTTTATTCCGCTGCGTTAATTCGATATTGTTCGAATTGTTACTGTTCTCCCATCACTAGTATCTATAACAATCATTATCATTCAGAAATTATATCTAAAAAAATATCTTCTTATATGCCAATTAACCTTAGACAATAAACTGAATTAAGAATGCCATATTAATCTAACATAAGTGGAACTCACAAAGCTTTCGTTGTACACTCTAATCCAAAAAGCTTGATCTCCCCTACTATCCTCAACTCAATCAAAATGCAAACACAGAATAACCGTATTTGTTTATGTAATGACATCATAATGAATTATTTACCTTGTGTTTGCTAAAAAAGATGTATGGTTTTCTTTTGCCAATAAGTGATATTAGCACCGCCTGCTCTCTCTCACATAAATTTGTCCCTAAATGCTTTTAGAGAGTATTCACCTCCATCCTATCTGAGCCAATATCAAATAATATATGCGAGACTAATGAGTTTGTTCAACGTTGGAAATCCTTCTAATTCACAAAGATGGTTCTTATATTGTAGAAAACAAATGAACAATTTACGGCTTTTAGCTGCACATAGTAAACCCAAGGTTAAATATGTGGCTTTAAGCATTTTATTGGTGCAGCCAATAACAATATTGAATATTGATCATCTTGTTACCTCTCCACAATTTCAATCAAGTAAAATCATCAATAGTATGAGGTTTGATACATCGATTTTCTATACAGGTCAAGTAAAGATCAAAGGATGTGTATTGACACGTCAATGGATAAGACATTTCCTACCTAACCTACTATTTATCATATTTCTTGGTATGGGAATACATTGAATGCAAAATGTGCAAGTGTATCCACCAATAATGACAATGACAGATTCTTTTCCTATTTATACAGCCTTGATCTTGTCATGCTCTGGGCTTCAATATCCAATCCCTCTTGAGCCACAATCTTATCGCTCTCCTCATATATGACTATCTATTTCGATAAGTGATGAAGCCTTTTGATCATCCTTTGTATTGTTTTCCTCAATAAACCCATCGATGCATCTAAATTGCTACCCATTTGTTTCATCAAGATCATGGCTCTCTTGATTTCAGTAGGAGATGCGTCATCATACACTTCAACCCTGAAAAGTCGGATCAATGATTTATTAAAATGATCTATTTGCATTGACGGCTTCGTTAGAGTCATGAATTTCCAAAAGTGATGCAGCTTGTATTCAAGACCAATTCATTCAATCAAGAAGATCGGCATGCATTTAAGATTGACAACACTCTCATAGAAAAGTCCCTGCCTCATCTTTGACTTTGTCATAAAGACTTGTCATTTTCCGTGCATCAAAACTTGCATCAAGACTCTTTGGGAAAACCACAAGTGTTGGAAATATTGTACATTTAATAGCTTCTGGTTTCCATGTACATAAATGATTACTGGTTTCTAGGTTTGAATCTAGTCTTTTCTTGTTTTCACTATAAGAAGTCATCGAACCTTTGTAAATTCCACCAAATTTGATTAATGAAAATTTGGTTAGTGCAATTCCCTTGAACCTTGAAGAGTTCAAACCCCATGAAAATCTAGAAGAGTTTTCACTCCATCCTTGAAGAGTCAGGGCTTTTAAAGCTTGCACCCTTGAAGAGTTGCAGCCACCAATCTCGAAGAACCGATGCCATTTCAACTTCTTTGGAGGCCTAGAAGAGCAACTATTGAAGTTTCTATCCTTTTCTTCATTTCGTCCATTCCCAATTCTCCCAATTCCATCACAATTCGATAAGTCTATAGTGCTTATCTGAAAAGACTCGAAACACAAAAGTTGTAGATCTTCGAGTCTCCATTCTTTTGGCTTTGGAATCAGATCATTCTGATTTAAATCCACAAAATTATGCCTATTTTCCCGAGCTTGTGGAGAACAGTCTAACTTACCATAATGCACTAGTTGTAGATTGTGGTATCTCACTCTAGGCAGATTTAGTGTTCAGACTGGACAGGAAATCAGATAAAAGGGACAACAAGTTTTGAAGTATAACAAAGGGCGACATGGTTGGCGACTCTCCACCCTTGCTCCTTACCATGCCCGTGGCCAATTCTCCTCTGAGTCACCATCCATTGAAGGCAAGTGAAGTTTACACAAGTTCTATATTGTCCCATGGAACTCCAATTTACAAAGCAAACTCCATTTCTGATGGATAGATAGAGGAAGAGAACTTAGGGTCTGCTTGAGGGTCAATAGATTCACTTGCAACTATTACATGTACAGTTGTATAAGGGGTCGATGTAAGGAGTGAGCTTCCCTCAATTTTTGCATCACTCTGAAGTAAATTTTTGTTACACGAAACATCCATCTACTTTCTCGTATTATGTGCAAATCTCTGATGAAATTGGCTGTAATGTTTTCTATGTCGCTAATGAAACATGTGACATGAATCTCTAGCAATTGTCATGTTAATCCTGCGACGGTAGCATAATCTTGAAGCAATGGCAAGCTTGGCACATTTTTTTGTCATATTTTGTCTAATCAGCAAAATCCGATGTGGATCATCTCTAATCACGTTACTTAGAAGTCCCATATATACTTTTGATTAATTCAAACTAAAAGAAATTTTAACAGCTGATCTTTTAGCTGCAGGTTGTAATCCTCGGGTTTAATGAATGTAGTTATCTTTCTGACCAAAAAAAAAAAAACTAAAAGAAATTTAAATAATACGTGACGTCATTTTTCTAGTTTCAGTAAATGTTTGGTTTACGATATAAGAAAACACGTTTATTTACAGATGTATATCAGTTGGAAAGAAGACCGCAAGTTCAAATCAATGTGCAAAGCAAGTATCGAATACATGCAATAATTTTTCATATGAACTCTCGGCAATATACTCAAATGCATACAACAGTATGCATGATACCGTTCATCATTTATATAATTTGACACAAGAGTCCACATTTTAGTCTTGTACAACATAATTTATCGTCTAAATTAGCCCTATAGACTAGTGAAATATTAGCAGAGCCAAAAACATCCATTTCCACATTGTATACTACGTACTAACTCATTTACACGTCAAATTTGTCAAATTGCCATGTCCACAGTGATTTCTCGAAATCTTAAGGTTGGTTGTCAAATTTCCTTAAAATTTGAATATTCATCAATGAATAAATGTGCAACCCCGTTTTGGACTGGACCATTCTGATAGACCTACCCTTAATGACTATTGCTTCTATGGAAATATGTACTAACTGCAAATATGCAAGTTTATCCACAATAATAATGAGTATGGCCAATAAATTTGCCTATATATACAATCCTTCATTTGTCGCACCATGCTTCTTTACTCTTGTTAATTGGCCTCACAATCAGCCCCAATTACAAGGTTATTGCGCATACAAAAACGACCAGATTCCAAGCAATTGTTACGAGCGTGTAAGATTATTTTTTAGTTTTTCGAATTTACAAACGTCATAAGTATTATCTTCACAAAAATAACATTTTTTTTTATCTCCACAAAAAAAATATTAATAAAAGAAATTTGTGATATGTAAAACACTTTTGAGGGTTGAGCGGACTCCAGTCCAGCCTTTTTCGCTTTGCCCCTTCGTTTTTTATTCTATCTTAATTCACAAACCCCACAAAACTAAAAGAAATTATTATTATCTTAAGGAAAAACTAAAACCCAAAATCCAACCTTCCCCATTTTGCCCATTTTCTCATTTTGTAATTGAGCTTCTCCTTCAACACTTCATCGTCTCTCGTCAAGGAATAGAACTTCTTTCGTTTGTAATTTGGACTCAGCGTCAACCCATATACCATCAAATTGCTAAATGAGCATGAATTTATCAATTCAAATTGATAGCGAACAATTGATCTTTCAACACATATCAGTGCCCCCCACCCCAAAAAAAAAAAAAAAAAAAAAAAAAAAAAAAAAAAACTGAAATCAAATCGAATCCAAACAGCTCAGTTGCCTTCAACAAATCGATAGTGCATTACCCTCCACAATGAACAGTGATAAAAACCTCCTTGTGGAAATCTTCGGTGTTCGCCAAGTGTGCGGCCCAGCACGCATCTGGTTCCCCTTAACGACATTGCTGTTGATTTGCTCAAGAACCCTAATTTTTTTATTTTATTTTGCCCCCAAGTCAAGAACTCTCAAGCCCTAATTTTCTGCCCCAAATTCTAATCACGACGTCTCCCTCAATTTGCCCCCTGTTTCGTGGCTTGATCAAACGACATGGTCACCAAGATCTCGACGGTGCATGACGTCATGATCTCATTTGAGAGCCTTGACAAAACGACATCGTCATATCAAGCCCCACCTTAGCAACGTTGGCGAGTTCGCAGTGCATGTACGATGCCATCTCTTGTCTATTTAACCGCAAAAATGAACGGCGGCTTGATGGATGCCGGAATCGAGCCTCAACTCGAAAGTCGATACTTTTGTTTGGCACACTCAAAAGTTGGTGTCGAAATCGGGTCAAAGCAACAAGTTAGTGCCTTTTTAGAGAATTTGACTTTCACTTTATTGCAAATATTTTCTTTTGGTTAGGATGAAAGATAATATTATCTCCAACGTCTATTCATATATATAATTTTTTTTTCGAGGAATAGATTATACTCCAATTTAAATATATAGTTTTTGAAATGTGAGGTTTATCTACACTTGTAGTGCTCACTTCATAAGGACGCACATAATGCCAATAGGCCTTTATAAAAACATAGGGATGGGTACGGGATACAGATAGTGCCCCGCCCCGTCGGGTCAAACTTCTGAGAAGAAAACAAGGGACGGGGCGGTGGAGCATTAAAGTAAAACAATGTTAAATAAACTCATTCATTATAGTCCACAATTGCCTCAATCCTGTCATAAGCATTAAAGTAAAACAATGAATGAGATTCCTGTCAAAGTCAACTCGTGTATTTACATTTGAATTAAATGATTTTATTTAGGGAAAATTTATTTGTCATCATTCTAACACTATAGTAATGAATACTAACACTATAATGATAATTAATAGTAGCGTGAGCTGTATACTTTTTGTTTAATTAAGCTGAATTAGTATATGCCGGCCTCTTCCTCTTCAAATTAGAACAATGGAATCATGAATCACAATGCCAAAACATATGACTCGTTCATGCTTTTATTGTCCGGCCAAAAAAAAAAATTACTTATCCAAAGTTTAACATATAGCCCTCAATTATGTGGCATTGCTTATATACGATGAATAATTCCCTAAGTACTCAAAAAGACATTGACAACCCTTTCAATTTCAATGATCATACGGTTCTAAAAGTACTAGTATCTATAACAATCGTTATCCTTCACAAATTATATCTCAAAAAATATCTTCTTATACGCCAATTAACCTCAGACAATAAACTGAATTAAGAATGCCATATTAATCTAAACATAAGTGGAATTCACAGAGCTTTCGTTGTACACTCTAATCCAAAAAGCTTGATCTCCCCTACTATCCTCAACTCAATCAATATGTAAACACAGAATAACAAAGACCTTTTTTTATCTTTTAGAAGGATATTATTACCATAGAACTATTAAATCATAAATGAAGATAACCATATTTGTTTATGTAATAAAATCATAATGAATTATTTACCTTACGTTTGCTAAAAAAGATGTATAGTTTTCTTTTGCCAATAAGTGATATTAGCACCGCCTGCTCTCTCTCACATAAATTTGTCGCTAAATGCTTTTAGAGAGTATTCATCTCCATACTATCTGGGCCAATATCAAATAATATATGCGAGACCAATGAGTTTGTTTGATGTTGAAAATCCTTCTAATTCACAAAGATGGTTCTTATATTGTAGAAAACAAATGAACAATTTACGGCTTTTAGCTACATATAGTAAACCCGAGTTTAAGTATGTGACTTTCGGCATTTTATTGGTACAACCAATAACAATATTGAATATTGATCATCTAGTTATTCACCGCAATCTCAATCAAGTAAAATCATCAATAGTATGAGGTTTGATACATCGATTTTCTATAAAGGTCAAGTAAAGATCAAATGATGTGCATTGACACATCAGCGGATAAGACATTTCCTACCTAACCTACTATTTATCCTATTTCTTGGTATGGGAATACAATGAATGCAAAATGTGCAGGTGTATCCACCAATAATGACAATGACAAATTCTTTTCCTATTTATACAGAAAATGTGCAGGTGTATCCACCAATAATGATAATGACAAATTATTTTCCTATTTATACAAAAATGTGCAGGTGTATCCACCAATAATGACAATGACAAATTCTTTTCCTATTTATACAGCTCTGATCTTGTGATGCTCCAGGCTTCAATATCCAATCCCTCTTGAGCCACAATCTTATCGCTCTCCTCATATATGACTATCTATTTTGATAAATGATGAAGCCTTTCGGTCAACCTTTGTATTGTTTTCCTCAAGAAACCTATTGATGCATCTAAATTGCTACCCATTTGTTTCATCAAGATCACGGCTCGCTTGATTTCAGTAGGAGATGCATCATCATACACTTCAACCCTGAAAAGTCGGATCAATGATTTACCAAAATGATCTATTTGCAATGTCGTTGGCTTCGTTGGTATGAATTTCCAAAAGTGATGTAGCCAGTATTCAAGACCAATTCGTTCAATCAAGAAGATTGGTGTGCATTAAGATTGACAATACTCTCATCATCAAGAAGGCCTCATCTTTGACTTTATCATAAAGACTTGTCATTTCCCATGCATCGAAGCTTGCATCAAGACTCTTTGGGAAAACCACAAGTGTTGGAAATATTGTACATTTAATAGCTTCCGGTTTCCATGTATGTAAATGATTACTGGTTTCTAGGTTTGAATCTAGTCTTTTCTTGTTTTCACTATAAGAAGTCATCGAACCTTTGTAAATTCTACCAAATTTGATTAATGAAAATTTGCTTAGTGCAATTCCCTTTGAAGTGTTCAAATTCCATGAAAACCTAGAAGAGTTTTCACTCCATCCTTGAAGAGTCGGGGCTTTTAAAGCTTGCATCCTTGAAGAATTGCAGTCGTCGATCTCGAAGAATCAATGCCATTTCAACTTCCTTGGAGGCCTAGAAGAGCAACCATTGAAGTTTCTATCCTTTTCTTCATTTATTCCATTCTCATTTCTCCCAATTCCATCAAAATTTCGATAAGTCTATAGTGCTTATCTGAAAAGACTTAAAACACGAAAAATTGTAGATCTTCAAGTCTCCATTCTTTTTGTTTTGGGATCAGATCATTCTGATTTAAATCGACAAAATTATGCCTATTTTCCCGAGCTTGTGGAGAACAGAAATTTCTGCTTGATTTCATGACTAAGTTTTCATACATGTGAGTCACTCTTCCAATCCTATTGTTTGAGTAGCTGGCCTTGGTCTACTTTTTTGTTTTAATCCAACTAAGTATCTTTCTTAAGTGCGATTTGGACAATTGGTCTAACTTACCATCATGCACTAGTCGCGGATTGTGGTATCTCACTCTAGGCAGATTTAGTGTTCAGATTGGACAGCAAATCAGATAAAAGGGAAAAGAAGTTTTGAAGTATAACAAAGGGCGACGTGGTTGGCGACTCTCCACCCTAGCTCCTTACCATTCCCGTGGCCGATTCTCCTCTGAATCACCATCCATTGAAGGCAAGTGAAGTTTACACAAGTTCTATATTTTCCCATGAAACTCCAATTTATAAATCAAACTCCATGTCTGATGGATAGATAGAGGAAGAGAACTTAGGGTCTGCTTGAGGATCAATCGATTCACTTGCAACTATTACATGTAGAGTTGTATAAGGGGTCGATGTCGGGAGTGTGCTTCCCTCAATTTTTGTATCACTCTGAAGTAAATTTTTGTTACACAAAACATCCATCTACTTTCGCGTATTATGTGCAAATCTCCGATGAAATTGGTTGTAATGTTTTCTATGTCGCTAATGAAACATGTGACACGAATCGAGATAAGAATGCTTCAAGTGCCATAACTTGGCACTAAGGGACACTTAAGTGCCATAACTTACGAAAGGTACACTTAAGTGCCACATTCGAAGAAAAACAGATCACTTAAGTGCCACTCTGGCCAAAGTCCGGCCAAAACGCCGATGTGGCATTTTTCTGAGGCGAGCCCAAAACGACGCCGTTTTGCTTACCGACATGGCCAAATAATGCAAAAACGGCGTCGTTTTGGGCCGACGTGGTAAAAAACAATTAATGAAAAATTAATTAAACTAAATTAAAAATTAAATTTAGTTAAAATATTTAAAAATAATAATTTAAAATTTTAATTTAGTTAAAATATTTAAAAATAATTATTTTAAAATTAAATTTAGTTAAAATATTAAAAAATAATTATTTTAAAATTAGAAAAATTTCAAAAAATTTCAAAATTTTTAAAATTTTTTAAAAAAGGGGGAGGGGGTGTGGGGAGGCGACGAGGGATCGCCCCTCCGGCTGCCGCCCCCGCCACCGCCGGAAGGGCCGGCGATGGCGGGGGAGGGTCTGCCGGGTCGCGAGTCCTCGCCGGATTTGGGCGAGGGCCACGATCCTTACCCGGATCTAGCCGTGGCGAGGGCTCGCGGCCCTCGCTCGGATTCGATGAGGGTTGGTGGCCCTCGCCCGCCCCGGCCAAGGGCCGCCACCCGCTATGTCGACCCCCGGCGGGCGGCAGCCCTTGGCCCGGCCGGGCGAGGGTCGCCGACCCTCGTCAGATTTGGGCGAGGGCTCGCGAGCCCTCGCCGCCGGTCGGCCGGGGTCGCCGACCCCGGCCGGGCCCGGCGACCTCGACCGACCCTCACCCCGCCGTCGCCGACCCTTCCCGGGGCCGATGGCGGGCGCGGCGGCGGCGGCCGAGGGCTAATCCCCGCCCGCCTCACCCCCTTTTTTTTATAATTTTTTTAAATTTTTCTAATTTAAAAAATATATTTTTTAATATTTTAACTAAATTTAATTTTTAAATAATTATTTTTAAATATTTTAACTAAATTTAATTTTAAAATTATTATTTTTAAATATTTTAACTAAATTTAATTTTTAATTTAATTTAATTATTTTTTATTTTTATTTTTTACCACATCAGCCCAAAACAACGCCGTTTTTTTGCATTATTTGGCCACATCGTGAGCAAAACAACGTCGTTTTGGGCTCGCTTCGCGGAAAAATGCCACGTCGGCGTTTTGGCCGGACTTTGACCGGATTGGCACACAAGTGATCCATTTCACTCCGATTTTGGCACTTAGGTGTACCTTTCGTAAGTTATGGCACTTAAGTGTTCCTTTGCGCAAAGTTAAGGCACTCCAGGGGTCCGCACGTCGACATGAATCTCTAGCAATTGTCATGTTAATCCTGCGATGGTAGCATAATCTTGTAGCAATGGCAAGATTGGCACATTTTTTTGTCGTATTTTGTCTAATCAGCAAAATCCAATGTGGATCATCTCTAATCACGTTACTTAGAAGTCCCATATATACTTTTGATTAGTTCAAACTAAAAGAAATCTAAATAATACGTGACATCATTTTTATAGTTTTAGTAAATGTTTGGTTTACGATATAAGAAAACACCTTTATTTACAGATGTATATCAGTTGGAAACAAGACCGCAAGTTCAAATCAATGTGCAATGCAAGTATCGAATACATGCAATAATTTTTCATATGAACTCTCGCCAATATACTCAAATGCATACAATAGTATGCATGATACCGTTCATCATTTATATAATTTAACACGAGTCCACATTTTAGTCTTATTGAACATAATTTATCGTCTAAATTAGCCCTATAGACAAGTGAAACTTTAGCAGAGCTAAAAACATCCATTTCCACATTGTATACTATGTACTAACTCATTTACATGTCGAATTTGTAAAGTTGCCATGTCTACAGTGATTTCTCGAAAACTTAAGGTTGGTTGTCAAATTTCCTTAAAATTTGAATATTCATTAATGAATAAATGTGCAACCCCGTTTTGGACTGGACCATTCTGATAGACCTACCTTTAACGACAATTGCTTCTATGGAAATATGTACTAACTGCAAATATGCAAGTTTATCCACAATAATAATGAGTATGGCCAATACATTTGCCTATATATACAATCCTTCATCATTTGTCGCACCATGCTTCTTTACTCTTGTTAATTTGCCTCACAATCAGCCCCCAATGACAAGGTTATTACGCATAAAAAAACGACCAGATTCCAAGCAATTGTTACGAGCGTGTAAGATTATTTTTTTAGTTTTTCGAATTTACAAACGTCATAAATATTATCTTCACAAAAATAACATTTTTTTATCTCCACAAAAAAAAAAAATATTAATAAAAGAAATTTGTGATATGTAAAACACTCTGAGGGTTGAGCGGACTCCAGTCCAGCTTTTTCGCTTTGCCCCTTCGTTTTTTATTCTATATCAATTCACAAACCCTACAAAACTAAAAGAAATTAAGCAAACTCAAAAGGAAAACGTAAAACCCAAAATCCAACCTTCCCCATTTTGCCAATTTTCTCATTTTGTAATTGTTATTATCTTCTAGAAAACTTCTACCAAAACCTGCCATTGGTAATATTTCTTACTATGGGAACATGCTAAATGCAAATTGTGCAACTAAATCCACAACAATAATGAGTATGACTAGATACTTTCCTATTTATATGTGCCAAGTTTATCCAAAACAATAATGAGCATGACCAAATATTTATATATTTATATATTTATAGAGCCATTCATCTTTTGGTGCTCCACGCCTTAGCCAACTGAATTTCTTTTTCTTTCTTACTAGTCCTTCAAGCACTTCCAAGCAAGACCCTTGTGATGCCTACAAAACAAAGAATCCAGCATGGTATCTCACCAGCATATTTGAAACCCTCTTTTGCATGCATCCAATGGTCATGTCTCCAGTACTCGGACCTTGCATCTAAGTAAGTATCGGATAAATGATTTACCAAAAAAATGCTTTGTTCTTGGTGAGGCATATCAAAATATGTATACTAGTTTAATAGTTTAACTGTTATCAGAGATCTTTCCAACCAATGGTAGTGGAAACTACTTTAATTTATAATAGGAAATGGATGTTAGCTTGATATGACAGAATCTTAGGATATGGAGGAAAAATTGTAATTCTATCTCATTGTGTATTCCTTGTTCATGTATTCATCTATATATTACAAAGAAAGAGAATCAAGGAAAGGATATACACGATTACAATTTCCTACTTTATCTCTGAATATCTTCTACTGAATCAAATAAAATCAAAGTCTACAATAAAATCGCAACCTTCTCCAATACTCCCCCTCAAGCTGGTGGCTTATATAAGTCAAAGACACCTAGCTTGCTTAGCAAATAAGTATGCTTTCTTTAGCATAAAGGCTTAGTGAAAAGATCCGCTGGCTGCTCCACTATTCCAATTCCTCGAGTTGTGATGATTCCTTCTTGAATTTTTTCTCAAGTAAAGTGACAATCAACCTCTATATGTTTTGTCCTTTCATGAAAGACTGGATTTGTTGCTAATTTAAGTGCAACATCATTATCACAGAATAACTCAATTGCTCCATCAACTTATACTCCAAGATCCAAAAGTAGGCCTCATATCCAAATTATTTCACAAACCGTTTTTGTCGTAGCCCGATATTCTAATTCTGCTGATGATAAGGAAACGGTTGATTGCTTTTTAGTTTTCCATGAAATCAAGGATCTCCCTAAATTGATGCAGAAGCTTGTGATAGATCTTCTAGTCATTGGACAAGTTGCATAATCAGTATCGTAATAAGATTTCATCTTCATGTCACAATCTCAAGACAACAATATTCCAAGTCTTGGGCAGCCCTTCAAGTATTTTACAACTTTCAATGCTGCATTCATATGAGACTGCTTCGGATTATGCATAAATTGATTGAGTATTTGCACTGCATATCATATATCGGGTCTGATCATAGTAAGATAGATCAATTTCCCAACGAGTCGTTGGTAACCTGATGGATCTTGAAGCAACGGGTCTTCATCAGATGATGAGGTAGCCTTGTCATATTCAAATGTTGTAAGCTTGACATTTTGTTCAATGGGAATGACAGTTGGCCTACATCTTGATAGCCCTGTTTCTGATATAATTCCAAGACAAATTTCCGCTAACTAAGACATATCCTTTTATTAGATCTAGCTATTTCAATACCAAGAAAATATTTTGGAGGCCCCAAGTCTTTGATATGGAAATGGAAATGCATATGCTCTTTAAATTTTCTAGTGGCAGAGTCATCATTTCCCATAATGAGTATATTATCAACATATATTAGCAAATAAATTGATGAAGTACCTTTGGTCCATGTGAACAATGCATAATCATGTTTAGAGTGTTGAAATCATGCACTTATGAGCGCATTAGTAAACTTTGCATACCACTGCTAAGAAGCCTGCTTGAGTCCATATAGGGACTTGTGTAGACGACATACTCGAGACACCCCCTATCTGTGAAGTCCCTGTGGAAGTTCCATGTAGATTTCTTTGTCAAGATCACCATGAAGGAAAGTATTATGGACATCCATCTGATGTAAATCCCAATTGCGAAGTGCAGAAACAGAGAGGAAAGAACGAACAGTGACCTCCTTGGCAACAAGGGAAAAGGTCTCATGAAAATCAAAACCTTCCCGTTGAGTGAATCCTTTGGCAACCGGTCAAGCTTTGTAGCATTCAATAGAGCCATTTGCCTTATATTTGATTTTATATACCCATTTGCACCCAATCGGTTTTCTATATTTAGGCAGTGAGACTAAGTCCCAGGTATGATTATCATAAGTGCATGTAACTCAATTCCATGGCCTACTGCCATCTTGGATCACATGCCACTTCTTCATAGGAGGAAGGTTCATGTTCCTCTAATATGCAACTAATGCAACACATGTTCTTGGGATAGTCAATTAAAAGATACATAAGAAGATATAGGATAATGTGTACCTTGGGACTACAAGGTAGAGCATATGTAGTCCTTGGTCCACGTAGGTGGACGAGTATGATGCCCTATCATCTTGGTGGCTCTACAATTTGTTGTTCAGATGAAGTTACTTTGATATGTTGCTGTGGTGATGACTCATCTTCTTCATGAGATAACATTGGTGACTCGATTATTGAGTTCGAGTATTCTGGAGTTGCTTCTGGTATGTTGTTCGCTGGAATGAACAAGTATTGAGTATTCATAGACAAATCTTCTTCAGATAACAACGGACGATGATTTGACATCGCTGCAGTCGTCTGATTATTATATGCCGATTCCTGAAATGGAAATATATCCTCATGGAAAACAACATCCCGGTTAACGAGAAATCGACCTGTCGATAGTTCCATGACCCTATATCATTTCTGTAAAAGAGAATATCCCATGAAGACACATCGAAGAGCACGAGGATCCATTTTGTCCCGAGGTCCCATAGTTGTGGCATAGCATAGACAACCAAAAACTCTCAAATGTTCTATGTCTAGTGACTTTCCAAAGAGCATTTCAAATGGAGATTGCCCTTCAAGAACTCTAGTTGGCATGCGATGAATCAAATAAGCCGCCATGACCACACAATATCCCCAGTAAGATTCAGGAATGGATGCTTGGTATTTAAGGGCTAGCGCTACTTCTTAAAGATGACGATGTTTACACTCTACGACGCTATTTTGTTGAGGAGTGTACGTGAATGAAGTTTCATGAAGTATTCCATGGGATGCAAAGAAAGAGATACATTATGTGGTGAAAAACTCTCGTCCATTATCTGTGCGAATATTTTGAATAGAAGCATCAAACTAACTTTTAATCAAGGAAAGAAAATTCACATTATTTGAGAATGTTTGGCTCTTGGATTGCATAAGAAATACCCATGTGGCACGAGTGTAGTCATCAACAATAGACATGAAGAATCGAGAGCCATCATGATGAGGGGTATGATAGGGACCCCATATGTCAACATGAATTAAAGAGAAAGCGTTAATGGCTCGAGACATGCTTGTAGGAAATAGAGATCGAGATTGTTTTGCTGAGGGACAAATTGAGCAATTTGGGTAAGGGAAACGAGCACTATGACTCAAGCGTTGATGATAAAAGAAATTTTTATTGCTAGTTGCTACATTAGAAATGCTTTTATGTAGTAATGAAAAATCAAAATCCCTTGGAAAGCTGATCTAAAAATAAAGTCCTTGCACAACACTAGCCAACTCCCATCATTTTGCTAGTCAAACGATCCTAAAATGAACAATTTTGGGAATTGAATTCAACATGACAATGGTTGTCTTCACAGATTTTGGACACTGATATAAGATTGAATTCAAAATTATGAATGTATAAGACATTCTTAAGGATAATGTGCTCACTAAGATGGACAATTCCAATTTTGGAAACATGAGTAGGGAGTCTAACAGACATAGAAGGGTGGATTTTTCGATTGTAGGAAAATAAATCATCATCACATATTATGTGGTCACTGGCGCCCGAATCGATTATCCATGCATCAACTGAAATATTACTATTTTTGAAAATGGAAGTACCTGAGAAACCCGCAGTGTTGTCTGTAGTTTTCAATTGATGCAATGTCTTCATGATGTTCTGGTATTGATCATTAGAAATTGGCTAATTTGCCCTATCATTGCCTTGAGTCATAATCTGATAGGCAGAATAATCCCTTTCTCTTTTCTCTTTATCAATTGGTTTCCTATGTAATTTCCAACAAGTATCTATAGTGTGATGTGGCCTTTTACAATAATCATAATATTTACCTTTAATTCTGGAATTTTGTCCATTCCCCTTGATGACGTGGCACTTCGTGGACCATAGGATTGCTTAAAATTGAGGGTTGATGTGGCCAAATGAGAGGCATTCGATTCAACTGCACGGATCGCCAAATCTCCATCATTAGATCCATACTTGTAATGTGAGCCATCCAATCCCCCTATGTAATCTCCACCGTCCATTTTAGGGTTAGTTCCTTCTTCCTCCCAGCTGCCATTTCTCCCTGTTCATGCCTCTCTCACCCCAGCAGGCTGCCTGAGGGTCCTTGGCGTTCACAGCGGTGGCCTAAACCAGGCACCAGCTGCTCGTTGTGACGGCCCCACCGGAACCGCGAGTGTCACAACCTCCCCCATCTTCACATATTCTGCCGTCACGAGCCTTTGATTTTCTTCTTGAACCTCTAGTTCATAGATCCAGTCGAGAGAGGAAACGAGATCCATTGCTAGGATCTAGGATCGGAAGGACGAAAAATTTTCGTTCAAGATCAAGAGGAACCGGGTAACTTTCTCTCTTTCTTTGATTTTTCTGTATTGTGCAAGTGTGGTTTCGGGCCCCTCGAGCTCCTCCTTCGCCAACTTGAGCTCATTCCACAGAGCCGAGAGCCGGTTGAAGCAAGCGGTAACTAGAAGGTTCCCTTGCTTCAACTCGATCATTACTTGAGTGAGCGAGAAGAGTTTCGCCCGATCCAACTTCCCATACATTTCGCGTATGTCCTCCCACATCTTCTTTGGGTCTTTAGTTGGTGGCAAGCTGGCGGTGACATCGGGGGCTATGCAGTTCCCGATCCAAGTGCGAACGAGTTGGTTGCACTTGTGCCAAACTCATTCATTTGGTCGTCGGCCGAGAGGGGGACAGTGCCATCAATAAAACCGTCCTTCTCTTTGGTCACAAGGGCTTGCCAAAAATCCCAAGCCCATGCATTGGAGTTGTCGGGGTCGGTGAGCTGCAAGGAAATAAGATGAAGTTCCGATCCGTCGACCGCCGAAGTGTACAACGGATCTCCGAGTTCTAAATGGAAGTCGGCAGCCGAAATCGCCCACAAGTAAAGACCGAGTTGCAGTCCCGGGTAGGGATTCCCCCCTTGACCCGCCGAGCTTGTTTCGAGTTGGTGCCATCCTATCCATTGGGTTGGAATCCGACGCTAGAATTCTCTCCTGATTGGCTATGTTGCGTCCATTGCTAATTTTGTCCAACAATCCATGGATTTTGAACATGAATTCATTGCACTGGTGGGCACTGAATTGGGTCAAATTGTTGGACTGAAGTTGGAATCAATGGGTGCTGATTAGGAGCGTGTTCATCTTGCGGTATATCAATTTGATTTTGTGGTAAGTCATTAGGTGAGTTCTCCATAGTAGGTGGGTTCTTTTCTCGATCTTTTCTAGTGCTTGACTTCTGAATATGCGAGGGCAATTCACAAGAGTTCGCAGAGGCAGAGCAATTCACTTCTAGTCACCGCTTGTTGTTATTTCTGCTTGATTTGTTGCGGTTTGAACTAATGAATTCCTAACCGATGTGTCAATTTGTTTTGTAGAAAGAAATCTGCAACAACAATTGAAAAAGAACTACCGAAGGCAATTCGGGGTATTTGCAGAAGCTAGATTAGAACGCTAGGCTCTGATACAGAATCTTAGGATATGGAGGAAAAATTGTAATTCCGTCTCATCATGTATTCCTTGTACATGTATTCATCTATATATTAAAAAAAAAAAAAAAGAATCAAGGAAAGGATATACACAATTATAATTTCCTACTTTATCTCTGAATATCTTCTACTGAATCAAATAAAATTAGAGTCTACAATAAAATCGCAACCTTCTCCAACACAATACGATGAATTATAACTTTCAACCGTAAATAGCAGTTTATCTATGCACTTTATGGTAGTGGGGTAAGTACACTATCAGTGCCAAAAGTTGTGTACGGCGCTCACTTTGGTGCCAAAAGTTTCCATCAAATCACTTAAGTGCCAAATCGAAGAAAAAATGATCACTTTGGTACCACCGGCGAGAGATTCCAACCAGAATGATTATGTGGCTTTTATATTTTTTTTTAAAAAAAAAAGTCGACGTAGCTTAAGACTGTCCACGATGGATGGCATAAAATGACGCCGTTTTCCTTTCTTTGTAAGAAACGACGTTGTTTTATACCATTCCACGTGAATTCACATAAGAAATGATGTCGTATTGCTTTACAGCCAAAAACGGTGCCACTAAAGAGGGAGTAAAATAGGGTTCGTATACGATTCTCGCTTGACGCCAACCATAACTCACTCACCCATCGTCGTTTGGTCACCCACCATCGCTCGCCCGCTGTCGCTCGGCCACCGTTGTAGTTGCGTTGTCGTTCATGGTCATTCGCTGGCTGTGTCCCCAACTCTCGCTCACTTAGGTTTGTCATGTTCTCTACGTGGGTCAATTTAGTGAAAAATTGAGAGTTCCGACGGGGAAGTTAGGGCACAAAGAGCAAATTGAGGGCTCGGCTCAAGGGGAAAGTGGTGGGGAAAGTGGTGGGGATCTCACTTTGATGGGAACCGAATAGAAAAATTGAGATTTCCATCATTCGTTCGCTTTCTTTTGTGGGGACCGAATAGAAAAATAGGGTGCAGAGAGGAAAATGGGGGCTCAACTCGGAGGGAAACAGTGGTGGGACCTTACTTTGTTTAATTGATTGGATTGCTTCTGTAGGGAACCGAATGTAATTGAATTGAAAAATGGGTGGTGGGGGCCTCACTTTGTTTATTCAATTCGGTTTCCTTTTTTTCTATAAAGGCACCGAATTGAATAAATTGGTCGCATTCGTTTCTTAACAACAAAACGACAAAGGCCTGCATGTGAAGTTGCTGATTCTATCATGTGGTCCCAAAAACTAATGAATTTTTTTTTTCATTGGATGCAGCATCGACATGGACGAGAATCAGGTAGGCGTCATTGTTTGCTATGGTGGAGAGTTTGTTATTGGCACCGAGGATTGAGAATATACTGGTGGAAATGAATGTATTATCTATGTCAATGTTTGGAAGTCATCATATATTGATTTTCTAAGGGATTTGGTGTATTTTTTACAATGCAAAGTGCAAAAACTACATTGCTGTGTTCCTGGGAATGAATTGAATGATGGCTTGAGATTTTTTAATAATGATAATGGTATTAAGGATATCATTTACTATTATCTTCACGGCAAGTAAGCTAAGGTATATTGAGTAGTATAGTGATAATGAGAATGGTGAGGATAAGGATGAGGATGGGGATGGGGATGAGCATACCACCACTGAAAGAGAAGAAGTGAGGGATCCTATTTAAGTGAGTAATCAGGTCGAGGATGAGTTTAGGTTAGATGAAGGGCAAAATGAGATGGAGAGAAGTCATATTGATAGAGATGAACAAACAGAGAGATGTCCTGAAATCTTGGGTGAAGATCTGGGCAATAAAGACTTCATTGGATTAGAATGGGAAATTGCTATATCCAGTGAATTGGAAGATGAATATTTGGCTTTAGTAAGTTTCCCAAGTGACGAAAATGATGATGAACTCACACAATCAAGACAAAAGCAAAAGGAATTTCTCAGAAAAAAAAAAATTACAACTTCAACAAAAAGGCTCGAGCTAGTAAATAGGGATGGAGCTCCAGCTGAAAGTAATAGAAGTGAAGATGAAGAAAGCTGTGGCGATGAAGTTGCTGGTTCGAAAAATGAGCTTGACGATGATGATGAAGAACCTGCTCGTGGAAAAAAAAAAAGTAAGTACCCTTGCTATGATCTGACTGTTGATAAACTTGTTTTGTCTGTGGGCATGAGATTTAACGATGCCAAACAGTTCAAGGAAACTGTTGTCAAGAACTCCATTACTAAACAAAGGAGCGTTGAATTCATTAGAAACACGAAGAAATTTGTGAGAGCTAAATGTTCTCAAAACCCAATTGTTCATGGAAGCTCTATGGCGCGCTGAGTAAGAAGGGTCATTCCAGATTAGGTCATTTTAGGAGAAGCATGCTTGTCCAATTATATTTAACAATAAAATGGTAACAAGTGTATGGTTATCGAAGCATTTTTTCAATACTATCAAAACAATGCCCGAGATCAAGAGTCCTCAATTTCAACTATTAGTGAATGAGCAATTATGGGTTAATGTGTCAAGGAATCAATGTAAGAGAGCTAAGATGAGGGTGATGAAAATATTGATTGGTGGGTATAAGGAAGAATATGCGCAAGCATAAGATTATGCTAACGAATGCATGTTTCAAAACCCATTTAGTATGATATATGTAGAGGTTGTGGAGAGGTCACTCCCTGATCTTGGGCCTAGATTTGATAGATTTTATGTTTATTTTGATGCATGCAAACAGGGCTTCTTGGCTGGTTATAGAAGAATTATAGGATTAGATGGATGCTTTCTAAAGGGTTTATGCAATGGAGAGTTGTTGGCTGCTGTGAAGAGAGATGCCAATAATCAAATGTTTTTGATAGCTTGGGCGGTGGTGAAGATAGAGAACAATGATATTTAGTCCTGGTTCCTCAAAAATTTAATGGCTGATCTTGAGATAACCGATGGGGGAGGATGGGCATTCATGAGTGACCAATCGAAGGTAATTCCATTATCAATTAATTCATTCCCTTTTAATATTAATCACTTGCATATTTTTCCTAACTTGTATTTATTGGTTTGAATTTTTGTAGGGATTTATTCCTGCATTAACTGAGTTGATGCCACATGCTAAGCATACAATATGCGCAAGGCATATTTATGCAAACTGGTCAAGGAACTTCAAAGGAGATAAACTGCAGAAGCAATTCTAGTTGATAGCGAAGAGTACCAACATGGCTGATTTCATATTAGCCAAACAAGGATTGTTGTAGCTAACAAAGGAAGGTTTTGATACACTCTTTCCAGACGGAAACTAAGCATTAGTGTCAGGCTTTTTCAACAAGAGTTCAAATGTAATATCATTGATAACAACCTCAGTGAAACTTTCAATGGCATAATTTTAGAGGCCACGTGCAAACCAATCATTAGCATGCTTGATGAAATTTGAGTTATGGTCATGACTAGACTGCATAGGCAAGGAGATGAGGCTACGAAATGGACTAGAGACTATGGTCCTAGGATTGTGAAGAGATTGGATACAAACATTGCTGCTAGTAGGTTTTGCCATCCAGTTTGGAATAGAGATAATGGATATGAGATTATTCAAAATCATGATAAGTATGTTGTCAAGCTGGATAGAAAAAAGTGTTCATGCCGAGCCTGGCAACTGAATGGAATTCCTATGCCCATGCCATTTGTGTTATTCAGATGAAGCAAGAAAACCTAGATGATTACCTAAATGATTGGTACAAAAAAAGCCCATACCTTACTTCGTACCAATTTATGATGCAGCCCATTAGAAGCAACAAATTTTGGGAGCCAACAAATCATGAAAGCATTCTACCTTTGCCACTGAAGAAGCAAATAGGAAGTCCAAGAAGGAGACGAATAATGTAGCAGGAAAAGACATCAAGTCAAAGGATGAGTAGGACTAGGGCAAAAATGAAACGCTCCTATTGTCACAAGGAATGGCACAATAAAAGATATTGTGAACTAAAAAAGCAACATCAACAGTGAGATGTAATGGCTGATTTAGTGCCAAGGACAGGACCTACTGAAGAGTTTCTTGTTGGGCCTATTGAAGAGAGGACATAAGGCCCTAATGTAATGCTTACTGAATGGCAGACAAAAAGCCCTACTGTAAGGTAAGTATTCTATTTGCCTCGATAACTTTTCAGTTCATATTCGATAAAATTTGATGGTTGACCATGTGTACTGGCTTCTCTTGTGCTTTTCTTCTGTCATGCACTTGTAATTTGAGAAGTTTTCTCCATTTGTTTCCACCATAAAAATGAGTAGATCTCTAATTATTCATTGTAGTTGGTCATAATCCTAATACAATACATTGTTGTAAGGTCTACTAAAGAGCCAAAACAAGGCCTTGTTATAAGATCAAGTGCAGGCATAGGGATTGGAATGGGCAGGACAGCAACAACAACAACTGAGTCCACTATTGAGCAAACGAGAGAAAAATTTCATGTAAGTTGTATATCGATGTGTTTGTCTTTTATGGGCTGAAATTTAAATTTATTATGTGTTTCTCAGGTGAGAAGACAAGCAACTACACAAGTTGCAGAAGTTGCTTCTATTGCTGCTGAAAATGATGCACCACAGCGAACAGGAGAGGTTCTTGGAAAAATATTAAGACAATATGGTTATGGGATTTACACAAATGAATGTACTGGAATGACTATTTTGAATGTAAGATTTATAGGCCTCATGCATTTAATTTGTTGTACTTCAATTCATTTGGTTGATAATATCGCTATGTTTTTGTAGCCTGGGAGAACTTCGGAGGTACTTCTCTCTCAAGATGGGTCAACTCAAAAATCAATGGCACAGCCAAAGAAAAGTGCTCTAAAGAAGAAGATAACGGGTATAGCTGCAAAACATCCATCCAAAAAAAACCCAGCACCAGTTCCATCTCAACCAACGATTGGGAGCAATAGTGATCATATGGACCAACACATGACACATGCTAGAACAAAAATAGCCACTGTCAAGAACAAAGGAAAGGAGGTGACATAAAGCTCAGTTAAAAAACCTGCACATCCAATTCGAAAGAGTACTTGGATTATGAATCAATTCAAAGCTCCAAAAGAAAAAGGAGATCGAGGTGTTGTGCATATTGACTGATGGGAGGGTATTGGACATGGTCTCTTTTTATGTAGTGCTGGACATGGTCCTTTTTATGTTTTATTTTTTTAGGAGGGTGCTAGATATTATATCTTTATTGATGATAGTTGTTGACATTGTATTTGAAGGACGGGTGCATATTGCCATTGGTTTTTTTTTTTTTTTTTTTTTTTTGAAGAGGTTGATGAACCTCCGGTGATTGAGGAGAAGTTAGACATGTTTTTCTTTTGTAAACAATCAAGTAATGTCAATTGCAATAGCTGTTTTTGTTATTTTCTCTTGTGTTGGTTTCAGCTAGATGTGGGCATATATTGTTGTGGGAGCTAATGAATCAAAATGTTCTTATGAGGTTGATATTATTTTAGATGTGTGCATATACTATTGCAGGTTGAAGTTATGGATGCTAATGAATTTATGAGTTCTGGTTGTATGTGTTGGTGCAAGAACAAAATGCACCAGCTCGCCTTGGTGTAGTTAGTGGAGCTACATCTTCTTGCATGAGCAATTTTGGGTGTTGGTATATCTTGTTACATCAACACTTGTATGGGCTAGTGCAAGAAGATGCACCAGCAACCCAACTAGTGCAAGAACAAGATGCACCGCGACTGGTGCAAGTCAAGTGACGTTTGAAACTAACATGTTCTTTTTTAAAAAACTTATGCAACACAAGTGATCACTTTGTAATCGCGACTAGTACTTAAATGATCACTTTTATAAAAACTTGACACTCGAGTGATCACTATTTACAACTTATGGCATTGAAATGGTCAATCGTGAATTTGCCACCATCCCTTAATTTCGCTATGGTTTGCAGTTGCAACAAACGAGCAAACTAACAAACCATTATATCTTAAGCAAAAACTAACTAAAACAAACATTGACAATACACAACTAAACAATAAAACTTTTAAGTGCTCACAACTAATGCATTACAACTCCAACCTTCCATTTCTACCATAAATTACACAAAATTTTCTGCTCCATACAAAAATTGCAGCAAAGCAAAAACACATTTTACTTTGATTTCCACGTCTTTGACTATGGTAGACACACAAACTTCTACTCATCACTTACTTCACGTTTGAATAAACTACATAAGAGAATAACAACACAATCAACGCTCAATAAAAGTTTCTTTCAATTTTCAGCCTTGAAACCTCCCTCTTCAAATGGTTGACCAGAGATGTTAAACCCTTCATTTGAGTTTGCATTGAGTCGACATCCTCTAACTCATCCATTAATGTAGGTGGAGGTTGATGTTGGCCTTCAAGTAACTCCAAGATCATCTCTGTCGCTCTATCAGAGAATTTCCTATCAACCCATTTGAAATATTTATACTTCGAGCCTTCTCTATATTTGCCGCACCCATGGAATATTCTCCTGGGATTCAACCGAGTCCAAGATGTTCTTCTCAGACTCAGCAACCCACAATAATAGTAACACTCACCATTTAATTTGCTTTTTTTTTCATAGAAATGTGAGCCGCTGCTGAAGTTTCTGAAGCTTCGCCTCCATTTGCAAGAGTAAGCTGATAACTTTGGGAGAAAATCGAAGTATGCACTCGAATTGGTCGAATTGAGGATTTAGGGTTTTCAACTTCCGGTTCTAGTCAAATTTGGGGATTTAGGGTTTCTTATTTGGGGGAAAAGACGCTAAACGGCGTCGTTTTGTTATTTGTATGCTGATTGTACTTTCTGGCGATCCACATCGGCTTCAAAAATTAATAAAAAACTGTCACGTCGGATTTCCGGCCAACCATATCGACATTGGCACTGAAATGATCATCTTTCAAAAATTTTGGCACTTAAGTGATCCGACGGAAACTTTTGGCACCAAAGTGAGTGCCGTATATAACTTTTGGCACTAATAGTGTACTTACCCCGTTTTATTATGTACATGCAATTACTATGTTCAATATCATGAAATTGACATAGGTGCTTTCATCCATCAAATGCTTCATTTTGATAAGATATCTCTCTCAAATAATGATTATGATATCCTGGATCTTTTTTGTTTGAATAACAACACGAGGCACTGAGATGGTGAAGAGATGGAAAAGAGCTCTTGCAGCAGTGAAGTTTGCTCCATTCGAAGTGCTACTTTGTTGCTAAACGATGTCCTAGACTTCAATCCTTTTTGATGTAGTCACTATACTTACCATCCTCCGCAGTTGAATGTATATGAAGCCGAGAATTGGGAAGATGTCCCGAGACATATGCGCTGGTAGGTTTCTTAGTGTGAGGTTTACCTAGTGTTGACACCTAAATTTTGGCGACCCATTTAGTCATTATGGGTAATTTTATAATTCATTTGCGTAGCATTAATTTTAGGTGCGTTTATTTTTAATTTACATGTTTTGCATTTTTATTTTTTGGACCGGTGACGGATGGGTTCAATTTAGTTGGACCGAGCCCACGAAGCGAGCAAGTTGGCCCAAGCCCATGTTTTTTTTAATAATTGAAAATTATCTCATGTGAATGGAAATTTTGAAATTTTCCCAGGATATGGTTAATTCGGATAGGGCAAGTGGAAAAGCAAATATTGCGTTCGGCGAAACGAATATTGTGTTTGAAAAAAAAGAATCTTCGTGGATATCAATTTGAAAAAATTAAAACCCTAATCCGAGGCTTATAAATAGGATTATTCATGTAGGATGGAGGAGGGTCTTCTTTCTTCGTTTGAGGAGGAGAACACAAAAGAAAAAAAGAAGAAAGTGAGAAAAAACACAAAAGAGAAGGGAGAGGGATCCGTGCGTGGAAGGAGCAAAAAAGCAAAAGTAAAAAGGGTGAAAGTGCAACAGAGAATTGGACAGGGAAGGGACGTGTGCAGCAGGCCAACAGTAAAAAAGAAAGAGAAAAAAAAGCAAAAGGAGGGGGCACTGTTCATCTTCTTCGGTGAACCACAGCCGCCGACCAGCAGCCCGACGCCCGCAGCGCACCACCCGCGACCAGTTGCTGCCGCCGGTCTACCGCGTCGCGCCGCCGCGCCCGTACGCCACCGTCTCCGCCTTGCTCGTCGGACGCCGCACACCTCCCCCTAGATCCGCCTGCTCCGCCTAAGCGACGAACCCACTCCAGTCGCACCGCCCTCGGACCCCTGTCCGAGGTCGCTCCACGTCGCCCTCTGCCTGGCCGATCCCCTCCTCCATCGAGATCCTGAAGCTTGGAGCCTGACGCCGCTGCCACTGCCGCTCCGCCAGCCACCTCCACGATCCAGCTTGCAGCAGCGGATCCCACCGCGCGGACCCGCAACTCCGCCTCCGCGCTACTCGACCCCGAGCCGCCCATCGTTCGCTGCCGGTTCACCTTTGCCGGAGCCCCTCACCGGACTGACGGTGACCCCCACGAGCACAAGCCGTGTGTGTGGGAAGGGAGAAACAAGAAAAAAAAAAAAAAAGAGAAAGAAAGGGGAATTAGGTAGTTTTTTTTATTATCTTTTTACTTTTACTTTTACTTACTTTCTTTATAGTTTTGTTTATTTTATTCTTTCTATTTGTTAGGTTATGTTTTTGGTTATGTTATTTTATGGTTTTTTTTCTTTTTAGTCTAGGAATTTAAATCGTGATAATGGATGCAATATTCGTAAAATCTTTTAGGCATTATCTTTAAGGTGTTGCCCAAAATTATGTAATTATTAATTTGGTCCGTAAGACGTCGGATCATTTTTTTTTTTTTTTTATTATATTAATTTTTGGGCATTTTGATGATATTTAAATTGCTAAATCATTATAGTTATTAATTTGATCCGTAAGATTTCGGATTAGATTTTTAATTATTTTGATTTCTTGTCTTGACGTTCGGGGTTAAAAACTATTCGTTAATTTGACCCGTGAGATAACGGGTTATTTTTTCGTTTATTTTAATCCTTTATTTTGTTGAATATCTTGCTTGTTAGATTTAATATTTGTTTTAGAAAATCACTAAGAAAAATCAAAAAGACATTTGGATTAGGATTTCAATTGGTTCTAGAATATTTCTTGTTATTTTGCATATCTAGAATAGGGATTTTATTTCGAATTTAAGAAAATATAAAAAAAAAAAAATGCATTCATTTAGGTTGTTAGTTTTTTTATTCGAATTGCACATTTAATTATGTGTTAATTTTAATTTCGAATTTCATAAAGAAAAGCAAAAAAAATCATCATGCATATATCATTTAGAATTAAGGCATTATTTGCATGTCATTGCATGTTAGGTTCGTTGCATGTTTGATTTTATTTAGATAGATCTTTTGAGATAGATTGCATTATAGATTAGGAACTTTCAACTTAAGATAACATACTAATTTAAATTAAGATTTGACCTAACTCAATTCTTAATGTAAGTTGGATAGAATCTTAATCTAGCTAGATAATTTTTGCATTTTTCTTAATTTCGAATTTCATGAAAAATACAAAAAAATTTGTCTTAGGGTAGATTCATTCAATTTTTAGGATAGATTGCATTTTTAAAGTAGAAACATCAAATGCACGTCATTTAGTTTATTTAAGTTCATTTAATTAGAATTTTCTTGTCATTAGACTAAGTCATTTAATAAATGTCACGTGACATATAGCTTGCATATTAAGTTGCATGAGGCATGTCATTTTAGTTTAAATACTTTTGTATGTCATTGCATCGCATTGCATGTTATTATAATTAGATCATTTAGATTGCATTTAATTATTGCATTTCTTCATGTCATATAGTTTAGGTCATGTTGTCATGTCATATTAGGTTATTAGCATGCATCGCATGATTTTCATTAAATAAAGTGAAAACAAAAAAAAATTGAAATTGCGTGCTAATTAGAAATCATATCTAGGATTGTTTATATGATTTTTGATCTAACAACGCAGATGCTTTCGTTACTTTAAGATATGTCTTGCATTATTTTATTCGTTTTCTCGGGTGTTAAATTGGTGGTCTGTACACTCGCATGATCGCCTCACACGTTAGGAAAATGAATTAAAATCAAATCAAGTTGTTTGCAAAACATTTTTGAAAATTAAAAAGAAATGGTACTGAAAGGGCACTAGGATAGTCTAGTGTAACAAAGTCCCCGTACCCTTAGTCTCTGGTTCGTAGGAGTAAAATAATACTCCCATTATTTTACTTAGGCGTCTAATCGACCTACCCTAAACCGATTAGTGGCAACTCCTAGATAATGATCTTTTGCATGTTAAATCCTAAGTCGCGATTTGGTATGGGCTTGGGAGAGCCCGAGCTAAGTCTAGGCTTAGCAATCCATTAACCTAGTGTTAGGTGGCAAACCTCGAAAATCGGGTCGCGACACCTAGGTTTCCATACTTTTGTCCACATGGGATCCCTCATTTGATAAAAGTGAGTTACTGCTCTCCCTCCTTCAAAAATTATAAAGGAAGAGAACACGGGAACAAGTTGAATGGTCGACAAGTTTGATGTTTCATGTATCTGATGTAAAATTGTACGAGAGGCAGTCAATTTGAATGTTTTGTGTGGGTGTGAGCTTCCCTTGATATTAGATCAAAATATAAATCTTCAAATATAAAATTAATGTTAATTGTAGTTATAGTGCCTTCAATGATATGCAAGTCTATTTTCAACCAATGTATTTCAGCCAAAAAAGTATCCAAATTCAAGTGATGGTAAATTTTCTCATAATTGGATGACTAATCAAAATATTGACGTGATCAATGTGGTCATAGTACACAATACACTTCAGTTACGTAAAAAATGGACTTTTAGATGTTTAGTGCCGAGTTTGAAAATTGGACAAACATCAGGGGTTATTCTTGTTTTCCATTTTGATATCAAACCTTGGGCTCAACCTCATGTAAGAAAATACGAGCAAATGCTTGCCATATTTCTAGTTCAGAACAGCCAGGTTAGAGCCTCAAGTTGAAAAGAAGTCTTTATGTTTATCATAAATTGATGTTTATATTTCCTTCTGAATTTCATGTTTCGACTATTTTCTTTGAAAACAATAAATTTTCTATAGGTTATTTTTTCTAATCTCAAAATTTTATGGGATTAACATATCAAACACTCAATTGCGCAATCATTCAAAAGGGATAAATACAAATTATGCACTGATATGGAGTTACTTCCAGTACATACAATTTTGGTAGATAGATGAAAATATATAAGACATAGAACAGAGACATTACTATGAACTTTTTTTTCTTACACAAAATTTTTTGATTCGCCAATCATCTCGAATTAGGTTGTGAACCTATAGGACTGCAATGACCGTTTAGTTGATTTTCCTTCGCAAGTAATATTCAATTGATTATATTAATGTAGATCAAGAATTTTCTAGTGGATAAACGACCTGTGAAGTATGAAAGGAAAATAACATATGCCAGATGTGACATCCTGATTTTTCTATTTTTGTTTTTAATAAAATGAGACGAGCATTTCATCTTCACGCATATAGTTCTTTTCCTTGAGTCAGCCATTCACGTGAAAACTAATCTATCAGGTGAAGCTGTTAAGAGATTCTAATGCATCAAACTCAAGAATTTGACTAGAAAACAACCATTTGATCTAGTTAATCTACAAGGGTCATTACGGCACAGTTAAAAATCGATTAGAGACCAGGATAGGTCGATTCGATAGAGGCATGTGATCAAGTGTGGGTGATTCCACCAGATCGCACAATTCTTGTCGGTTGACACTTGACTGGCTTTTCTGTCGTTTGAGTACCCTGTGTCCGTATTTGAAACCTTGAGATTACCACGACAACCAAGAGTCGCCAATGTGTCGAAAATGAACATTACGGCTTGAATTGATCAACCACAGGTCAAATGCACAAAAATTTCTAAAAGCTACTTGGTAGATCAGGGCGCACTAATATCATGCCAAAGTGAAATTAACCGTGAATTTGAAAGCGAATTCAGAAATTGGAAATCCTGTTATGTCACAAATCTTATTAGGAACATTGGATTAATTTATGGACTTTAATTGGACTCAATTGGAAGAGAATTGAAAGAAATTGATTGAAATGTGTTGTACAAGATTTCATGCCCCAGTGGAAAAAGAAATTGCACCCATTGGAATAAGATTATGGGAGTTTGGAGATAGTGGAGTGTGACATCATGTGATGTCATGGTGGTTGAGGCTAAGTGAGGGAGATTGTGACAAGTGGAGGGTGAGGATTTGCCCTAAAAAAGGTGACCCATCAACATCATCTTCAACATTGGCTTCTTGGGGTTTTTTTTTTAAAAATTGGGAGGAGAGAGAGAGGAGAGGCCGTGTGAGATCTCCCCTCTGTCGCTCACTCGACGCCGCTAGCACCGCCGGCCGCTCGCCACCGCCGTCACCGCTCGTCCACACGCCTCGCCCACGTGCCACTCCGCTGGCCAACTCATCGCCTCGCCTTCGCTCGCCTTCAGCCGCTAGCTCGCCGTTCACCAGCACCTCTGTCCAGCTGCTGCCACCATCGCCAGGGTCGCCGAAACCTCGCCGGAGCCACCACCTTGACCGCACAAGCAGCCGCTGCCCATCTCAGCCATTCCTCCACCCAACCAGCCGCCGGCGTGCCTCCATCCGAGCTTGAGCAACAGTCGTGAACCAGCAAGGTCGTGGGACCTTCGAGGAGCGTTTCTAGGCTCTTTCTAGCCTCCTTTGGTGTCGCCCCGAGGAGATTTGTTAATAGCCTCACCGTCCTCTTCGTCAGGGACTCGTCAGAAAGCAATTCCGAATTTCATGCTGATCGTTGTTGTGTATTTAGATTGTTAATTTGAAGATTGGATATTGTAATTGAGTGTTGATTGTGAAAAATATGGAAAGTGTTGAGTGGGATCGTAAAGCCGTTAAATTTTGAAAGGGTCGAGTGGAACCGTAAAGCCATTAAATTTTAAAAGTGCCGAGTCGGGCTGTAAAGCCACTAAATCTAAGAAAGTTGCTTGGTGGAGCTATGATTGCCACCTATAAATAAGTTGTGTCCTAAGGACCATGATTCATATTTGGGGATTGAGTTGGAATAAATGAAATGACCGCAAGTGGTCTTGTTGACATGTAATCGACTGAGTCAAATGATCACTGAGTTGATTTGAGTAATTGAATTGTTTGAATTCTATTACTGTATATGCTTGAGTAATATGAACTGTGCTAACCTGCAGGAAGGAAATAAGGCGAGGTAAGTCTTCTGTGTGATGTAACTAAGCCACCCTTGGGCATATTTTCTTTTTAATAGGGGTTTAGTGGGTTGAACTTGCTGAGACAATGTCTCACCCCCATTATGAGCCAAAATTTCAGGACCGTAGATGGTGGAACCCTCGGAGGCTGATCAGTCAGAAGTGGGATCGAAGAACGAGTCTGACTAGTGGTCATAGGACTGTTCCTTCTTTTTGGTGGATTGATCCCTTTTTGTAGACTGACCCTTTTTGGTATATATATATGTGTGTGTAATCTCTAGAGTGATTATCTTTGAAAGCATGGTTGTTTATGAATGAGTTGATTTCCTGCTTTCTTATCCTGTGAGTTTTTGTCATGGGTTATATATTACGTTCCGCATCCGCATAATAAATAATTGGGGTAGGCAACACTACCTGGGAATGTCGCATTTGCATTACCATGGTGGGTTGTTCACATGTCTCGAGGTTCAGGGCGTGACACCAGATGTATTAATGGATTCCATAATTTTTGGAAATCCTTCCAATAGTTAAGTAATTATCTGGGATGTACTTTGCCATGTTTGTGGAGTGAGTCAATTACAACAAACCTACCGATTACACTATTTCTGATTTTGAGAATGTATTATTGTTTGCACCAAAAATTGACTAAGCGGTCAATATGGATAGACACGTGGCTGGAGTGTGAATATTATCAAGCACATGATTCATTGTCGACAACGACAAGGATCGATATCAATATTAGGCACATTTCAACGATTACTACCAATCAGTTGTTGATACATAACAACGTATGGTTAATGATGGTTGACAAAGGTATCGATTATTGAGGTTGGTAAATGTTAAGGAGCTGAAGGAAGTTGAATGCATAGAGAGTATCAAGATGTAGGTACAAGGTTGAAGTCATTAGAGAAGAAAGTGATTGAGGTCGTGGAGTAATAGACACCCGTATTTAGCGGAACAATCGTTTGGAAACGAGGTCATGGCATCGTGGCTGAAAACTGCTTGAGAGCAGTTATGGCATGGTTACTCCAAATACCACCAATCATCCACTGGAGAGCTCCCCGCATAAATGAAAAAAAAACTGCAAATTTTCAATTATCTTCGTTTTCTTGCACTCTATTTTCAGTTTCTAGACTCGAATGTCGGTTAAATTCCAGCATCTCGATTCAATTCTGGTGTGTATTTCTACCTTGAGTATTGCGTTATCAATTAAATTCCAATGTAAAATCTTAGCATTCTCAAGCTTTGTCATTGATTGAATTCCAACACGGTTTGTTTACGTGCGGTTCCGTTGTAGCGGTTGTATTCTCTAAGCTTTGTCATCGATTAAATTCTAGCGCGACTCATATTTGTACAGTTCTATCCGAAAGGAAATTGTTGAGCTCCTTATTTACCCATGATATTTCTTGTCTAGAGTTATTGTAGGACCTTGTCTCCTTTAATTGAAAACCAAAGAACGATTTTTCGTAAAAGATATTTCGTCATGGGAGAAATTATGGTGAAATATCTTTTTGGCATGCCCGATAGGATCAGAGAGGCTAATTCGAGGAAATACGATTATGAGAACCGTGAATCAACTTGATACCGACAATGCTAGTGGGAATAACTCGTCACCACAACCTAGTAATGACAGAGTAGGACGCTATGAGAAATCGACTGCATAGCCGTGGCAGAACAACAAATGGTGGACATGTCGACATCCCCAGACCACTCACCGATAAGCAAAGAAGGCAGTTGGAACCAAATCCTGTAATGTTAGCTATCATGAGGAGAATTCTTGACGAACACCACAATGAAACGACTAACCACATGATGAAATAGTTTGTCAATATGGTCAAGCCAATAATCGTCAACACCTTCTATAAAGTCATGCATGGGCCGGGAGCATCGAGCCATTTAATATGGATTCAAGCAAATCCTACTAATCCTGCACAATCTGGGTATGATTTGTTGCTAAAATCAGGTGTCAACCAGAATATTGAGTTTTTATTATTGAATATATTTCACTTAGACATCATTTAGGGTCTTAAGGACCTTATCGCCTTTATTGCTCAATTTGTGGTAAGGAATTTGTCTCTGGACTTCATTTTTCCCTTTTATTCTTTGTCCATTTTAAAATTTAGAAACAATTGCGAAGCATTGACCGTAAACTTTTGTATGAGGGCTTCATCTCTCTTGGCTAATGCTGTTGATTGAACTGCTACGGCAATGTCCATGACTTCATCTTTGTATCCTGTACTATACTGCTAATTCACATTGCATATTGTATATCTCGGTGATTTTGGTACGTTGTTTGTCATTTATAAATTTCAGAAGGACGGAAGAATACCTTTACATTCGGGATATAGATGGTCTGCAACGGCAGATGTCGAAAGTTTGGTGTGGGATCCACAGTCTGAACACTCCTTCATGGTGTGGTATGAACCACTGAAAGTTTTCAAAGTTCTTTCCAAGTAGAGAGGCATCTGAAAGGATCCTCCTGGACATTTAGCCTATGGATTTGGTGGAAAGCTTGTGTAATGTTCAATTACAAACCAAATGAGTTTTTCAGGCGTCCCTTGAAGATGGCACCATTAGAGGATTCGATATACGAGGTGCAACATCTAATTCGGCCTCCGAGTCACGACCAAGTTTTACTCTTCATGCACACTATAAAGTAGTCGGCGTGATTTCATACAACCCTTCGGCGCCTAATGTACAAATCAGGCACTTCCTCCACCTCTGCTTCCGCATGGAGTACAGCTTCTTGCGACGGGGTCAACAGATAAGATGCCATTCTTTAGTTCTTCACGCAATGTTGTTGGCTTGACCTTTCCTGGTGGATGGAACTTAATATATTTATGTTCCTTGACCAAATGCAGGTAAAACTCTTGGATCTGTTTAATAACCAGCCTTCATGTACTGCTTCAAGAGATATAAAAGCTGTAAGAAAACTGATTGTGGGAGTTTGAAGAAAATCAGCAGCCCCATCGGGAAGCTAAAGTTCTTGCTTGACTTGAATTTTACCCGGTGCTGGTGCGTTGAAGATTTCCCCGACTCTATCGGCAACTTAACATCATTAATAAAGTGGACCTTTCCATGACAAGAATTACAAGCTTGCCAGATTCTACTGGAAAATTACGACGTTTGTTTATTCTAAAACTGTACAACTCATGTACCACCGAAGTTCCAGCTCAATTCAAAGACCAGTGGAACTAAATTCTCCTCGTCTGCATGACAATAAGTTAGGACTTTGCAACTCCATCGGAAAGTTAAAATCGCTGCATATTTTGAATTTGTTTAGTCACTGGGCTCAATTGGATGTCAATCGACGGGAGTTTCCTAATGCCACGGGATCATTGGAGAATTTAGAAGAGCTTTCTCTTGGTCATCATGAAAATTGGGTAGGTGAATTCCTCTCACAATTGGAAACTTGTCCTCTCTAATTGCTTGGATCTAATAGAACTAGGATTTGTTGTGTTTTATGCTTTCTTGCCTCCTAACACTTAACTTATACTGGTGTGATGAGATAGGAATGTGGCCCGAGCTTCCTGTGAGTTTAGTCTGTTTACATTTTAATCTAGTTCACTATGGTCAGTCCCCCATCCGTCGAATCTTTACAATCTAAAAGAGTTGATCCTATCTAATGGCTCTAAATATTGAGCCGAGAGATATAGAGTGCAGATTTGGGACTTGGAGTGGATTGGGAGGCTAACCAAACTAAAGAAGTCGAAATTGTGCCTTTCAAATGTCTCTGCACCGCCTGCAGAGTTGGGCCTCCTTTCTCTTCGAGAACTGACTTTGACCAGACTAGACCTAAAGCACCTTAGGTTGCTTCCGTCTTTTTACCATCCTTAGGACTTGAGTCCTCCGACAAGGGAGCCCTTGAAACTTGAGAAGTTTGTGCATTTATATTCTCCATCATTGTCCACTTCTCGAGAGAATAATCATCCCCTCAAGCGTAGGGACACTGGAAGTTTGTCATTGCCCAAAGCTGACTAAGATACAGTTCCCTAGCATATTAGGATTACTGGAGAAATCATCAATTAGAAACTGCAGGTTTATTGAAAGGATAGGGCGCAATGAGGAAGGAGCTGTTGGGTTCCTCAAAGAATCAGTCTTCCAGTGAGTTGACTGTTCGTGATGTTATGGAGATGTGGGAAGTTGTCGGTCGCTCATAGAAGTTCTTCAGATATGACAAAGAACTTTGAGTTGGCAAGTAATCGATGGAGAGCTTCTGCGAGCAGTTGACAACTCCCAGTTCTACATATCCATCTTCTCAAAAAATTATGTTGCCAGCAAATGGTGTCACCATGAGCTCGCTAGAATTGTAGATGACACATCTATGTCAGAGGGGAAAAAACTAGCCTCCCCAATTATTTACAATGTGGAGCTTGATGATGTTTAGTTTAAAACCCCACTATACAAGACGGCAATACTTGAACACAAGAACAAGTTTCCTCACGAAGTAGAACCGGGCAAGAGTCTCATGTCAAGGTCGATTAGATCAAGGGCTAAAACCTGCCAAAATGCAAAAGGTAAGCTCTAAAGAACTAAAATTTATGGCTCCAGAATCTCGCTCATCCAATTTACATGCTTTCTCCCCTCTCAATGCTTGACTTAACATGGTGTAATGAGATTGAAGAGTTGGTTGAGCTTCCAATAAGTTTTGTTTGTTGCGAAAGGAAACAATCAAACAATAAAATAAACTTAACAAGAAAATAAATTAGACACTAGATTTATGTGGTTCGATCGATGTGACCTAAATCCACAGGAAAAGTAACAAAGAATTTCATTATAAATCAGGTGATATAATAGAGATTACAACTAACCACATTGGAATCACTCAAACACTCTCATTGTTTTCTAGTTCCAATTATATCTAATAATTTACACAGTATTTATCCCCACAATTTATCATGAAATAATTTCTCAATTTCACGAAAAAATTAACAAATCTTACTACAAGATTTAATCAATTCAACACATAAATAATTAATGTAATTCCTTGAAAATAAACCCTACTAAGCACTTAAAATGGTAACTTCAACCTTTGCACGTATTCATCAACAAAGGGGCATTAAAAAAGAATGAACCAAGGAAGTTTATTTATTTCCTTTCACTGACCCAAAACAGCAAATCCACAATTTCCATGTTGAAGTCTTCTTTTTATGGTCAAAGTCCGTCATCACTTTGGACTCCAAAGGAGAAATAGGAAACCGACTCCAATTCATAGAGGGAAATCCATGTGTTTTGCTTTGTTCGTTATCCCACATCCAGAATCTCCAACTTTTGGACCGTTCATAAATTGACAGGATTACTTAGAGTTTGGGTCGGGTTTTATTCACTAGTTCAAACTTGAGACATATTTTAATACTAATTTGTGTCAAATCTTGTTCACTGCAGTAGTCTCAAATCTCTTAGAGCTTACCAATTTAGTAGAGTAGGTCATATCTGATGGCTCTAGCCTATGCACACATGTGACTTGGAGTGGATTGGAAGACTATCTAGACTAAAAAAGTTGGAGTATCTTCTTCTCACTTGTCACTACATCGCCTATAAAGTTGGGTCCCCTTTCTCTTCTAAAAGATCTTGCTTTGTATAGACTAGACCTACAACCCTCATGCATTCAAGTAGCTAGTTTTTGGCAGTCATCAAGTGTGGTAGCTTAGTGGTAAAAATATCACGATATTCAATGTGGTCACAAATTTGAGCCATGTTGTGAGTAAACATTTGATTAGCTTGTGCCTTGAACTTTAGCTACCACATGTGAAGAGATTTCTCAACTTCTGATTCGACAGCGGGGTTACAGTGATAGCTCAAATACTTATGGGTGAATTGAGTAGTTATAATTTAAATGTTACATTATACATGAAAGCAATGCCTGAAGAGGTAGCTATAATGATCGATTTCCCTAACATTTTAACTGATAATAGGAACTAGTTCTTTTCAAAATAAAAAGAGAATAAAATAAATATAGATGTGTGTATAATAATTTTTCCTTAGTGTAGAACACAAATGGACAAGATTAAAGGGCAAGTCGCCCGCTTCACCAAAATTTGGTCCAAACGGGCAGGTTTGAGGAATGGCCTTGCATTAAAAGGCCCGATCCACCTAACGTTAGGCCAAGCCTTGCCCGGCCCCCCTTGCATTTCATTATATGTATTAAATGATGGATGGGCCTTGAACAATGCATTGAGTTAACTTTTAGGCCCGGGTTGATTTGGGTTTGCACAATAATCACCTCTAAACGCGAGGTATTAGATATCTGCAAAACAAAAGTTGTAGAATTCTTACTATCCCAATTGAAAAATAACGGCCTAATTACACATGTTTAATATTATTTAAAACAGAGTTTTGTAATCCCTATTTATGTATGCATTGACAGAAATCTCAAAACAATATCTTAGTTGGAAAGTTTCTTCTTATTGTACAAAACATCAGTTTGTATTTGCACACTGAGATCGAATGTATGTGTGTAAGATAGAAAAGGAAAGAATTGCTTTTGATATTTTACTAATACAATAAATCTAAGTTGAAAGATATAATTGCATTATTTGGTACTTCAATAATATAACATTCTGCGGGACAAAGAAAATATCATAAATATTTCATTAATCTATAAATAGAATTAAAATTGCATCATGCACGCACAACATGATTTTTGTGTAGAGTCAATTTTTAATAAATGAAGTGACGTAGGTGTATTTTAAAAGAATACTATATTCTATAAAAATATTTGGATTAAAACTTTGACATTGCTCAAATGAACAAAATCAATACAAGCTTAAAATTAAGATTACTTTTTAAAACATAGCATTTAAGGTGTTTTCAATCTTCTTTACAATCTACCTTTATCATTTGTATAGGTGCAATAATCATGAGATACAATGTTTGCAAAGAATTATGACTTGCAAAGAATTATGACTTTTCGGTCTATATATTGTTTTTTGGTAATTATAAACTAATGTGTTTTAAGTTAATTTATATATTTGTGTCTTCTTAGTAAAATGGTTTATCCATTCATATGTGAGTTGCATATTTTCTTGATAAAATGGATGTTAAGTATGGAAAACATAATTTCTTAATCTTGGTTACCTATTAGTAAATCATATACACAAATTTATTTCTCCATATTTGCTTGATTACTAGGTCAGACAATGTCAATTCTCTCATAGACGTATCAAACATGTACGCTAGATGATGAGTATAACTATTGTTGGAGATCTTTCAATTAATGGTAAGTGCAACTACTTTTATTTATAATGGGAAAGAGAACCTGATATAACAAATTATAATTTTCAGTAATAAATAGCACTTTATACACATACTTTAAAATTTTATCAAAAACATTTAATACATACTTTCAATATTGTGAAATTGCCATCGGCATTTCCATCCATCAAAATCATCAACAATCTAATGGTCTAGATTTAAATTTCTCAAATAGTTAAGTAATCACCGAGAGGGTGTATATGGTCACACTTCTAGAGAAAATCAATTCTAACAATCCTTGCCGTTGATAATATTTTTTAGTATGGGAATGTATTAAATGCAAATTGTGTGAGTCTATCCACTCTAATGATGAGCATGACTAAGAATTCACTTATTTATAGAGCCCTTCATCTCTTAGAGCACCACACCTTAGCTGACTATATTTCTTCTTTCTTACTAGTCCTCCAAGTGCTTTCAACGCAAGACCATTGTGATGCCTCATCTTTGAAAACCTCTTTTAAAATGCATCCAACAATCATATCTCATAGACTCCAACCTTGTATGTACATAAGAATCGGATCAATGATCTACCAGATAGCATCCCTGGTGAGATCTCTCTCTCGTGCATGAGTGCACACACGCACAAATGATGATTATAACACCTTGGAGATCATTTTCTAAATGACAGGGCGAGGCCACTATTGAAGCCTCTAATAGGGAAAAGATCCCGAGCGATATCCTTTGGAGGGTTGCTCGGTGTGAGATGTGCCAGCGGATAGCTCTCCTTTCGAACTTTGATCGCATTTAGACAAGAACAGAAGAGCTAAATGGGTAATGTCTCATTAGTGGGTTATGCAATTCCTACCTAACCTACCGTTTATCATATTTCTTGATATGGGACTGTATGAATGCAAAATATGCAAGTGTATCCACCGATAATGAGAATGACCAATTCTTTTCCTATTTATATAACTCGAATCTTTTGATACTCCAAGCTTCAATATGTTAATCCGTTTGAGTCACAATCTTACCATTCCCCTCGTATACAAGCATCTCTATAAACAAATGATGAAGTTGTTCTATTGACTTCTTCAATCTTTTCCCCAAGAAACCTATTGTTGCATCTAAAATTGTTATCCATCTGTTACTTTAAAGATTATGGACCACATGAAAGGCACATAATTTAGATGTATCAATAGGTTTCTTGGGGAAAAGATTTTAGACGCAA
Source organism: Eucalyptus sp. ANBG9806169 (assembly GCA_014182395.1). Classification (NCBI taxonomy): domain Eukaryota; kingdom Viridiplantae; phylum Streptophyta; class Magnoliopsida; order Myrtales; family Myrtaceae; genus Eucalyptus; species Eucalyptus sp. ANBG9806169. The sequence continues at coordinate 16,365,895 of CM024577.1, read as the reverse complement.
GTCAAATAAGTGATCTACCAGAATAAGGTATCCGACTTCTCGTCTTCTTTAAGGGTATGAATTTCCAAGAGTAATATTTTTTTAGCTTAATTATTTTTGTCTTAATTTGACTAAATATCATTCTTACGTACGATTTGGATGATTGGGTCTAACATTCCATCACTCACTAATTGCAAAATTATTGTGTCTCATTGTCACTCCCCAATCCTTGGGAACGCCGACCCTTAAAGTGCGATATCCCAGGACTATGTATCGCCGACCCTTTCATTTTTATTACGCATGTGGAAACAGTTATAAATCTCCAGACAATAAAATGATGGGATAGAAAAGCAAGGCCATATTTTTCATATTGAAATCCACAACCATACTTTTATACAGAGCATAACTCAAAGTCTAATCACAAAGCTATTCATAACATTCTAGTCTCATTCTATCCACACATAAACAGGGTTCACAAAAGAGGATGGGATCTCAGTCCTCATCTAGATCGTACTCAAAATCAAACTGATCCTCCTTCGATTCTTCTCCACTCAGCTCGTTCCTTTCAAACTCTTCATCTTCTTCTTTAAGCTCATCCTCAGCTTCAGATGCCGGCTCATCTTCAGGTGATATAGGGGCCTGAAATGGTTATTCAATAACTAATGAGACCACGTCTCAGCGAGCTCTACCTCTTAAGATTCGATTAGTAAACTAATACGCCAAACGGTTGCCTAAGCATAACACGAATCAGAGGACTTACCTTGGCCTCATTTCCAACCTGCAATTCAAGGTTAAACACAGATATTCAAACAATTCACAACATCCGATCAAGCATTGATCAATCGACTTAGTCGATTACATGTCATTCGAACCACCTCTAGGTCATTCCCACTCATGCCATGATTCCCAAATGGTGTACTCAATCACCAAATAACATGTGTTTCTCGGGCGTCGTTTTCACCAATAACATACCGATCACCGACACCGTGCGTTCTTTAAGACGCCGTTTTCACCAATGATATCCTTGATCACCGAACCACGTGCCCTTTCTACGGCGTCGTTTTCACCAGTGATATTTCCTTAATCATCGAACCACATTCGTCTATAAGTCATTCACGTGTGTTCTTTAAGGCGTCATTTTCGCCAGTGATACTTCCAATCACCGAACCACGTATGTCCAATAATATCATACCTGATTAGTCTCAGCCAATAATGTTCTCAGTTAGCTCTCATCATTCTCTCTACTATATAGCCCATCAACGTACTAGCGCTATATACTCATACTTGGCCATCTACCAATCAATTACTCAATAACAAACAATTTAAGACAAATCCTCAAATTTCACAATTTAAATCAATTCCATAAAAATTGAAGCTCAATTAAATAAACGGATTACACTATGACAATCAACACGAAATTCCGATCACCAGCCATCTCGGTTGAATTTCCGGAAAAATAATTAATTAAATAATTAATTTCGAAATTTAAATAAATAAATATTAAAAATCCAAATTAGGCCCATAATGCCTGATTGGAACCCGAGACGGGTCGGGAAAAATCCCGAGATGCATTCAATAAATAATAAAGCATTTCTACTCCCTAATGGCTATAGCTAACCACCTAACATGTATCCTTAAGTCACTAATTTAATTGTTCTAAACTAATCTAACCACCTAACGTACTTAATTAAATCTAATCAACCCCTAAGCATCATTAGCAAACGAGAAAGCATTAGTGAGTAAAACTCACTTGGTTAAAACGAGAAACCGAAACACCGCGACGGCGACCGAAATCGGGCTTTCGATAACACCGGCGGGTTTGGACCAAGCCTTAAACTTGGGCCAAACAAATCTCAGCCCAACTGAGATTTGTTCTTGCACTGGACTAGGCTCACTCTTGGGCTTGGGTTTGGCTGCATTAGGCTTTCTTTGCGGGCTGAACTTGTTTGGGCCAAAGACTCAATTAATGGGCTACACCTATGGACTTAGGCTTCAACTAAATTAAACCAGCTTGGGCTAAGCATGCTAGGCCACTTGGTCTTGTGGGCTGAAGTTCACTTAGGCGAAAATTGGGCCGAATCCCAATGGGTTGAACCGTGGGTTTGGCTTGCGGGCTGCAGAGAGGAGACCGGCGGCTTCTACGACGAAAACGGGCCAATCGGAGCTCCAGTGAGCAGGTGGTTGGCAACCGGTGGCTCCCGGGGGTCTTGGGGATCTTTTGGGTGGATGGAATGGGCAAATGAAGGGCTAAAATGGGGTGAAACAGCAAGAAAACGCAAAACAGTGTCGGCAGGCAGCTTCTAGACGGTCCGGCGAGCGGCGGACTCCGGCAGCCATACGAGATGAACGGCGGCTCCGTTCGGGGTGATGTCAGGCTTGTTGGAACGTTATGGATGTCCTCTTCACGGCGATAGGTGGCTCATTTTCCGATTCATCCGGGAAGACCACTTTTAACTCGAATCTTTGACGAAAGGTTGGCTAGAGTAGAAACCAGTGGTGGCGCGGGTGGAGGCGTGCGACAACTTGAGGGGCTGCTCCGACTTCTTCTTTGCGTTTTCTGGAGTACGAACAGCAGCAAGGAGAAGAGAATGGGCTGGTAGGCTGCCTTGGTGAGGAAGAAAGGCAAGAGGGAGAGAGAGATAGGAGTGTGGGGCAAGTTTTGCCTTGGTGGGGCCTCTTGGTCAAATTTTTCACAAGAAATATCTCCCAACTCATCCTAGGCCATGCACTCTTCCTTGGCTGCCATTGATCCACCAATGCATGCTCAACAAGTCATGGAATGGTCCAAAATGGTGGTGGATGGGGGAAGTTACGAATTTTGAGGGAAAATACTTCAATTGGATTCAATTCCTTTACAATCCGATCTCAAATGGCCTCAATAATTTCGATCCACCTACCATTGGTTACCTTAGTAATTTTCCTCACCCATACATCCATCATGATTTCCAATTTTGCCATAAAAAACAATCATCAGCTTCTTCTACACAAAAACGGTCTTGCGACGACTTTTTCCCAAAAATTCTCGAGTGTCATAAAAATCATTTGAGACAGAGTCAACACTTCTAGAATTTATTGTGACATGACAGAAACTTCAATTTCTGAAATCGGACTCGCATTGATGGTTAATTTCTATTCGACGTGTTTTTAGCGTGACCTAGGCTACTAGGTAACTTTTAGACATTTTTAGTGCAAATGACTCGTGGTCGATTTTCTTCGAACCACTATGAACCCACTCGACTCATTGGCGACTCTCAGTTGTCGTGAAAATCTCGAGGATTCAAATACGGACACAGGGTATCAAAACAATAAGAAAATCAGTCTAGGGCCGGTTGACGAGAATTTTCCAACTTAGTGGTGTCACCCACGATTAGGCACACAACTCTGTCGAACCATTCTATCTCTGATTTCAAATCGATTTTTAACTGTGCCATAATAGTCTCTAAAGATAGACACGGTCGAGAAGCCAATTCTTGGTCGAATTCTCAAGTCTATTTGCCTTAAAATTCTTAATGGCTTCCCCAGATAGTCTAATTATCTTGAGAATGATCAGTTCCAAGAATAGCCTCATAGACGCATCAATGAAATGTCCGATTCATTCAGTAGAAGATAGGGTTGAAAATTTAGGACGTCACACTCACTCTATGCGGATATAGCGTTAAGAGATGGCCTGCCGACTCCATTGAGAGGAAAAGAAATTTTGAAGTCTAATCAACGGTGATGTGATTGTCAACCCTCCGCCCTAGCTTCTTACCACGCCCATGGCCAATTCTCCTCTAGATCGTCATCCATTGAACGTAGTGAACTTTGCACAGGTTCTATGTTGTTGAATTCCAATTTGCAAAGCAAACTCCATCTTCAATGGAAAGATAGATGAAGAAAACTTAGGGCTTGCTTTAGGGTGAATAGTTCCACTTTCAAGTATCACATGTTAAATCTTAAAGAGTTCAATCTAAAGAGTGAGCTTCCAATAATTGTTTCATCACTTAGAAAAAAAAAAAGATTTGTTGCACGGCATCCATCTGTTTTTTCCATATTATGTGCATATCTCTGATAAAGTTGGTTCTAATAATTTTTGTGGTGCTAATGAAACGTGTGATATGAATGTTGAGCCATAGTCAACTTAATCATGCCATAGGAACATGACCCTAAAACAATGGTGAGCTTAACAAATCTTTTTAGTTAGACTTTTCTCTAATCAGCAAAATCCAACATGAATCTTCTAGTTATAATTCAAACATAAAGAAACTAAAATAAAATATTACTTCATATTTCTAGTTTTAGTAATGTTATTTAGGTTGACAATATAAAACACCACCTATTGGAATCAAGAATTCAAATGGACATGAAATGTATGCTTCGGGTACACACAATAAATTTTCATATGAACAAAACAATATAATATAAGTCAAACAACAATATGCATGATATCCTTCATCACTCATATTATGTAACACGGAAGAGTCCAATTTTTTTTCTAATGGAACATGATCTATCGTTCATATTGATAGACCAAGCGAAATAGAAGAACTAAAGACATCCATTTTTCTATAGTATACTATGTACTAGCTCCATTTCTGTGTCCGCTATTTAATTTGAGTTTAAAGAATTAGAGTTACCATAAGGTGAACACATGTAATCATCCGTGCACCTCTCGATATTGATTTTGTGAACTTATAATGAAGATGTTGATATGTTAGAAGGTTCATATAGAGATTTGACCTTAGACAAGCATTGATTGAAATGAACTTTTAAATGGTAGAAAGAGTAGGTGATATAACATGTTTTTATTAAAAGGTGGAATTCCATTTTTGATTGAACGTTAATGAAATAAATTGTTGGTTTTTAGAGAATTTTTATGAATAGCAAGGTTTTTGAGCACCTATATCAATAAAACACTCCAAAGAGCTCAATTTTTTTGTGATTGATTCATATTATGTTAAGTTATATGTGTACCAACCTTTCCTTGGGGGAACTACATAGGAGATGGCTAATGAATTACCAAGTTTATACTTAGTTCGGGCTCTCCGAAACCCCAACCAATTTGCAACATTCAGGTTAGTTAATATGAAACATCAATCAATTTATTTAGGAATGGCTACTAATCTATTTTTTTGATAGGTTGATTAGACACTTAAGTATAGGAGAATACTTTATTTTTATAAATCATAGATTCAATGGAATCGGGGACTTGATTACGTTAGTTTATTTTAAAGCCCATTTGGTAACTTTTCTCTTTTATTAAAAGAAAAAAATATTTTTACAAGCAACTTGCATTAATTTTCAATGTAACCATGAACATGTAATGGATGATCATGCGGGTGTGCAATTAATAAAGTAACAACTAATAATCAAAACATGAAATAAATAAATTGCTAGAAAAAAATAATTGAAACACTCTACAAATCGATTAAGTAATTTGTCAATTTTTTATTTAACTTAATATAAAAACTATACTATATGCAATGCATGTAATGCAAACATAGAAATTCCAGTAAAAAATATTATGTGACTTTTTAATAAAATTAGGATATATGCTATAGAACTCCTAAAACTTGTCACAAAAGTATAATTAGATCCTAAAACTTTAAAAAAGTGTAATCAAGTCCTTAAACTTATTAAATCGGTGCAATCGAGTTAGTCTATTAATACCGTCAATCAATCTAACAGAAAATATTGATGTGGCATTTTAAGATGAATTTCTCCTTTTTATGTGGCATTTTTTTTTCTTCAACAAATTACATTTATATATTTAAACTAGAATAAAAACCTAAAAAATAAAAATAAAAATTAGAAAACAACAATGGAAATAGAAAAGAAAAAAGAGGAGGTCTTGCTAGTGGGATGTTGCCTCTCGCCTATTGCCAGAGCGGCCTAGGCAAGGGCCAATGACCATCGCCCACCTCAATCAAGGGCTTGTAGGCCACAGTGGAGGGTCAACGAGGCCTCATTAGGCTCAAGCAAGGCCTTACTTGTGGCACGCGAGACTCACCCAGATCTAGGCAATGCCTTGTTGATCCTTGCTTGGGGCCAATGCAACTCACCCATATTTGGACGACTTTGACCCTCGCTAAGGCTCGAGGAGCCTTACCAGCCCTTGGCAAGGCCTTGTTGGGCCTAGGCAAGAGCCAATAACCCTAGCTAGGCTATCGCCGGCCTAATTGAGGGCCTAAATTTCCTAGATATAGGCAAGCCTCACTTGACCCTAGTAAGGGTCGCCAACTCTCGCTTGGGGTCGGTTAGGCCTCGCTCAGGGACAACAAGCACCAGCGACTTCATTGGTCTTTTCAACAGGGTGGCAATAGCGCTCTACCAACACGGCCTCCCCTTCTTCTTTTCTCCTTATTGGTGCTTTTGTAAATAAAATTTTTCCCTTTTTAGTTTTTAATTTAATTTAAATAAAACTTGAAGAAGAAAATAATGAAAAAAATGCCATGTAAGAAATTAATTAAAAACATAACGTCATTATTTTTCATTAAATAAATTGACGGAATTAACGGAGAGACTCGATTGTACCAATTTAATAAGTTTTAAAATTTGATTGCACTTTTTAAAATATTTAAAACCTGATTGCACTTTTGCAATAAGTTAAAGGACTTCTAGTATACATATTCCTCAAAAATTTTATCTGTCTCAACATTTTTATATTAAAAACAAGTCCACATGTACTGCCCGCTCATCATTTCCCTCTCTCTCTCTCTTTCCCCATCCCTCCCTCCCTCAATATACATACACTCAAGTATGAAATACTTTCGTAAATGTTACCGGCATCCCATATTCCCATTCCTCATGTACATCCACATATGTTTACGTAAGGTAAAGTACATTGGGAGTGCCAAAACTTGGTACAAGTAGACACTTTGGGCGCATTTGGTAACATTTCTGTTTAAAAATTGTTTCAGGGAATAAAAATAGAAAAAAGTGTTTCTGTTCCGGAGAACAATTTTTGAACAAAAAAACGCATTTGGTAAACTTATTCCGGAAATAAAAAAAACAAAACACGTTTGGTAAATTTGTGTTCTTTTTTGTTTCTTTTTAATTTTTTAATATTTTTATTTTATTTTATTTTTCTTTCTTTCTTTTTTTTTTTTTTTTCTTCTTTTGGCCGGTCCGCCGGCCTCGGCCATGGCCGATGACTCGGCAGACGAGGGCCGGCGGCCTCACCCACCACGGCGAGGCTTGCGATCCCCGGGCGAGGTCGAGCCTCACCATGGTTGGGCAAGGCTCGGCCTCACCTTGGCTAGGCGAGCCCGGGCTCGCCTGGATCCAGCGAGCCCGAGCTCGCCTAGCCTTGCCCGCGCCGGCAAGGCTTGGCCTCACCTTGGCTGGGCAAGCTCGGGCTCGCCCGGATCCGGCGAGCCCAAGCTCGCCTAGCCAAGGGAGGCCGAGCCTCGTCGGGCCGGCGACGCTCTAGCAAGGTCGCTGGCCCTCGACGATCGCCGGCCATGGCCGAGGCCAACGACCAGCCAAAGAAAAAAAGAAAAAGAAAAGAAGAAAAAAAGAGTGAAGAAAAGAAGAGAGAGAAAATTTGTTTTTAAAAATTGTTCCAGAAACAAAAAACACGTTTTTCTTGTTTCTTATTTATGTTCCAAATGTGTTCCTAGGAACAAAAAATAGATTTGGAACAAAAATGCAAACAAACGCGTTTCTGTTCTTTTTTTGTTCCCTGGAACAAAAAAAAAAATTTTGTTAAACAGAAAAAAGAACATTAACAAAACAGGCCCTTTAGTGTCAAAAGTTCCAAAAGACATACTTACCTGCCACTTTTTGAAAATTGGAACACTTCATGCAAATATTATGGTCAATGATTATTCCCACCCTTCAGAATTTGCAAAAGGCAATGCAAGAACAATGATGATAGTAAACTAGCTGAAAGAGTAAAAGAAGGAAGTGTTATTGTATATTGATTTCCAATTAGGGGAAAAGTACAAAAAAAGTCATAAACTTATGACATTAGTATTACTTCAATCATAAACATTTCAATTGAACCAATTTAGTCATGAATATTTTTATATTAATATCAATTCAGTTCATCCGGCCAATTTTGGCTAGCCGGTGCTAACATGGACACCCATCTGTGGATATTAATGTGGCAGTTTTTAAATATTTTTATATTTTTCTAAATTTTTATTAATTTTTCTTTTTCTTTTTCTTTTTATTTTTCCTTTTCTTTTTCCTGTTCTTCCTCCTTGATTCGGAGCCCTCATAGGCCGTCAACGAAGGCCACGGCCCTCACCCAAATGTGGGTGAGCCCTAGGGGTTGCGGGCAAGGCGGCTTCACCTAGATTTGGGCAAGGCTAGCCTTGCCATGGCCTTGCAAAGGGAACTGCCTCACTCACGGCCTTAGGCGAGGTAAGGCAAGGGCCATCCTCACCAGCCACTGCAAGGAGGAAGAAAATGAAGAAGAAAAGGAAAAAATTAATAAAAATTCGATATATATTTAAAAATTGTCACGTTAGCGTCCACCAATTGGCTGGCATCGGTCAACGTCCACATCATTAGCGCTAGTCAATTAAAATTGGCTTGATGGATTGAATTGATATTAATTTGAAAAATTTTAGAACTAAATTGATTCAATTGAAATATTTAATACTAAAGTGATACAAGTATCGTAGGTTTAGGACTTTTTTTAATACTTTTCCGCTACAATTAGTGTTACTTCATTGATCTGGTAAAATCAGGTTCGGCCCAAGCTCATGTGCACACTTCATGGATTGAATTTGTTTCATTGCCTTCTCCAGCCTAGGGATGCCCTATGAGTTCTCTTTCTTTCAAATTGATCATACTCCATGCTTCGAATTCAACACTTTGTAATAACATATGTGATGATGTGCTTCAAAAATACCTAAAAACCTCTCTCGTCGGCTTGCCAGCTGGTGCATAAGAATCGGGCATAATGCTTTAGTCCTTTAGCTGTCATTTGATTAGTGTTAGCAAGAACGAGACAATCAAAACAGGAATTCGGAAAGGAATAGGAGTAAAGAATTAGAAGTAGGAAATGGTAATTTACAACTGAATCATCACATTTAATAAATATGTTCAAAATACGACAAGATGGGTGTTCCAAAATCAACGACTTAATTAAAGTATCCTTTGATTATTCTTACCAATCTGCATGGCAAAACAACGATTAAAAAAAAAAACTTAGATATGTGGATCCAATAATCTAGAATGAGCCACTTATATTGATGCATAGGATACTTCTATAAATGTCTAAAAATTGCATCGATCCCATTTTTTATAAAATGTCAATGTGTATTGTTAATTGTAAAACCTTTTGATATTATATCGACATTATGACACAATAGATTATGGCATCATCATGTCAATAAAAGTTAGGGAATGCAAATGTCAATGAAAGTTGGAGATCCAGCAAGTGTACATAAGTGAAAGGAATTTAGGGTATTCGAGATATTAATTTCTAGACGGAAGAGCAAATGGTATGGCTTTACCGTTGCTTGAGGTACGCACTCTTTGTAGCATGCACAATTAACGGACAAGTCTATTCGAGGGTTCGATTTCAGACTTCTTTGTCGTCGGTACTCTTTGTTAGCACTTGAATTTCAGTTGAATTAGAGAGAGAGAGTCCAATTTGTGAGTAAGAATTTGGCTTGGTTCAGTATACAAATAAGGGATAATGACATAAATGGTCCTTAAACTTTGATTTAATATGGAATATAGTATCTAATTTTTTTTAATTTGTTCAATGTAAACCCTGAACTTACCCAAATATATAATGTTGTCCTTAAACTTTTAACATATTCAATTTAGTCTCTGAACTATATGAAAATATTTACTATTGTTCTTTCATTAATTCGAGTTCAAAGACAACATTAATCATTTTTACATAATCTATGGACTAAATTGAACACATCAAAAGTCCATATACCACATTGAACAAATTAGATATCACATTGCACATTTGACTAAAGTTTAAATAACATATTAAACAAATTAAAGTTCATGGACCACATTGTACACCGTGCCTAAGTTTAAGAATCATTTCGAAACCCTAGGTTTATTATTGCACAGCCCAAGACAAACTCATCGTCTGAGCCCACTGTGCGTAGCTCATTCCCTTCAAGCCCATCGTAATTGAATTCACCAGGTCCACCCATTAATCTCGGTCAAGGCTTTGAAACTCCCCCGTAACCGACTCGAGGAATGATCTTATCTTTCGTTCAATGGCGACTTTTTCGATTACGGTTACCGAAGGAGTTGGAGTCGCTTTGCCTCGCCGATTTAAACGCCGTGCCACCACCACACGGCACTTCCCCCGTCGCCCCTCCCCACGCCTTCAGCCATCTTTTCGCCGCCGTTTCTCGCCATTCTGAAGCCGTGCGCACCCCCTTCGCTGACATCCAGTTTGAAGCTCTTCCGCAGTTTCCGATATCGATTCTCTAACCCTTACCGCAGATCAGATATTGAATCCTCCGTTGACACGATCGATTGCGCACACCATATGTTCGACACGAAATTCTTAAACTGAGTTCGTATTAGATTTGTGTCTCTTATTGTTGGATTATTGTGAGTGCGTATTGATTACCGAGCACGATTTCACTGACATTTCGCTGTTGCCGAGATTGAATCTGATCATATCCCTTTTGTTTAGTTTCCATCCTACATTGGCGTGTCTTCCTGCTGCGTTCGATGTCGGTTGCCGCAGAGGTCGGAGAGGAGGCAATTCGAAAACGACAGCATCAGTTCTAATCTCTGAACTCATTGGCGCCGGTTTGTTCATGGCGCTCCATTTTATTTGATCGTTTTGATCATGCACTTTGCCTGCAACTACGTCATCCTGCTATTGGTTATTTGCCAATGTTGGCGTTGGCTATCCTCAGGATCACCTAAATTGACATCGCTAAGATCTTGCTTGCATTCTATATTGGCAAATTCACCTCCTTTCTCGGAGTAGGCACTTTTTTTTTCTCTATTTTTCTAATTTTTTGGCATCTTTATTTTTTTATTTGCCATCAATTCAATGTGAAAAAAAAAACAAAAATTGATGACAAATAAAAGAATAAAAATATGCTACAAAATAAGAAAATAGGAAAAAAAATGAGTACTTACCTCGGGGAAATGAGTTTGCCACGATATAATACATTGGACATCTCAGCATTGTGAACAAGGGTGATCAGGAGGGGGTGGCAAATCCCAACATTGGCTAATAAGCAGATCAACAGGTTGTGGGTGAAGCCTACAAGCAAGCATCTCGTGAAAAAGAGAGATGATATCGTACATGACTCAAATTCAACACATAAATTTAACAATTCTTTTGGTTGATTTCAATGGAGCGGAACAAGAGAGATTTTGAATGGAGAACAATCTTTCGTTTCTATTTTTATTGAAAATTGGCTTGAATTATCCGCATTTGGTGTAGTGGAGCCTTGTTTATGAATGTAAGTGCATTGGTTGACATGGTCCATAATCATTTTGTATTTGAGCTCCTCAAGGAATGAGATGAGTTTGCCATGATATAATACATTTGATATCTTAGTAATGTGGACAGGAGTGATCAGGAGTGGTGGCCAATCCCATCGTGGGCTAATAAGCAGCTCTAAAGGTTGCATGCGAAGCCTAAGAATAGGCATCCCAGAAAAAGAGAGAATATCGTACACGATTCAAACTCAAGACATAAATTTTATAATTCTTTTAGTTGATTTCAATGGAGCGGATCAAGAGAGATTTTGATGGAGAACAATCTTTCATTTTATTTTTATTGAAAATTGGTTTGAAATTATCCAGGTTTGGTGTAGTGGAGACTTGTGTATGGATGTAAGTTCCTTCCCTGGTTTTTTTTTTTTTTTTTTTTTTTTATTGTCGAAAAGTCCTTCCTTGGTTGACATAGTCCATAATCATCTTGCATCTGAGCTCCTTTTTGGTTTTGAGCTATTTGTATATGGCTTTTACTTTTTGGGCTCTTTTTGCACATGGGTCTGCACCCCTTAGTGCCTTATAGTTGATTTTTTTATCCATCAAATCATGGATAGCTGAATTGTTTGCACTTTGTTGAGACAGAGAGAGAATGTTGATGGCACTTTACCAAGAAATCGGTTGCCTAATGTACCGTTCGTATGGCATTTGCTGGTATTTTATTTTTCTTTTCTCCTCGTTTTTAAGTTTTTCTCGATCGAGTACATTTTGATGATATGATTGAAGTGTTTACTTACTACTCCTTATGTGAAAGCAGAAAAACTAGACTTCACTTTGTCGTTGATGTGTTTGGTCACATCATTTGAGTCCACTTAACATGATCACTTAACGTTTAAAGGCGCAAGTAGTGGTAATCACAAAAGGATCAAATTCATAAATCAAGCAAGTTAGCGGAGTCGATTGTAAGAGAAAAAGGATGATGCAATTGAAAAAAAGGGGTACAAGTCAAGAGAATAAACTAATTTAATCTAGAATTAAATTATATGGGCTATTGAGTCCTTCCATTATTTGCTAAAATTGCTGATGTGGCTAATGGTGCCTGTGGTGATTTTCTGTCATGTTACTACTCATTAGACAAGTTTTGTGGTTTGAGATTGGCAATGCAATGCCTTGTGGAGCTGTATATGCACGAAACTTTTTAACATATAATATATCCACTTCTCCTAAAGTTATGGTTTTGTGTGGGATGTTATCCTAGACATTGGCATTGCACGGACCCAGGTGAATGTGGAGGGTGCACGTCTATTTGATATATGTGTTCAAGTCAAATGTTAGTTATTGCACCTGGGTCCGGGCAATGCCAATGTCAAGGATAACATCAGTTTAAACGAATGAACCAAAAGTCTGTCTTCTTATGAGAGGAGATATCTTATAATTTATAAGGGATATCAGTTTAAAGCAGAGTTAAAAGAATGAACCAAAAGTGAGAGAGATTTTGGAGGAGAACTTTTTGAATCTCTCATTTAGACCGATAGTTATGCCTATTGATGGAGAAGAAACAAAATAAATGCATGTGAAGATACACATCACCGGATGTGGGGATAATGCGGTGTTGGTCTCTCTGCATTTCCAAAATGCATATTAAAACGTGCATGTTCCTTTCTTCCTTGGTGGATGTTATGCCTTTTTATTCATCTCATCATCTTTTCTCTCTTTCTATTGCTGGTAACAGACGTTTTGAAAAGTGCCTTGTCATTCCTCTTTACCAAGTCGTCACTGTAATGGGACTGAACACGACCTATATTCTTTTGTAATAATGCTTTGATCAAAGTATGATCTTGAGCTTCACACCTGATCTCTTTTCTAGTTTACATTCAAATGACAGGATACCAAAGAAGAAGAAAAAAGAAACTATTTTCTGTAGTATAGAACCAGATTGGTTGCTTAATATGAGTATCCATAGCCTGTGGCTGCCAATGAAATCGCGGTGGTAATCCTTCCACAGTGGTTTTGCTGAGAACACTGGATTGCATGCTGTGTCCCAGGCATGTCATTGCAATAAACGTGGGGGACGTAAGGACATATGCTCAATCATCACACAATGATGTCTATCGTCATGGTCTGCTCACTGTAGATGGTGCTTAAAACTAGAATTTACAAGTTCAAAACAAGTCTATGCTATTACATAATGATTCACTTCATACAGCAATTAAATTGCACTGAATTCCAGTTTTTAAGAGGATAGGTGGTTCGGTCAGTTAAATAATCGGCCCCCCAACTGCAGTAAGTTGGAGTTAAATTGCAGATGCCAAGGGTATAATGATAGTTTTGTTTATCAGTAGTAAACGGACAAATAGAAGTGGAGTGATCTTCACCTAGAAACTACTTTTTCACACAGCAGCGTCGATGCATAATTGTGCATGGCGTGCAGGCAATGTTTTAGCTCCTTTTTGACAATAAGTTCTCCTCATTATTCCAAGTTCCAGAGCTAAATCATGACAGCAAGCCAGAAGTCCACAAATGCTTGGGATGGCACAGACACCTCACGCAGACTGAGCAAGCATCACTGCTGATAGAATAGATGGTACATTCTAGCATGACTCTTGCTGGTGTTGGCTTGAAACTACCTTCCTGTTGTTTTAATAATGATGAAGGAATCGATTATGGTTCAATTACCGACAGGCGAAAGGATGTCCTTCTCAATTCCTCCAGTAGACTAGAGAAATGCATAAACGGCTGTGAAGTGGACCATTACTTCACTGTGCAATGTGAAGCTCTTCTTATTGGTCCTTGGCAAGTGATCTTTGTAAATGGCGTACTTTATGGTTACCCGAAGAGATCTCCTTCTCAAAAGTTTCTAAAGGGCGAAGGATGATACAATGTCTAGATTAAGAGAGGAGTAAACTTGCAAATTAGATGCAACGAGGTCATGTACTACTGTTCACAATGCATTCCTGATTGCAATGCAATCCAGGAACCTTTTGCTAAACCGGTGTGCGCTCCCGAGTAGAGGTGTCAAAATGAGTACATAACCCATTTATGAACCCATATTTGTTTAAATGGGTCATTAATGAGTCAAGCTTTATTTCCCAAAGCACCTTCTAAAAATAAAGAGACTGAAATAGATGGGTCTTAAATGGTCTAATCTGCACCCATTTAAGACCCATTTATCAACCCATTAAAAGGTCCCGAGTTATCATTATCAACTATAGGAAGCTTTGAGTTAATAGAAGAAATTTTGTTTGTTATCAGTTGGAGAAGATTTGAACCACAACTTGCTCCTCAAGGAAGTGTAAACACTAGGCCTGAAAAAGTACTTGAAGCGAGATATATGCAATAAGAATATTCAATAATGGAACAAATTTCATGCTGCTGTTCCGTAGAAAACCTACAATTGGTGCCATCCAAAGTGTTAGAAAGTCGATTCTAGAATTTGTGCCTTCATGATGTTATTGTATTGAAAATTTCTCAAGGCAAAGAAGCTTTTCTCGCAAGTCGCAAGAACCTCTCATTAACAGCTGAAGATGCATGTCAAATGATATAGTAATGACCTAGATAGGTAAGTCGATATAAGCTGAACCTTTAAATACTCAATTATAAACAAATCTACGGTATTTTCACTGTCCTTAGTAATATTCAAAAATCTATAGATCACAATATCCTTTTTTAGAAAAATATTATTCTCTTAAATCTTTTTTTCTTGATTGTTTTACTTTAATCAATCACCCTCCTTTCCCTTTTCAATATGTCAATACTATATGTACATCTAAAGATTTGTAATTGATGCAAGGTGAGACTGGGAAGTAGAAGATAGTGTTTGATGGAAACTGGAAAGTAACTTAGGGATAGATGGAGTACAACACTTAAGCACAAAGGAGTCTCACCATTCGGGATAAAGAACTAATAAATTCACTGCCAAAAAATTGGATAAAGAACCGAATTGGATAAACTTGCAGAAAAAAATTCACATATATTATCATCCTTAAATATGAAATCTTACAATGGAGAATGTGCCACATATCTACAGTGGTAACTAGGAATTACAAAAGTCAATAGGAACTTCAAAACACGTGAAAACTTGCAATTCAACCCTCCAGCCTTGAATTATATCAAGATTTGTGCAATGCATTAAAACTCCAAGAGTGCAGGGCATCTTCCTCCTCATTTTTAAACTAACAAATGGGCTTTGGTTAATTGATGAATCTTAGATTGGATGTGTGAGTTGATTGTCTTCAATGGAAATTTCAAGCTCTGATCCTCCTGCATAACTGACTCGAAAGGCAGCTTGCCTATTTTTCGGGTTTTCTCGCAATAATTTCAAGGTTGTTTTCCATGTATATATGTTCATATTGTCGCGTAAAAAGGAAGCATGACGAACAATATCCGAAGGAAGCCCTCCGATAACTTGGGCAATGTCTCTGGACAGGGAATCATACTCAGAAGCACCCTCAGGAGTTTTCCCTTCAAAAGCATGCTCACGAAAGAGCCGAAGGGCACTGTGATCTCTCATCGGTTCAAGCTTGTATTCCTCAACTATCTGACCATCAACAGCTCCAACGTCAAAAGCATTCAAAACCTCTCTTTTGTTTGTTGTCACGATGATTCTACTCCCCGAACCAAACCAAGTAAACTTCCCAGCTAATGCTCTAATCTGTTCATCCTCATTCACGTTGTCAAGCACAATAAGAACCTTCGCATTACGACATAGACTTGCTATTTCTTCAATCCCTTCACTGGAAGATTCAAGTGGTGCACATTTTTGTTTTAGAAGGTCAGTAATCAACAGTCGTCTTGAAAATGGGACTCCTTCCAAGTTAATATCTTCGAGGAAGCTACTTGCATCAAATGACTTACGCATCTTGTTGAAGACAACCTTTGCAAGTGTAGTCTTTCCAACACCGGGCACACCCCATATTCCAACAACATGTACCTCTCCTCCTCGTACTTCGACCGCTTGTCCCTCGCCAGAGGCTACACCAAGCTTTCTCATCATCTCTTGAACATGAAGATCAATTCCAACTAATTTGTCGGTTACAACTTGGTCCTCCCTCTTCAACAGTTGCGCCACATGCGCAACAACTCTTTTTACAAGCTCGCCCTCGTGCCTGCAAAACGTTAAGTGACGAAGCACAAGGATGACAAGAAAGTCACCAAAAATATTTGAAAGTAGACAAAAATGAAAGTGGAGAATGGACCGACAAAAATTAAATCAACCCACACGGTCTATTCTTATGCATTGTTAAATTTTCGATCATGATCGATATGATCACATATATATTTATTCAAAAGGGTTTGGGTTCATTTTCACATCATCAGTCACTCTTTTTTTTTTTTTCTTTTTTTCATTCATCCTGGCGAGAAAAAGGAAACCAAAAGTAAAAGCATTACTCACCCATTTGGGTCCCTCGGACTAAATCCCCTTAATCGCCCGATCTGTCGAAGAACCTCCTTCCATGTTTCGATGGCATTTGAGTCGACTCTATCTATCTCATGGATATTGAAGGAACTTCCAAAATCCCCAGCTTGGTGCCTTACATCGGAGGGACTAACATCATAGAAAATAGGGAAAATAATCTGTCCATTCGTTTTTCTGCACTCCCACATTTGTACCAGCTCATTGAGGCAAAATTCACTGAAAGCATAATTTTTGGAGAGGATGGCTATCGAGATCCTCGACCGCATTAGCGCCTCTTTTAGCTCCAGCCCAATCTCTTTTCCAGGACTAAGGTCATATGTATCATTGAAGACCCTGATTCCTGCTTCTACCAATTGTGTGTAAAGGTGAACCATGATTCCGTCGTGAGTATCTAGATGTCTAAAATTCAAGTATACATCATATTTGAATCCAGATGATGATGATGAGGTTGAAGATGATATCTGTCAAATTAATGAAACCAAACCACTTCACATGATAAACATAGTTGTTCAGATCAAGTCTTATGCTTCTAGCCAAACAAAAGAAAAGAAAACACAGTCTTGTGGTTCTGATGGAGGCGAACCATAAACATCAAGTGAACTGCGCCCGATCTTGCAAATTGCACACTTTGGCTTTTTTTAAATAATTCAAAATACTCAAAACATTGTAACACTCAAATGTCGATACATGATTCATAATACTTTCAAAAATTTAAACAATATTTTAAATTTTAGGAAAAAGCAACAACAGTCAACAAGCCCAACGAACAATATCAATGAGAAAATTATCCAAAAAGTGCTATACCTATTGCACTTTTGCCAATTCAATCATAAACATTTCAATCTTATTAATTGAGTCTTAAACCTTTTCGACTTTTGCCAATTAAATCCATCCAATCATTTTTTTAGTTTTTTTTTTTCCTTTCTTTTGCCGGTGGCCAGCGAGGACTAGCTTCCACAGACTTGGTGAGGCCAAATCTTGCCTAGGCCATGATGGCCCTCACCCACCAAATCTAGGGAGCTAGCCATTGCCGGCCGCAAAAAGAAAAGGAAAAAAAGGAAAAATATTTATAAATAGTTCTTAGAATTTGGATAGGATCTCCTGTTTTCCAAAATTCAGTCGTTCAATCGCTCATCTCAAAGAAGATTTGTAGAATTCTAGGCGAATTTTAGCATATGTTGGGTCAAACTGCAAGCAGAGGACCGATTCCAACGTATTAATGTAAAAGAAGTTTAAAGTGACAATGCAAATCCCAAAGATGCAGAGAAAACTCACCGGCTTGCTTCTAATATTTCTTCCAGCAACAACGGCAGGAGCAGGCGCAGGAGCTGGAGCAAGAGCAACACCTGCAGGAGCCAGAGCATCAACTGCTCGAGGCGAAGCAGATATTGGAAGACGTGGTTTTGGTCTTATCATGTTTATAGCATTATCAACTGCAGAAGCAAACATTCCGAGAAGACATAGAAACGCCATGGACCAAGTTGGAGGCACGGTGAGAGACAGCATCACAACAACCACGGTTATCGCAAACCAAACCACATCCCTCCAAGCCATCGTTTGCTCTCGCGCTTTCTCTCACAGAGGCACGGGAGCTCTAAAAACATTGGACAACAGTATATATTACACTTTACACATGACAATATTATATTGTATACATACATGACCGAGACCACTGACTTCGGGGCACCCGCTCTTTGACAACGTGAGGCAAAATTATCAGGTACTTGCGGTCTCTGTCTAGCTGATTTTAAGAGTTGAGAAAGGCACTTCATCATGTTCAAATTCTGAAAGCATGGTCGGCAAGGGCAACGAGGAAATGCCTGGAAGGCAACGAATAAGCACTCGTAGAGGAAGAATGCTAGAAAAGAAGAGGAAAGGCCCAATTGAAGCAGAGAATGGAAAAATGATAATACACCGGATACTGCCAAGAAGACAACAACTCGCTGGTCAATAGGAAAAGTAAGGCCGAGCTTCGTTAGAAATTACCAAGCAAGTTGGTGCGCGACTATCAAACAGATATAAATGATAATTAGTAGATTAAAAATAGCACACGGCAAGTTATAGTTCAGCTTTATTATCAAGCCCATATATATTTTCCCTGATAATAGTCTTAATTCAGGCTAAAGTCCACTAATAATTTTTATGAAAAGTTACAATCAGCATGTATTGCTTCAACTATATGATAGACCACACTATTAGAATGCAAGTTTTGATTTCACTCTTGTGCACTTCCTCTTAAAATTGGGGGCAATATAAGAGCACAAGAAGGAAATTTAATCAAGTAGTAGCAAGAGAGATGACAAGAACGGAACAAGCTTTTCTCTATTTTTAGTTACGCTGGTCCTCTTTATGCAGCCATCTTCAATTGACCTGTTAGAGATGCTCACCTATACTTCAAGGAACCAAAGATATCATGGATATAGTGACTTAGTTACCCTAGAATTTCTAATACCCTTTCAATAGCTTTTCTCTTTATTTGAAAAATATTTTCTGCAAGTAGTCTTGGTTAATTTTAATCTTAAAATACTAACATGCAATGTGTTATCATACGGGTGCATAGCCAAAAATTTTACACTAGGTAAATCAAAAGCCATAAATAAATTACTAGAAATATGGCAAAAAAACTTGGATTCATTGAGCTGAGCAAAGCGAAAGCAAGGTCTAGTAGTTTTTCTTTTGGGTATTTCCTTATGGTAAATATGATTTAATTTAAATTAAATTAACATGAATAAATGAGCTGAAATGAAATTCAAAATGACATGCGAGTTATATCAAGTACTCCGAGTCTCTGTTTAGTTGACTTGAGTTGTTAAAAGGCACTTCATCGTGTTCAAATACTAAAAGCATGGTTGTCAGGATGTGCATAGATATAATTGACAAGGGAATTAATAATCATCAGCGTCTTGTGAATTAGTCCCAAATTAACATGTTACCTACCTTTATCTCACATCATAAATTGGTCTTTAAGAGAGATCCTATTTACATGGTGTCAATGCTTCATTTGAGCCCTTATTAATGCTAAATCAATTCATTGATCACTTTCACATATCCCTTTCACACTCATGTCGCTCTAAGGTAGTGACTCATGAAAGCACGGAAAAGCTACTTTCGATTCTGTCGTTCTAGTCTAATGAAATACATTCAAAAGTAAGGACGAGCTTTCTTTGAACTTTCCTTTCACTTTTGATTTTAAAATTTGCGACCCCTGCATGTTGACTAGTTGACGAGCTATTACGTTTTTGGACTTCTTTCTTCTTCCTGCTTTTCGATACAATGCTAATAAGTAATAAGCACGCGTAGAGGAAGAGTCCTAGAAGTGAAGAGGAAAGGCCCTCTTAAAGCAGTGAATGGAGGACGCACACCGGATAACGCCAAGAAGGCAACGCCTCGCGGGTCAAAATGAGCAGAGTAACGACCACGTCGACCAGCTTTGTCAGAACTCGAGTTTTTGAATTTTTTTTTTTTTGCGACAAAGCAAAAGGAAATTAAAAGTTGCTTGTTTATTAGGTTTCGTGAATGGACGAAATTAAATGGACAGGATACTGTTATTCCAGGGTATTTTTTTTTTCTTTTTGGGTATTTGATCGGCAAGACAACAAAAACCAATGTATCTTCTCTATAAGGTGTGAAAGGATGACTTCTCAAGATCTACAGCTCAGCTCAGTCGATGTTCTCCAGTTGGAAACCCAAATTTGAATTAGCACTGTCCAAAGTAGCATGAATGTGGCTAGAGTACATATTTATTATTATATTCGCAACCAGAGAATGTCTGTCCGTCTTTTATTGATAAAAAATCTTACCCGAAGTCTCAACTAGCTTTACATTAGGGTTTTCAAAACGCACAACTGATCGGCACTTGTGCACATTTAAATAATCCAATGAAGATCATTAAATATTAATTAATTTTTTGAAAGCAAATTGGTAGTGTTGTTCCTCAATCATCATATCCCCATCCACTATGTTATTCGTTTTGGCTCCTCAAATTAATTTTTTTTCCCAGCAGTCCTTTCATTAAATAAAGATTATTAATAATTTAAACAATTAGTAGGGGAATAGTATAGAAGAAAATTGATTCACTAACAATATTGAAAAAGCATGTCCAAATGGAAATTGAAAGCTATACTAAAGTACTGTTCAAAACATTATATAGAAACATCATACCATTAAAAAGTATATGCATGCTATGTTAAAAAAAGTGAGTTAAGATTTCTTTATTGTATCTTGAAAATGATGAGACAAACCGGACGTGGTTAGTGTATCCATATAATAAAGCAAACTCACTATCTGTTTCAACCTTAAGCAAAATTACCAAGAAAAGAGGGAAAAAAAAAAGAAAAAAACAAGACAAGGATCTTCATTTTGAATGTTAAAACAGATCCAAATCTTCTCGGCTCCCACTACCCTGCTAAAGGAAGAAGAGCACTCAAAACCTTTTGGCCTTCTCCAATTTCCACGCTTCGACTTTAGACATCGAAAAGACAAAGAAAGCAATACATTAAAAAACGGTTGGATAACCAATAATTTTTTTAATAGACGCATTATAATAACATTTAAGTAATCGAAATGTGTCAGATAATCAGTAACTTTCTCAATAAACGCGTCAATTCATTCACATTATTATAAAGTTGGAAAAAAAGATTTCTCATCATAAAGAAAACTTAAGAAAACAAGTTGCCTGATATGCACTACCATCTAATGTATTGTTATTTTAAACTGAATCTGAATTAAATAATAGCTTACTACATTAAGCAAATGAGTTGTAGTGTAAAAAATATCTAATTCAAATACTGAATGAAATTACTAATTAAGAGATAAAAGAAGATAATCTCACTTAAAATAGATAATATTTATAGCTTATGTGGGCTTTCTTGCTAATTTCAAATTCGCTTAACATGAATTCACAATGAATTGACTAGCTTTAAAAAAAAATTAAAATTGTAGAATTTAGTACGTTTTACTGTATATGTACATGCATGCATGTGTATATGTCTATGCAAATCTATTCGAACAAGATAAAATTAAGATAATCAGGTTACAGATCAACATGGATTAAATATTTGAGAAACGGTTGAATTTTATCCAATTTTATCCAAATAATCATAATTCTGTGGATAAAGGAATTTCTTCATCAAGGATTCAATTTACAAAGCTAAAGATATATTTTATTAGTCGCTAAATTATCAATAATTTAATCACTTAAATTGTTTAAGTGATTTCATTCACCGCAATAAAGAAATACTATACTGAAAAAAAAAAAAAATCACTTAATTTAAAAAATAATCACAGAAATTTAAAAAGGTATAGAATTTTTAAAATAATACATATTGTGTTTGGTTACTTCAAAATTACAATAAAGTTACCATCAACGAATTAAAACTGTTTGTTCAAAACATGACTTATTTGTTTCCAACATATTTGGACTTTATGACTTCTTCCCTCTTAATATCAACTTCGGTAATTGTGCATGGTAGACGCGTGAGATTTGTCTCTTGTATACACAACCTTCCAAGATGAAAACATAAAGTGTTTTTTTTTTCTTCTTGCCTCAGGCGGTTGACGGATTGCCAAGTAAGCACAAATGATTCCATTGACAAGGTGGCGCTCATAATTGACTTGGTTCCCCCAAACCCCACGAATAAGAGATTTTGGTCGGGGGACTTCATACCCTAAAATCTATTTCGCTGCCAAATTTGGTACCTTTCCTCTTAGTTTTAAGAACATTTATTTATCTAATCTTATTCATTTAAAATATTCTAGGCTCTTCTATGTGACAATGCATTGTTAATTTGCACAATAATATCAAGAATAAATCAACCTCTAAATTTTCAGTAGCCAGTTCTCTTCTTGAAATGAAAATCATGGCCAGCACCAGCGAAAACTAAATCTAATGTCACCACCACGCTAGCAAGACTTATATTTGCTTCAATTTTCATGATCGATAATTTACCTCACTATTTTTAATCACCCCAAAGACTCCACCAATGAGCTTTAAGAAAACTGTAGTTCAAAAAATTTCTAGAAAACTCTATAAAATGGATCAATAAATTAACAGATTTCTAAATCTCCAATCTCACTAAAAAAGTTTCTCTCGATAATGTAGAGTTTCTCTCTACCGTTTATTCTGGTAGCTTCTTCTGGCTTCTTGCCAAACCCTCATTTTCTTTTCGGTTTTTCTACTCATCGTGCCTTATGGGCAGTGTTTCTGGTTCTAGTTGTGTTACAGTCCCACCTTATCAACCCTAATTGTTCCATCTTTCCTGTTTTCTTTCGGTTTCTGTTGGTTTTCTGAGACCCGGTGTTGTTTTCTCTTTGGTTTTTCTCGAATGGATTCCCACAATCAACTGGGACTTTACTGCCCAGAACTTTCATTCTTCATAGACTCTATCGTTGACGCTTGTATCCTCAATTCTCCTTTGTCTCGTCCCTCTTCCTGGTGAATCTCACTCCCCAATTCGGCCTATCCTTTGTGTCGCACCCAGATTTCTCCTGATTCACCTTTGCATGTTCTGAATTTCCATCGCCAGCTCGACTAAGGGGTGTCCTGCCAGCGTTAGGTCGGTTTCTTCAACCCTCCGGCCCATTTGTAGATGTCAATTATCTGATGGCGAGTTCGAGTCAGGGAGAGGAGGCTCGGCTAGCTGCCCTCTGCAGCTGTTTGGGCCGCCTATGGAATGCCTAGGAAATCCAAGAATGGGAAGAAGAGCCCCTTGTAGTAAAGATTGAAGAATGTAAGTTGAGCCTGATTGGGAAAATTGTTGCCAATACTTCCATTAATTTCACAGCTTTCCAAAATACAATGAAAAGAGCTTGACGCATCGATAATGTTGATATTTCTCAGAGTGAGGAAGGTCTCTATGTATTTAAATTTAAGTCCGAAGCAGAAAAACAACGAGTGTTTGACAACGGTCCTTGGTTATTTTCCAGCAATCTTGTAATACTTAAACTTTGGACCCCTAATACTCCACTTTACTGCTATGATTTCACAAGTTGTGCATTTTGGGTGCAAGTCTTCGGACTCCCACTGGAGAGTTGTACTGAACAGCTAGTTAGCAAAGCAATTAGTGAAGTTGGTAAGGTGTTGGAAGTCAGAATTGAGGCAAATGAGGGATTACCTATAAGGGTAGGAGGAGCTAGAGTCGAAATTAGCCTATAGGAACCTCTAAAACCCGGCAAACTCATCAGAATGGCTAAACTCATCAAAATGGCTGGGAAAAATTATTTGGCTTGACTTCCGTTATGAACGTCTACCCCATTATTGCTACTCCTGTGGGAGAATAGGACATTATGCTTCAAATTGCAAAGAAATTCCATATGATGAGGCGAAGTTTGAAGAAAGGGATCAACTCTACTATGGACAATGGCTCCGGGCTAAGGTTAGGGAGCACAACTCGTTCTGGCAAGCTTTCTATGAATTGCAAATAAATCCAGCAAATATCGAGGACACCGTACCTGAAACACCCCAATCTAGACAGCTTCTCCTCCCTGAAGCACCCTGTGAGGTTAGCAAAAAAGCAGTTCCCATGGAGGCTCGACTGGCTCAGCAGATTCCAACCTCTACAGAAACTAATATGACTAGTTCCTCTCTCACTACCACCACCCAGGTTGCAGCTCCTCTACTTCTACAACTCCCTGCAACGAAGCAGCAAACAGATCCTCATGCTTCGCTAGCTGGGGCATCATCATCAAAAAAAGCAAAACATACTCGCATGCAGACAAAGACAAATCCCTTGAAGAAAGTTAAGAGATTTTCCCCTAATGACTCGCGTTCTATCTTACCGGAGACTTTAGATGAAAGCCTTCTCTTGGATACTCCTGTACTTGAGGCCCAAAGGGCCAGTGATTGGGCTGTGGTGGCTTGCTCGAACAAGCCACCGATCGACAAATGAGGATTCTAAGCTGGAACTGTCAGGGATTGGGCAATTCCCTGACAGTTCAAGCGCTAAGGGCCTTAGTGGCCCAAGAAAGGCCCGATGTTGTCTTTTTGATGGAGACTAGGAATCAGGAACTATTGCAGGGGGGATGGTGCTTTTTTGGAGGGATAATTTAACGCTCATAGTTCGCACTTTATTGATGCTATAGTTTCTGAAGATAGCTATATATCCCTTATGTGTATTACCTATCTGCATGCACCAGCGGTATATACTCAGAGACAGTTTTTATGGGTGGAGTTAAGGCAACTAAGTCACTTACACACTCTGCCATGGCTGTGTATGGGTGACTTTAATGAAGTGTTACATCACTGGGAGAAGATAGGAAAGAAGCCAGCTGAGCAGTATAGATTATATTCCTTTAGAGAATTATTACATGATTGTGCATTGATAGATATGGAGACAAAGGGTTGCGCCTACACTTGGATGAATCAAAGGAGTGGAGATGCAGTGGTTAAAGAAAGGCTTGATCAAGCTTTATGCACTATCGAATGGTGAATGGCCTATACAGATGCTGAAGTTCAAGCTTTACCTGCCCTAGGATTGGATCACAGTCCACTAATACTCACTACGGTAATTAACTCGGTAAGAAGGCAAATAACCTTTACCTTTGAATCTTATTGGCCACAAGATGCCGACTGCCATAGGGTGGTTTCAGAAACTTGGTCCTCTACATCACTTGCTCACTCTACCATCTCCAAGAAGCTTCGGGCCACCTCTGCAGCATTGGCCAAGTGGAGTAAACAGAGGTTTAAAGTAGGACATCGCCAAATAGCCTTCTCCAGCAGCAACTCCAGCAATGTACTAACCAACCTGTCTGCAATTTCAACAAGGATCAGGTCAGCTCTTTGAAGGAAAAAATATAGAACATATGGTTGCAGGAAGAGCACTATTGGGCTATGCGTTCCAGAATTAAATGGATGAGGTGGGGGGGATAAAAACACAAGGTTCTTTCATGCTACAACTATCCAACGGCGAAAGAGGAACAAAATCAGTATGCCAAAGGACATAAACGATAAATGGATCCGCGAGCCAACTCAGGTGAAAAATAGTACTTTCAACTTCTTCGGGATCTTTACACCTCAGTGGGACATAGGGATTTTGAACCTGTTTTAGCTCAATGTCCTAGAGTGGTGACTGCTGAAATGAATACCCTACTGACAGCTGAACTAACAAGGGAGAAAGTAAAACAAGCTACATTCAGTTGGGAGCCACTAATGCCCCAGGTCCTGATGGCTTAAATGGGTTGTTCTATCATCACCACCGGGACATTATATAGGAGGATGTTTTCCGAACAGTGCACAATTTTTTCATTACAGGGGTGTTGCCAATGGAAATAAACCGGACCTCAATATCTTTGATCCCAAAGATTCCAAACCCTGAGAGGTTAGATCAGTTTCGTCTGATTAGTTTATGCAATTTTCTTTATAAAATCATATCAAAAGTATTAGCCAACCGCCTGAAACAATGCCTACCTCAGTTAATTTCCGAAGAACAAAGTGCCTTTGTGGTAGGCAGGCAAATACAAGATAATATTCTCTTAGTTCAGGAAGTGCTACATCAATTAAAGACTCGAAACAGAAAGAAGAAGTTTCAGGTGATCTTGAAATTGGATATGAAGAAAGCCTACGACAGGGTGGAATGTGATTTCTTGGATGCTTATCTCTGCCAAATGGGATTTCAAGATCAATGGGTAATGTGGATTACGCGCTGTGTCTCCTCTACTTCTCTCAGTATCAAGCTAAATGGCAAACAGTTACCTTATTTCCATCCGTCTAGGGGACTTCGACAAGGCGACCCTCTATCCCCCTATTTATTCATCCTGATGGCCAATATGCTCTCTACTCTTATGAACCAAGCTATCGATATGGGCACTCTCAAGGGCATTAAACTTAACAGGTGGTGTCCCATTTTATCCCATCTCGTTTTTGCTGATGATGCTATCTTTTTCTTGGAAGGTAGAACTAGTGAATGCTAAAATCTAGCAAATACCCTAAATTAGTATTGTCTAACTACAGGTCAAGAAATTAACAGGAATAAATCTGGTCTATTCATGGGGAAATACTGCCCACAGCCACTGAAGTTAAACTTGGCTAGCAAACTATGGGTGCCTATTCTGGATAAAACATGTAAATACCTAGTTATGCCTTCTGATTGGGGTTCATCAAAAAATGACATGTTTGCTTGGGTCCTTAAAAGAGTAAATGCGGAATTGGAAGGGTGGAAAGAGAACTTCATTTCAAAAGGGGGAAAGGAGATTCTGGTAAAATTAGTGGTTCAAGCATTACGGCAGTATGCAATGTCAATATTTAAGGTCCCCGTACCTATATGCAGATCTATATAACAGAAAGTATCCAGGTTTTGGTGGCAAAATAACAACAACAGATCTGGAATACATTGGAAAAGCTGGGATCTTCTAAAAGAGAAATGGCGGGATGGGGTTTCGAGACCTACTTGCATTCAATAAGGCCCTTATGGGAAAGCAAGCTTGGCGACTCTTTCAAGATCCATCGTCGTTGTGTTGTCGAGTGTTCAAAGCTTTGTATTTCTACTCCAAGAACTTCCGGCATGCAGACAGGGGGCACAGACCTTCCTGGGGTTGGCTAAGCATCCTGTTAGGCAGAGACTCGATTATACAACAACTTCAATGGTCAGTGGGTAATGGCCAATCAATAAAGGTCAAAGAGGATAAATGGTTACCTGTCGAAATCCTTGGCGGCCCAGCTACCAGAATTGAACCTCAAACAGTGGCTAGCTTCATTTGTCCTGAGCAAAATGTCTGGAATGTGGACCTTCTGAATCGCACCTTTGATGAAACCACTGTAAAGCACATACTTCAGTGAAAACTTTGGCCAGCGTCAACAGTAGATAAACTAATCTCGAAAGGGACATAGAATGACAATTATACTGTAAAGAGAGGATACAACTTCATTAAACAGACAGCTAACCATAAGGTACCCCCCTAAGCCTCTTCTTCGCATCAGATACCCAAGTATGTTTGGAAACAGATATGGAAAGACAAAACAGCCCCGAAAATACGCAATTTTCTTTGGTCTATATGCCAAAATGCGTTACCAACTAAGGACAATCTCTTCCGAAGACGTATTATTGACGACCCAGTATGTACACTCTGTTCCTCAACCTCCGCAGAAACTATTGAACACTTATTTTGTTTTGCCCATGGACACAAGGTATATGGAACCATTCCCAAGTACAGATTAACATTTTGGCTTACAACACAAACCGGATGGATTCATGGATAACTTACTTACTCAATCAGAAAAGTGACATACCAGCTTTTGAGTACATCGCAGGCCTCCTATGGGAAATTTGGAAGGCTCGGAACCACTTTGTGTTTCGCCACAAACGCATATTCCCGGACTAGCTCGTTGAAACCGCCTTCGCCTTGGCTAAACTCCAGATCAGACCCCAAAGGCAGGAATCGACAAGTAGCTCCGCTTGGCTGAACCCAAATCGGATCTGGCTTCCTCCGCCGCAGGGATCGGTGAAGATAAACGTGGATGGAGCTTTCCCCATAGCAAATCAAATGGGTGCCATAGCAAGCATCGCCCGCGATCACACGGGCAGCTTGATCAGAGGTTTCACCTGCACCATATCCGCTTCCTCTACTCTTAAAACAAAGATCCAAGCATTGATACATACTCTTAAGGATATGTTAAAGCAACAACAGACTGAATCTCACCTAGTGTTGGAGTCCGATAGCCTCATTCTGGTGGAAACCATCAATCGGAGCCATTCGCCGTCGTGGGAGTGTCGTGCCCTCTTTGCCAAAAGCGAAGAGCTACTGCTAAGCTTCTGAAACCTCAAGGTTCTCCACTGCCGCCGGGAAGCAAATGCCCTAGCTGACTGGGCCGCCAAAGCCCACGGACGAGGGTCCATTTCGCCAAATTGGATTAACTCTCCTCCTCAACTCATGATAGACATGCTTTGTAATGAAGCCCTAGCGAAGGGTTGTTCCTATTTTCCTACTTGAAGTAGAATATTAGTATATTATCTTTTCAGACCAAAAAAAAAAATGAACAGATTTCTAAGTCCTAAAGGGTCCCAAGAAGAGATAAACCATCATTAGTTCCGATCAGAATGGAGCGAAGATTGGTAGTAGCAGCTCAAAAGTACTGTGTCGATGAGCTGAATGATTTGATCAGAAGCAATTGGCACATCCTCTAGGAGATGGCTCTCAAAGGAGCCCACGTCGCTAGTGTGGCGGGCCATTCGATTTCGTTCAAGAGCTCCTGAAGTTGATGCCGAAGTTCGCAAAAAAAGTGAACATAGATGGTTTCAATCCATTGCACATCGCGGCAGCCCGAGGTGAAGTTGAGAATGCGAGTATCGCACCTCATAGAGAAAGTGAGTTTGTTATGGAATCCGAGTTCTAAAATCCACCAAAAATGAGATCTAAACATCTCCAACTTCTACTATCTAAACCTTAAGAATTACCATTTTTACCATGTCCAATTATCTCAACTCATACCCAAATCTAATTATCAAAAGTTCCCTGTTAGTGACACTCTCGTCCAACTAGTTGCTAGTTGCGGAATCTAAAAAGATGGGAGATGAATGATATGAGCAACTATTGCTTAGTTAGTTTTTATAAGTAGACCGAGTATCCATTATACATATATACAAAAGTTATCCATAAACTTAATAATCCCAAATCCAAAACATAATTTACGTACAATTATCTTTTCAATACAATTTGAGCAGTTAAATACAATCAAAATGAATAGTGAATTACAGTCGAAGTGGATAGTGGAAATACTATCAAAATAAACAGTAGCATACGTTCATACCCATTTAATTGACCACATCAAAATAAACATAAATGATGCATTCTATTTATCAATATCAGATTACACATCAAACCATTCCATTAATCAATCGCATGCTCAAAACACACATAATGATCCAATCCATCGATTGATTTCAATCAAATCAAAGATCCATTTTACTGATCAATCTTATACTCAATGTCCAACCATGATTACAACATGAAGCCTAGTGATAAGATAACTGAGATTATTCTTGGTTTAGTCTCTCCACATATATTGTCGGTGGCTTAGCCCAAAAATGTTATGAAATATTATGCATACTTGAAAATCCCATGGCAATAATGAGCATCAAATCATTTACATCACTCTCCAATAATTTACAAAACCGATCTTGAATTCGTACCCTAAATCAATTTTTTAGATTAAAATATATAATATTTCACAACAGAATACCTTTTCTATCAGATGTCTCCAAAGAGACAAAATATAATATCTTTCATAAACCAAGTTCACAAATCAGCCTTTCTGCAATCCCTTTTATAGAGGAAATTCCCAAACCATCTCCACAAATTATCAACTCAAACTATTTTCCAAAAAAATGCATTACCATGCCATTTCAAATTAATCAAAAGGATAGTAAAAGCCCAATCTGAATTTTATGCAACAAATAAGCTTCGAAAAGCACATTTTTTTTATTATAAAAGGCATGTTGCGCCATGACTTTCGTAACTCATAATATATATAATCTCTACCATTCTGAAGACACGAGTTTACAAAACCAAAAAAGAAATAAGCATCGCTCGCTTGAGAATACCCAACCAAATAGGGAAAGTTACCTCGACTTTGTCAGCTTTCTATATTTTTCTCCTCTCTTTGTTTCGCGCCCGCCTCTGTCTGTCTCTCTCTCTTATTTTTCTTCGTCCTCTTCTCTTTTTGTTTTACTCTCGTTTACGAAGACTCTCTCTTCTCTCTTATTTCCCTCTCTAACTCTCCCCCTCTCTCTCTCTTCTTCTCCTTTTCGTTTTCCTCTCCCTCTCTCGTTCGCACTCACGTCTCTCCCCTCTCTTTCTCTCCTGTTTTTTTTTTTTTTGCCCATCTCTTTTTCCTCTTTCCTTCCCCTTGTACCCTCCTTGTCTCCCACTCTCTCTCCCTCTCAGTTATTACAGCGAGGGAACTCTAGACTTTTTCGGTCAACACCTATGTTTTGTGAAGGAAAGGGAGAGAAGAATCCCTTTGCATTATGCGGTCGTGAACGGAGAGCTCGATGTCACGAAGCTACTGCTCTCCGCTTTGCCTGAGTCCGTCGAAGAGACAAACGCCCCAAGGAGACCGCGCTTCAGCTCGCGGTGAAGGACGGCTGGTTTGACGCGGTCGTTGTGTTGGTGGAGCATGGCATAAGAAGGAATAGGTGATCAATCAATAGGACAACAAAGGCAATACTGTCTTGCATCTCACTGCTGCCGCTGAAAAATTTCGAGGTAGGTTCCCCTTTTTTTATCGCACTTTTCTTGGCACATCATTTCACTGAAATTTTGTATAGGTTGGATATGGGTTGGGTCGGTCAAGTACAAGCCAGGAAATCTATATTACGATAAATGAGTCGTAACGGGGTTAAATTTATCAATTTGAGTTAGATCATTTATGACCCAACCCAAAGCAGACCCAATCAACCCATTTGATAGGTCTACATTTCAGTGAAGGTGTTATTTTGGTATCCCTAGACTATGCAAAATTCTTCTTAGGAATTTGGCATCCCTACCATACACCAAAATATTTTCTAAATATCTGTAAATCAATGAGTACAAAACGAAGATGGAAAAAAATTGCAGGTGGTTGACTTTATGCTTCCTTGGCATCCTATGGATTCCGAGGTTGTAGATGCGTGCGCCTCGAACGAAGTGGCTTGACGCCTCTAGGTGTCTCAATTCTCTCACAAAGGGAGAGCAGGAGATAGAGAGATGAGAGAAATTCACGCACGGACTGGAGCCATTCACAGAAGAGGACGATCAAACACACCCTCTTCAACACTAGTCTCGGGGGACGGCGGAGGCAATATCCGGGGACCAAACAGTCGTCAATCAGATGGGGAACGAGCTACAAATGCTCCTCAATCATCGATGGGCGACACACGCAACGCTCTGCTGGTCGTTGCTGCGCTCATTGCTAGCACCACCTACCAAGCCGTGATTCAACTTCCAAGTTTTATTAAAAAAGTTGATTCCACAAAAGGCTTCCCCGCATACTATGCATCTATGATAACCGGTCCTCTTGGCACGGACTTGGCGTACATCGTCTTCATGAGCTGCAACACATTCGGATTCTTGGTGTCGATCCAAATGATCATTTGCCTCACCAGAGATCTCCCTGTGAGGCTGCCGCTGTTACTCTCCGTGACCACAATGGTTCAAACTTACTACTGCTTCACGTTTTACCTACCATTCACATTACAGGACAAAGCATTTGGTCTAAAAAACGTGGAATTGTTGAGCGTGCTGCCAGTAACGATTTCAATTCTTCTTCTACTGGCACAGAGGCCGTTGGCACTAGCTTTAGATATTTGCTTGGAAAGGCTATCTCGGTTTAACCTCCTAGGGGATATGTACAGTCTGAGGACCCAGTCTGTCATTGTAAAGGATAGAGAGATTGAAGAAATTAACGCACCAGATGGAGCCAAACACAGAAGAACCAACTCGCACGCTTCAAGACTAGCCTCGGAGGAAGATCAATCAGATGGGGAACCGGTTGCAAATTCGAAAATTTTGAACAAAGAAAGAGAGTCGATAGGAGACACACGCAACGCCCTACTAATTGTCGCCGCGCTCATTGCAAGCGCAACCTACCAAGCCGCACTTCAGCCTCCAAGCTTTAGGACAAAAGTTGATGATCATTCAACAAAAAGCTTCCTTGCATACTATGCTTCTTGGGTGACTCGTCCTCTTGGCAGGGACTTTGTGTACATTGGCTTCATAAGCGGCAACACATTTGGACTCTTGCTATCGATCCAGATGATCATTTGCCTCACCAGAGATCTCCCTGTCAGGCTGCCGCTGTTACTCTCCGTGACAGCACTGGTTCAAAGTTACTACTGCTTCACGTATTACTTGCCATTCACATTACTCGATAAAGCCTTTGGTCTGATAAACGTGGAACTGTTGACCGTGCTGCCAATAATGACATCAATTCTCCTTCTACTGGCACAGAGGCCGTTGGCACTAGCTTTAAATTTTTGGTTGGAAAAGCTTTCTTGCTATAACCTCCTAGGGAACATGTACAGTCTGGGGACCCAATTTGTTGATAATAGAGACGCTGGAGCTGAACATCGAAGAGGGAGATCAAATTTGCCTGCTTCAAGACTACTCTCAGAGGAAGATCAATCAGATGCCAAATCAGCTACAAATGCTCCCCAATCATTATATTGTTCCCCATCGAAAAATTTTAACAAAGAAAAAGAGTCAATGTGTGACATACGCAATGCCTTGCTGGTTGTCGCCGCACTCATCGCAAGCACTACCTTCCAAGCTGTGCATCAGCCTCCAAGCTTTACAAGAAAGGCCGACAGTAGTTCCACGAAAGGCTTCCTCGCATCCTATGAATCTTGGATGACTGGTCCTCTTGGCAGGGACTTAGCGTACATCGCCTTTATGAGTGGCAACACCTTTGGACTCTTGGTGTCGGTCCAAATGATCATTTGCCTCACCAGAGATCTCCCCATTAGGCTGCCGCTGTTACTCTCCATGATTGCAATGGTTCAAACTTACTATTGCTCCACGTATTTCCTGCCGTTCACGTTACTGGACGAAGAGCTTGGTCTGAAAAACGTGAAATTGTTGAGCATCCTTCCGGTAATGATATCATTTCTTCTTCTACTAGCACAGAGGTGGTTGGCGCTAGCTTTAGATTCTTGCTTGGAAAGGCTTTCTCATTTTAACCTCCTTGGGGATATGTACAGCCTACGGACCCTATCCGTCATTGTTAATTGTAAAGAGATTAGAGAAAATAACGCACCAGCTGGAGCCAAACTCCGAAGAAGAAGAACCAACTTGCTCGCTTCAAGACTAGTCTCGGAGGAAGATCAATCAGATTGGGAAACAGCTGCAAATTTGAAAATTTTGAATAAAGGAAAAGAGTCGATAGGCGATATACGCAATGCCCTGCTAGCTGTTGCGACACTCATCGTGAGTGTGACCTACCAAGCCGTGCTTCAACCTCCAAGCTTTGAGATAAAAGTCGATGATAATTCAATGAAAGGCTTCCTCGCAAATTATGCATCTTGGGTGACTGGTCCTCTTGGTAGAGACATTGCCTACTTCGGCTTCATAACTGGCAATACATTTGGACTCTTGCTATCGATCCAGATGATCATTTGCCTCACCAGAGATCTCCCCGTCAGGCTGCCGCTATTACTCTCCATGACCGCGCTGGTTCAAACTTACTATTGCTTCACATATTATCTGCCGTTCACGTTACTGGACAAAACGTTTGGTCTGATAAACGTGGAATTGTGGACCATGCTACCGATAATGACGTCAATTCTTCTTCTACTAGCACAGAGGCGGTTGGCACTAGCTTTAAATTTTTGGTTGGAAAAGCTTTCTTGGTTTAACCTCCTAGGGGATATGTACAGTCTAGGGACCCAACCGGTCATTGTTACTGATAGAGAAGATGTAGCCGAAAACGGAAGAGGAAGATCAAACTCACCTGCTTCAAGACTACTCTCAGAGGAAGATCAATCAGATGTGGAACTAGTCACAAATGCTCCTCAGTCATTATCATATTCCCCATCGAAAAATTTGAACAAAGAAAAAGAGACGATGAGTGACAAACGCAATGCCCTGCTGGTCGTCGCTGTGCTCATCGCGAGCACGACCTACCAAGCTGTGCTTCAGCCTCCGAGCTTTACAACAAAAGTAGACAGTAGTTTTACGAAAGGCTTCCTCTCATACTATGCATCTTGGGTGACTTGTCTTCTTGGCAGGGATGTTGCGTACATCGCCTTCATGAGTGGCAACACATTTGGACTCTTATTGTCGATTCAGATGATCATTTGCCTCACCAGAGATCTCACTGTTAGGCTGCCACTGTTACTTTCCGTGACCGCAATGGTTCTAACTTACTATTGCTTCACGTGTTACCTGCTGTTCACATTACTGGACAAAGCGTTTGATCTGAAAAATGGGGAGCTGTTGAGCGTGCTGCTGCTAGCGACCCCAATTCTTCTTCTATTGATACAGAGACGGTTGGCGCTAGCTTTAAATTTTTGCTTGCAAAGGCTTTCTCAGTTTAACCTCCTGGGAGATATGTACCGTCTAAAGACCTAATTCATTGTTGTTAATGATGATATCTCTTTCCTTAAGGTTGAGCTAAGAAGTGCAAGCTTCAGAAGTATCGAATGGAGTTTATTTGACAGGGTCAGATATTGATTTACCGTCCTTAATTCTCCGCAGTTGATTGTGTAATGTCCCTGAGTGATTCACTGTATCGTATTTTCCCAAGAATATGTGTCGCCAGATATCAGATCGATGTCCTTGATTCTCT
This sequence comes from Eucalyptus sp. ANBG9806169, assembly GCA_014182395.1. Classification (NCBI taxonomy): domain Eukaryota; kingdom Viridiplantae; phylum Streptophyta; class Magnoliopsida; order Myrtales; family Myrtaceae; genus Eucalyptus; species Eucalyptus sp. ANBG9806169. The sequence goes on along the minus strand of CM024577.1, from coordinate 16,330,877 downwards.
GCAGTTGATTGTGTAGTGTCCACAAGTAATTTGCTGTGCGTATTTTCCTAGTAGATGTTTCCTGAGTTTATAGCACGTTTGTGACTTCACGGACAGCAGTCGAGATTCTGAGATAAGGTTGCGCAAGTTTTCTTCCAAGTACTCATTTGGTCTTTGCTTCTTCAGATGAATGGGCCATCAAGGGAACATGTTTTCTACGAACACATAGAACCACGAGTCATGCTTAGAGGAGGGCCTGCACCATATTGTTCACATTCACCACTATTAGTTCTACTTAGCGGGGCAGATTTGTCGACTCAAATGGACCCAAGATTGTTAGAAGCAGCTCAGAGGCACAACGTCGATGAACTGAATGACTAGATCAGAAGCAATGCACTCGTCCTAGAGGAGACGGCTCTCCAAGGAGCCAGGCATGATGTTGTCTCAATCCTGCATGGCCTTGTGTGCTTTCACTTTGCACTTCTTGCGTGGTCTAATGTTGCGTACTTCCAATCAGGTTTCATGTATCTTGCTCAAGCAAGCATCAGCAGCATTTGAATGCTCCAATGTATTTAATTATTTAGGTAGATATGACGGAGGGGTGGTGGAGAAAAACAAAAGGCACCATACATGAAAACGCATTTGGTAATCGATAACTTTTAAATAAATGAATTAGGCAATCCACATTATAATAAACTTGAAAAATAAAAAGAAAATTCAAATTTCCACTAGAAGTCGAAAAAATCCCCTCACTAAAATAACAGTGAGGTGACTGACGCTTTTTTTTTAAATTATTTAGGTAGATATGATTGTTTAAACATCGAATGATAATAAATTATTTTCACATATAACATTCAAATTAAGTTGTTGTCAATCACAATTTTTTTTCAAAAAGCCTAGTTAATCTCATTAATAAAGTAGTATAGATCCGAATCATATTAAATGATCTGATACTTGTTACATTTCATGCTGTAGAATATGTACCATGCACCTAATTCACATGAAAAGTTTTGTTCCTTGACTATGAACACGCGGTTTTCGACAATAAAGAAGTAAAGAGGTTTTCTTTTCGTAATTATCCACAAATTAAGCCGAACATCCTTATAGAAGAAACTTTTCTTTTCTTGGAATTGTAAAACTTTTTAAGCAAGGACTTTTTATTGATTAAACCAATTCCTTTGCGTCACTCAATAAATTGCACTGACTAGGTGAGTTAGGAATAAGTTGTTATAAAGTCCGACTCTCATGAATATTCCTTTATTTTTCATTATTATATTTGGGATAAGTGCACTAGAAAATTCTAAAACTTATCATAAAAGTAAAATTGAGTTCTAAAACTTTCAAAAAAATGCAATTTTGTCTTAAAACTTGTCACGAAAATCTAATCGAGTCCTAAAATTTATCCCATATTGCAATCATAAAATGTTGTAGATAATCGGAATACTGAGATTTGTCATTGTTTGAGGGTGCGGTCTTTTCTGTTTCCTTCTCGGGGGAAAGTCCCTTTTAACTTGCTATTGGAGGTTCAAAGGGAAGATATGAAGTAAGTGAAAGCCTCAGCCATGCTCTCATTCAAAATTGTAGCTTCTTGTTTCCGTTCATGGTTTCATGGTTTATATTAATGACTCCTTGTCGCGACCTCTTTTTTTCCGGCGCCCGATCGGGGCGGGCGCCTAGCGGAGGCTAATGGCTCGGCTGGATTAATTAAGCCCGGACTCTCCCAAGTCCACCAATTTACGATTTTAATAGTCTAATTTTTTAACCTGTAAGTTAATTTTTAAAACGGAGTCGCCACTAATCAATTTGGGGGTGGGTTGATTAGAAACCCATGCGAAATATTGGGAGAAATATTCGCTCATGCGCAACCAGAGAAATTAGGATCGGGGACTTGATTACACTAGTTAATCACTAATGCCCTTTCGGTACCTAACATTGTTTAAACCCTGAGGTTTTTTGGATGTTTTAGGGATTTTCCATGCATTATTTGGAAAAATACATTTTTTTGGACCTTTTTCCATTTTTTTTGGACATAAAAGGGATTTTTTTATTTTTGATATTTTTTGGAAAATACAAGTTTTTTTGGCATTTTTGGCATTTTTGGAAAATATGGAATTTTTTTTTTTTTTTTTTTTGGAAAATAAAATATTTTTTAATATTTTTTGGAAAATAAAGTATTTTTTTCATTTTTCTTGATTTTTCTCGAAAATAAAATATTTTTTATATTTTAAAATATTTTCTGTTTTTTTGAAATTAAAATATTTTCTATATATATTTTTTTCGAAAATAAAACATATATATTTTTAAGATTTTTTTGGAAAATAAAAAAGCCGATCGCACGTTGCGAGCCCGCTCGGATTTTCATCATTTTTCATTTTTCATTTTTTTTTTATTATGAAACGGCGCCGTTTGGGGGAGGGGGAACCGGCGAAACCCTACCCGGTTCCCCAACCCGAATCCGACCCGGCGCCCGACCCGACCCCTTTTTTTTTTTTTAAAACTCGTCGTTTTGGGGGGGAAATCCTACCCGCTCCCGACCCGGTCCGACCCAACGACCCGGGTCGCGACCGGAAAAATCGAGAACCCTAGGGTTCCCGATTCGCGGCGCCGAGGAGGAGGACGCGGATCGGCGCGACGACAACGACGGCGGTGGCGGCGACGGTGGTGACAGGGAGGGGGGGAGTGAGCGCGACGGCGGCGGTAGCTACTTGGCCGTGGACGGTGGCTTGAGCGGCAGACGGCGGTGCGGCGATACCCACGATCTCTCTCTCTCTCTCTCTCCCTCTCTCTCTGCTTCTTCCTCCGGCGAAGCTCAGATCTGTGGCTGCTCGACCTCGGACCTCCCCTGAAGTCTCTCAGTGGGTTGTCCAAGGTTGGCAAGCCCCGATCCGGCTCTCCTCGCTCCGTGTGTGTGTCTTCGACGATGGAAATGGAGGCCTATTTATAGGCCGAGGGGCGGCCGGTCGACGGAGCTCGACCGGTGGCCGCCGCGGCCCTCGCCGCCGAACCGGCATCCCATCCGACGCCAGCCTACCCCCGCTCCGCGTCCCCATCGCCGCCTCGCTCCTCCTCGCTCCACGTGCATCGCCGTTCGGCGATTTCTCTCCGGCCGCACCCTCGCGCGTGCGTTGCAGGCACGAGGGAGAAGAAGACCAGGGCGGGCCGGGCCGAGGGGATGGGCCGTGGAGGCCCATGCGGAGGCCTCCTCCCTTCCTTTCTGTTTTTGTTGTTTTCTTTGGTTTTTGTTTCATTTTTTTCTTTGTTTGTTTTTACTATTTATTATACGAAAAAGAGGAAAAAAAGAAGTTTAAAGCCTAACCTAATCAAAATTTAGGCGTCAACAGCTGCCCCTCTTTGAAGGTGAGTTCGCAAAGGTTGCATTCAAAGACAAACTTATGCCTAAATTTTAATCATGCGTGCGTAGCAGATTATATTTTATTTGGGACCTATTATTTTATGCAGAAGAAGAGTAATATAACTTTACATATACTAAGACAGCTAAGAAGATACCTGTAGTTACTTACCGAAGTGAGTGAGATATGGTGTGAACCCCGAGTTTGGCAAGTATCAAGGCGTCATCTTACCTGGTGATATGAGGAGGTTGCTTTTCCAGGGCTCGAACTGTTCTTCGGTTGCCTGTTAGAGCAATCAGTAGTTTGTCTTGGACATCGAACCTTTCTTCGGTCGCTGTGACGATAAATTGTTTCTCCATGACTCGAACCATTCTTCGGTCGCCTGTTAAAACAATCAATGATTTGTCTAGGACTTGAACCTTTCTTCAATCGCCTTGACGGGAAATTGCTCTTCCAGGGCCCGAACCATTCTTCGGTCGCCTGTTAGAGCAATTAGTGGTTCATCTCGGACCCGAATCGTTCTTCGGTCGCCGTGATGAGAAATTGCTTCTCCAAGACTCGAACAATTCTTCGGTCGCCTGTTAAAACAATCAATGATTTGTCTAGGACTCGAACCTTTCTTCGGTCGCCTTGACAGGAGATGCACCGACCTTTCTCAGGGCATCTCATTTGTGGGTGTCTGTTTTGTATCGAGGACACCAGTTGGTACTCAACCTTTCTTGGGAGATGCGCCAACCTTTCTCAGGGCATTGATTTTGTGGGGATGTCTGACCTCTGTCGAAGACACCAGTTGGTACTCGACCTTTCTCGGGAGATGCGCCGACCTTTCTCAGGGTATCATATTTGTTGGGGTGTCTGACTTCTGTCAAAGACACCGGTTGGTACCCGACCTTTCTCGGGAGATGCGCCGACCTTTCTCAGGGCATCATATTTGTTGGGGTGTCTGATCTTTGTCAAAGACACCGGTAGGAACCCGACCTTTCTCGGGGATGCACCGACCTTTCTCGGGCATCGATTTGTGAGGTGCCTGATCTTCGTCAAAGACACCAGTTGGAACCCGACCTTTCTCGGGGGATGCACTGATCTTTCTCAGGGCATCGGTATGTGAGGTGCCTAATCTTCGTCAAAGACACCAGTTGGAACCCGACCTTTCTCGGGGGATGCACTGATCTTTCTCAGGCCATCGGTTTGTGAGGTGCCTGATCTTCGTCAAAGACACCAGTTGGAACCCGACCTTTCTCGGGGATGCACTGATCTTTCTCGGGGCATCGGTTTGTGAGGTGCCCGATCTTCGTTAAAGACACCAGTTGGAACCCGACCTTTCTCGAGGGATGCACTGATCTTTCTTAGGCCATCAGTTTGTGAGGTGCCTGATCTTCGTCAAAGACACCGGTTGGAACCCGACCTTTCTCGGGGATGCACCGATCTTTCTCGGGGCATCGGTTTGTGAGGTGCCCGATCTTCGTCAAAGACACCGCTTGGAACCCGACCTTTCTCGGGGATGCACCGATCTTTCTCAGGGCATCGGTTTGTGAGGTGCCTGATCCTCGTCAAAGACACCAGTTAGAACCCGACCTTTCTCGGGGGATGCACCGACTTTTCGCAGGGCATCAATTTGTTGAAGATACATGGACATTCACAGGCATTGAAAGAGTACCTGGATATTCACAAGTACAAACCTGGAGGATATTTGGGCCTTTGCAGGCGTTGAAGGGGTAATTGTATGCTCACAAGTACTAGATACTGGAAAATACCTGATTGATTGCAAGTGTCAAAAGAGTACTTGGATGTTAACAAGTACGGACTTTAAAGGATGCCTGAATGTTCTCATGCGTTGGATGATCACAAGTACGAATTTCTAAAAATACCTGGCAAACGGGATATCGAGGATGGGTTTCGCATATTCATGGAGGTCTCTCACCTTTTGATAATTGGGGAATATCGAGGACGTGCTTGAGATATTCGTGAAGGTCTCTCACCTTCTGGTATTTGGGAATATCGAGGACGTACCTTGGATATTCGCGAAGGTCTCTTACCTTCTGGTAGTTGAGAATATCGAGGACGTACCTGAGATATTCGTGAAGGTCTCTCACCTTCTGGTAATGGGAATATCGAGGACACACCTGAGATATTCGTGAAGGTCTCTCACCTCCTGGTAGTTGGGAATATCGAGGACGTACCTTGGATATTCGTGAAGGTCTCCCACCTCCTGGTAATTGGGGAATATCGAGGACGTACCTTAGATATTCGTAAAGGTCTCTTACCTCCTGGTTATGGGGAATATCGAGGGGGTACCTCGCATATTCGCGAAGGTCTCTCACCTTCCGGAAATTGGGAATATCAAGGACGTACCTCGCATATTCATGAAGGTCTCCCACCTCCTGGCAATTAGGGAATATCGAGGGCGTACCTGAGATATTTGTGAAGGTCTCTCCCCTCCTGGTAGTTTGGGAATATCGAGGATGTACCTGAATATTCGTGAAGGTCTCTTACCTTCTGGAAATTGGGAATATCAAGGACGTACCTCGCATATTCGTGAAGGTCTCCCACCTCCTGGCAATTAGGGAATATCGAGGACATACCTGGGATATTCGTGAAGGTCTCTCACCTCCTGGTAATTGAGAATATCGAGGGCATGCCCCGCATATTCGTGAAGGTCTCTCACCTTCTGGAAGTTGAGAATATCGAGGACGTACCTTGGATATTCATAAAGGTTTCTCACCTTCTGGTAATGGGAATATTGAGGACATACCTTGGATATTCATGAAGGTTTCCCACCTTACGGCAATTAGGGAATATCGAGGATATGCCCCGGATATTCATGAAGGTTTCTCACCTTCGGTATGGGGAATTTGAATGTAACACAAGGCTTACCTAGATGGCGGCGCACACGTGTAGAAAGTAGAGAAATTTTGGATGAACACAAATATTTAATGATATAATCAGGGACCACTCAACTGGTCCGAGTGTAAGAAAGCATACCTGGGTGATTGCAGGTGCATAATGTGGTGGAATACTTGAGTAGCTGCTAGTATTCAAAGATACAATTTGGAGGACAACTCAGACAAGTCGAGTGTCACGGAAATGGAGTATCCAAACGATGGTCGGTACTCAAAGACAAGAGGATACTTGGATAGTCATGAGCATCCAAACTTTAAAGACAACTTGAACAGGTCGAGTGTCAACAGAGGGAGTACTTGAGTAGTGGTAGGCACTCAAAAACAATGGGATAATTGGACAAAGTTGCAAATATCGATTCAGGGACAACTCGAACAGGTCGAGTGTCGATAAGAGGGAGTACCCAGTGCAAATGGCAGGTACTCAAAGACAAGGGGATACTCAGACCGCTGCAAGCACCCAAACTCAGGGGATGACTCGAGTAGGTTGAGTGACAAGAAGAGAGTACCAGGACAGTGGTAGGTACTTTAAGACAGATAGGGATATGCTTACTTGGCAATATCTCTGATTACTAAGAGTATGTTCATTATTTACACAACATGTAGACATGTACACAATGATTGTATATGCTGTAAACTCATAAGTTCAAATGCGATTTATGCATGACAACTTTGTCAGTTTTCTATCATCCGAATTCCACTGGGGAAGATTTTGAAAGACAACCCTCATTTAGAATGTAGATATCTTGAGCATGCCGGATGAGGGACTTTCGTCAAAGGACTTTTCACTCGCTCTCATGGAAATGTTGTTTTATCCGACCATTGATGCAGGATTTATAAGGATCACACTTCTCACTGTCATCATGTCAGCAGGGGTCCGAGTATTCTCGCAAGTAGTACGACTTTACCAACGTGAGAGGTCTTTGTTGAAATTGTGATGAAGACTTGGTTAGCAGCTCATCAAATGGGACCATCAAGGTTGAAGTCGATGGATGAAAATGTTGCACGATTCTCTCCGGGTTTACAAGTCAGGAACCCTGCGAAAAGAGATAGAGTAATCTTGCTCGTACTTCTTCGAGCGACATTTATGCACATATGAAATCTTACGTTAATTGAAGTGCCCCTAGTCTGAAGAGACTTTTTACAATGGGGATATAACGTAGACTCGGCTCACATGTAGAAGGGTGAGAGTTGGTGACTGTCTCAGCATTCGTCGCTAGTCTTTCTTCTCATGATCAGATGAAGATTTTACAACAGCAACTTTTTCTCGGCTATATTTTTGACTGGGGGGCATTGGCCTTGCTTTTACCAGGCACACTGCTTTTTCATGCCCCTATTTTTATTCCAGTTCCTCATTTATGGGCATTGACCTTGCTTTTACCAGGTACACTGCTTTTTTATGCCCCTAGTTTTTTACTGCTTGAAGAACTGGTCTAGACAAGTTCAAGCAAACACCTTGGTTAGACTATTAGGTCTGCATCTTTTGTTGGCGCTTCTAATTATGCTGCTCGGGTGGCAGTAATCTCTACTTTGCCTCTTTGTGAGGGTGAATTTACAGACTCACTTGGGTTGTACAATGTATACAAATGCATAGAAAAGGAATTGCTCTTCGTCATTCTAAGGCACTTATATTAACGCGAGTATTCATATGCAATAAAGACACTCGAAGATTGATGCAAGTGCAAGCAAGAGAATTTCTATCCCTCTTCTCACCTTGTGATGCTGATTTGCCTTGTCTTTGACATGCTCCAATGTGGGGTGATTCTTGATGAGAGTAGCTTCACCGGTGTATGGGGGCTCAATAGGGGTGAGCAATGAAATGCCTCTCACTATTTTGGTTATCGTACCATTCGCGAGAGAACTCTTTTACCCTGCAGTCATGGAATTTTCTGCACTCATCTCAAAAGTGTATAGATGGGGGACTGTGTGTAGGATATGGCTTGCCTGTCGTCATTCCGACGTGCCTCATTCAGCATGCTCAATTAATCTTGTATTCTTCACTTAGCTGTCTATTCTAATAATTCACAATGGAATCGTGATTTAGACGGACAAAATCATCATGCAAAAATCCAATTGGAGAAAGCATGCAGCATTTTTAAGTATGAGAGAGTTTGTACTCTCAAAACAAATGAATGATTTTTACTTAAGAAACCCTATTGACAATTTTAGGGGTGTTTACTTGGTGGAATTGTATTTACAAATGTGCTGAATTTTGAATATCAAAAGAGCTATTCACAAAAGGGTGCCGACAGATTATCCTAATTAAGTAGGGAAATGACACAAGAATGATCAGCTGGGATTAGGGATCTGATCATTGATTTGATGGCCCTTCTGCTTTTGCCCCTACAAAAGAGGAGATGTGGAAATAGATCAATTACTAGGGTCAATATCACACATGATTTGAGGCCTGAAAGGTTTCTGTCATTTGCTTTGGAGAAACTTGAGACGCCATTTGGATTGGGAGAGCTTATCACGGTCTGACATGACTCTCATTGATTTGTTTTCTGCATCTTTGACAATCAGGTGATCCTGCAACAAACGAGAGGGATCATGTTAGTCAGAAGTTCTTTCAAGAGTCGAATAACTTGGAAGTGATACAACATTACCCTTCACTGGTTTACAGATGTTTGAATAGACCTGAAGTACAAAGAGGATATAAATTCCTATAATTTTTACTCCGTTAGGTCATTTGCTCTCTTGTAATTTGCAGGTGCAAGAGAAGCAAATTTTTTATTATTATTTGGTATTCAAGAGGCTAACTGTTGCGTCGGGGATTCGAACCCTCGACTTTGGACCATTTTGCTTCTTCCCAGGTAGCATTTGGCTAGAGGCGCCGACAATGTCTGTAGGAGGCACTTCTTTTTCATTTGACGGAATCGGCTTCTGGATGACACGTCCTTTCATACCAAGCCGGAGTAAATCGATATGGGCTACTTGGTTTGCCCAAATTAATCACTAAGCTTGTGCTCTCGAATCTTATGCTTCTGTCAAATAGGAGAAAATATATCAAAAGTGAATTTAGATACCGAGAGTATTGGAAACGATACCAAATTACTCTTCCCGAGTTCATATCTCGTTGACTCCTAGGGATGTTTGAGTGTCAATGACGGCCTTTTGTCTTTGACACGGTTCAATGTCTTTTTTGATTGGCCCTCCTTATTTGTGGCCCTGTATGCATGGTTGCTGGTCGTTGATTCATCTTCAACGCCTTCCTTCTATGGAATCTTTCTTCTGTCTTTGACTATAGCTGCATTGAGCAAAAAGTCACATACCTCAAGCTTTTATGGAATTTGAGATGGACAATAAAAAAAACCTCCAGCTTTCTGATAGCAATTATTTTTTTGAAGAATACGTGTCTGGAACATGGAGTGAAGCTCCTAGACTCTGGAGTCATTGTCTAGAGTGGGGCTATAGATCACATTGACTGTCCTGGATTTTCTCCCTATTGACATGTGAATTCAAAGGAAGAGAATAAATTTCTTCCTTGTACTTCTTGGCTTGTCGAAGCTGGAAATCCCTTCAATGAAACCGTGACGTCTAATTGTTCGAGCATGTCGGGGGAGGAGATATTTGCTCCGTCTTGAAAAGGAATTGGACAGGAGTGAGGTGGAATGCACAGAGCTCCTGAGGATGACCTGCAAACATGGGAAGGTCGAAAGCAGCTTGGAGGAGGTTATCCTACCTCGAGCAAGATGATCTTTTTGTTTGCCCCTGCTTCCTTGAAAGGGTGTCTTTGAACTCGGCGAGTTCACATGATGTGCCAGCTTCAAATGCCTCATGTCACACTAAGTCAGGGGAGGTGAAATTTTGAGACATAAAGTGAGAGAGTTCGAAAGACAAACATAGTTAAATTTATTATCTTGTTTTGACGAAAAATTTTGGTAATGAAATATTTTTTATTTTCAGAACATGTCTTTGGGGGAGAAAAAGCATGAGGAAGTCCAGCCCTCAGTATTCTCCTTGGATGATATTTTCTTTTCATGGTTGGATAGCATCACTTTGGGCTGGTTTGGAATACCGCCTCATGCTTTCAAAACAAAATATTATAACCATACATTAAAGTACTGGAATGAACAAGACAACGGTAGCACACTAGATAAAAACAAACAAAACTAATAAAAACTCCTATGAAAAGGAGCGCTTTGATAGTGCTGGTCTTGAAGTCAATCGTCTTTGAATTCCTCGCCTCCAGTAGACTCGAAGTATTTGCATGCGATGACTATTTCGTTGAAGCTACGGAAGTGTAACCCATGCAGCCAACAGCGATGTTCGTGGGGCAAAGTTTCTACGAACTGCTTTATCAATTCTTCTTCAGTCAGTTGAGGGTAGGTTTGCATCATAAAAGCCCTCCACCTTCCTGCATATACTCGGCAATCCTCCATTGGTATTCTTCCGAAGTGGGCCAAACTCTCGCAAGGCAGCTCAGTTCCAATCTGGTTTTGGTACTGATGCAAGAATGTGGAAGACAGCTCATTCCAATCCTTTATGAGGTAAATACTTGCTGTGACGAACCATTGCAATGCAGACCCCGTAAGAGTTTCTTGGAACGCCCGAGTTGTGAATGACATCGGGCCACGGTGCGACTCATCTCAGTATGGAGATATTGCAAATGAGCCACGGGGCAAGTCGTGCCGTTATACTTGCGGAAATTAGGTATCCATACTTCATTGGGGGTCAAGATCATATGAGGGCAAGGCGGGCTTGACATGTCTTGGTTAGGCCACTTTGGTTTTCCCACTGCATATTCGTTGAAGTGGTGAATTTTTCTGTTTCGAGAGAAGTTGGACTCTACCGAGATCACTCCATTGCCTTCTTCTCAAAATTTCCGAATGAGGATGAAGTATTGAAACTATCCTCATGGTCGGAGGACGAGTTTAGTAGCTCGTTAGGATCGTAGCGGATAAGGACGTACGTTTCTTCTTCGACGGGCCTTCATCCCCGGTGACGGTAGGAAACTTGATTATATGATGAGTGATCGGTTCCATCGAAATAACGCTGGAAATCCTTGGGATTGTATTCTAGGGACCGGAAGTCATCGGGTCATATTCTAGAGGAAGGTAGCCTTCGAGTTGTATTCCGAGAGAATGCTCGAAGCTTTGATGCAATGGTTCGCCAGTTATCAAATTTCGCCTATACTCAGTGGTAGATGTTGAATTGATTGGTTTAGGCTTTCTTTTCTTGGCTCTCGGTCTAGACCTTTTGAGTAAGGCCCTTCGTCTTGCCGCCCGATTTTGTCAACGGGAACGAGAGATATTAAGGCTTCACTCTCTCGTTTCACTTTCTATGTCGATAGGGGTTGGTATTCTTTGAACCCTAGCTCTTGCAAAGTAAGCTTGGGAGTTGTCTGTCGTGCCCCGGTCTTGAACAGGCTCCGTGCCTGTGATCTCGTACATAGGTTCCTTGCCTTTCCGAGTGGGAAACTTTTCAATAATATGATGTTGCTCAGTTGCCCATTTATCATGCAACGCTTCATTGACATTTGACGGCTCCTCGTGCTTCGGGATCATCGGTTCTTCGTAGGGCAAGGTGATGTTAGGGCTGATGTCAATATCATATTCTTGGTTGAAAACATGAATTAGTTCCTTCCAGGTTTTAAGGGAACTAATCTTCCTGACAATGTACCATCGCAAGGCAAGGCCGGTCAGGTTTGATTGGTATGATTGAATCATCTTTTGGACCAGGTAGGCTTGTAAGTAGGTCTCTGGGCGGGAGGTATCAGCATACCTTTCGCATTCAGGCGTTTTGAGTTCTTCAGGGATCTTAAAACCGACATAATTGGACGAGTCAATGGGATTCGGCTCCTGCAGCTGTCTCAACTTTTTCATGATCTTTTCAAGCGGTTTATCTTGTTGGTTATTATCTGGTAGATTTGCAGGTGCCATAAGTGTGCTTAAAGTAGTTATGGAGTTGGGTTTAGCTTGGGTGGATTCCATTTGCCTTGAGAGTTGTTGAAGGACAATGGACATCTGTCCTACACCGTCTTCAATGTTGGTGAGACGATTTTTTACATCATTCTGATCGGGTCCTATCACATGAGGCCATTCGCGGGTGGCTGATAGTTGACGATCCATAATTACCTGTGTCGCAAAAAATCATGAATGAGTACGAAAGCAACAAAGATTGACACATGGCAATGGTCTAACTGCTTCTTCATTTATCAAAAGAGGATTTTATAGACCACACACTTCCGACATTTAAAACTTGAAATGACAGAAAGAAATACTATGTATTAAACAAAAGTCCCTAAACAATGGGACAGAATTTTTACAATATCAACACTAAGGGACACATGATTGCTATTTATATGCGACGGGGAGCCTTGTTCTTGCGCAGGTGCTTGTCTTCTTGGGCCGGCTCTGAGACATGCATCCAGCCTATCCCCAAATCCCCTTGCATAAGCTCTGCTTGTTCATGCTGGCTGATCTCGCTGATTGGGTGAGGAATCGATGGCTTCCACTTTGTCGGGATATGATGGTTGTGGACGTAGGACTCAGAGGCGTGATGGGCCTTTTCTTGTCCCTCAAGCCCTTCAGGTATCACAATTCTTTTGCGATGGCACCTGCTCCACGTTTCCTCGATGATGTCAATCTCGAATGTGTATTCACGACTTTGATGGGTGAAAAGGAGTGGAGGGGCCTTCCTCTTGAAAGGCGGTGGGATCTCTTGAAGGGCTCCATACTGTCGCGCCACCCAATATGGGAAATAAGAGATGCCGCCGGTGAAACCAAGCAACGGAATTGGATGGCGGCGTCTGTAAGGAAAGTAAGCTCTCTTTTCATGGAACCAACCAGCACACCATTGGAACGCCTCAAGAGCTGGGTTTCTTAGAAAGTTTATCCAATTTAAACAGCTTTGGCTAGGAATGTATGGTCCTAAAACCATAAATTTCTGAAATGGATTTTAAAAAACATTTATTTCGGACAATCGCATGAAGCCTCGAAATTCGCTTAGGTGAGAAAAGAACCCGGACTTGTAAGATTTCCTGGGAGACCCGCATGACTTTTCCGTGTTTTCTTTAAAACGATTGAGGGACAAGAATGTTTCAGCTAAGATCATGTTGACATAATTTTTCCCCCTTAAGATCTGATCAACTATCCATGCCATCTTTGGACTTATGACATTTCTTTGATGGGGGAAAATGATGAACCCGAAAAAGGCCATGAAGAAAATCTCGCTTTTCTGAGTCATGGGTTGATTTTCAAAACAGGCAGTCAAAAATGCTAGGGAGGCAGGTATTATGGTTATTTTCAAGAATTTGCCTCATAACATGAACTTTAGCTCCTAAGAGTCGTGCTAACCCATGCAACAGGATAATGCTTGTTGATGGCCTAACAAGCCTCTTCTCGAGAGGCATTCCAGTGATGATGCTATATTCTTCCAGAGTTGGAGTTAGCTCGAACCCACCAAATATAAAAGTAGTCGTCTTTGGGCACCAAAAATGTACCACGGCTTGTATGACTTCGGGGTGAATACGTATTCGGATCAACGATAGAAGATGACCGACTTTGGCTTTCACACGCTCTTGGGCATACTGGTCCAATTGACCCCACCATCTGAAGAGCTCTACCTTGGGAGTGAGAATAAGCTGGATGTCATCTTCTCCCATCGCATATAAACTGGGACTCGAAAAACTTACCCTAAATTGACATGGGTCAATAAAAGAACTGAGTAAAAGTAAATAAATTACTTTGCTTTTAAAGAAAATGGCAAGTACAAAGACATGTACATGAGATGTGCGGCTCGACTTTTAAATGAGAAGGCTTGTTGAAATTAAAAGGGTATTCGCCCGTCGCAGTCTCGCGTTAGCAGCATACCCTCCTAACCTCGACTAAAGAAATTCGGGGAAAAGAAAGGCAACCTCTACATCGCAGTCTCGCGTTCGAGGTCATATCTTTCTTGACACCATCCTAAATATCCTATGGCGGCCCAGGTCCGGCGGCCAGGTTGTGTGTGCCATGTGTAGTGCTGAAACAGTAAAGCATGCCCCACAATTCATAATCACAAGACAATCTATTTTAAGCAAAGTTAAAATAAATTTCTAAGCTATTGACATGCATAAAAAAAACCTAAGTCAGTAAAGAATTTAAACAAGAAAAAAGGCCTAAGTCTTCAAAGTCCCCAGCGGAGTCGCCAAGCTGTCGCGACCTCTTTTTTTTCCGATGCCCGATCGGGGCGGGCGCCTAGAGGAGGCTAATGGCTCGGCTGCATTAATTAAGCCCGGACTCTCCCAAGTCCACCAATTCACGATTTTAATAGTCTAAGTTTTTAATATGTAAGTTAATTTTTAAAACGGAGTCGCCACTAATCAATTTGGGGTGGGTTGATTAGAAACCCATGCGAAATATTGGGAGAAATATTCGCTCCTGCGCAACTAGAGAAATTAGGATCGGGGACTTGATTACACTAGTTAATCACTAATGCCCTTTCGGTACCTAACCTTGTTTAAGCCCTGAGGTTTTTTGGATGTTTTAGGGATTTTCCATGCATTATTTGGAAAAGACATTTTTTTTGGACCTTTTTCCAATTTTTGGACATAAAAGGGATTTTTTTTTTTTTGATATTTTTGGAAAAATACAAGTTTTTTTGGCTTTTCTGAATTTTTGGCATTTTTGGAAAATATGGAATATTTTTCACTTTTGATTTTTTTTTCGGAAAATAAAATATTTTTTTAATATTTTTTGGAAAATAAAGTATTTTTTTTTTTTTTTCTTGATTTTTCTCGAAAATAAAATATTTTTTATATTTTAAAATATTTTCTGTTTTTTTTTTTGAAATTAAAATATTTTCTATATATATTTTTTTCGAAAATAAAACATATATATTTTTAAGAGTTTTTTTGGAAAATAAAAAAGCCGATCACACGTTGCGGGCCCGGCTCGGATTTTTTCATCATTTTTCATTTTTCATTTTTTTATTATGAAACGGCGCCGTTTGGGGGAGGGGGAACCGGCGAAACCCTACCCGGTTCCCCAACCCGAATCCGACCCAGCCAGCCCGACCCGACCCCCTTTTTTTTTTTTTTAAAAAAAAAAAAAAGCGTCGTTTTGGGGGGAAACCCTACCCGGTTCCCCCGACCCGGGTCCGACAACGACCCGGGTCGCGACCCGGAAAAAAATTGGGAACCCTAGGGTTCCCGATTTCGCGCGCCGAGGAGGAGGACGCGAATCGGCACGGCGACAACGGCGACGGTTGTGACGGGAGGGGGAGTGAGCGCGACGGCGGCGGTAGCTACTTGGCCGTGGACAGGTGGCTTGAGCGGCGGACGGCGGTGCGGCGATACCCACGATCTCTCTCTCTCTCTCTCTCTCCCCTCTCTCTCGCTTCTTCCTCCGGCGAGCTCGGATCTGTGGTGCTCGACCTCGGACCTCCCCCGAAGTCTCTCGGTGGGTTGTCCAAGGTTGGCAAGCCCCGATCTGGCTCTCCCTCGCTACTGTGTGTGTGTCTCCGACGATGGAAATGGAGGCCTATTTATAGGCCGAGGGGCGGCCGGTCGACGGAGCTCGACCGGTGGCTGCCGCGGCCCTCGTCGGCCGAACCGGCATCCCATCCGACACCAGCTACCCCCTGCTCCGCGTCCCACCGCCGCCTGCTCCTCCTCCTCGCTCCACGTGCGTCGCCGTTCGGCGATTTCTCTCCGGCGTCGCACCCTCGCGCGTGCGTTGCGGGCGCGAGGGAGAAGAAGACCCGGCTGGGCCGGGCTGAGGGGATGGGCCGTGGAGGCCCATGCGGAGGCCTCCTCCCTTCCTTTCTATTTTTGTTGTTTTCTTTGGTTTTTGTTTCGTTTTTTTCTTTGTTTTGTTTTTACTATTTATTATACGAAAAAGAGGAAAAAAAGAAGTTTAAAGCCTAACCTAATCAAAATTTAGGCGTCAACACTCCTATATGGTTGGAAATCTGTAGGTGTGTAAGACAATATCTTATGCAGCTGTATCCCGAAGATTCAGAAACTACGGCAAGCCGAAAAAAGCAGAACCTGATTCTTGATGCTGCCAAATGAGAACATGGTAAAAATATCGTATTTATTTGTATTTACATTATTTGCTTATTATCTGTTGCATATTACTTCGAACCGCAAGGATTCTGATAAGGTCATATCATAAAGGCTGACAGGATTATCACTGGATCAATTTTTATTTTTTTTTGTGTGATTATAACATCTTTTTTGCCGTTTTAGATGTGTCAAAATTTGAGCTATTGTGAACTTTTCGTAACAGAATTACGAAAACTAGCACCATCTAATGCGTGGGTTTTTTTACTACAAATATATAGATAGAGCTAATGGATATAGAGGCTTGTGACCAAATCACAGCACAAGTAAATTTGTAATAATTCCAGTCACATTTTCCTTGAGGAGCTAACTTTGCTGAGTTTGCAAAGAATTTTTATGTTTTTTCCCCAATTTTTGCACTTTTCTTCCCTCACCTGTGGATTAATCTGCAATTGGCTACAACAAATAAAATTACAAAGGGAAAAGAATGCTAATAGTGCAATAACTTTCGCAAATACTTCACTTTAGTATCATAATTTCTCAAGTGATCACTTAAGTAGAATAACTTTAAAAAAAAAAAAAAAAAAAAAGCTCACTTGAGTTATTTCAGCAATATATCTCTTACGAGAATCCTATGTGGTATTAGTTTCATAATAACATTTCCTGTATGTCCTTTAAAAAAAAAAGATTTAAATCCCAAATAACAAAGTGAAGTAAAAACATCGGACCAGCACTGAATGACAAGCATAGAAGAATTAATGGAGGATAGGTGATTACATCACTCTCACTCTAGACACAAACATTGAAGCAAAAAAAAAAAAAAAAAAATCCAACGGCTTGGAGGGAAAGCATTAAGGCTTGTAGGACGAGCGAAGAATTTTGCAACAGGAAAAGGTAAACGATTTGTTGCCAGAGGTAAAATGTTGTTTTTTGTTCACCCACCTACAAAATTAGTAATTATCGAAAGCGGCTAATTTCGAAGTAACATAAAGAAAATCAACGACTAGAGTAATATTGTCTTTTATCATATTTTATCTATAGATTGGGAAAAAAATTTACAACGGGAGTAATATTATCATTTATCATAGTCTTTTATTCTAAGCAAGTTCTTAAAAGATATCATCCCGATTCAATCCGAATCTCGAGATTTCTGGAATGTAAAGCACATAGATGGTATTCCCTCCTCATGAGAAATGTTGCTAGAGGTAAAGTGCTGTTTTTTTGTTCATGCACCTACAAAATCAGTAATTGTGACAGTACCCGATGTGGTTGTGGTGAGCGATTTGAAAAATGCATTGTGAGCCGCTTCTCCTAATCCTCTCATTGCCGTGCAATTTTATAATTTGCAAGTCACGTTGGATAAGTAATATTAAATTAATACCATGATGGATTTTCAAGAAAATAAATTACTGATATCACTCAAATTAATATTTTTTTTCAAAAGTTATGAAATTTGAAAGTGATTATTTAAAAAGTTAAGTGATGCCATTACGAAAATTATAACATTGTTTAGTATCTTTTGTCTCTGGCAACATGCATATGATGGTAATGGAGGAGGGGAACGAAGATGCTACCAAGGGAACAAAAGAGAGAATTTACCAAACGAGAAGTTCATCCTGTACACTCCTTTTCCTTTACAATAGATTCGGAACTGATGCATGGTGAAACTAAGAAGAAGCTGAAACTGTTTGATGGAAAGTAGATTAGGGATAGATGGTGTACTCCACTAAACTATAAAGGAGTCTTTTACCGTCCAGGATAAAGAACTTTTAAGGTGCACCACCAAAGAATTATATAAAGAACCGAATTGAAGGATTCACTCGTGGGATGAAAAAAAATTAGCATATTATCAAACTCAAATCCGAATTTTTGCAATGGAGAATGTGCCACACATATATAGGGGTAACTAGGAAACATTAAAGTTACAGGAAATTTAAAACGTATGGAAACTAGACGCATTACAGACGTAGGAAATTCAAAACACGCGAAAACTTAAAATTCAAACCGCCAAAAGTGCAGGGCTTCTTTCCCCCCATTGGATACGTTGGATCACGCTATGCTTCCTTCCATGGGCCGAAATCTAATCCGTATCACTATCTTCAGTTATAATCGGTTTGCTTGTCTCGGGCAGCCTGCCTTTCTCCCTGAGTTCTTGCAATTTCCTCAGATAGTGGGGCCACGACAATATACTTTCGTTGCGTAAAGCTGACGCATAATGCACAATATCCGCAGGAACCCCTCCAATAGCTTCGACAATAGGCCCGGACAAGGATTCGTACTCAAATTCACTATAAGTATTTCTTGGAATAGCATGATAACGAAAGAGTTGTAAAGCATGGCGATCACTCATTGGTTCAATCTTGTATTCTTCAACTGTCCCACGACCATTTGCTCCAACGTCAAAAGCACTTAAAACCTCTTTATTTCTCGTTGTCACAATAATTCTACTTCCAGAACCAAACCAAGTAAGCTTCCTAGCTAACGCTTTAATTTGTTCATCCCCATCCACATCATCAAGCACAATGAGAACCTTCGCATTACTACATAAACTTGCTATCTCATCGATCCTATCACCAGCAGATTCAAGTGGTGCGGGATTTTCTATTTGAAGGTCAGCAATCAACATACGTCGTAATAACTGGATTCCTTTCGAACTAATCCCTGGAAGGAAGCTACATCCATCAAACAAGCCACGCGTGTTGTTAAAGACAACCTTTGCAAGGGTAGTCTTTCCTACACCCTGGGCACCACATATTCCAATGACACGTACGTCTTCTCCACGTACTTCGGTTTCTCGTCCCTCGCTGTCGGCAACGCCAAGCTTTCTCATCATCTCTTGAACATCATGATTAATTCCAACTAGTTTGTCGGTAACAGCTAGGCCTTCATCCCTAAAAATCCGCGCAACACGCGCAACAACTTCTTCGGAGAGCTGGTCGTCGTACCTGCATGACGTAAGTGATGAAGCAGGAGGATGATAAGAAAGTTACCAAAAAAATATTCAAAGGTAGACAAAAATCAAAGTGGGGAATGGACCGACAGAAATAAACTCAACCCGCCTGGGGAAGGGGTAACCACGGTTTATTATTATGCATCATTGAATATTCAAAAAGGTTTGGGTGGGTTCATATCACATCACCCTACACCTTTTACTTTTTCTTTTTCCATTTATCTAGGAAAGAAAAAGGAAATCAAAAGTAAAAGCATTACCCCTTATATAGTGTCGCAGTATATCCGGGTAATTTCGCGACGTCTCTAAGCACCTCCCTCCATTCTTTGGTGCGCTCTGAGTTGCCCCTTTCCTCGTCGTGTAGACCGAAGGCCTTTCCAAACTCCCCATCCTGGTTTCCTACATCGGAGGGACTAACACCATAAAAAATTGGGATAATAATCTGTCCCTTTGATTTTTTGCACTTCCACATCTGTACCAGCTGCATGAGGCACCATCTATTCGATGCATAATCTGTGGAGAAGATGGCTATCGAGATTCTCGACTGCTAAATGCCTCCACTATATGGACACGGGGATTTTCGTCTTCTTTGAAGAACGAGATACTCACATCTAACAATGCTTTGAAAAGGTGATCCATGATTGTTCTGCCAGTATCTGTGCGACTAAAATTCAAGAATACTTGATATTTGAATTCCGATAATGATGATGGGGTTGAAGATGATGCCTGTCAAACCAATGAAACTAAACTGCTTCACATAGTAAACATAGTTCATCAGACCAAGTGTTATGCATCTGGCCAAAAAAAAATTATAATCTTATGGTTCGGATGGAGGCGAACCTTACCTGGACTACTGAACTTCACAACTCATGCATTTTGACTTTTTGTATATCCAAAATATTCAAAACATTCAAATGTCAATAAATGAATTCACAAATTCGGCGGTTCTCGTCAAAAGAAGATATGTAACAATCTAGACGATTTTTAGCATTTGTTGGGTCGAACTGCAAGCAGAGGACTGATTCCACCGTTTTAGTGTCATGGGAGTTTGAAGTAACAACACGAATCCAAAAGATGCAGAGAAAACTTACCGGCCCAGCAGCATCAACCGCAGTAGCCGAAGCATCGGCTGCAGATTCCTCAATCCTAATTGCAAGATGACTCGGACCTCCCGGACCGCCACCTGAACCTGAATCTGGAGGACCACCAGGAGAATTACCCGAGGGGGACTCTGCTGTCTTCTTCCCTGTTTTATCAAATT
Organism: Eucalyptus sp. ANBG9806169; assembly: GCA_014182395.1. Taxonomy (NCBI): domain Eukaryota; kingdom Viridiplantae; phylum Streptophyta; class Magnoliopsida; order Myrtales; family Myrtaceae; genus Eucalyptus; species Eucalyptus sp. ANBG9806169. Next base: position 16,310,452 of record CM024577.1, on the reverse strand, counting down.
GTTGAGCAATCTTTCCGACAAGAATTAGAATCGCCATGGACCAATTCGGAGCGAACGTGAGAGTCAGAAACACAACAACCAGTACCATCGCCGTCCAAGCTATCGCACTCAAAGCCATCGCTCGCTCTCGCGCTCTCTCTCACGAAGGCACACAGGAGGTCTATAAACATTAACAACGACGTACATTACACTTGGCACATGACTATATCATATTTTATATATGACCAAGACCGCTGACTTCTGGGGACCCGCGCTTCGACAACGTGAGGTAAATTATTAGGTACTCGCGGTCTCTGTTTAGCTGACTGTTGGACTTGTTAAAGGCACTTCATAATATTCGAATACTGAAAGCTTGTTTCGGTTCAACTTAAACCAATTACAATTTGACAAATACATACTGACGTGGATTTAACTAAAATAATAAAAATTTCAATCCACCTCACTTTTCACCTCCACCTACCCTTTCTCCTCCCTCTCCGGCCACCTCGAGCCCAACCTCCCCATCTTCCTACGCCGTTGCCGAGTTCAAGAAGAGAACTGCCGAGCGGAGTTGCAGATCTGCAAGTCGACCACGGTCGCTCGCGGCCATGGACGAGCCGCTGTCACTGGAGCCATGGTTGCAGATCTGAAAGTCCCGTCGCAGGCAACGACAGCTTACAGACTGCCATTGTAATGGGAAGGAAGCTTCCCCTCCGTCGTCGCCCACCTTCTGCTCGTGGTCGGCTTTATCCATGGTCGAGCCACCCCCTCCATTTGTTAAGAACAGCAAGAACAGAAGCTCTACTGATGTTATTACTGATATCAGTAAGAACAAGGGAAGTAAGATATACAAGAGCAACGAAGAGGAAACATATGAAGAAGAGGAAGTAGAGAATATAAAGGGATACCCTGTTTCGAATACTCTGTATAATGCTGCAAGTCTCGGTAGTTAATCTGGTGTACTTCAGTTCTGGAAGTTAGTCTCGGTAGTTAGTCTGGTGTACTTCAGTTCTGGAAGTTAGTTAGTTTGTTGCTCTGTAAAACAGTTTCGAGAGATAGCCATTGTATATAAAAAGGCTAACTCTCGTGATTGAAGACTAGAGAAAATATATATATAGAGAAAAGAAGTTTTCCATCTCAAGATCTCTCTACTGTTCTTTCATCCCAAGATTTCTTACTTCTTCTTTGCACATAAACTTCTTCATGGTATCAAAGCAATGGTCGATCATCCTTATTGGATAGTTTGCATGAGCATTTGATCGCTTGTGAAATCAAATCGAAGGTGCTATAGCTGTAGAAGCGGTTCTCTACTCGCTGGATCTGATCTTCTGATTACCGAATCTAACTTGATCCGAAGCTGACAGCAACCGCGGTGACGACGGTGACGAATCTAGTTCAGCGGATCTTTCTCGATCTCTCTCAAGGATCAGTGTCACTTGATCGGGAGCTCGAAGTGTGAAGCCCAGATTCGTGCTGAGTTTTGAAGATCTTGACTTAGCTTCAAGGGTAGAGATCTGAGGCCGATCAACCGAATTTCGATTCAGACTCTCCTATTCATCAATTGAAGTTGCAGTCACAAGCTATGCATCCTGAAGAAGTCATCTCGATGATATATAAAAATGGCTAAATCTACAGCAGATTGAAGTCAGATTCAAAGCTTCGTTGATCTATGAGACATCTATATCTTCCAACAGATCTGTGAGTTGGTACTTTTCATCTACATCTAAATCTTCATCAGCAATATACTTGTAGTAGCGTACTACAAATCAGTAGAATTCGTGTATGCAACTAGAGTTGATCAACAATCAGAAAGAATAGAATGGCGGCAAGAAGTTTGAGATATCCATTTCCTATTCATGTTAATATCTTGAATTTTGTTACCATCAAATTAGCTGAGGATAATTTCCTTCTATGGCAAGCTCAATTCTATAGATTCTTAAGGAGCCAAGATCTGTTTGGCTTTGTGAATGGGGAAATTTCACCACCTGCAAAGACATTGCAGGTCGAAGAAGGAGGTCAAACTTCTGAGGTTCCTAATCCTGATTATAATGAATGGATAAAAACAGATCAGCTTGTATATTCTTGGATTAGTGGTGCTATATCAGAAAATATACTTAGCTTGATAATTGGCTTGAATACTGCTTATGAAGTTTGGCAAACTCTGCTAAATCGGTTTACACAAAAGTCAGTAGCTAAGGAGTTCGAGTTAAGAGGAAAACTGCAGGCTTGCCATAAACGTGAACGAACATTATCAGCATACCTCAGGGAGTACAAGTCAATATGTGATCAATAAAATGCCATAGGAAAACCAGATGATGAAATCACAAAACTATTTGGAGTTCTGGAAGGCCTGGGATCTGAGTATGAAAGTTTTAAAACTACAATCTATTGCTTAAAACCCCAACCAGAATATGATGAAGTAATCTCACACTTAGAAAGATTCGAAGCCAGGTTACGAATACTCTTTAAATCGGTTCAGCCCTAACCTAACTTACTATGGCCGAGAGGAAAACCGAAGCTATACATAAAGAAGAGGCCGACAGAGAATATATACAATGTAGAATACTATCCTTAGAGGATCAAGAACAAATAATCGTGGAGGAAGAAATTATGAAAGAGGAAGAACATATAATGCCAGATACAGGAACTTTGGTTATCCCGGAAGAAACGTGAGTTACAGAAATAATAACTCAAACTATGAACAAGAAAATCAGCAGTTCAAACAACACAATACCTCCTCTGGCTTGGGTTTTGTTCAAGGATTTAGACCACACAATGTATCAGCACAAAGGTATTCTAATACCAGGTCATATCTTGCATCAAATTCAACTCTTCACAAAAAGGTGCAGGTGGAGAAAGCAGCAGAACACACTCAACTTGAGTGTCAAATCTGTAAGAGGCTTGGTCATGATGCCTTACATTGTTGGTATCAGTTTGATAACTCCTAGCAAGCTGAGGAGATACCAACAGCACTAGCAGCACTACATATTGAGGAGGCAAATGATCAAGAATGGTATCCAGACACTGGAGCAACAGCCCATATTACATCTAATGCTGGTATACTTCATAGTCTTTCTAAAAATAACAATGCTGACACAATCATGATAGGCAATGGTATGTGTTTACCTGTCAAATACATTGGTAATGCAATACTGAATACTGCAATTGATGCTTTGCCTTTAAATGATGTGCTGATTGTTCCTGAGATTAAGAAAAATCTTCTATTAGTGTCAAAGTTAACTGATGATTACCCATGTTCCTTTATCTTTAACAAAACTGGTGTGTATATCACGGACAGCACCACCAACACAATCATGAGGCTAGGAAGCAAGGTTAGAGGGCTGTACAGAGTAGACCCTCATGCTGTAGAAGTCTACTTCACTCAAAGACAAAGAATTGTTGCAGAAAGTATCTGGCATCAACGACTGGCTCACACAAATCAGAATATCTTGAAGCATTTGAGGAATCAAAATCTGATTCAGTACAACAAAGAACCATAGTCTGTATGTAGAAGTTGCCAAATAGCTAAGAGTACTGCTCTACCTTTTCCATTATCAAATTCTACAGCTACAAAACCTCTAGAACAAATTCATTGTGATATCTAGGGGCCTTCTCCAATTAAATCTTTTCAGAGTTTCAAGTACTATGTCATTTTTGTTGACAATTTCTCTCGGTTCAGTTGGATATATCCATTAAAGCTAAAGTTAGATTTCTATAGTATTTTACTCATGTTTCAAAAGTTAGTAGAAAATCAACATAGCTGTAAAATCAAGACTTTCCAATGTGATGGTGGAGGAGAGTTTATTAGCCACAAGTTCAGAACTCACTTACAGAATTGTGGCATTCAACAACATATCTCCTGTCCATATACACCTGCACAGAATGGAATACCTGAAGGAAACATCAACATATAGTTGAACTTGGTTTGGCTATGCTATACCATGCAAAAATTCCGTTAATTTTGGGTAGATGCATTTGTAACAGCCAACTACATTGTTAACATTCTTCCTACTCACAAGTTACAGATTCAGTCTCCCTTCAGCAAATTATATCAGCATAAGCCAAGATATGACCATCTCAGAACCTTTGGCTGTGCTTGCTATCCCCGTCTTCAACCATATGCACAAAGACAAGCTTGATCCACGATCTCTAACCCGTGTCTTTCTAGGATACAGTGATCACTATAAGGGATATCGATGTCTTGTCCCTACTACTGGTCATGTCTACATTAGTCGACATGTAGTATTTGATGAGAATTTCTTCCCTTTCTCTCAGAAATTAGCAACAGTTTATCCCTCCTACACACTTGTATAAGTTGTGGACAGAAGAAGAGCAATTTCTAGCTCCCTCTACTACAGATCACATAAAACATTCAACTTATCAGTATACAGGTTGGGAACAGGAATCCACAGCTGAGCAAACAAATGGAATGGTCTCACCTGAATGCACAGAACAAGCAGTTTCTGTTTCTCCAGCTAAATTCCCTATGGATCAAATGTCCATCAGCACTCAGAATAGTCCACAACGAGTTGAAATACCTGTTCCCATAACTGAAAGCTGAGTATCATGCTCTTGCTTCTGCATCTGCTGAACTTACCTGGATCAGTTTTGTCCTTCGTGATATAGGATGCTCATTGACTCGTCCAACACAGCTCTTTTGTGACAATAAATCAGCCATTTCTCTTACTATCAATCCTGTCTTACATGCTCGCACCAAACACATTGAGGTAGACTTTCATTTTGTTAGGGAAAAAGTCTCCTTAGGATCACTACAAGTGAAATATGTTCCAAGTAACCATCAACTTGTTGATATATTCACAAAATCTCTCCCTCGTATTACACACTATCAGCTACGAATCAAATTAGGAATTGGTTTCTTCCCCATTCCCAATTTGAGGGGGGATGTTAAGAACAAAGAAGAACGAAGCTCTCACGATGTTATTACCGGTATCGGAAGAACAGGGGAAGTAAGATATGCAAGAGCAACGAAGAGGAAACATATGAAGAAGAGGAAGTAGAGAATATAAAGGGATACCCTGTTTCGAATACTCTGTATAATGCTGCAAGTCTTGGCAAGTCTCGGTAGTTAGTCTAGTGTACTTCAATTCTGGAAGTTAGTTAGTTTGTTGCTTTGTAAAACAGTTTAGAGAGATAGCCATTGTATATAAAAAGGCTAACTCTCGTGATTGAAGACTAGAAAAAAGAAAAATATAGAGAAAAGAAGTTTTCCATCTCAAGATCTCTCTACTGTTCTTTCATCTCAAGATTTCTTACTTCTTCTTTGCGCATCGTCACGGCGGCTCTTGGTCGTTGCCTGTTCAGATATGGACTAGAGTTGGGCCTCCATATCTGATCTCATCCATCGCCACAAGCCTAGATCGTCCATAGCTCGCGGGAAGGCGGCGAGTTCGAGATCTCAACGGCCATGGATTGCGAGCTCAAATAGCAAAAGAAAATGCAGAGATATAGTGTCAGGGAAGACGACAAGAGCTTAAACGCAGTCCATGGCCAGCGACTCCGGCGATGGGGTTCAACCTAATCACGGTGCCGGCGACTCCGCCGGTGGCGATGGCAGCAGAGGAGCGGAGCTTGGGCCAGATCTGAACGGATGAAGAGAGGAAGGAAGAGAGAGAAATACTTATTTTTGTATTTTTTTTTTAAATTTCAGGTCAGTATTTATGTGTCAATCTCAAATTAGATATAAATAAAAATACGTATGCCACGTCAGCAACTGACGTGGATCAGTGTGAACCGGTTTACCATTAAGAAGGGCTCAAATAAACTATTTTGGTGCACTGACCCCATCTAGGATGGATTTCTTAGGTTGAGAGAGACAGACAGACAGGTAGCATGTTAACTTTGGACTAATTCACCAGACGTTGTCAATTGGTTCCCTCGCCAATAAAGAAAGAAGAGCACGCACGAACCTCTAGGCTCTGGCCATCTCCAATTCCACGCTAGGACTCCGCGCAAAACACGTTTAGGTAATCAATAATATTTTTTTCTTTGACCAAAAAAATCAATAACATTTTTATAAATGTTTTAGGTAAAAAAAATTTGTTGGCCGTAATCTATTTCTATTCTAATTCTCACTTTTAAACTTTTGTATTGACTCCTTATAAAACGTGAGAATTGAAACTTACACTTAAAATTAAATCTTTATCCTTTACTTTATTATAATATTTACGCAATCATAGACTTTTTCAATTATTTAGTGAATCCGACCAAGGGAGAAGATGATGAAAAGATCGTACATGAAAACGTGTTAAATAGAAGCGAAAGACAAATTGGCTTTTAGGTAATCAAAGATGTGTGCAGATAATCAATTTTTCACTAAAATAACATATAGGTAGTCAATGACTTATTTAAGTTGATATTATTATTTTAAATATTGAGTGATAATGAAATATTTTTATAAATACCATTGAAAATGAGGCCATTTGTACACAGTAGCACAGCTAACCTCGTGGATCATGAAGTGTGAAATTCAAAATCCAATCAAATGATCTATTATGTGTTAAATTTGATGGTGTAAAAAACCAAATATGCACCCAGCATCTACAATTCATACACAAAGTTTCTTTGCTTGACTATTGACTTGCAGTTTTCTAAAATAATGAAGTAATAAGAGTTCTTCCATACTTATAGTATCTGCAAATTGAGCCCAATAAACTTATATAGATGAAACATTCTTTATTTGAATTGTATAAGTTTTCAAGCAACTATTTTTTATCAATTAAATTAATTCCTTTACTTCACTCAATAAATTACACCAACAGCGCGGGTTAGAAACCGGTCGTTATAAAGGCCGACTCCCATGAATATTCATTCTCTTTTTCATGATTTTTTTTCTGCTACAGCGAAGGGGTCATTGCTTCAGTGTTCAGACTCCGGATCAATGCTTAAAAGAAATACCCACATTGAAATTTTCTGAATATTTGGGGTTTCTTTGTGACTATTAGAGAAAGTAAAAAGAAAATCGGAACGTTTAGTTCCTCTAGGACGAACAGCAATAATGATACACGTACGAAAGTCACAAAGTACGGTCCTCTTTTTGTAGCGCGTGGAACTAGCTCTCCGAATAAACTTTTTTCTCGTGCTTTGTTTTGAACTCCACCGACAAGAGAGACAGGTACTTTCATAGGTGCCGTTCATACCAGAACTTTAGGACTAAAAAATTAACTTCACCTGAAAATGAACTACCAAAATCCCTATAGTATACGTTTCTTCATTCAACTAGTCAGCGAAGGAAAGTAGTGTGGACGGCCGAGGAAGCGAAGTGACAGGCCGGGAGACTTTCTTTTGAACGAAAATGTCCCTGTCCATGCTGGTAATGATGGCGCGCGACACGCATGTGATCGTGGCAGAAAATTGTGCTTCAAGTGAGCCGGGATCAATTAAGACGAAATCACCGAGTTCAAGGTCGCGCTTGAAACAAATACCACATTGGGGACACTTCGAGAAAATGGGGCCAAGTCAGGGATTTTTGAAATTTTTTAGCTTTTGACATTATACGTTTCCCAAAAAATATCGCGTTTCAAGATATTATTTTTTAAGAAATCATTTTTATCGTTCAATAAGAAAAATCGTTTCCTCCATAGACTCCTTTTCAATAATTATTTTTATTATTTTATGTTTTAAAAAATTAATTTTTTATATTAATTTTTTCTATTGCTTTTCTTTTTCTTTTTCTTTTTCTTTTTTTTCGTCTTCTTCCTTGGCTTTGGCTGATCGTCGGCTACGACGACGGCCTGGCAAGGCTCGAGCTCACCAAATTTTGACCACGCCCGAGCTTGCCCAAGGTCGGGCGAGTGGGGCTCAAGCCTCGCCTAAGGTCACCAAAGGTCGGCAAGGCTCTCGCAACCTTTGACAATGCTCAAGCCTTGTCCAGCTTGCTGGCCTAGAAATGAGCTCAGCTTCGCCAAATCAAATGAGGTGGAGTCTCGATGGCCTCGTGGCGAGGCTGAAACTATTCTATGGCCGATTGCTTGCTAAGGAAAAGAATAAAACAAAAAATTAAAAACTTGAATTTAAAAAAAAAAAATTATAAAAATAAAAGAAAAATGTGTTTGGTGAAAGAAAGTGAAGTAAAAGAAGTTATGAAAAATATTTTCTATTTTTGAAAGTGAGAAATTTTTCCCTACTTTTGAAGGTGTTTTTTCCAAAATTGGAAAAAAATTTCTTGGTTAATTTAGTTTCAATGAAACGAACATCGAAAAATTCGAAAATATTTTTTAGAAGTTATTTTTCATAGTCTAAATTTTTTTTTCTATTAAAAAGCCATTTTATGACCCCAAAGAAAAAAGGCCGTTGGCCAAAAGCCCATATGGCTCCAGTCCAAGGCAGTTCTTTTTTAGTACGTTAAGTCCTACTGCCTGGATCTGTATTTAGATGTCCCAAGTGAGAAGGTGTCCCAAGAAGAGACCATTACTAGTTTCGATCAGATGGAGCAGCTTTTAGCAGCACCAGCAGTGAAAGGGGGCGACATCCAAGCGCTGAGAGTCTTCATCGATGGCGAAGTGAACAATCTACACAAGTTGGCTGTCAGCTACGACGGTTACACGCTGCTACACGCCGCTTGTTTTATCGGCCATTTGGATTTAGTTGAAGCGCTCCTGACGTCGACCCCACAATTCGCGGGAAAAAAGAGCGTGGATAATTTATATCCGCTGCACATCGCGGCAGCTCGAGGTCATGTTGAGATCGTGACGGCGCTCTTGAGAGAGCGTGAAAACATGTGCTCTGTGAAGGGACGGGACAATAGAAACCCTTTGCATTATGCCAGCGAAAACGGTGAGCTTGGAGTCATGAGGAAACTGCTCTCCCTTTCCTCTGTATCCCTCCGAGAGACAACCGCCCGAAAGGAGACAGCGCTTCACCTCGCAATGAATAACAACCAGTTTGATGCCGTCAAAGTGTTGGTGGATCATCTGAAGGGGAAAAATGAGGAGGAGGTGATCAATTGGAAGGACAGTGAAGGCAATACCGCCTTGCATTGTGCTGTCGCCGCCAAAAATTTCGAGGCAAGTCATGCCCTTCCCTTTTTTTATCGCACTTTTCCTGGCGCTTTATTTCAGTAAGAGTGTCGATTTGACATCGCTACGATATGCAAAATCCTTCTAACCAAAGGAATCTATTGAATCGGATCTGTTTTGATCATTACTGGAATAAAGAATTTCCGTCCATGCCAAAACTTTTACGGTATTATCTTGATGTCTGAAAATCAATGAGAACGAAAGGACGAATTGTAAATTGCAGGTGGTTGAATTCATGCTTGAGAAGCATGCTCAGCGGCACGTGGTCGTGGACGTGAATGCCCGTAACAATTGTGGCAAGACGCCTCTAGATTGCTTGGGAAGGGAAGCAGGAGATAGAGAGATCAGAGATATCAGAGGAATCCTCAATGCAGTTGGAGCCAAACACGGAATAGTAAGACATTCATCACTAGTCTTGGAGGGAGAGTCAAGGGCCGACATACGCAACGCCCTGCTGGTCGTCGCTGGGCTCATTGTGAGCGCAACTGTTGGAAATGGTGATCCATTCGTTGAAGAAAAGACATGCACATTCAAAGGCAAGTGCAAGTGGTTTGACAAGAAAATGCAAGGGATCGTGGAACGAAGACGGGATAAAAGACATGGGACAAACTACAATATCCGAAGTATCCCGAAAATGGATCAAGGGGGAGTGTTGGAAATGGTGATCCATTTTCTAGAATTTCCTAGAGTTGCTAAACTTCTAGAATTCACTAGATGAAGTTTCTGGAAGAAAGAGAAAAATGTAGAAGCACGTGTGTAGATCTCTCTAGAAGAAGAGAGGATAAACTACAATCTAGAACTCTCTAGATTAAGCCTAAGAGGACAACATTCTATAGAAATCTAGAAAGTTGTACTAAGGCGGTGACCCACGCCTATAAATAGGCTTGTAGTTCATTCACCTTGTGTGAGAGATAAACCCTCCACCTTGTGTGTGAGGTGAACCCTCCACCATGAAAGGTCTTAAACATCCACCAATCTCCTTTAACTATTGTAAAATTATTTTATCTAACTAATAGAACTATTTCCCATATCCCATATTCTTTGTCCTTCAATTATCCTAGTTTATCCCTTGTTCATACAAAGAATATACCATACACTTGCACACGTCACTAACCAAAAACTATAAATAATACCAAAACCATGCTTCCGCGCATATTTAAATTCTAACAGCAACCTACCAATCTGTGCTTCAGCCTCCACACTTTAAAACAGAAGTCGACAAAACTCATACAGAAGGCTTCCGCGCATCCTACGCATCTTATATGACTGGTTTTTTCGGCAGGGACTTAGCGTACATTGTCTTCATAACCGGCAACACATTTGGACTATTGGTGTCAGTCCAGATGATCATTTGCCTCACCAGAGATCTCAGCATCAGGCTGCCGATGCTTCTCTCCATGACCTTAATGGTTCAAACTTACTATTGCCACACATATTATCTGCCATTCGGGACGCTGGAAAAGGAGTTTGGTCTGATAAATGCGGAATTGTTGAGTGTGCTACCGCTAATGATTCCAATTCTCCTTCTAATGTTCCAGAGGCCGTTGGCGCTAGCTTTAGAATTTTACTTGGAAAAGCTTTCTCTGTTTGACCACCTAAGGGATATGTACCATATATGAACCTAATTCGTACTTCTAAATGATGGTATTTCTCTATCCTTGAGGTTGAGCTAATAAATGCAAGTCTCTAGCAGCGTCAGATGGAGTTTGTTCGATAAGCTCAGATGTCCTTAATTATCCGCAGTTTGATGTTTGTTTGACCTCGGTTTGATGTCCCCAATTATCTGCAGTTGATTGTGATGTCCGCAAGTGATTCACTGTATTGTATTTTCCTAATAAAATGTGTCCTGAGTTTATAGCACGTTTGTAACTTTATGAATAGCAGTCGAGATTCTGAGATGAGATTGCACGAAAATTCTTCAAAAACACATCTGGTTTTGCTTCTTCCGATGAATTGGCCATCAAGAGAACATCTTTGTGAGGTTGAGAATTTGTCTGTGAGAGCGGGTGGATAAAATAACGTTATTAGCTATGAGCGCTCACTAAACTAATGGGACAAGCTGTGAGCATGGAGTCGAAAGAAAAGTTCAGGATATGCAAGGTTGGTCGGATCGAATCAAATGATGCTGATAAAATTTCAAATGGACTCGAAAGGTCATTACTGCATAACACAGGCAGTTTTAGTCCAATAACGAAAGAGTAACCTCTTAAGAAGGATGAGATCTAATTCTAGAATACTCCATTTTCTTTTTTGGTCTCATATATCATTTAATAATAATAATAGGATCCCGGCTACAATGGCGTGAAAATGGTCATTAAGAGAGAATCTGATGAAAATGATTCAGTAGAAAAAAAATATATAAAGTGGTTCCGAGAGAGAAAATCCCATATGAAAGTGATTCACAAATGGTCTGTATATTGCAATCGATGGGAGTTTCCTAATGCTATTGGATCATGGAGAATCTAGAAGAGCTTTATCATAGTTATCGGGAAGGGTTGATAGCTGAAATTCCTCTCACAATATGAAATTTATCCACTCTAAGAGATCTGGATCTAATAGGACCAGGATTCGCAGTGGTTCATGCTTTCTTGCCTCCTAACACTTTACTTTTGCTAATGGGTTTACAAAATGAACATTGCTTTCTGGGAGAACCAAAAGGAAGTTGATATTGCGGCACAAGCATCTTGATTTTTCTTCTACCGTAGAGAAAAATCTTGTGAATTATACCTATATGGACACGTAAGCTCACATGTAATTCTTTTCGTTTTTTTGTCGGTAACTTGATTATATTTGAATTTTCTTGCGATAGATAAAAACAACTTACTTTTCATTATGGTTAATACCCTGAAAAACTCTAAACTAGTACAATTGCGACAAATTTACTTAAAACTATTTTTTTCACTACAAAAAACTCTAAATTGGTATACCCGTGACAAATTTACTCCAAGTAGTCATAAAAAACCTCAAACCGGTACATTTGTGACAAATTTATCCAAAATTAATTTATATGACTGCCACAAACCCTAAACTAATACATTTGTGATAAATATATCATCTATTAAATTATAATAACACAAAAACAACAAAAATGGTACAGTTGTGACAAAAATATAGTAAAATCCTAAACTAATACACTAGTCCGCGGTCGTATGTCATCCAACTCCGTAATTTGACAATAAAATTTAATGAAAACTAACAGAGAATAAAATTATTACAAGTGTACCAGTTTTGAGTAAATTTGTCATGTATACCAATTTTGGATTTTTGTGGTCAAAAATTAATTTGGATTAAATTTGTCACACAAGTAAATTTGTCAAATGTGTACCAATTTCATTATTTAGAAGTTGCAACAAACAAAAATGTGGGTAATTACATGATGAAAATGAAAGCTGATGGATTATTTTGACGAAATGTGAAGAGGAAAAAGAGATATTAAATTAAACCAGGCAATTATAAGAAAATGAGCTATATATATATTGGTTTTTCGTCGGCAAGGCAACAAAGACCAAATGTCTTCTCTATTAGGATCATTTTTCCAGATCTTCCTGCCTCCTGCGACCCCACTAAAGGAGACGAGCACTCAAAACCTCTGTCCTTCTCCAATTTCCACGCTTCAACTTTAGACCTCAAAAAAGTAAAGAAAGATAGAACATGAAATCTTTCGAATTATACCTATAGGGATGTGTAAATTCACATATAATTCTTTTCCTTTTTTTTTTTTTTTGTTGTGACTGATTATATTCGAATTTTCTTGCGACAGATAAAAACAACTTACTTTTCATAATTTAAAAGTTGCGGCAAACAAAAATGTGGTAATAACATAATGAATATGACAGCAGATGGATTATTTTGATGAAATGTTAAGAGGAAAAAGAAATACCGGGTAATTATTACTGCTCTAAAGAAAATGAGGGAATTTTTTTTGTTTTGTTGGTTTTTGTTGGCAAGGCAACAGAAACCAATGTGTCTTCTCTATTACGATCATTTTTCCAGATCTTCCCGCCTCCTACGACCCCACAAGAGGAAAAAGAGCGCTCAAAACCTTTGGCCTTCTCCAATTTCCACGCTTCAACTTTAGAGCTCGAAAAAGCAAAGGAAGGTAGAACGTGAAATCTTTCGAATTTTACCTATATGGACATGTAGAATCACATGTAATTCTTTTGTCTCTTTGAGTGTTTGTTTTGTTGGTGCCAGGCCCCCCCTTGTATTCTTTCTGCAAAATCTATATAATTCTTATCTTTACCAAAAAAAAAAGAAATATTAAATTAAACAAGGTATTCATTATTGCTCTGAAGAAAATAAGCGAAAATTGTCCCCTTTTTTTTTATCGGCAGGGCAAGAAAGACCAATGTGTCTTGTCTTCTCTATTAGGATCATTTTTCCATATCTTCCGGCCTCTTACGACCCCACTAAATGGAAAAAAAGCACTCAAAACTCTTGGCTTTCTCCTATTTCCACTCTGATTTTACACCTCGGAAAAAATAAAAAAAGACAGTACATGAAAATGCGTTAGGTAATCCATAACTTCTTTATAGACGCGTTAGGCGATTCACTCTATAGTAACATTTAGATGAGACCGAAACGTGTTAAGTAATTAGTGACTTTTTCAACAAATACATTGGTCCATTCACATTATAATAAAGTTGGAAAAGACTTCCCATCACAGTGAAAAGTTAAGAAAACAATTCCCGTGATACGCACTAACTTTTAATGTATTGTTATTTTAAATCGAGTATAATTTAAATTATAGCTTACTGCATTAAGTGAATGAGTTACATTGTACAAAATCTTTACCTAATTCAAATATTGAGTGAAATTAATTAAAAGATAAAAGAATATATGTCTCACTTAATATATATAGCTTATCTAACCTGTCTTGCTAATTTCGAATTTTCTTAATATAAATTGACAGTGAATTGTGTGGTGCATCTCAAAAAAAAAAAAAAAAAAATTGCGTGGGTGCCACCATGAATTCCACATGATCAAATTACTTAACTGTGATTGGTCTGCACAATGGTTCAACATTTTTCGATGGGGTAAAATGACAATTGGGTGACAAACTACAAAAGAATTGAACTCAAGAGCAATCTATGTCATTTCATGGGTAAAGTTCATTGTTCACAGCCATCATGAAACTTTTTTAGTATATTGATAAATCTATAAAAATATAGTTATTTTACCTATTTTAGACAACATATAATGTATATATCTATGAGAAAATATTTGGATTTCCTTATGATTATTCGAATTTTCCTTATTTATGCAGAATAATGAGATATGAAAAAAATAAGGAAAAGAATGGCAAAAATTAGGAATTCAAATAAAAAAGCAATGGGAGATAGATATCAAATCAAAGATCGTCTAATTTACTTCCTAATTTTATGCACAATTGCTTGGAGATAAGGATCTTGGATATATCCTATAAATAAGAGAACATTGAGAGCCTTAGAAGGAAGCTAGGTTTTTGTTAGATCATTTTTTTTCTTTTTCTGAGAATTTTCAAGTATTTTGAAGAGAAGACACACATAATTCTTATTCTTTGATTTAAGATGCTGAGTTTGATTTATATTTTTATTTCTTTTTTCTACTAAATTCTAATTTTATTTTGTTAGGGCTACGATATAGCCTAACCATGATGATGTGAATTCCATAATTTTTATGTTTTGTAATTGATTTCATTCATGTGAGTTATATATTATTGTGTATAATGCTTTCAAGTGATTGGCCACCACTTGAATGATCTGATGTGCATGTTTGAGACTGAGAAGTGATAATATGCAATTACTCATTATAATATATAACCATGAATTAAACATGAATAGAAATATACTTTGCGTTATTTGTGTAGCTTTCGGTGATAAGGTGATCCAATAGACTCATTGTAAGACGGGAATATTCATAGTTTTTAATCCACTTATGTTCATTTTAATTCACATAGAGATATAGTGGATTAATAAACTGAGTAGGTTTGCTATACCTAGAGATAGGATTAGGAAATTCTGCTATCATATGTTTGATATTGTTCTTGTACTCATAACAATCTGAAATTCATATTTAATGGTTATGGTGAAATCGGATGCTCTAACATATTTATTTGATTGATTTATTGCATTTAGTCTCCAAATTTTATTTTTAATTTATTCTCAATTATATTTTGATATGTTAGATAAATTTTAGAATTAAACTATTTTAGTATTTAATTAGTTTATTAATTATCGATCTTCGCAAGACGATATTCTTTCTTATCATTATATTACTTGTTTGACATGTTCACTTGCGTTTAGAATTTTATGAACATATATAGATAGTTGAGATTTGCTTAACCGTAATGGTTATTGAACTTTTTTTCAATCTTCATTGTAGTCTATATAAGACAAAACGCTTACCCCTATTTTCCCAGCTCTGCCATTTAATAAACAGAAATGAGGAATATCATTGATAAATGGTAAAATGGACTGGTGGCATAATGTTTCGCATCTTTTGACAAATATTTATGATATAACAATTGGTTTCGACAATATTTTAATTTTGAAAATTTTCAAATCGTATGCATTGTAGCATTACAAAATCCAAGATATTCGCCCATAATTTTTTATGAGAAAAAAAGATAAAGTTTCTAATTCAAAAGCTCTAACAAAAAAAAAAATTCTCAATTTCTTATCCCTGTTTCGCTTTTGGAAATAGAGATACAAGGCCGACAAGTCGATTGAGAGATACTGTGCGAAACACAAATCGACCTTGTAGTGGGTGTTTTACCCACCCCTCCATATTCACCTGTACCAGCAGCTATTATACCAGCCTACCAATTCCTCAAACACCCTTTACGAGGTGTAGTGGATTCTATCCTCTCCACTTGAAGGGCCCCCTAATTTTCGAGTGTAATTTTTTCTTCCCTATTCAAGAGGGAATATTCTCGATGTTTTAAATCTTAGAATTCAGACGAAATAATTTTAAGACATACTTGGGTCTCGAGTCTAGTTTTGTTGTCTGTCTACTTTTTGGCATCCACTGGTGTTTATCATTTGACTGACCTCAATACTTTATAAAGGGAATGTCTCTTTTCTTTCCTTATCTTCTTTCGGTGGAACCGAATATATGTTTTGTTTGGAAAAGTCTAGTCTGCGTTTGGAGAAGCGACATGATAATGACACTAAGGCAAAGGACGACAACGTAGGTTCAGGACTATGAATAGTCATTGTTTTACAAAGACCAAGACATTGACTATTGTTCCGTTTGGAAAAGTCTAGTCTGCGTTTGGAGAAGCGATGATAATGACATAAAGGCAAAGGACGACGACGTAGGTTCAGGACTATGAATAGCCATTGTTTTACAAAGACCAAGACATTGACTATTGTTCCGTTTGGAAAAGTCTAGTCTGCGTTTGGAGAAGCGATGATAATGACATAAAAGCCAAGGACGACAATGTAGGTTCAAGACTATGAACAGTCATTGTTTTACAAAGACCAAGACATTGACTATATTTGGTTCCACCGAAAGGGGACAAGGAAAAAAAAAAGAAAAGACATTCCCTTTATAAAGTGTTGAGGTTAGTCAAATGATTAGACACCAGTGGATGCCAAAATAAGTAACAGACAACAAAATTGAGACCTGGATCGAGCATGTCCTAAAATTATTTCGCCTGAACTCTGAGACGTAAAACATCCAGAATATTCCCTCCTTGATAGGGAAGAAAAAAAAATTATACTTGAGAATTAGGGGGCCCTTCAAGTGGGGAGGATAGACTCCACCGCACCTCGTAAGAAGTGTTTGAGGAACTGGTAGGCCGATATAGTAGTCGCCCGCGTTGGTAAAAGTGGAGGGGTAGGTAAAACACCCATCGCAAGATCGACCTGTGTTTCGCATAGTGCCTAGCGAAACAGGGATAAGAAGTTGCTCCGTTTGGAAAAGTCTAGTTTGCATTTGGAGAAGCGACATGATAATGACACATAGGCAAAGGACAACAACGTAGGTTCAGGACTATGAATAGTTGTTGTTTTACAAAGAGTCAAATTCCTCTCTCTCGTTGAAGGCGAGTGCTCCCTGCCGTCGGTGGCTTCCTCTCTCGCTGAAGGTGAGTGTCCCTCTTTCCCATCTGGTGATAGCTCCTTCCTTCTCCATCCCGCACTGAATCCCATAGGGTAATGGCTGTTGATACAGTCTCCTCACCCGATTAATCAACCCTGTCACTCCATCTCAAACCCTAATATGGACAAATCAATCTCCGGAAACCTAACATTGAGTTTCCCAGACATAGAACTCCCTTCACTCCCAATCAAACCTACCCTCCCCACCTAACCTTAACATCCTTGGTATTCTATCCCATCTTCAGTGATTCCTTCTTCCACAGCCGCATGGAGGGCAACCGAGAAAACCACCTTCGATTGCTCGCCCTTTGCAAACGAATGGGTGATCTATGGGCTGCGGATGACATTACCGAACTAAATACCCATATTCCTGCAGTAGATAAACGTGCTGATGAGTATTTGTTATATTGGAAATTGTTTTCGAAACCAAATGTCAATTTTCAAGCATTTTGGGATACCATGAAAAGGGCTTGGAAGTTAGACGAAGTTAGATGTGAGGTGATTAAACAGGGTTTCTTTGTTTTCATATTTAAGTCAGAGAAGGATCAGAAAAGAATACTCCAGACAGGCCCCTAGTCTTTTGCAAGCAATTTGTTAGTATTACAAGAAGGAGACCCTACCGTTCCCGAGCACTGATATGAATTCACCTACTGCTCTTTTTGGGTGCATTTGATGGGGCTTCCACGAGCTGCATTGTTGGCGGACTATATTCGAATGATTGCTGGAAAAATGGGAGAAGTAGAGGAAGTTAAAATTGATGCTAGAACCAATGGGTCTCGAAAAACAGGTAAAGCTAAAGTGAGGTTAAATCTACTGCACCCTCTTAAAACTGGCACGATTATTCATGTGGGAGATCGAAATTGGTGGACTGACTTTAAATATGAAAGATTACTACACTATTGCTATTCATGTGGTTACATTGGTCACTATGCTAACTATTGCCCGACTATTCCATATAAAGATTCTGGACTTCCCCAGGACAAACCAAGGCGCTATGGCTCTTGGTTGAAAGCAGAGGTGAAGGATCTCAGCCCTTGTTGGAACACCTTTTATGGAGAGAGAGATGTTACCTTAACTGAGGAGGAAATGATCCCCGAGACCCCTGTTATCCCTTCTAGTGATGAATCGAACATGTATAACCCCTTTGATGGTAATCAAGCCCTTGTGATCTTTAACCCTGCAACACAAATAACACCAAAAATATCAGCTAGAGAAGAACTTGCTGCACAGAAGAAAGGCAAAAGAATACAGCAGTGTTTAGAGAAAGAAGTAAGGGTAGGCAAACCTGGTTCAAAGAAACAACCACCTAAAAAATTAAAAAGATTTGCTCCTTATGAGAAAAGGGTCTCACTGACGACCCTTGATGACATGGACCAGTTGCTGGACACACCAATTCAAGTGTGGGAAGGCGAATCAGCAGGGGCTTTGGTGACTAGCCCTAATAAGCCACCAAGGAAGCCATGAAAATGTTAAGCTGGAACTGTCAAGGTTTAGGTTCTCCCTTGACAGTCCAACACCTTCGAGCCTTAGTGGCTCGCGAGAGACCTAATCTGGTTTTTCTAATGGAAACGAAGAATCAGCTCTCGGTGGTGGAACGGATAAAAAAAAGACTAAAATTTTCCTCTATGTTTGCTATTAATCCTATAGGCATTGCGGGGGGTTTGGCTTTATTATGGGATGAGTTGGTGCAAATCACTATTGAGTATAGCAGTCCAGAGGTGATTGATATTGAGTGCACAGATGCTGGTAACGGAGTTAAAATGAAGATTTCATTTCTACATGCGTCTACTAATTTTCAGGAGAGAGTCTCTCTTTGGAACTTGCTTCGAGCTAGAAATGGTATGTTGTCATTACCTTGGCTTTGTTTAGGTGATTTCAATAAAGTGTTGTATCATTGGGAGAAGGTGGGTCGACATCAAGTGGAAAGATTCCGAATGACAGCACTTCGGGAATTTGTCGATTCGTGCTCTTTAATCGATATTGAAAGTAAGGGATGTGCATTCACGTGGTCAAATAACAGGGAAGGAGAGGAATTAGTCAAAGAAAGGCTTGATCGAGCATTTTGTAATCTAGAATGAAGGCTTCTATTTCCTAATGCCGAGGCTTTTGCATATCCAGCTATCGGATCAGATCATGGTCCTATTCTACTATGCTTACACTCACTCAAACAGAAACAACATATATTATTTAGATTCGAAGCTTACTGGTTAGATCACCCTGAGTGCGCAGAAGTAGTAGATAAGGCTTGGAGGGCAACGACTGGTCTGTAAAGCAACTTGGTCAGAAAAGACAAAACAAGTAACCTAAGAACTGAGTAAGTGGAGTTGGAGATCCTTTAAAAATGCATCAAAATAGCTCGATCAGCTCAGAAACCAGATTATACAGATAGTGAACAGGACAGATTAGATAAACATGAGGGAGGAATATTATAGACTAATTGAGAAAATGGGAACGTTATGGCATCAGGAAGAAATGTATTGAGGCCTTAGATCTAGAATTAACTGGTTGAAATGGGGTGATCAGAATACGAAATTTTTCCATGCAACAACCATTCAGAGGAGACAAAGAAACAGGATCAATATGCTACGACTTGAAGAGAATGTTTGGAGTCGTGAACCCCAGGTTATCAAACAACATATCACATGCTATTACAAAGACCTATATCAGTCTATGGGGCCCCGTTACTATCAGCCAGTCTTAGAGCAGTGTCCACTTGTCGTTTCTGATGAAATGAATGAGATGTTAATTAGCCAAATTACCAAGGAAGAAGTGCAGCGGGCTGTTTTCCAGATGGGGGCAACTAAGGCCCCAGGACCAGACGGGTTGAGTGGTCTCTTTTATGAAAGTCAGTGGCATATCATCCAGGAAGACATTTTCCAGCTCGTGGATTCTTTCTTTAAAAAAGGTACCTTTGATCCAGCAATAAATGAAACCCTTATAACGCTTATCCCCAAGGTGGCCAATCCCGAGAGTATAGCAAAATTCAGACCTATCAGTTTATGCAACTTCAGCTATAAATTGATTACTAAAGTCATGGCGAATAGACTTAAACCTTGGCTCCCATTGATTTTTTCCCCAGAACAAAGTGCATTTGTAGGCGGCCGCCAAATACGAGACAATATTTTTATAGTCCAAGAAGTCCTACATCAACTAAGAGTTAGGAAAAGACGCAGAAAATTCCAAGCTGTGCTGAAGCTGAATATGCAGAAAGCGTATGATCGAGTTGAGTGGGACTTTCTATGTGATTGTATGAAGAAAATGGGTTTTAGCGAGAAATGGGTAAATCTGATCAGATTTTGTATCTCATCAGCTCAATTTCACATCCTAATTAATGGGGAAGCAGGGGAAATTTTTGCACCAACCAGAGGCATTAGACAAGGGGATCATCTCTCACCTTATCTTTTCATAATCTTAGCCAATGTTCTTTCCCACATGGTGCAAAGGGCTATTATTGATGGAAGCTTAAAAGGTATTAAACTAAATCCTCACTGTCCTACTCTATCCCACCTTTTCTTTGCAGATGATGCCATATTTTTCCTGGACGGAACAATTAGGGAAGCTCAGAATCTTGCAAATATACTGCATTGCTACTATTTTGCATCTGGCCAGTCAATCAAGTTTAATAAATTTGGGCTGTTTTTTGGGGCAAGCTGTCCACGGGACTTGAAAAGAAACATTGCAGTTGAAATGAGGGTCCCTATATTAGAAAAAATCGGAAAATACTTGGGGATACCATCAGATTGGGGTCAAACCCGAAAACAGATGTTTAATTGGATCATGGCGAGGGTGGACAGAAAACTAGAGGGTTGGAAAGAGCAGTTAATATCAAAGGTAGGGAGAGAAATACTTATAAAAATGGTTGTTCAGGCATTACCCAATATGCCATGAATATTTTCAAAATACCTTTGTCCATTTGTCGAGCAATTGAAAGGAAAATCTCAGCTTTCTGGTGGAAACAGAATGCAGCAAAAAAAGGTATTCATTGGAAAAGCTTGGATGTTTTAAAGATGAGAAAGGAACAAGGGGGAATGGGTTTCAAGGACCTAGTGGAATTTAACAAAGCGATGCTGGGAAAACAAGCCTGGAGACTACATCAAGCTCCAGAGGCCTTATGGAGTCGAATTTTTAAAGGCCTCTACTTCCCTAATGGCAATCTATGGAACGCTAAAAGGGGTGCCAGACCATCTTGGGGTTGGCAAAGTCTCCTAGTTGGCCGAGATGCCCTTAAGCCAAATCTGAAATGGGAGGTTGGGGATGTTAAATCTATCAACTTGAGAGAGGATCGTTGGCTAATGTCAAGTAAAATTGGGGGACCAGCAAACCTAAATGACCCCCAATGTGTGGCAGACCTCATAGATCCAAACAGGCAAACATGGAATACTCAAATTATACAAGAGCTATTCGATAGCAACATATCAGAGGAGATTCAGCAAACCACACTTAGTATAATCCCTAGACCAGATTGCTTAATATGGACAGGGCATTACTCGAGGAAATACAATGTCAAAAGTGGCTACCATAGACTCAGAACAGCAAACATAGTCACCACAGAACATCAAGCATCCTCCTCATATCAAACCCCAAAACGATTATGGAAAGAAATATGGCATCTACAAACTACCCCCAAAATCCGACACTTCATGTGGAGTTTATGTAATGAAAGTCTCCCAACAAGAATCAATCTCTACCGAAGAAGAATAATACCTGAGCCTACAAGCCCCTTCTGTCACTAGTGTCCAGAAACATCCGAACATCTATTCATCCTGTGTCAGTGGACAAAAAACATCTGGCTGAATTATATTGGCAAAATAGACATTTCCCCAACATCGATCGCAAGAACAGATCAATGGGTTTGCAAATACATTCTTTCTGACAAATCAGCCAGCCAAAAGGCAATCTTTGCGACTACTCTTTGGCTAATATGGAAGGCGCGCAACACTCTGATCTTTCAAGGCAGGCACACAGAACAACAACAAATAATCAGTGAAGCGTTCCTGTTACAGCAACTAAATGAGAAGTGGCAGCCAAAAAAGAAAGAGCCTACCTCAGAACCGAAAAGCTGGGTGCCTCCCGAACCGGGTGCCTTGAAGATAAACGTCGATTGTTCATGGGAGGAGGATGGATCGAAGAATTCCATAGCCGGAATATGCAGAGGAGCTGACGGACGGTGTATCGCGGGTTTCGCGAAGAAGATAAGTGCTCAATCGGTACACATGGGCGAAACCCTAGCTATTCAGCAAGCACTCGTGTGGATGAAGGAGAAGCGAACTAATCTGACAGAGAACTCTTCCAACTCACGAACTGAAGCCCCCGTGTACATCTTCGGCAACTGTCTCCCAGCTGTGGACTCCATTCTAGGCCGAATTGAAATCCCCTGGGCCTCACGACCTTATGCCCTTGACTGCAGACACTTGTTGGCCCAATTGAAGAATGTTTTCTTACGGTTTGAACCGCGCCAATCGAACCATGCCGCCGACTAGATCGCCAGATCCTATAACACCAGTTCTCTTCCTTCTAATTGGGTATTCAATCCCCCGTATGAACTTTATCTTATACGATGTTTAGATCTTCCCATAAGCTGTAATCCACCATCTTAGTATCAATCAAAGAAGCACTTTCGACCAAAAAAAAAGACCAAGACATTGACTATGTTCGGTTCCACCGAAAGGAGATGAGGAAAGAAAAAAGTCGTTCCCTTTACAAAGTATTGAGGTTAGTTAAATGATTCTGCACCAATGGATGCCAAAAAAAGTAGATAGACAGCTAAATTTAGATTAATATTACAAAAAATCCTAAATTAATATACTTATGGTAAATTTACTTAGAACTAATTTTTTACCACTTCGGCATTTTCGGTCTTCTAAGCCTATCCGCCCCACCTAGTCTTGTTCTCTCTTTTTGGGCTCATCTTTTGTTTTTCTTTAGCCCATATTTTTGTTTCTCTTTAGGCCACCTCTTTACTTCTTTCTCAGCCCATCTCTTTTACATTTGTTCGACCCATCATTGAATGAAGCAAAAAGGCCCAGGCCCCGTTCCTCTTCATCCTTCACAGACGCTCACGTCTGTGAGCAAGGAAAAGAACGGCGACGGTCACCAAAGAAGGAACCGTGAGCGAAGGATGAAAAATGAGCCTGTGATGGTAGAGGATCCGAGAGCAAGCTTCTAGAACCGGTGAGCTTGCGCCTGGGATAACGCGAAATAACGGAGAAGATTCTCCGAAGGGGGCGAGGGCAGAATGCTCGAGGCTCGCTGATAAAAAAGGGGGTATTCGGCTATTTGAGGAGAGGAGCCAGAGAGAAGGGGGGTGGGTGGCGAGAGCTTGAGAGAGTGAGAGGACGAGCCAGAGGGAGAGAGTGAGCTCGAAGGAGCGTGCCGCCGTCGCCGGTCGTTCCCCTGAGAGCCTCTGTCCGCCGCAGCCCTTCCCATTAAACCAGGTAGGTCTCCCCGAGCATACTTGCTCTGTTTTCGTAGGGGTGCTGGGTCGGAGCTCGCGGCCAACCAGTTCACACGAGCTTCGGTCTCGTCATTCCTCCTTGGTTGTAACTGCGTGTTCTAGCATGTTTTGTCAAGAGTTTAGGTCCACGGTTGAGTATCTAACGAGTCGAAAATCTCTTGGTGAACCAGTAGTGCATGCCAACCGTTTGTCAAAATGCCTGAACGAAATCTGAGTTCTGTGGGTTTGTTGTGGCCGAAACTGGTTGTTCTTCGTCCATGCCTGTTCTGAATGCAACTAACTTGTCCTTGAGCCAACATTGAATGTTTCTTGTACACGTTGCCCAAATTCATACCTCGAGTGAGTCCATATTCCCCTTTTGGTAGCTGGCCCACATGTGTTCGACAAAATGCTTGAATGAAGTGCCGACATCCATGTTATCCGATTTACATTAAAAGTTTAGTTTAATGCTTTATTGTTCATGTATTGTTGAAGCACGTAAGCTTTCTTTATGTTCGTTACGTTTTTGCTTGGTTTCACAGGCCTACCTTTTGATGTTCGTTAAATGGCCATTCAAAACCGAACTTGGTTCGGTTGTTGCCGCTTGGCTTGCGAGTTGTAATCCGGTGATGGTGGTGATGGATTTAATTATATGGGCCTAAGTTGGCCCGGCCACGATGGGCCTAAAGGCCCGGCCCACGAGAATAAGCCCCGTGGAAGGAGGACCATATAAAAGGGATGAGAGAGAGGGAGAACACACCTTTTGGCATTTTGTACGTACGTTCTCCTTCTCTTCCTAAGAGCTCTCTCTCTCCAAGACGAAGAACAAAGTCTAGAAGCGACGCCATCTTCCCTTCACGACGAATTGTCGACATTGGATCGAACAGGACTGAATTCTCTTCCTCTTTACGGCATCGGTGTCTAATCTGTGGCTAACAAGGTACGCTCGAATCCGTGGTGTGCTTTACGATCGGTGATACGTGATTTCTTCCCGGGCTCGTCTTCCGCATTGATTTAGGGGTTCGGTTTTAAGTGTCGAATCCGTTTTCAGGGATCCGTCGATCCCAACATTGGTATCAGAGCTTTAGTTCACGTTTTTCCCGACCAATTTGATGTTAATGATTGATTTTCGCAAAAAAGCTTTTCGGCCGTACGGATCGGGCGAGAAATCCCGACACCCGAGCGTTGTTCGCCATTTTTTTCGACTTTTCGTAAGTCGAAATCAAAATCTGATGTAATAGGGAGGAAGGCGACGTCGAGACGAGTCCGGCGACATGTCGTCGCCGCCGGGGGGCGCCGCACGCGCCCACACGCGGCCGAAGGCGTTGCGCGTGGGCGCAACGCGCCCCGAGCAGCGGCCCCAGTTCGTCTAGCGCGTGCGGCACACGCGTCAGTCGGCGAACCGGCGCATTCGCGCCGCCGACGGGCAAACCGGCACGCGCCGGTCCATAGACTGACGCGTGCTGACGTCAGCATCGACGTCGGTTGGCCGGGCGGTCACCGACTGGCGACCCAACCGACGACCCGACCCGACCCGACCGGCGGAGTCCACGCATGCGCGCGGCACGTGTAGGCGGCGTCTGCGTGGCGTCGGCCTCGCACGCGCACGGCACGTGCGGTCGGTCCATCCGACCCAGGCGACCGGTCCGACCGGTCCGACGTCTTGACCGTTGACTTCCGTTGGCTGTTGACCGCGACCGTTGACCGTTGACTCCATTGACCGTTGACCGTGACCGTTGACCGTTGACTCGTTGACCGCGACCGTTGACGGTTGACCAAGACCGTTGACTGTTGACTTCCGTTGACCGTTGACCGCGACTGTTGACAAAAAAAAAAAAAAGAATTTGTTTCTTTTTCAATTATGTTTATGTGGATTATATGTAATCCATTTTTTTGTTACTGCATTTGTTGCGGGAACAATGCCTCCCCGTAAGCCGCGCGCATCTGTGCGCACAATGTCGAATGAACAAAAGGAAAGGCTTACAAGGTTGATAGCCGATTTAAATGGTTATCGATGGGAGAGTGACGACATAATTAATCATGTCATAGAGGTCAACAACAAAATTCAAGAATTCATTTGGAACGGTTATCCCATGCCAGATATTTAGATGATGCGATTCTTTATGAACACTCTTCCACAAGAATGGCAAGTAGTGTTGAATCGCCTACGGGAGGTCAAAGGATTTACTAGCTATAAGGCGCTAGTAATGGAATTTGTGGATGAATATCATCGGGTTGGAGCCACAAAGACTGCGACCCAAGGAATGACTTCGATTAGGCCATGAATGAATGTGCGTAGGAGAAATCCTAAGGGATATCCATCTGTTTTTTTCCGTGGCTGTCGAGAATGCCTGAAAATTTTACGAGAGAAAAAGCAAAAGAAATTGAACCATGTAGTTGCTTTCCCTATTAGTTGTATGATGCCTCATTTTTAGATGTTATGGCTGGTCTTTTTTTAGTGTTCTTGGTGGACATCTTATGTAAAGTTAACTACGATTGTTGTTGTTGTAGCAATCTATATGTTAGCCATATTATGTGAAAGCATTATTATTATATTGTATGTCAATTATACATTTGCTTTTACGTGATTCTTGGTTCTTTGTGGGTAGTTAGGCTGTGGGTAGTTAAAGAAGTTTTTGTAACTTCATAAAATCGATTTTGCACATGACAATCATATTAATGATAGTTTTTAAGTTAGGATTTTGGAGGATGATTGGAAACATAGTGACATTTTGATTACGAAACCTTACTTAAAATTATTAATTAATATGATGGGTTTGTGCAAAATAGATGCATAAGTGATAGGCATTAATATTTCGTGCATATGTGTACGATATGTTCGGATCGATGGATTCGACAAATAAGAACATCATTGTTGATTTGAATAAAGAGGACAAATTGAACAGCGAGAATTGTGAAATATTGAATATGAGAATTCAATATGTCTTTGGAAAAGCAAGAGGCACTAAAAGCTCTTGACTATGTTATGGAAGATCTAGAGGATCTTTGTGCGCCACCTTGAGCTAGGCTGATCTACGCCTCAAGGCATTTGAGCGGGATACAAATATTTGTTGTGTTGCTTTAAGCTCAGAAGGGGCTTCAAGCTCTAAGCGCAAGCGCATTGATTCGTTCAATATGTGGGAAAGCAAGGGATCAAGTCATTCTTGCAAGAAACCAAGAATTAACCAACAAAGAGAGGAAAACGTCCTCATGTGAAGAATATCTCAAGGGTGAAGTGTTACAAGCGCGTGACCCGAAGGGTCACTATGCCCGCGATTGTCGCGAGCCAAAGAAGGTACACACCCTTGGTACAATTGGGAACTTTGCATATGTGTCAAGTTCTGTATTCTTGACTGAATCTAATCCTCTATGGACTGTGGATTCAGGAGCGACAGACCATGTAGCGAAGGATAGAGGATCCTTCGTGGAATTCCGACAGTACCAAGCTTGGAACTAAGTGGATCTATGTGGGAAACAACTCCAAAGCTGAAGTGAAAGGAATTGGCACATGCCAACGAATATGCGTGGTGGACGCACTTTGTTCCTACATGATGTGTTGTACGCTCCGGAGATTCGTCGAAATTTAGTGTACATTTTAGTGTTGGTTAAATTAGGTTTTAATGTGAACTTCCATAATAGAGGTGTAGATTTGTATTTGGATACAAACTACTATGGTCATGGTTACTTTCTAGATGGTTTCATTGTATTAGATATTGACTATGTTAATGCAAATGTTTGTTATTCCCTTCTCACGACTCCCAATACATATGATAATGATGTGAATGTATGCCATGCTAGACTTGGTCACATTGGCCAATAGTGTATGAATAGACTAGCCAAAGAGGGCTTGTTGGGCAACATTGAAAAAGTCGATTTGCCCATATGTAAGCATTGCCTAGAAGGGAAAACGACAAGGAAACCATTTGGAAAAGGTAAAAGAGCTGAATTTCCTCTGCATTTAATCCATTATGATGTCTGTGGTCCAATGAATGTGAGAGGAAGGCATGGGGCTGTTTATTTCATCACTTTTATAGATGATTATACTCGATTCGAATATGTCTATTTGATTTCTAAAAAATCTGAAGCAATAAGTTGTTTCAAAAGGTTTATGAACCTGGTAGAGAATCAATTAGACAAGAAAATAAAAGTATTGAGATCCGATCGAGGTCGATAATATTTATCGATGAGTTCAGAAAATTATGTGATGAAAAGGAATAGAAAGACAGTTGTCTATTCCATATACTCCTCAACAAAATGATGTTGCGGAGAGAAGAAACAGAACCCTACTTTTGGAAATGGTTAGGTCCATGCTTTGGCGCAAGCTAACTTACCTATCACTTTTTGGAGTGATGCGTTGTTAAGCTTGCTGCCTATATACTTAACCGTGTGCCTTCCAAATCAGTTACTTCCACTCCATATGAGTTATGGACATGTAGAAAACCGGACTTAAGTTTTCTTAAGCCATGGGGTTGTGCTGCCTATACACATGAGTCCTCTCACAAGTTTGGGAAATTGGGTCTCAGAGGAAAGAAGAGTATTTTCATAAGATACTCGGAACACTCAAAAGGATATGTGTTCATAGGTGAGCAGGAAAGTGGGAGTATAACTAAATTTGAATCACAGGATGTCACATTCTTAGAGGATGAATTTCCTAAGAAGGGCGAAATAGGGGAAGACAACTCCCTATTTGAAACCTCGGATCAAGATAATGATCTAAGTGAAGTTCGTCCAAGTGGGAGTAATATGAGAAGTGATTAATTGAATTCAACTCATTCTCAATTGCAACCATATAATGAGACGACATCATCATTATCTAATCCCAGTGGGAGCATAATGGGGAATGATGTGCATAGTGTACAAACTCCCATACGGCGAACAAGTCACCAAAGTATTCCCCGTCGATGTTTTGACATTGAAGGGAAAACTTTTATGGTTGCTCCACAAGATGAGGATGAGCCAAGAAATATTAATGAGGCTCTGAATTGCCCTAGTAAGGAAAAATGGATTCATGCAATGGAAGAGGAAATGGAGTCAATGAAATCAAACCAAGTTTGGGAACTGGTTGATCTTCCAAAAGGACGCTTGAGCTATTGGGAACAAGTGGGTTCTCAAAATAAAGCGAAAGGTTGATGGCTCGATAGAAAGGCATAAGGCTCGCCTTGTTGCGAAGGGTATAATCAACGGGAAGGAATTGATTATGAATATACATTTTCTCTTTGTAGTGAGATTTACCTCGATTCGCATTATTACGCAATAGTATCTAGTATGGATCTTGAGTTACATCGGATGGATGTAAAGACTGCTTTCGTCAATGGAGAATTAGAGGAAGAAATATACATGGAACAACCTCTTTTGGTTTCATAGTGAAAGGCCAAGAAGAAAATGTATGTCGACTTTTGAGATCGATATACGGCCTTAACGATCATCGAGACAATGGTATATACGTTTTCATAATGCCATAATGGCATATGATTTTACAATGATTGATGAGGATCATTACGTATATATCAAAAGATCCAAGGATCAATTTGTGATCATATCATTATATGTTGATGATATACTGATTGCCGGAAGCAATATGGAGTTTGTTCATACTGTCAAGAGTTGGTTGTCTTCCAATTTTGAGATGAATGATATGGGTGAGGCTGCATACATTCTTGGAGTTAAGATTTCAAGAGATCGTTTGAAGAGATCGTTGTCTCTTTCGCAAGAAACATATATAAATAAAGTTCTTGAACGATTTCGTATGCAAGATTGTAAACCCATAGACACTCCTATTGCAAAAGGTGAAGGATTGAGCCATAGATTGTGTCCGAGGACTCCACAAGAGAAGGAACAAATGAAACATATTCCTTATGCTAGTGCAGTTGGGAGTTTGATGTACGCTATGATGTGTACAAGACCCGACATATGTTTTGCAGTTGGAATGGTGAGTAGATACCAATCCAATCTAGGTCCAGTACATTTGAAAGCCGTTAAGAGAATACTGAGGTATCTGAAGGGAACTGCTGATTTCAAGTTGAATTACCAAGGAAATGATCTGCGACTTGAAGGCTATTCAGATGCTGATTGGGGAGGAGATTTAGATGAAAGAAAATCTACCTCTAGCTTTGCTTTCTTACTGAACAATGGCGCCATATCATGGAACGGTAAGAAGCAAACGTATATAGCCTTATCAAGATGGAAGCTGAGTTCGTGACATTATCGCGGCGGTACAAGAAGGAGTTTGGCTTAAGAGATTTTTGGATCATTTAGGTGTTATTGAGAAAGCTGCACATCCGTTATTGGTTAACTGTGATAGCCAAGCAGCTATAGCGTACACTAAAGATCCAAAATATCATGGCAAGACCAAACATATAGATACCAAGTATAACTTTGTCAAATATATGGTTGCACGAAAGGATGTGAACTTGCAGTACATATCTACGCATAGAATGGTAGCAGATCCAATGACAAAGCCAATACCTAGAGATGTGTTTTGTGGTCATGTAAAATCTCTAGGATTGCGTAGAGTCGATGTCTTGGATATTGTAATTTCCACACAGCTGTTCACATTTAATGAATTTGTGTTTTCATCATTAATGCCTATGAGTCTTTGTTTGATCTTTATGCATCTTAATGCTTAGTGCATTATATTATGTTGAGAAAGTATGTCGGACGAGATAAGAGATTAGCCCACTCACACGGGTAATCGCCTCTATTTACTATGTGATAGATAGAGATGAGACTGTTTTTAAGCTTATTATCTAGGTGATAATCGAGCTCAAGCTTAAAATAAATATGTCGCCTTAACTGAGTGTTAATATGAGGACATAATACTTATGATGTCCGAAAGTAAAATAACCCACACATTTTACTTTATCTGTCTAAGATGCCAGATGTGAGTTCTGATGAATTTTGTGAATAAGTAAATACGTGAACTCAAGTTAGACATTGGGTATGTCTGAACTATCATCTGTACGGTATTGATGGTGTAGACATACGCTCCATGGGAAAGAAGTTAATACCGTAATACGTATTTCATACTACGTATGCATTAGATGACCTATAAGAATGGCAAAAGTTTGATCTCAACTTTTATGACGTGTGAGACTCTTGAGGAATAGAGTTCCTCAATTTTAGTGCCCTCATGACTCTTACTTATTCTCAAGATTTCTATTTAGTGTTTGCTATCTTAGAATGTTGCCAATGGTCATGAGTTGATTCGATCTAATGGGACATTTCTAGAAAAGCAAGTTGAACTGAAATTGAGAGTTTGAAGGAAAGAGGAAGATCGGATTTGTAGAATCACATTGTGGTTTTTGTATTCACGGAGTCGACCAATTATGACTGTCTTTGGGATAATCATAATTGTGAATACAATATATATATCATTGTTTAAATGAGATTAAGAGATATAAATGTGATCGATCGATCTAGGGTGCTGCATACTAAATTTACTCGGAAAATGATGCCTAATATGAGCCGCTATATATTCCTAACGAGATGTATAGCAACGAGCTCTCAAAGTATCTTGGTCGCACGGATTATTCACCGGTATGAATGTTGAAAGAGGAAAAGAGGATTACATTCGGCCCACCATGCAGTGGGAGTTGATGGGCCTAAGATTGGCCTATCCGCCCATGTTGGTTTTGACCCACCATGTGCGAGTGGAAGATGATGGATTTAATTATATGGGCCTAAGTTGGCCCGGCCCACGAGAATAAGGCCTATGGAAGGAGGACCATATAAAAGGGATGAGAGAGAGGGAGAACATACATTTTGGCATTTTGTACGTACGTTCTCCTTCTCTTCCTAAGAGCTCTCTCTCTCCAAGACGAAGAACAAAGTCTAGAAGCAACGCCATCTTCCCTTCACGGCGAATTGTCGACATTGGATCGAATATGATTGAATTCTTTTCCTCTTTATGGCATCGGTGTACGCTCGAATCCGTGGTGTGCTTTACGATCGGTGATACGTGATTTCTTCCTGGGCTCGTCTTCCGCATTGATTTAGGGGTTCGGTTTTAAGTGTCGAATCCGTTTTCGGGGATCCGTCGATCCCAATAGGTGGGAAGTGGTGCAAGCACCGGTGTCCATAGAGGATGGTGTGGCATCTAGTTGTAAGGGTTCAAAAATGGAGAAGAAGATGAAGCTTCTGCTGAGAAAATGGCTTCGGGGAAGAAGAAGGGAAGAAGAAGAGAGTGCAGGGGAAGAAGACAAAGCAGGGAAAAAGACAAAGAGAAAAGAAAAAGAATAAAAAAATAAAAAAGGAAGATCAATAAAAAAATATTTTAAAAATCGGTTTTAATCCGACTCGAGTCGGATCCGGGTAAACCCGGTCCGACCGTTATTCAAATATAATATTATTTTAAAAAAATAATTAATTTTTTTTAAAATAAAAAGTCTTAAAAATTAAAAGAAAAGAGCAAAGAATATCAATAATAATTAAAAATTATAATAATAAAAAAATTATAATAATAATAAAAATTAAAAATCGCAAAACAGTTTTTTTTTTAAAGAGATTAAAAAATTCAATTTTTTTAAAATTCGAAATATATAAAAAATACAAAAAGTTTCCGAAAATTTTAAAATTCAGAAAACATTAAAAAATTCAATATTTTTGAGAAAAATTAAAAATTAGA
Source organism: Eucalyptus sp. ANBG9806169 (assembly GCA_014182395.1). NCBI lineage: Eukaryota > Viridiplantae > Streptophyta > Magnoliopsida > Myrtales > Myrtaceae > Eucalyptus > Eucalyptus sp. ANBG9806169. The sequence goes on along the minus strand of CM024577.1, from coordinate 16,278,298 downwards.
TTCTTTTTAAAAAATAATAATATTAACAAATTTTTTTAAAAAAATTCAAAAATGTTGGAAAACTAAAAAATTCATAAAAACATTACAAAATCCCTAAAAAGTTATAATTCCTCGAAATTTTTTAAAATAGACTTTTGGGTTGTTTTCTTAAAAGAAATGGAAGCCTCTTAACCCTGAAATTGTAATAAAAATTTGAATAAGCCCTTAGGGTTTTACCTTAGGGTTTTGATTGTCCTTAAAAGACAATTACTTTTGATTGCATATTCACATTGATTTTGGCTTCTCTCTAATCTAGTCAGGATTTGTATTTATCTTATTTTTTAATATTAGGTCTTTGCTACTCCATGCAATCTACTTAATGATTTTCTTGATTGCTAATTGTTATGTTAATGATTGCGCACCTGCATGATCACCTTATATGTTAATGGATGGTATAAAATTAATCCTGCCTAATAAAAATCCTCTTTTTGAAATGAACAAAATTAGTTATTGAAAAGGCACTAATTAATTAATTAGTATAATCAAATTCCCAAGTCTAGAACCTCTGATTGCATAAATAGTAAGATATTCTCTTGTATCTTACTTGATTTCTAGCCTAGCTGACAAACAAGGCTAGTGGCAGCTCCTTAGTCAAAATTTGTATAGGCTTAATTGATTAAAATCGAATGCCTGATGTCACACGAGGCATGGGTCTAGAAAAACCCAAGTTCTAGCCCACCGACTAAACATCGCTCTTGATTTGAGGACACTTGCTAGGACTTTACGAACAATGCCCCTAAACCTAACTACTCTCTCCCTCGAGGTATTAGGTTACGACACACTTGTAACAAATATATGGTAAAATCCCAAACTAATATACTTGTCAACTGTCACGTATCATTTAATTCAGTAATTTGATGATAAAATTTAACAAAAACTAATAAAGGATAAATTTTTTATTAATGTACCTATTTTGAGTTTTTCATAGTATTAATCCATAAAACTTATAAACAATACCAGTTAATGGCTCCACGACATTTCAGATCCGGGAGGAAACATATGCTTTATCCCTATAAAATAAGAAAAAATGAGTTTGCAATCAGATGGCACGTGGACCTAGCTCATGAAATAATTTCTTTTCTCACAAAAACATGTTGCTTTGTTGTGAACACCAACTATGGAGAAAGGTACATTCTTAGGTGTCGTCATCCCAGAACTGTAGGGCTAGAAGATTAACTTCCACCGAAAATGAACTACTAAAGTCCCTATAGTTGGTTCTCATTCTACTAGTTAGCGACGGAGAGTGGCGTGGATAGCTAGAAAGCGGAGTGACGGGCCTGGAGTTCAACTGAGACGAAATCATCAATTTGAGAGACTACTCTAAGATAGATATTACTTTGAAAATACTTTGAAAAAAAAAACTTCACTTCAGGATTTCTTTTTAAAAAAAAATTAATGATCTATTAAGAAGCCATCTTATGACCCAAAAAAGCCAATCACTCAAATCTTCATATGGCTACGGGCATTTTCGTCAAAAGCCTTTTTCTTTTTTATTTTCCTTCTCTTTCACTTTTTCTTTTTCCGTTTCTCTCTTTTTATTTATATTTTCTTTTATTTCACTTTCTTTTTCTTTCTTCTGTCTTCCACATCCTCAACTCCGATATCTCTTGTCAAGCAGCAATGGCTATCAAGGAGCTGTAAAAATCTCCGATTACCGTACGAATAGAAGATATATGACATTAACATCCATCAAAGCATCAACCTAGAGCATGACCAGTGTGGTGGAGAAGCTGGGCATCAAGATTAATAAGAACCCTTCTGAGTGCGGTGAGGTTTGAGCACAAAGAATTAAGAAAAAGGATGTGCGGTAAGGTTGCAAAAGGAATGTAAAAGGAAAGGGAGAAAAGAAAATAAAAAGGAAAAAAAAGAAAAAAAAAGAAGATAAAGAAAACACAAAAAGAAAAGGCTACTGGACGAAAATGGTCATATTAAGATTTGAACAGTTGGTGATCTTGGGGCCTTATTTGAGATTAAATTTGCCACTTTGGGACTTTATTTAAAATTGACTTTGTCATTTCAAACCCTTTTTTGAAATAAGGATCACTTAGAGCCCTCTTTTGAAAAAAATGTCTCCATTTTAGACTCTCATTTAAAATTTTCTCTTTTTTATACATAGTCCTACTAGTTTGATCAATATTTAGGTGTCCCAAGAAGAGACCATTATTAGTTTAGGATAGAACGAAGGTTGTTAGAAGCATCTCAGAAGGGCAATATCAATGAGCTGAATGACTTGATCAGAAGCAATGGGCTCATCCTCTAGTTGATGGCTCCCAAAGGAGTCACATGCCATTGCACGTCGCTTGCGTGGCGGGCCATTTGATTTCGTCCGAGACCTCCTACAGTCGATGCCGAAATTCGCGGAAAAAGTGAACACAGATGGTTTCAGTCCATTGCACATCGCAGCAGCTCGAGGTGATGTTGAGATTACGAGTGTCACCTCGATTCCTACAAATATAGAGAAAATGACATGGCCATTCTCATTTTCAGAGGGACGCAACCCTAAACACAAACTAACAGATGCCTATTGTACTTGATCAACGATGAGTTTGTTATGAAATCAGAGTTTTAAAATCCCCCAAAGACGATATCTGAGCATCTCCAAATTCTACTATCTAAACCTTAATAATTACCATTCCTAACACGTCTAACTATCTCAATTTGTACCTAAATCTAATCATCAAAAGTTCCCCATTAATAACACTCTTGTCCCATTTGTTGCCAGATGAATGATGTGCGCAACAATCGCTCAGTAAGTTGTACATATCTCTTTCATGAAAATCGAACATCCATTATACATTTTACAAAAATAATACCAAAAACTTAACAATCTCAACTCTAGTACATAATTACGTACAATTTTAAATGAGTTATTTCTTTTCAATACAGTTTTTAAATATACTTATACGTTTATTGTGAGAATGAGCAGTTAAATACGATTAAAGTGAATGGTGGAATACTATCAAAGTGAATAATAAAATATGGTCAACAGTGAATTTGTTCCAAATGATGTTGCCCCAAACACAAACCAATGGAAACCTACTATATTTTATTAATAGTGTTTTTTTTTTTTTGGGTCTAAAACGATGCCGTTCATTCAAGTAGGACGGATATTACAACCCATAGAAAGGGCGTCAATACATAGCAAATTCATTAACGCTTGAGGAGATGAGGAAGGCCAAGTGGGTGAAAGTGTATTGCGGGCTTGGGCCTTAGCGGCCCAATCAGCTACAGAGTTGGCTTCTCTTCGGCAATGTTGGATGCACAGGTAGGGAAAACAGAGACGCAAAGCTGTGGCGTTGGCGACTAGCGCTTGGCTTTCCCATGGCGGTAGACTTCAATCGTTGAAGATCTCCACAAGAGTTAGACAGTCAGACTCGATAATGAGGTGGGCTTCTTCATGTCCTTGTTCTATCAAATAAGTGAGAGTGGAGATGAGGGCTTGAATCTCACTTTGCAGCGGAGAAGATGCACGAACTGTGTTGGTGAATCTGGCGATTAAAGAACCTGTGTGATCCTTGAAGACACACGCGATGGCACCCTTATCAGTAGCCGTGGGAAAAGGCCCATCGATGTTGGCCTTGATGCTGCCCTAATCCGGTGGAATCCATACTCGATTAGGGTTTAGAAGATTGTGTCCTACATCTGTCGTGTGCCGCACCGTGTTGCTGCTCAGCTTTGCTTCAGCGAGCACCGGATCTACAAGTTGGGCAAGAGTGGTGCGTCGATGCCGAAAAGTGAAGTGGTTCCGTGCCTTCCATAGCTGCCAAAGGATGGACCCTTCCATAGCTGCCAAAGGATGGACACAATGATCTCTCTGGAAGGTAAGTTTGACTGATTTTCGAATATGTCCTCCAGCCATGCATCTATTCAATGTCTTTTGAATGCTAAGTGATCAATTTGTACACTAGAGTGAGACCAGATGTGCTTCGTCCATGGGCAAAATAAAAGGATATATTCAGTAGTTTTGGGTGTGTGCAATGAACATAATTGACATTCTGGGTCTTGAATGATATGTCGTCGAAAGAGGTTATCTTTTGTAGGGAGAGCGTTATGACATAACGACCATATGAAAACGCGAATCCTTGGGGACGTCTTAAGTTTCCGGATGTGTCGCCATAGACGGCCGATGGCTGATATGTGGATGAGGCGAGATTTCTGTTCTTGGTGTGATCTGAGTGTCTAAGAATGTGGTAGGCAGTTTTAACTGAGTATTTACCTGTTTGTGTTCCTATCCATATGATTTGGTCCGTGATAGAAGCATGGCTTAACGGAATAGTGATTATCTCCTCGACTGTTCGGTAGTTAAAGTTGTCTTGTAGAAGAGGGGTATTCCAGATATTCTCATTTGGGATTATAAAACCAACAACTTGCTCTGGCTCTCCTCTAGGCGCTGGTCCGCTGATGATTCCACTGGTGAGCCATTTATCCTCCCGAATATTGATCTTCTGCCCATCACCAACAGACCACTGCAGCTTATTAATGATATCATCTCGACCTAAGAGTAAGCTCTTCCATCCCCAGGAGGAATTAGTCCCATTCCTAGCATGCCAGAAGTTGCCAGACTGGAAATAGAGTCCCTTAAAAACTCTACCCCATAATGATGAGGGGTTTTGGAAAAGCCTCAAGGCTTGCTTTCCTAGAAGGGCTTTGTTAAAAGTTAGTAAATCTCGAAAGCCGAGCCCCCCTTCCTTCTTCCATTCTTTAAGTAGATCCCATGCCCTCCAATGTATACCAGATCTAGTATTGCCGGTCTGCCACTAGAATTTGGCTATTTTGCTTTCAATAGATTGACATATAGAAACAAGAAGTTTGAATATGGACATGGTGTATTGTGAGAGTGCCTGCACTACCGTTTTTAACAGGATTTCCTTTCCTCCTTTAGATATAAAATGCTCTTTCCAGCCTTCAAGTTTTGCATTAACATGACCCAAAATCCAAGCAAACATGTCTTTCTTGGAAACACCCTAGTCAGATGGAATACCTAAATGCTTCCCTATCTTGTCTATAACAAGAACTCTTAATTCTACAGCAAGGTTTTGTTGTAAAAGTAAGGGGTAGCCTCTACTACAGAAGAGACCAGATTTGTTTCTATTTATGGCTTGGCTCGTTGCATCACAATATTGTTGTAAAATATTGGCTAGATTATGGCATTCTAGGGTGCTTCCATTCAAGAAAAATATGGCGTCGTCCGCAAAAAGTAAATGGGAAAGAGTAGGGCAGTACCTATTTAGTTTAATTCCTCTGAGAGTTCTTGAGTTGACAGCTTGGTGCATAAGAGTGGATAAGAGGTTAGCTAAAAGGATGAACAAATATGGAGATAGTGGATCTCCCTGTCTCAAACCCCTTGTAGGATGAAAGTATGGCAATGGTTCATCATTGAACTTGACGCTAAATGTTGCCGTGGTAACGCATTGCATCACCCACCTTACCCATTGATCATGAAACCCCAGTTGTTTAAGATAAGCCTCTAGAGGGCATCACTCTTGAATTGAAAAAGTTCTGCACTGATGTGAATATATCTCTTTGTATAATATCCTAGTGGTTTTGATAGAATAACCCATTGAAACCATCGGGTCCTGGGGCCTTAGTAGCCCTAAGTTGGAAAATAGCTTGCTTTACTTCCTCCCTAGAGACCACTGCTGTTAAACTTGTGTTCATTTCTGTTGTGATTACTTGGGAACATTGTGTAAGAACAGGCTCATAATTTCGGTAGTCGGTCGAGCAATAGAGATTTTGGAAGTATGTTTGTGTTATGTTCCTGAGCTAAGTAGAGTCGTGGATCCAGCCAAGATGTTTGTCTTTTAACATGCTGATTCGATTGCGTTGTCTACGTTGTATTATCGTCGCATGGAAGAACTTTGTGTTCTTGTCTCCCCCCCCCTTAACCATTGGATCCTCGAACACATAGCCCGATATGTTTCCTCCCGCTGCCATATGTTTTGAATTTCTTCTTTCAGGCTAGCTACAAGTGCCTTATCGTGATCATGACCCAGTTGATTAAGATGATGCTGAAGCTGTTGTTGTAACAGGTTGATTTGTTGCTGTCCATTGCTGAAATTTGATTTGCTCCACTTGGCGAGTGCAAATGAAGTATGTCGAAGCTTGTTGGTCAGAGATTGAGCTGGCGTCGATGATGAATCCCAAGCATTGCTGATAACCGATCGACAGGCCTTATCTTCAAGCCAGAAAGCTTCAAAGATGAAAGTTTTCTTTCGTCTTAAAGAGTTAGGCTCGGTAAATAAAAGAAGAGGACTGTGATCTAAGGCCAAAGAAGGATAAGAGAAGACTTCCACCTCCAGGTAAGTTAATCTCCAACCAATTGTGCACAGGGCCCTATCGAGTCTTTCCTGAATAGCTTCGTCACCAGCTCTGTTGTTCACCCATGTATAAAATCAACCCTTACTTTCTATATCCATAAGCTTGCAATCATTTACAAATTCTTTGAAGGAATGTAACTTGTACGGCTCTGCTATATTTTTGCTCGCCTTTTCCCAATGATATAGTATCTCATTAAAATCGCCTAGACACACCCATGGTAGCTTATTTGATGAACTGATTTGTCTTACATCTGCCCATACTTGCTGTCTTTGGTGATATGTCGAGGGAGCATGAAGACATGTGAGTCTCATTGTTGTAGCACATTGATTATCTGTACAAATCGTGTCAATAAAGTGGCTGGTATTATGCTCCACAGTTAAAGACACCCCCTGATTATTCCAAAAAATCACCAACCCTCCGGCCAAAACCATAGGATTCACCACAAAACCACTTGAAAACTTCAACTTCCTCCTCAGATTCTGGATCACCATTTCTTGATTTTTCGTTTCCATAAAAAAAACGTCGGGCCATTCACTGGCCACTAGGGCCTTTAATGCTTGAATTGTCAAGGGGTTGCCCAGCCCCTGACAATTCCAACTAATGATTCTCATTTGTCAATTGGTGGCTGTTTTGGGCAAGCCACCACGGCCCATTTTCCAACCCATTCATATGTAAAGATAGGGGTATCCATAAGGTTTGATTCATTGAGCATTTCATTGACATTAGAACACGTCCCATAAGGATTATATCTTTTGGTTTTTTTTTTTCAGAGGACTCGCCTTAGAGGTTGATCTTGGACTTTTGAGCTTCTTATTGTTTGAGGAAACTTTGGCTACACTGTTGAATAGAGTTAACTGGTTCATCACAAGGGGGTTTCTGTTTTGGATCGGCAAGTGAAGAAAGCTGCTGTGTAAGTGTCGGATTGCAATGCATGTGTTGTTCTGTGCTAGTCTCCACAATGGCTGGTTGCTGATTGGTAATTTGAGGTGCTGCAGGGAGTAAGAGAGGTGGTTGCTGTTGTTTCTGGTATAATCTCTTTGACATCTTCTTGATTTGGGTGCTGCTCATAAAATGCAAACCAGAATGGGCTATGTTCTCTGACTTATGCCCTTAGCCACTGACCATAAAACAATTTGTCTTTGCCATTTATTTTTGCTGCATCATAAGGAATGTCTTTGCAGTACATGGCGTAATGGCCTAGGATGCCGCATGAATAACAATAATGTGATAGGCGTTCATACCAAAAGTCAATCCATATGTTCTTCCCCTCCAATCTGATAAGTTTGCTAGATTTCAGAGGTTCCTTTAGATTAAATTCAACTCTTGCCCTCACTGATCTAACTGAAGAACTGTCTTTGCTCTCAATTTTCACCTCCTGCACCTTGCCAAGATGTCTAACAGCTTTTGTGATCATATTCTCAGTACATCGTTCTAGAGGAAGCCCGTAAACTTGCACCCAGAACGCACAAGTTGTAAAGTCATAGCAATGCAAAGGAGTATTGGGCAACCAAGGGCCATTATCTAAGATTCACTGCCTTTCTCCTTCTGAAGTGAATTTAAATACATAGAGCGCTACTTCGCACTTAGAAATTTCTACTTGATCATTGCGCCATGCTCTTTTTAAGGTATTATGAAAAGCTTGAAAGTTGATAGTAGGATTGGACAAAATTTTACCCATTAATGTGAGTTTGCATTCTTACAGCTTCGCTGACGGTACTTCGTCATCCCAGACTTCCACTACCTGTTTAGGCCAGAGTCGTCCAAGTCTGTTGCAGAGTGCAGTGACCTGGGCATCTTCTTGCTGTTGAGATTGTTCCATTATATCTGTCGTTGAAAGGTGGATTGGTTCCACATGCAAAGCATCGATGAAGATGGCGTCAAGAAGAGTACAGTCGGTGGGACCACCCAAATGCACAGGGGAAGAAAGATGGAGGTGCGATGATGGTGAAAGGTGAAATTGATGGGAATTCGCTTAGGTTGTTGATGAAGGTAGAGATGGGTGGCGAAAGAAACCTTGCGTGAAGAGGATTACGGACAGAAAGAGGGAGGCAGAGGTTTCAAGGATGAAATGGATGATACGGCTAGGTGAATTCCGTATTGAATTGCTTTAATTGTCTAGGTAATGTGCTGAAGGGAAGGAGATGGATGAAAATGGGTTGGGGATTGAGGGTTTAGGCGAAAAGGAAACTACCCATCAGTAGAGAGAAACTCTACATTTCAAGAGAACTTGGTTTGCCTGGCAGCTAAGTGATATTAATAGTGAGTTTGTTACGATAAAAGTTGATGATAATTCAACGAAAGGCTTCCTCGCATAATATGGACCTTGGGTGACTCGTCCTTTTGGGAGGGACATCACGTGTATCGGCTTCATAAGCGGCAACACATTTGGACTCTTGCTGTCGATCAAGATGACCATTTGCCTCACCAGAGATCTCCCCGCCAGGCTGTCGCTGTTACCCTCCGTGACTGCACTGATTCAAACTTACTATTGCTTCACGTATTGCTTGTCGTTCATGTTACTGGACAAAGCGCCTGGTCCGAAAAATGTGGGATTGTTGAGCGTGTTGCCGGTGACGTTTTTAATTCTTCTTCTACTGCGCTAGCTCTAGATTTTTGGTTGGAACTCCAAGAGGATATGTGCAGTCTAAGGACCCAATCTGTCGGTGTAAATGACAGACACCTCAGAGAAATTCTTGAACAAGCTGGAGTTGAACACGAAAGAGGAAGATCAATCTCGCTCGCGTCAAGTCTAGTCTAAGAGAAAGATCAATCAGATCGGGAACTAGTCGCAAATACTCCTCAATCATCATCACACGCCCCATCGAATAATTTGAAGAAAGAAAAAGAGCCGATGGGCGACATACTCAATGCCCTGCTAGTTGTCACCACACTCATTGCGAGCGTGATCTACCAAGCCGGGCTTCAACCTCCAAATTTTACAACAAAAGTCGATAATAGTTCCATGAGAGGCTTCCTCACATCCTATACATCTTGGATGACTGATCCTCTTGGTAGGGAGTTAGCGTACATGTGATAGCCTAAATTTTCAGAATTTTGTTTTCAATTAAATAAATCGGGCATGTCATTGACGTGCCGATAGTTCAATTCCCTAAGTTGGCTACTCACTAAATAACTAGTCTATCAGGTCAAGCCATTAAGGAATCTAAATGCAATAGACTTGAGAATTTGACCAGGAATCAACTACTCGACCGTGCTAATTTGCAAGGGTCATCACGGCACTGTCGAAATCGATCAGAGACCGCAGATAGGTTGATTTGACTGAGATATGTGATCAAAGTGTGGGTGATTCCACCTGATTGTAAAATCATTGTCGATTGACACTAGACCGATTTTTCTATCATTTTGGTACTCGGTGCCCGTAATTGAAACCCCAAGATTTTCACGATAACCAAGAGTTGTCAATGTGTCGAAGATGTACATTGTAACTCGAGATGAATCAATCACGAGTCAATTGCACCAAAAATTCCTAAAAGCTACCTAGTAGGTTAGGTCATGCTAAAAGCACGTCAGATTGAAATTAACCGTGAATTTGAACTTGATTTCAGAAATTGAAAGTTCTGTCGCGTCACAAATCATTTTAGGAACATTGACTCATCCTCCAAATTTTTTTCAGAGATTTCGAGATTTTTGCAGAAAATTGATTCGGACGTTACGGAAGATTAACAGAAATTCATATAGGCCAAATTAAAGGAAAATTGGACTTCCAAGCCGAATCTTTAAATGTCAGGGACTTGCAGAAAATTGTACAGGACTTTTCTTCAGCGAAATCGGACCTTGATTTAGATAATCGAGAGGAAATTGAAGCGTATATGGTGAATTTCGTATGCCATTTTGTGGGCTGTATTTTGTACTTTATTTTGAGCCATTTATGGATTTTTTTACTAGAAAGTATTAGGGGGTCATTGCAATAATTGAATGGATAGAGATGTTAGACTTTAAGCTTCCAATCTTCACCGGCACGCCTAAAACCAGTTGGCCTCCATCTTCTTCATGCGACAACCTCCGCGGAAGACCATCCGCTTCAGTCTTCTTTCGCTCCCATCTTTGCTTCTCTCTCTAGGCCGCCTGCTGCTCCACCACCTTGTGTCTTTTTGGTCAACCATTGAAGCTCTAATTTCTCTCTTCCTGCAGCTGCCCCGAAACATTTACTGCCCCACCATCATTTGCTCTCCACCGACAGTCCACTTCTAGCCTCCATCTGCACGCGCTCCTCTCTTGCCGAGTCAACCCAGCAATTTCTTTTTCCCCCACCGCTAACTTCATTGATTCCCCGCTCGCTGCCTCGTCCACGTTGCCTTCCAATTCTCCTTCGTGCAGCTCACCCGCCGAAGCAGCTGACTGGCAGAAGCTGCAACACCTTTAGCGAAGACCATTTGTCCGCGAGAAGCCCTCGTCGAAGTCCACTCCTTCGCCACCCTTGTGTCTCCACCCGAGTTCCACCTCGTGAGCCAGTATCTTTGCACGTTCGGCCCAAGTCCCGCAAGCCCACTTGCTGCCTTCACACCCTCTTGAAGCCCAACAAATTCAGTAGCCCCCGAAATTTTCTTGTTCAGCCCATGTCTTCGGTCCAGTTTAGTTGCAGCAAGCCCAGTCCGTGAATAAGCAGCCCACTCGAAGCAGACTTTAGCCCATCTTTAGCCCGCGAAGCAAGCCCAGCACAACTCAAGAATAGACCTCAGCTTGGGCTGAGATTTATTGGGCCAATTTCAGGCCCGGCTCAAGTCCGTCGACATCGCCGAAAATTCGGATTTGGCTGCCGTCGCGCCGTCGTCACGATGAACTGGTTTCCGCAATAAACCAGTGAGTTTATGCACTAAACTCTTCTTAGTAGGTTAATGACGTTTAAGGGGTGTTTAGATTTATTTAAGTGTAATTAGTTTAATTATTAGTTTAGTTAGTTAAATTAAGTTAATTAGATTAGTTAATTAGGTGGTTAGAGATTATAGTTAGTTAGATTAGTATGTTGTTATATAGCTAGGGTGCTTAGAATAATTTAAGTAGCTCAATAGGTGGTTAAATTAGAATTATTTAGCCTAAGTTAGCATTTTTAGTATTTAATGTATTTATTTAATTAATTTTAGTAATTATTTAATTATTAAATATTTTTTTGGAAATTAGACTAGGATAGTCGGTGACCGGAATTTCGTGGCCGACTACGTGGTGTGTTCGGATTATGCATTTGATTCTTTGGTTTGTGCAAATTGAGTGCTTGATTGGAATTTTGAGTATTTAATTCCAAAATTTGTGAATTTCGTTATTTATTCAGAAAATCTCGGGTGTCGGGTTTTAACACCAAAAATGGTTTTATATACTATATAAACCAGTGGGATTTTAAAAGAAGGTTATGAATTTTCTGGATCCAATTTGACCGTGTGCCCACACACGACTATTTTCACTAAGTGTTTTTAATACAAAAAAAAAAAGGCGAGGATCACTATTTTAATTGAGGCATTTGAGTGCAATGCACAATGTCCTAAGCCGAAATTGAATGGTCATGTGCTAATTAAAAGAACCCATCCCCGAACTGTATCGAATGGACGTACCCTATATGGGATACTCACTTAGTGGGATTTGGGCCGCAGTAGATTATGGACCTATACTCATTCGGGAAAGTCGTCTTGAGAGATGTAACCGTGTTCAATAGGGTGAGATGATATCTAGCTACGCCAGTAGACCGCTGAACTTCAAGTAGGCGATACCCTAGAGCGGGCGTAATTATCAATTGAAACGCGTGTTGAGTGAAATATCTGCGTCGGATTATGTAACAAAATTGTGTGACATGGAATGGGACGTGTTATAACGATTTAACCCTATAATTAGGACCTTTGTGATTCATTGAGTTGAGTAAGGCGTTTCAATTGTGGTGTGCATTGAAATTATGCTTGATGTATATGAACTGTGCTGACCTGCATGGTGGATTTGAGATGAGGTAAGTCTCTATGATTGTGTGATTGAATGGTTAGGTTGCTTCTGGGCGTATTTCCCTCCTAATTGGGGTTTAGAGCGTGGACTTGCTGAGACATTGTCTGACTGGTTATTGTATAACCATTTTCAGGTCCTTAGAAGGTAGTCATGTATAACCAAAGCGCCGAAGTCTATGTATGATATATCCCCACGAAACTGAAGATATCATACATCCTTCCAGTATCAAAGCTGTTAGGCACTTGCGTCTCACCTTTTGATGGCAATCTTGTAGTATCAAAGCTCTCATGCAATGTTCTCAGTGGATGCTAGTTCTCTCTTCTTTGGCCTCGTTTGAGAAATTTAGTATTGTTTCATCTCTTGTTGTCTTAAAAGCAACAACATCATCCTCCCCTATGACTTACTGGTAAACATATTGTCTCTAGCTATGTCCAATTTTTTTCTCCCTGTCCAGGTTATTAGACTTCATGTCATCAATGATTCTGTATATTTCACGTTAGTGTGGTGATATAGAAATTTAGAAATGAAGTAAATGAGACATTTTAACATCAACAGCACCATCCGAGGGATTAATAATATCTTCAATAGTCACTAGGAAGATCACTGTTCAATCATTTCAGTCATATGTCTTAAGCTAATATTCAAACTATTGTAATTTAATTTATTTAAAATATCAACCACATTGCTTATCTGTAATTTTTCAGCTGAATTATTGTGAATGGATGATTTATGTTCTAAGGCATGCAAATATGTGTGCACATGGACATACACATGTTCATGCGCTTCTGCTCAGTTATATTCTCATAAGATCAGGTCCATGAGGACTATTATAGCCATTCTATAACTTGGATCCGGTCATCCTCCTCTCAACGACTGTTATTTCATTGAAGTTTTGCTTCGTGGAACGAAAAAAAGCAAAAAATTTAACTGTTCCAATTACTCGAGACTCTGCAGTTGGTGAACATGGCTAATAAATGCAGTTGATATGCATCAGACCTACTTTTGGGCCCTAATTGTTTAGGAGTAGAGTGTCCCTAATTGTTTAGGATTAGAGTATCTGACCAATTATGCATTCAATTTCTTGATTTCTTTTGCTCGGAAGTAGGAATCAAACTTCTGGACCAAATATTAACCATGGGAGACCACTAATTCAAACGCAAATACATCTGCAACTGAGTTTCTATTGTGGTGTTTATTCTAATTTAGTGCCTTTTGCCAGCAACTCCGAGATTCTCATCACTTGCTTGTTTTGTTATTGATCCAATTTCTAGAAACTTCAAGATTGATATTAGCTAGAAAAGATAAGAAAAATCCTTAAAAAAGAAAATCTAGCTTAGATGGCAAAGAAAAGTGTAGAAGCACAAATGTAGAAGTCTCTAGAAGAAGAGTTGCTTAAAGTACAATCTAGAATTTCCTAGAAGAAGCCTACATGAACAGCATTCTAGAGAAATCTAGAATGTTGTACTTAGTCAGTGGAGCACCCTATAAATAGGAAAGAGGGGGGAGCATAGTAGACCAACAAATGTAACCAAGCTCCTCCCCTTCCCTTTGTACTATAATCAATAATAAAAAGGTTCTTTTCTATTCCCTTGTACTTCTCTTCTAACACTCCCTTGCACACACATTAACACACGCTTTCGCAAAAACACCAACAGTGGTATTAGAGCCACGTTTTTGGTTGGTATTGGGCGTTTGTCCTACCTACCCATTCCTAAAACTACCCTTTCCAAATACCCAATAACTAAATCATGGCTAACTCTACTTCATCCTCATTTCCCATTCCCATTTTTGATGGGAACAACTATGAATTTTGGAGCATAAAAATGACTCGCATTCTTGATGGCCCAAGACTTATGGGACATCGTGGAAAAAGGTTGTGAATCTCCACAAGAAGGTGCAAGTGTTTCGAAGGATCAACTACAAAAGGATGAAAGTGCACTATACTACGAGAAGAATTTCAAGGATCAGAAAAGGTACGCACTATTCGCCTTCAAACTTTGAGAAGAGATTTTGAGAATTCTAAAATGAAAAATTATGAGACCGTACAAGAACATTGTGGAAAATTAAAGGAACTAGTTAATCAAATGAGAGCCTATGGAGATGGGATAACTGATCAAAGGGTTGTTGAGAAAATATTGGTATCACTTACCAAGGCAAAAGATCTCTTTAAGTGCCATAACTTGGCATAAAGGGATACTTAAGTGCCATAACTTATGAAATGTACACTTAAGTGCCATAACTTATGAAAGGTACACTTACGTGCCACATTTTAAGAAAAGTGGGACACCTAACTGTTACATTCGGCGAAGCCGGCCGGAAATTATAAGTGGCAATTAAATATTAATATTTCTCGACGATGTGGCTCGCCGAAGAGCTGAGTCAGCTCTAATTCACCCTAAACGATGTCGTTTCGGGTGTTGGCCAAAATAGAGCTCTTAAATCGGCCAAAACAACGTCGTTTTGGCATAATTTGAATTTTAATATAATATAAAAAATAATTAAATTAAATTAAAAAGAAAATAATAATATAATTTATATTTATTAAAAAAGAAAACGGAGGAGGAGGAAGGCGGGCGACGGGGCGAGGGCTCACCCTCATCGCCGCCGCCTCCCCGCCGTTGCCGGAAGATGGGGGGGTCGGGGGGCCACCGAGCCCCGGCCAAGGGCTAACGGCCCCCCCCCTCGTCGCCGGCTGCCTCCCTCCTCCTCCTTCTTCCTCCTCGCCTGTCGGCTGCCTCCCCTCCTCCTCCTTCCCCCTCGCTTGATCGGGCCAAGGGCCGCGACCCTCACCCAAATCGGCGAGGGCTCGCAGCCTTGTGCCGCTGGTCGGGGGTCGCCACCCCTAGTCGTGGCACAGGCAACCTCGGGCGACCCTCCCCCGCATCGCCGGCCCTTCCCGATAACGGCGGGAGGCGGCACCCTTAACCACCTCCCTTTTTTTTAATTTTTTTTAATTTTTTTAAATTTTTATTTTTTAAATGTTTAAAATAAATTTAGTTTTAAATTAAATTTAATTAATTTTTATATTAAATTTTTTACCACGTTAGCACCAAAATGACGTCGTTTTGCACTCGTTTCGTCGAAAAATTGACATGTCAGCATTTTGGCCGGATTGGCACTCAAGTGATCCATTTTGCTTCGATTTTGGCACTTAAGTGTACCTTTTGTAAGTTATGGCACTTAAGTGTCCCCTTGTGCCAAGTTATGGCACTCTAGGGGTTCGCGTCTCCACTTAGAAAAAAATACATCTCCATAGTTACAACAATAGAAGGAACTAAGGACCTGACGACCCTATCTGTGAGTGAATTAATTGGCTCTCTAGAAGCACATGAGAAAAGACTAATGGCACAAGATGAAGATTAAGTTGAAAATGCCTTTCGGTCTAAAGTAAATATACGGTCTCATCGGTCTAAAAATGGTGGAAGGAGCTCATGGAAAAATAAAAAAGGAGGAGAAACTATACAAAAGGAAAATTATCCACATTGTGGTACTTTCAAGAAAACAAATAATTTGGAGAAGGATTGTTGGTTCAAAAATAAAAAACAATGCTGCTTTTGTAAAAGATATGGCCACGTAGAAAAGGATTGTCACTCGAAAACAAATAATCGAGCAAACTATGTAGGAAAAAAAGAAAGTGAAGAGAATACATTCTACACAGGCCAAGCGGCAAATGATAATAAAAATGAAACATGGTGCATTGATAGTGGGTGTATCAATCACATGACGGGGGACGAATTTATATTCACTGGTATTGATAAGTTGGTGAAATCACAAGTAAAGTTGGGCAATTGTGCATTAGTAGATGTCAAAGGAAAAGGCACCGTCACCGTGGAAACAAATAAAGGCCCACAATATATACATAATGTATATTTAGTCCCTCGTCTTGCACAAAATCTCTTGAGTGTGTGCCAAATGATACAATGTAGGTATCTATATTTCAGTGGAGATGCCTGCATTATCTATGATAAATATAGAAATGCCATTGCCTCTGTTAAGATGAAAAAGAAGAATTTTCCTATTCGATGGAAATATGTCAAAATTATAGCCATAAAAGCTTAACTTGATGATTCATGGCTATGTCATCGAAGATTTGGCCACTTCAATTTTGCCAGGCTAAAAACCCTCCATTAGAAAAATATGATGAGAGACTTTCTAGCTATTTCAGAAATTTCAGATATTTGTGAAGGTTGTCTCCTTGGAAAACAACAGAGACAATCCTTCCCATCTGGAGGTGCATGGAGATCTAAGAAGCCATTGAATCTAGTTCATACGGATGTGTATGGTCCAATGAGAACACCCACACTCAATCAGAATAAATATTTCATCCTATTCATTGACGATTACACAAGAATGACGTGGGTATACTTTCTTCGAGAAACATCAGAGGTTTTCTCTATCTTTAGAAAATTCAAGAGCCACGTCAATAATCAAAGTGGCCAAAGAATCAAAGTCCTAAGGAGTGACGGATGCACATAATACAATTCAAAGGAGTTTAATAAATTTTGTGAAGATGAAGGAGTCCATCATCAACTGTTGGCTACGCCCCAGAGAAAAATGGAGTAGCTGAAAGTAAAAATAGAACCGTCATGGAGATGGCGAGGTCTATGCTAAAGGAAAAAGGACTTGCTAACTCATTCTGGGCAAAAGCAGTCTACATGGCCATATACATATTAAACAGGTGTCCAACTAAAGCAGTCCAAAAAAACTCTAGTCGAAGCATGGAGCGGATGGAAGCCTTCAGCAAAGATCTCAAGGTATTCAGATGCATATGCTACGTCCACTTCCCTGCTCAAAAAAGGAGTAAGCTAGATGAAAAGACATAAAAGGGAATATTCCTCGACTACAGTGACCAACCAAAACGCTAATGATTAGTCAAGACGTCGAGTTTGACGAGAATGCTGCCTAGAATTGGGAGGATGAGAAGATCGAGAAGAAGTACATCACCTTGCCAGACATACCACCTGCTCAAGAGGAGTCAACGCCACAAGAAGAAGGAGAAGTACTGGATTCCACCACTCACGACATAACCCCACCAAGCTCTCCAAAAGTAACGCAAGAAGAATCTACTCTAGAGTCTCCAGTACTAAGGGTAAAAGCCCTTAGAAGAATTTACGGCACATGCAACTTTGCTATTTTGGAACTATAAAACTACGAACAAGCATTCAAAGAAGAAGTCTGGATAAAAGCCATGGAGGAAGGGATCAAGATGATCGGGAAAAATGAAACTTGGGATGTGACAGCCTAAATTTTCAAAATTTATTTTCGATTAAATAAATCGGACATTTCATCGACACACAGATAGTGCTATTCTCTGAGCTGATCACTCATGAGATAACTAAACTATCTGGGGAAGCCAGTAAGGGATTTTAACGTAATGGACTTGAGAATTTGACCAGGAATCAACCGCTCGGCCATGTCGATCTACAGAGATCATTATGGCACTGTCAAAAATCGATTAGAGACTAGAGATAGCTCGATTCGATGGAGATATGTGATTAGTACGTGGGTGATTCCACCTAATTGCAAAATTCTTGTCGAACGACACTAGGCCAATTTTTCTGTCATTTTTGTACCTGATGTTCGTATTTGAAACCTCGAGATTTTTACGACAACTGAGAGTCGCCAATGTGTCGAAGATGTACATTGTGACTCGAGATAAATCGATCATAGGTCAATTGCACTAAAAATTCCTAAAAACTATCCGATCGACTAGGTCACGATAAAGTCGCATCGGATTGAAATTAACCGCGAATTTGAATCCGATTTCAGAAATTGAAAGTTCTATCATGTTACGATCTATTTTAGGAACGTCTACTCATCATTCGAAGAATTTTCGGAGATTTTGAGATTTTTACGGAAATTCGATTCGGACATTTCGGAAAACGAACGGAAATTCGGATGGACCGAATTAAAGAAATTTCGACTTGCAAACTGAGCCACATGGCAAAAGGGACTTGTAGAAATTATTTGGGCTTTCTCTACATCAAATTTGGACATCAAATTGAAGAATTTGGATGGAAATTGAAGCTTGAATTGAAGAATTCGAAACCATGGGAGGGCAGCATCATTTTGGCTTCAATTTGGATAAATTGGTGGATTTATTTGGCTAGAAAGTATTGTTGGACCAAAGGATAAGTTTGAATGCTTTTGGGGGGACCAAGCATTAATTTTTTGATAGTCTTTGTTGACATCTCTCTCTCTCTCTCTCTCTCTCTCTCATTTAAACTTGCCTTGCACGCTGTCCTCTCCCTTCTCATTCGATCACTCGTTCTTGCCAAGGAAAAATCGAACCCCTCTCTCTCTCTCTCTCTCTCTCTCTCTCTCTCTCTCTCTCTCTCTCTCTCTCTCTCTCTCTCTCTGAGCTTTTGCCGTTCCTTTCATTTTTCTTTCATTTTCTTCGCCCATTTTCCTTTGGACGAACCAGCTGCTTTGGTCTTCTGCTTTGCTTTTAAAATTTTCTTTCTTCATCCCTCATGCCTGCAACTTTGTTTTCTTTCAATCATCCCTCAAAATCGAAGCCAACTGCTTAATCTTTGCCCATTTAGTTTCTCCTAGCCACTTGTCCACGTGTCGCCTTTCTTCGGTCAACATCCCCCTCGACGAACCCCTTTTGTTGACCAGCTTGGGCTGAGATTTATTGGGCCAATTTCAGGCCCGGTCCAAGCCTGTTGGTGTCATCGCGAGCCCAAGTTCGGCCGCTGTTGCGGTGAACCGGTCGTTTTACATTGGTGAGTTTATGCACTAAACTCTTCTTAGTATGCTAATAACATTTAAGGGGTGTTTAGTTAATTTAATTAGGAATTAGGTGGTTAGTTAGATTAATTAGTGATTTAATTATGCAATTATGCATGTTAGGCGGTTAGATTAGATTAAGTGAGATCTAGATAAATTGTGCTATTTATCTAGAAGGGTTTGAGAATTTTCCGAACCCGTATCAGTATTTAATTTAGTGATTTTTGGCCTAGGTTGGTATTTTTAGAATTTAAATTGAATTATTTCTAATTAATTTCTAAAATTAATTAATTATTAATTATTTTCCAAAAATTAGGCCGGGATAGCCGGTGACCAGAATTCCGTGCTAACCGCAATGGTGTGATTAATTTCTACAATTGACTGATAATTTTTGCGAATTGAGTGCCGATTGGATTTTTAGTATTTAATTCCAAAAATTGTGAATTTCCAATATTTATTCAGAAAATCCCGGGTGTCGGATTTTAACACCGAAAATGGTTTTATATACTATATAAAACAATGAGATTTTAAAAGTGGAAGATATTAATTTTTCTAGGTTGAGTTGACCGTATGCCTACACACGACTAATTTACGGTGTATTTCTAATACGAAGAAAAAGATCAAGTTCACCATTTTAATTGAGGCATTTGAGTATAATGCACAGTGCCTTGGGCCATAATTGAGTGGTCGTGTGCTGGTCAAGAGAACCCGTCCTGGGCTGTTAAGCTAGACAGTAACCCTTATATAGGACGATCCTAGACAACGGGAAGCCGGTCGCCGTAGATTCTGGACCCTATGCTCATTCGGGAAAGCCGCCTGAAAGAGACGTGCCGTGCTCAATGGGGTGAGACAATGCTTGGCAATGCCAAAAGACTGCCGAACAGAGAGTAGGCCGTGCTATATGCCGAGATCAAAACTAGGAACGCATGATGAATTGAGTTGAATGTGTCAGATTATGGGACAAAATTGTATGGCACGGTATGGGACATGTCATAACGATTTGGCCCTATAATCAGGACCCCTCTAATGATTTGAGAATTGAGTGTGACGTTCCAGTTGTTGGAGCTTGTTTGCTACTCATGACTTTATGGTTGTCTGTGATATAAATTGTACTAACTTGCAGGGTGAATCTAAGACCGGGTAAGTCTCTGTGATTGTGTGATTGTGTGGTTAGGACGCCCCTAGGTGTATTTCCCTCATAATCGGGGTTTAGAGCGTGAACTTACTGAGATTTATATCTCACCCCGTCGTGGGCTCAATTTTCAGGATCATCAAGTGGAGGACCTGGAGCCGAGAGGAGATGATCTGAAGTGTAGGTCAGTTAGGATCGCTTCTTTTTGGAGAGCCAATTTGTTGTAGTCTTTTGGTCATAAATCTTGTACATGACTCGGTATGTGAATATAAAAGCATTTTTGTTTGTGAGTTTGTTGTCCTGCTTTTCTATCCTGAGATGGTTACTGTCAGGGGATTTATTATTCGCTTTCGCATGTGTAATAAAATAAAAAGGGTCGGCGACTAGTCTTGGGAAGTCGCAAGTTTTATCAACCAGAGAGAGATGGTCACGTGCTTGAGGATCGGGGCATGACATGGGAGCTTGTTGATCGACTCGAAGACAAAGAGATCATTGGCGTCAAGTGGGTCTACAAGACAAAGCTTAATGCGGATGGATCAATTCATAAGCATAAAGCAAGGCTTGTGGCGAAAGGATACTTGCAATGTGACAGCTTGAATTTTCAAATTTTGTTTTCGATTAAATAAATCGAGCATTTCATCGACGCGCTGATAGTGTTATTCTCTGAACTGATCACTCACGAGATAACTGGACTATCTAGGGAAGCCATTAAGGAATTTTAATGCAATAGACTTAAGAATTCGACCAGGAATCGACTGCTCGACTTTGTCAATTTGCAAGGGTCATTGCGATGTCAAAACTAATTAGAGATCAGAGATAGGTCGATTCGATTGAGATATGTGATCAAAGTGTTGATGATTCCACCTGATTGCAAAATTCTCATCGATCGGCACTAAATTGATTTTATGTCGTTTTGAGTACCTTGTGTCTGTAATTGAAACTTGAGACTTACACGATAACCGAGAGTTGCCAATGTATCAAAGATGTACATTGTGACTCGAGATAAATCGATCACAGGTCAATTGCACAAAAAATTCCTAAAAGTCACCCGAGTAGACTAGGTCACGCTAAAAGTGCACCGGAGTGAAATTAACTCGAATTTGAACCCGATTTTAGAAATTGAAAATTTTGTCGTGTCACGATCTATTTTAGAAACATCGACTCATCCTCTGAAGAATTTTTGGAGATTCCGAGATTTTTACGGAAAATTGATTCAGATGTTGCAGAAAATAACGGAAATTCGGATGGGCCAAATTGAAGGAAATTTGGACTTCCAAGCCGAATCTTTGAGTGTTGGGGACTTATAGAAAATTCTATACGATTTTTCTTCGACGAAATTGGACTTTGAACTTGAGAAATTGAGGATGAAATTGAAGTCTAAACTAAGAGAAATTCGGATCAAAAGAGAAGGGCTGCATTTTGGCACCAAAATTTGATTATTTGGTGGAAAATTAACAAGAAAGTATTAGGGGGAACATTGAGATAAGTTCGAGGGATAATTGGGGGACCAAGCATTCAATTAATTAGATAGTCTTTGTTGACTTTTTGCCATTTCTTTTCAAAAGCCTCCTCGACACGCCTAGCCACCGACTCCTCCTACTCACGTTTCCACTTTGCTTTTCATTTTCCCTTGAAATTCCATCGAAGCAGCATCCTCGCACGAAGACCGCTTGCCCCTTCTTTCATTTCCTTCACCCGCAGCCAACCCATTCACCAGCAACACCCATCTCCACCCACGAATTCACTCGGCCGTCCACTCGGCGATCCCTCAACAAAATCGTTGACTCCGAAGCTGTTGCCCTTACGTCCGCAGATCCAGTAGCAGATCGAAGCTACCCTGCATTTCCATCTCACACCGCCAGCTCATGTTTCCCTCGCCCACCTTCGTCCATCTTCGACCGCACGCCAGCAAAGCCACAAATCCAGCTTCTCGATCGCAGCAGCGACTTCACTTCGGCTTCAGTGAAGTTTGGGCCATCCACACATCTTCTTAGTCAACCGAGTCACTCAAATCTCCAAAGAATTCAGCCCATTTGAAGCCCACAAAAACTTCAGCAGTCTAGTCCAGCCCAACTCAGCCAAGTTTTGGGCCTAACAGTTTGCTCAGTTCAGCCCATCTTGGGCCTGCGAAGCAGACCCAAGCCTGTGACCAGCAGCCCTGTAGAAGCCCAAGGCCGAAGCTCAGCCTTGCTAAGCTGTGTTGGGCTAGTTCTAGGCCCGGTCCGAGTGTCCTTTGACACCGCCAAAAATTCGGGTTTCGGCCGCTGTCGCGGTAAACTAGTTCTCGTTTTAAACCGGTGAATTTACGCACTAAACTCTTCTTAGTAGGCTAATGACATTTAAGGGGTGTTTATTTTAATTTAATTAGGAATTAGGTGGTTAGTTAGATTAAATTAGTGATTTAGTTATTCAATTATGCATATTAGGTGGTTAGATTAAATTAAGTGAGGCCTAGATAAATCGTGCTATTTATCTAGAAGGGTTCGAGAATTTTCCGGGCCCATATCAGTATTTAGCAATTTTGGCCTAGGTTGGTATTTTTAGAATTTAAATTGAAATATTTAATTAATTTAGAAATTAATTAATTATTAATTATTTTCCGAAAATTAGGCCGGGATAGCCAATGACCGGAATTTCGTGCTGATTGCAATGGTGTGGTTAATTCCTACAATTAAGTGTTAAATTACGCAAATTGAGTGCTAATTGAGTTTTTGGACATTTATTCCAAAAATTTATAAAATTCGTTATTTATTCAGAAAATCTCGGGTCTCGAGTTTTAACACCGAAAATGATTTTATATACTATACAAACTAGTGGGATTTTAAAAGAAGATTATGAATTTTTTGGGTCCAATCTGACCGTGTACCAACACACGACTATTTTCACCGGGTGTTTTTAATCCAATCACTATTTTAAGTGAGGCATTTGAGTGCAATGCACAGTGTCCTGAGCTGAGATTAAGTGGTTGTGTGTTAGTTAAGAGAACCCGTCCTCGAACTGTGTCGGATGGACATTACCCTATTTGGGATATCCATTTAATGGGATTTGGGTCGCAATAGAGGTTGGACCTATACTCCTTCGGGAAAGTCGTCTTTGAGAGACGTAACCATGCTCAATGGGGTGAGACAATGCCTGGCTACGCTAGTAGACCGTTGAATTTCTAGAAGGCTCTACCCTAGAGTGGGCAAAATTATCAATTGGAATGCATGTTGAGTGAAATAGATGCACCGGATTATGAGATAAAATTGTGTGATATGGTATGGGACGTGTCATAACGATTTGGCCCTATAATCAGGACCCCTGTGATCTATTGAGTTGAGTAATGTGTTTCAATTATTATGTGCATTGATTTTATGCAGAATGTGTATAAATCGCATTGACCTGCAGGGTGGAACTGAGGCGAGGTAAGTCCTTTATGCTAAATGTATGATTGTGTGGTTAGGGCGCCTCTAGGTGTATTTCCCTCCTAATCGGGGTTTAGAGCATGGACTTGTTAAGACATTGTCTCACTGGTTATTGTATAACCATTTTCAGGTCCTTAGAAGATGGTCGTGGAGGACCAAAGCGCTGGAGTTTGTGGAGGTGGAGTCAGAAGGATTGACGTTTGTGTCCGACTAGTATGTCATAGGACAATACCTTTGTTTTTTAGAGCCAACCTTCTTGTAGACTTTTGACCAGACTCTTTTTGTATCTAAACCCATTGTTTATAAAAGCATGTTTGGTTGTGAATGTGTTGTCCTGCTTTTTTATCCTGAGATGGTTACTGTCAGGGGATTTATTTTCGTTTCTGCATGTGCAATAAAATGAAACGGTCGGCAACTCGTCCTGGAAAGTTGCAAAATTTTATCGACTAAAGAGGGATGGGCATGAGCTCGGGGTTCGGGGTGTGACATGCAACAACCAGGTATCGACTATACTAAAACTTTTGCCCCCATCACTTGCCTCGATACTTTTCGAGCACTCATAGCCCTAGCAGCTGTGACATCCCGAATTTTTTACCCGTCCCGAATATGTGAAATGGGCAACTCGTCGACGCGCCGATGGTCCTTTTTCTTTGAGCTGATCACTCATGAGTTAGCCGATCTGTTGGGTGAAGCCGTTAAGGGATATAACCGCGGTAAAATCCCTAAAAGCTACTCGATAGGTCGGATCGGACTAAAATCGTGTTCGGTCGATTTTAACCACGAAATTGAACTCGATTTCGGGAATCAAATTTTAAGCGTGTCATAATTCTTATTTTTAAGACTTTGTCTCATCGTCCGTCAATTTATTGACGAGTCCGAAATTTCGAGAAAGAAATTATCGGAAGGAAAATTGAAGACCGGAAGAAATTTTAAAAAGGGAAAAAGAAATGAAAAGAAATAGTAAATTTTGAATAAAATAAATTTTTACTTATTCATGTACTATTTCTTCTTTTCTTTTCCTCCCTTTCTTTTCTTTATTTCTCTCTCTCTCTCTCTCTTTTTCTCTCTCCTCTTCCCCCCATCCGTGCGACACCCCCACCCTTGCCAAATTCAATTTGGTCTCTCTCTCTTTCACTTTTTCTTTTTGACCAGTCAGTGGTCCTTATCTCTCTTTTCTTTCTTTCCTTTTCTTTTCTTCTTCTTTCTTCTCTCTCTTCCTTTCCCCCACCCCACGTGAACGAGCCCTCTTCTTCTTTCTTCTTGTCCGAAAACAACAAACCAGAAACTGAAGAAGACGGGAGCTGGCTCGCCGGAGATCGAAGCCCGCGCCGCCGCCCACGCACCGCGCCGCCGCCTGTGCCCGTGCCGCCCGCGCATCCACCCATGCGCTCCGCCCATCCTGCCGTCCGCCCGTGCCATGCGACCAGCCCTCGCCCGCTCGGCCGCCGCCTCTAGCCGTCGCCGCACGCCGCCCAACCGCCGCCCTACCTCCCCCGACACCCCCTCACCTCCACCGACCCTCCCCTCACCCTCTTGGCCACCGGAACCCCTCCGGCCAGCCACCACAGCAAATCCACAAGTGGGTTTCCAGCGGCTTTAGGCCCGCTTTTGGGCCGCTTCCGGACCCGAGACCCGCTTTGGGGTTTGTTGTTCCCCACGCCGAGCCCGTTGATTTGGTACCAGTTGCACGCGATTCCGGTGGGTAACCACACTAATGCTTGCTTAGTGGGTTAATTATGCTTAATTGGTTGTTTAGTTTATTTAATTAAGCCTAGGTGTTTTGATTATGGTTTATTAGTTGATTTTGATGTGATTTAGTTAAATTGAAGGTGTGATTAGCAAGTAGACATGGTCTACTATTTATTGAGGGTAGCCGGGATTTTTCCGACCATTAATCGGGCTTCAATTTGATATTTCGGGCCTAAGTGGAATTTTTGGCATTTAAATATTATTTTTCGAAATTAAATTAAATAATCATTTATTTTCCGAAAATTCAACTTGGATGGCCAGTGACCGGAATATTATGCTGATGATTGTGGTGCAGCCCGTTTATTTAATTGAGCTTTATATTGCGCTGAATTGAATTTATGGTAATTATATATTTAATTCTCGAAATTAATTATTTAATTATTTATTTTCCGAAAATTCAAGTGTGATGGCCAGCGACCGGAATATTACGCTAAGGATAGTGGTGAAGTCCGTTTATTTAATCGGGCTTTATTTTGAGCTAAATTGAATTTCAAATATTTATTATTTAATTTTCGAAATTAATTATTTAATTAATTATTTTTCGGAAATTAAGGCTGAGATGGCCGACGACTGAAATTTCGTGCTGATTGTCGTGGCGTAGTCCATTTATTTATTTGAGCTCTACGTTGCTTGAAATTAATTAAATTGTGATATTTTAGGGGTTTGCCCTAAATTGATTGGAAATTGGCCAAGTTTGTTTATTTAGCATTCTTATGCATTGTTGAGTTGTAAAGTATGTGGAATGGTGAGAATGAATCAGAAGTACCTTGGGGTTGGACTGATCGAGCATGGTGTATGGACCTATGTGGTTCGGTGACTAAGGATGTCATTTGGCGAAACGGCGCCTTAAAGAACGCACGTATCGGTCTAGTACTCATATTGTTATAGGCATGCATGGTTCGGTGATTAAGGACATCACTGACGAAAACAACGTCTTAAAGAACACATGCACTTGTCTATTGAACACATTATTATAGGCATGTGTGGTTCGGTGAGGTGGGATATCACTGGCAAAAACGACGCCTTAAAGAACACACACAGTTGTCTAGTGAGTACATGGTTATAGGCATGTGTGGTTCGGTGATGTGGAATATCACTTGCGAAAACGACGCCTTAAAGAACGCACACAGTTGTCTAGTGAGTACATGGTTATAAGCATGTGTGGTTCGGTGATGTGGGATATCACTGGCGAAAACGACGCTTTAAAGAACGCACACAGTTGTCTAGTGAGTACATGGTTATAGGCATGCGTGGTTTGGTGATGTGGGATATCACTGGCGAAAACGGCGCCTTAAAGAACGCACGCAATTGTCTAGTGGATTAATCACCTTGGCGAACTTGACACCCGAGAGCATTGATGTGGCTCTGTGACCGTGTGAAATGTGGGAAGTTTTATGGTGTGGAACCGATGACCTAGAAGGGTTCGTCTGACATGTAATTGACTAGTTCGATTGACCATCGATTTGATTGATTGTTCGTTGTGTTTTATGAAACGCGGTATATAACCTTGAATTGCAGGTGGAATCTGAGGCCAAGGTAAGTCCTCTGACTCTTGATGTGCTTAGGGAACCGAGTAGTGTATTGGCTCTCTAATTGAGTCTTGGTGGGGTAGAACTCGCTGAGACGTAGTCTCATCCCGGTTGTGGGATAATATTTCAGGCCCCTAGAATGGCAGCACCTCCACCTCCTCATCCTCGTATGCATTACGGCGTCCCTAAACATATCTCGGAGTTTGAAACCCACTTTCATGTCCACCCTCATCCGGAAGGGTTAGTGTACGTTTTAGTTCAGTCGACCATCTGGGTCAATGTGGGAGAGGATGACCAAAGGCCCCACAGATATCGGTCTTGGTACCGTGACTATTTTGATGGTCGTAGAGAAGGCCCTATCCCGGAAGAGGAGGTCCCTTTCGACGTGATGGAAAAGGCGTTCGGAGAGGGAACGACCGATCGAGTGGATGCGAGGGACCCACGGCAGCAGGCTGAAGCTTTTACTCCCGTACCTTCAACAGAGGAAGATAATGGGCATGAAGGTAATGATGAAATGTCGCAGCAGGAGGTGGATGGACCGGAGGAGGATGAAGATTGGGGAGTAGCTAAGGAGATGCCTGATAACGAGCTAGTACCTGAAGCCGAAAATGAAGTGGAAGAGGAGGAAGAAGAACCAGAAGAGGAGGAACCTAGCGAGGAAGGAACCGAGGAGGAGGATCCAGATGATCCTGAGTATGACCCGGATGAGGATTGAGATCCTATCCTCTTTTGGGAATCCAGTTTTGGTGTGAATAGAGTGAATCAGGAGGTTATGAAGTGTTGTGAATTATACTATTATGTGTTGTATATAAAAGTTTGGTTATAAGCTTCAATGTGAAAATTATGGCTCTACTTTTCTATCCCATTGTTTTATTGTCTGGGGATTTTCTTTATACTTCCGCTTGTGCATATTAAATGAACAGGGTCGGCGATGCGTCCTGGGACGTCGCTAGTAATCGACCAGGTGAGGGATGGGCACGCATTCGAGGATTGGGGCATTACAGCAGCACAAAAAGAATGGAAGATCCATTAATTAGATGTGAACTCGGCATTCTTAAATGGATATCTTCACGAAGAAATATACATAGAACAACCACAAGGCTTTATCCTCAAAGGCCAAGAAGAAAAAGATCTCAAACTCAAGAACGCCCTATATGGGTTAAAGCAAGCACCACGAGTGTGGTATAGTAGAATCGATGAATACTTCATCAAGCAAAGATTAAGGAGGAGTATGAGTGAGCCAACACTCTACATCAAGACCCAAGGTAAGTCCGACACTCTCATTGTCTATCTATATGTAGATGTTCTCATATATACAGGAAACAATGAGACAATGATCCAAGAATTCAAATAAGAAATGATGAAGACATTTGAGATGACAGACTTGGGCTTGATGCATTACTTCCTTGGCATCGAGATCGACCAAAACAAAGGAGTGTTTATCTCATAAAAGAAATATACTGAGAACCTCTTGAAGAAATTCAAGACGAACTATTGCAAAGCAGTTTCAACCCCGCTTATGACAAATGAGAAACTATTGAAGGAAGATGGAGCAGAAAAAGCTGATGCCTCCCTCTACAGAAGTCTGATTGGTAGTATACTATATCTCACTGCTACATGATCGGATATTATGTATGCGACAAGTCGACTATCACGATTCATGCAAAGTCTGAGTCAAATTCACTTTGGAGCTGCCAAGAGAATTCTCAGATATTTACGAGGAACTATAGATTACGGCATTTGATATCGCCCAAGTGCAAATGCCAAGCTCATTGGCTACGCTGATAGCAACTGGGCAGGTTCGGCCGATGATAGGAGAAGTACTACTGGCTATGCATTCACACTGGGTTCTGGAATATTCTCATGGGCATCCAAAAAACAAGACTCAGTGGCATAGTCTACTGCAGAAGCTGAATACATCGCAGTTGCTACAACCGCCAGTCAGCAATATGGCTTCGAAGAATTCTAGAAGACATTGGAGAAGCACAGATGGAATCAACTCCATTACTTTGCGACAATAAGTCGGCATTCGCTATATCAAAGAATCCAGTATTCCATGGAAGAACCAAACATATTGACATCAAATATCACTTCATACGAGAGGCGCAAAATAACGAAGAGATCGAGCTGAAATATTGCAAAACCGAGGAACAAATAGCAGACATCTTCACTAAAGCACTATCGCGAGCCAAGTTCAAGACATTGCGAGAAATGCTTGGAGTAACACGAAACTGGATCAAGGAGTGTTAAATTATTGATCCAATTTCTAGAAACTTCAAGATTGATATTAGCTAGAAAAGACAAGAAAAATCCTTAAAAAAGAAAACCTAGCTTAGGTGGCAAAGATAAGTGTAGAAGCACAAATGCAGAAGTCTCTAGAAGAAGAGTGGCTAAACTACATTCTAGAATTTCCTAGATGAAACCTGCATGGATAGCATTCTAGAGAAATCTAGAATGTTGTACTTAGTTGGTGGAGCACCCTACAAATAGGAAAGAGGTGAGAGCGTAGCAGACCAACAAATGTAAGCAAGCTCCTCCCCTTCCCTTTGTACTATAATCAATAATAAAAAAGTTCTTTTTTGTTTCCTTGTACTTCTCTACTAACACTCCCTTGCACACACATTAACACATGCTTTCACAAAAACACCAACATTGCTTTTGCAAAGTTAAAATGTGTGGGCTGTGTTTATTTCTGCCGTTTCTTTTCCATTATTGATGTTGATGTGCACATCGTCTGAATTATATGTGTGGATGCTCGTCATTTGATGATGAGGTTATTACATTCTTCCTCTGTCTATGGAAGATGAAGTACTACCCTTTCATAGGAAGCCATATGAACTTGACATCATTTGCTTGTGCTGCATTGTACCGTCTCTTTTTGAGCCGTCAAAATTCAAAGATGTCGTTGTGGCAACTTTTCAACAAGAGAACGTATGAGAAGCAAAACACAAGAACAGGATGAGAAACACATAAGAGGGGGAACACAAGAAGCCACGAGGAAGACGAAAACTAAGTTTCTTACATGTCAGAGGGGAAAAAATAGATCCTACCCATTTTTTATGATGTGGAGCCTGATGATGTGGAGCTTAAAACCTCCTTATACTAGATGGCCATACTTGAACACGAGAACAAGTTTCTTTACGATGTAGAATCCTGGTAGGAAGCTCTTATGAAAGTCGATGAGATCAAGGGCTGGAACCCACCAAAATGCAAAAGGTAAGCTTTAAAGATCCCTGAAATTTGTGGCTCCAGAATCTTGCCCGTCCAATTTACATGCTTTCTCACCTCTCAATGGTTGGCTCGACATGGTGTGATGTGATTGAAGAGTTGGCTGAGCTTCCATTAAGTTTACTCTGTTTACGTGTTAAATCTTACTCACTGCAAGTAGTCCTAAATCTCTCAAAGCTTATGAATTTGGTAGAGTTGGTCCTATCCAAGGCTCTGAATGTCAACCTGCATTAGACCTAATGCACACATAAGACTTGGGATGGACTGGAAGACTATCCAGACTGAAGAAGTTGGAGCCGTGTCTTCTGAATATGGCCGCACCGCCTACAGAGTTGGGTCCCTTTCTCTTCCAAAAAATCTTGCTTTGTGTAGACTAGACCTGCAACCCTTTATGCAGCTACTGCCTTCTTTACTTTCTTTAGAACTTTACAATTTCAACTTGAGAGGATCGCCACTATGCAACTTGATAATTCTGTCCAGTTTAACTCCTGGTTAATGTCGATTGCAAGACATTTAACTCGATGGAGCACTTAAGTTGACCGCATGTCACCTTGAGAGATTATTAATGCCATCTAGCTTAAGGACACTGGCATTAATCAATTGCTTCAAGCTGATTGAGACTGAGCTTCTTGGTATGCTGTGATTACTGGATCAATGGATGCCTGTGGGTCAACTAAAAGGATAGGATGCGATGAGTTAGGATCTCTTGGGGTCCTCAATCAATCCAAGTCTTCTTCGAGCGAGTCAACCTTTTGTGCACCGGTGTATTTCTTGCCAATGCTTTAAAGAAACTTAAAAAACTTCAAGTGCAGCACTGGGAAACGTACTTCTACATAGAAGGGTGCAATGCTATAGAAAAGTTATGTGGTATATCAGGCTTGAATAACCTTCAACATTTGCGTGTCTATGTGTGCTCCAGGCTGCAGGTTGTTGAGGGCCTTGCAAACTAGAGTTTTTGATTGAGTTGGTTGTCAACGAGTGTCCTTTACGGGGAACATTGCTTGACATATTAAAGCCGAAAATATAGGATGTGCCAAATTCAAGTTAGACGGTGCAGAGAATCGCTTGACTGTTCACCAGAAGGCCATATTCCTTTCAAGCGTTACAAAAAAGATATTCTTCAGACAGACCAAAATCCAAAAGCATGAAAGCCGACTCTGAATCAGAGACAAACCCGGTGCCTCAACCAGGATTATTGTACCAACAGCGAATTTCACTCAAATATGACTAGATTTCAATTTCCCTCATAGCTTATACAAACATAAGTAGTGAGAAGCATGCCCTTGCACAGATCTATCATATGACAGATAAATTTATAGAATGTTCAAGAACTAAATCAACAATGTAATATACCAAAATTTACATTAGCCTGCAACCAGTCTACAGGATCATCTCTTCACTGGAAATTGTCTAGGATTCTCAATATTTGCCTACCATAGCAAACCAAAAGTCCCCATATGAGAGGAGATATCTTATAAGGGATATCAGTTTAAAGCAGAGTTAAAAGAATGAACTAAAAGTGAGAGAGGTTTTGGAGAACTTTCTGAATCTCTCATTTAGACCGATAGTTATGCCTATTGATGGAGAAGAAACAAAATAAATGCATGCAAAGATACACATCACAGGATGTGGGGATAATGCGGTGTTGGTCTCTCTGCATTCCCAAAAAAACATATTAAAACGTGCACGTTCCTTTCTTCCTTGGTGGATGTTATACCTTTTTATTAATCTCATCATCTTTTCACTCTTTCTATTGCTGGTAACAGACGTTTTGAAAAGTGCTTTGTCATTCCTCTTTACCAAGTCGTCACTGTAATGGGACTGAACACGACCTATATTCTTTTGTAATAATGCTTTGATCAAATTATGATCTTGAGCTTCACACCTGATCTCTTTTCTAGTTTACCTTCAAATGACAGGACACCAAAAAAGAAAGAAAAAAAAAACATTTTTCGCAGTATAGAACCAGATTGGTTGCTTAATATGAGAATCCATTGCCTGTGGCTGCCAATGAAATCGCGGTGGTAATCCTTCCACAGAGGTTTTTGCTGAGAACGCTGGATTGCATGCTGTGTCCCTGGCATGTCATTGCAATAAACGTCGGGGACGTAAGCATATATGCTCAATCATCACACAATGATGTCTATTGTCATGGTCTGCTCACTGTAGGTGATGCTTAAAAGTAGAATTTACAAGTTCAAAACAAGTCTATGCTATTACATAATGATTCGCTTCCTACAGCAATTAGATTGCACTGAATTCCAGTTTTTAAGAGGATAGGTGACTCAGTCAGTTAAGTAATCAGCCCCCCAACTGCAGTAGGTTGGAGTTAAATTGCAGAAGCCAAGGGTATAATGATAGTTTTGTTTATCAGTAGTAAACGGACAAACAGAAGTGGAGTGATCTTCACCTAGAAACTACTTTTTCACACAGCAGCGTCGATGCATAATTGTGCATGGCGTGCAGGCGATGTTTTAGCTCCTTTTTGACAATAAGTTCTCCTCATTATTCCAAGTTTCAGAGCTAAATCATGACAGCAAGCCAGAAGTCCACAAATGCTTGGGATGGCACAGGCACCTCACGCAGACTGAGCAAGCATCACTACTGATAGAATAGATGGTATATTCTAGCATGACTCTTGCTGGTGTTGGCTTGAAACTACCTTCCTGTTGTTTTTGTAGTTCTTCCAGGTGGTACGACCATGATGGGGTGCGATTGGACGCACCGTTTCAAGTTGAAACGTTACGATGGAAGGTCACCAATGGAGGGGTACGAAGGAAGACGTATAAAATCTCCCGAACAAAACTGTTGGACGTGTTGTCAATTCATTCGCACCAAAATCTCTCTCAAAATTCCATCTTCAAGATAGGCAGGATTCAATCATCAATTTGAAGAACGGTTTGCATTTACGCCGTGGAAATCGGGTGTTTTCCTTGTGATTGCATCCAAACCAACGTGAGGCATTGTTGTTCATGATTGGTTCGCAATTCAACGTTCGATCTGGGACTATTTGCTGTTTTGCGCATTGGAATCAAGTAAGTCGTCTTCCGCCGACTAGAATTCTTTCATTGGTATCGAGCCCGATCGTGATTTCTGCCTTGTTTTTCATTGAATTTTCCGTTTACCTTTTGATATTGAGATCAAGAGTATCAATTCTACACTTTGTTTGGGTGTCTAATGGTCGGAATTACCATATGAAAAACTCGAATTTTCAATTGAAGTGAAGAACGGACTCGGCGTCGCGAACACCCGTACGGTTTTGGCCTTTTTTCGATATATTTTTGGGCCAAAATTTTTTCGAATATACGGGATGAAAGTACTCGTCGAGACAAGTCCAACGGTGGGTCGAACGCCGACAAACGACGCCGGACGCGCCCACACACGCGCCGAAGCCGCGGCGCGTGGGCGGCACACGCTGCACGTCTTTGGGCACGCCCACGGGCGGCGCGTGGCGTCACGCTCGGTGGCGGGCCGGTGCGTGACGTCACGCGCTGGTTTGCCGAACCGGCGTGTGACGTCACGCGCGCGTCGGCGGCCGGCGGCTGATGTCACCGATGGCGTCATCAACGGACATTAACCGTCGGGATGATGTCATCGGCAACGTCCACCGCCCGGCGGTTTGTTGGCCGGCCGGCGACCCGACCCGACCGGCGACCCGTTGACCCGACCTGTTGACCGTTGACCGGTCAAGACGGTCGGACCCGACCCATCGGACCGGTCAACGGTCGGACCGGTCAACGGTCGCACCGGTGACCGGTCGGACCGGTCGGACCAGCCCGGGAGCCTTTTGGCTCGGCTGGCGCGTGTGCCCACGCGCCGCACACTCGGGCGCGCGTGGGGGCGCGTTCGAGCTCCGATTGGAGCGTGGTTGGTGGCGTTGGGTTTGTATGGATGTCCTCTACCTTTGTGGAATAATTATTTTTCATTTTTGGATTTTATAAATGTATGAAAATATGTAGGGAACCCTATGTACGCGTATTTTTTTGGGGTTTAATGCATAGTTTATTCATTTGTAGCTTGTATTTTCTTGTAGTTTAGGAAATACGGTAGCTAGCTTATGTGCAAGTGATGTTATATATGTTGTGTAAAGTTTAGTTCAATGATATGAAGTATATAGTTTTAATATACTTGCAATTTTCTAGTTGCTAGAAAATTAGAACAATGGTAGGAAATCCATTACATGTTGAATTGCTTTTTT
This sequence comes from Eucalyptus sp. ANBG9806169, assembly GCA_014182395.1. NCBI lineage: Eukaryota > Viridiplantae > Streptophyta > Magnoliopsida > Myrtales > Myrtaceae > Eucalyptus > Eucalyptus sp. ANBG9806169. The sequence goes on along the minus strand of CM024577.1, from coordinate 16,244,026 downwards.
TAATTATAGTTGAAGCATGATTGTTATTTATACGTTGGTTATTATCATGCTATGGTTTTGTGTTAAGGAAAGATGTAGAAATTACATGAAGTCATGTAATTATTTTTCCTAGTGGGAGTTCGTAGGTTGGTAGAATTCGAAGGAATCCTCACCTAGAACTCAAAATTTGTGCAAATTAAAATAATTAATGATAATTGAACAATCGTACATAGAAATTGATTGGGAACATAGTGAACTTTTGTTTCTATGTCTTTTGTTGAATTATTATTATTTTATTTTTTGTTTTTGCTTAAAATTAAATATGTGTGTTACTCTGAAAAATGTGCTAGTATTGATTCTGCGTCTATTATGTTAATGTGTTATAGAAATTGATTATGGCATCGGCATCCAAGACCATTGTGGCTAACCTCAATAAGGGTGAGAAGCTGAACGGTGACAATTATGATATTTGGCACCGAAAGGTTTAGTACATCCTTGAGGAACAAGAGGTTTTGGAAACCCTCAACCACACCATGGATGAACTGAGCATGGAACTTCAGCTCAACACGGGAGAGATCTAGAAGCTTATCAAGCTTGGAAAAGAAGAATAGCATTGCTTGCATCACGTTGCTGAGCTGTATGCAAGATGATCTCATGTGTGGGTTTGAAAGTTATGATAAAGCTCAAGCTATGTGGGTTGCCTTGAAGGATAAGTTTGGGGGTACATCTGCCACTAAGCTGAGGAGACTCACCATCAAGTTTGACACTTTCGGAAAGCGCCCAAATGTAACAATGAGGCAACATCTTCGGGAGATGTCAAACATGATCCGTGAGCTGAAGTCGGCGAGTCACTCCCTTGCGATGAACGGCAAGTTCGAGGCTGTTATTAGGTCTCTTCACGATAATTGGGAACATATGAAGATCAATATGACGCATAGTGAGAACATCGTCATTTTTGATGATATTGCGCGTCATTTGGAATTAGAGGATGAGCGCCTAGAGGCTGCAAGATCCTCTACCCATGCTTATGTTGCTGAAACGAGTTCGCGCAAAGCTTCGAGCTTCAAGCGCAAGAGGAACCTTCAGTTCAACAACAAAGGGAAGATGAGCGATCGGGGACCCAAGAGGGCTAAGACCTTCCGACGCAAGAAGCGTGGTGGGAAGAAGGACAAGGCCAAGATGGAGTGCCACAATTGTGGCAAGCTGGGTCATTTTGCTCATGAATACACTGAGCCGAAAAAGGTACCCTATTACTCCATTACTATAAGTAATGCTTTTGTTTCTAGTATTGTAATGCTTGCTGAATCTCATCCAATGTGGACTGTAGACTCAGGAGCAATGGACCATGTAGCTAGAGACCGAGAAGCATTTGTGGAGTATCGTCGGATACCGCCGGAAGAAGATGGATATATGTTGGGAATAACTCAAGAGTTGAAGTGAAGGGTATCGGCACATGCAAATTAATCTTGCGTGGTGGTGAAATCTATTCCTGCATGATGTCCTTTATGCTCCAGGATATTCGACGAAACTTGGTCTCATAGTTGTTCTTCTTAGCTTAGGTTATGTATTGAATTTCTATGGTGATTGTGTTGATATTTTGTATGGAACAGTTTATTATGGTTCGGTCATGTATTGAATGGTTTTATGGTGTTAAACATTGACTATGATCAGTACAATGTTAATGTTGATGGTTGTTTTTCTTTAATTACGTCTTCTGATAACATTGGGACTGATGCAAATACTTGGCATGCTAGATTAGGTCACATTGGGTTGCAAAGAATGCAAAGATTAGCTAGAGAAGGCCTTTTAGGGTCACTCATTAATGTTGATCTACCCGTATGTGAACATTGTCTAGCGGGAAAAGCAACTAGAAAACCATTTGGTAAAGGGACTAGAGCTGAATTTCCATTGCAACTCATACAGTCAGACATTTGTGGTCCTTGAATGTGAGGGCGAGGCATAGAGCCTCATATTTCATTACTTTCATAGATGACTTCAGGCATTTCGGTTATGTCTTTTTGATCTCCTATAAGTCAGAAGCATTAGACTGCTTTAGATGATATATAACGATGATAGAGAATCTGTTGAACAAAATAATAAAGGCATTGAGAACCGATCATGAACGTGAGTATCTATTAGAGCAATTAAAGGTTCTTTGTGATGAAAAGGAAATTGTAAGACAATAGACTATTTCTGGTACTCTACAACAAAATGGGATAGCTGAGAGAAGGAATAGAACCCTATTGGAAATGGTTAAGTCTTTGATGGTGCAAGCAAATTTACTTATCTCCTATTGGGGAGATGCATTATTAACTGCTGCCTATGTACTTAACCAAATGTTGTCAAAATCGGTTACTTCCACCCCTTATGAATTATGGACTGGTAGGAAACCAGACTTAAGTAGTCTATGTTCATGGCAATGTGCAACTTATGTTCATGAATCTTCCCATAAATATGGCAAATTAGGCCCTAAAGGGAAGAAATGTATATTTATAAGATATTACGAACACTCCAAAGGGTATGTGTTCATAGGTGAACAAGCTGATGGAAGTGTGACCGAAAAGGAGTCACGAGATGTCACGTTCTTGGAGAACGATTTTCCTAGTAGAGGTGAGATTGATAAGGATTTCCAATTATATGAGATGGAAGATTCTAATAATACACCCACTAATGTTATGGAGGGAATGAAGATTTACCTCAACATGAAAGACCTAGTGGGAGTGTAGCATCGTCGCGAATTGAATTCAAGAGAAATTCAGTTGCGTAAAAGTGATCGTAAAAGTATTCCTCGTCGTCGTTTTGAGATTGAAGGGGAAGCATTTATGATTGCTCATAAAGATGATGCCGAGCCTAAGACTGTTCAAGAGGCTCTCTCATCCTTTGATAAGGAAGAATGGAGAAAAGCTTTGGAAGACGAGATGGAGTCAATGAGGACAAATCATGTCTAGGACTTGGTTGATCTACCACCCAATCGTAAGGCCATTGGAAACAAATGGGTTTTTAAGATTAAGCAAAGGGCGGATGGATCCATTGAAAAGTATAAGGCTCGTCTTGTGGCGAAAGGTTATACTCAACAAGAGGGTATAGACTACGAGGAAACTTTTTCACCGTTGTAGGTTTGTCTCAATACGTCTTATTCTAGCCATCGTTGCACATTTGGACCTTGAATTACATCAAATGGATGTAAAGACGGCATTTCTCAATGGAGAACTAGATGAGGAAATTTATATGAAACAACCATTAGGTTTCATAGCTAAAGGTCAAGAGCATAAAGTTTGCAAACTTCATCGCTCAATATATGGCCTTAAGCAATCATCTAGACACTGGTAATTTCGTTTTCATCGAGCCATAACAACTTATGGTTTTACGATGATCAAAGAGGATCACTGTGTATATGTCAAACGGTCTGAAGATAAATTTGTGATTTTATCACTTTATGTGGACGATATTCTGTTGGCTGGAAATGACAAGGTTATGGTAATCACCATAAAAGAATGGTTGTCCTCCAATTTTGAAATGAATGACATGGGAGAAGCTGCTTATATATTAGGAGTTAAGATCGAAAGAGATCGATCAAGGAAACTCCTTACTTTATCACTAGAATCTTATATTATGAAGATTCTTGAACGTTTCAATATGCAGCATTGTAATCCCATTGATACCCCTCATCACGCAAGGCGAAGGCCTAAGTAATCGAGATGTGTCCTAAGACTCCCGAAGAAGAAATTAAAATAATGGAAACTGTTCCTTACGCTAGTGCGATCGGAAGTTTGATGTATGCTATGATGTGTACTCGACCCGACATATGTTAAGCCGTGGGATTGGTGAGCCGATTTCAATCAAGTCCCGGTCCAGCACTGCTTTGAAAGCAGTAAAAAGAGGATCTGAGATACTTGAAGGGCACTATGGACTATCGACTTTGTTACCAAGGGAATGATTTACGCCTATTAGGTTATTCGATGCTGATTGGGGTGGAGACCGGATGAGCGTAAATCGACTTACGGATATGCATTCTTGCTCAATGGATGTGCAATTTCTTGGAATAGCAAGAAACAAACATGCACAGCCTTGTTAACTATGGAGGCTGAATTTATTGCATGTTCCGCCGCAGTGCAAGAAGCAGTATGGCTAAAACGTTTTTTTGAAAATTTAGCCACTGTCACTGAGATTCCAAGACTAGTGACAGTTTATTGCGATAGTCAAGCAGCCATTGCCTATGTGAAAGATCCCAAGTATCATGGAAGGACGAAGCACATTGACATAAAGAATAACTTCATCAGAGATATTATAGCGCGAAAAGAAGTGATTCTACAATACATTTCAACCAATAGAATGGTTGCTGATCCATTTACTGAAGGCTATTCCTAGAGACATATTTTTGACCCACAGGATGTCACTAGGTTTGCGTAGGATGTGATATGTGTTATTGTAGAGGATCATTGTTTTATGTATTTATGGACATATGTATTGTACTTGTTTGTTTATTAATGACTTGATGTTTTATCAAAAGTACAAATCCATTATGAGACTAGCACAAGCATACATATATTATTGGAAAGTATGTCGGCGGGTAATGATTGGCTTACTCACACGAGCAATCGCCTCAAGTGCTATAGTTAGCACGTTGAGATGAGACGTTATGTACAAATAAATGCTGAAGAGCAAGTCTAGTACATAAAATATGTCGCCTTGATTGGAGTCAAGATGAGGTCTGTGATTTATTTAAGACCGAACATGATAGTCCCACAATCATGTATGCCTATAAGATGCCGGATGCGAGTACTTAATTTGGCGCTATAGAGAGCGAGATAATATAGCACTCGAGTTAAACATGAGTACGTGAGAAGCACATGACTATGTTTAGGCTAAGATCCGTATAGTGGATATATTTAAGAAATGACATACGCTCTTATAGAAAGAGAAATCCACTATAGCATGTAATTCATACTACATGTGCATTGTTCGATCGAAAATGGAAGGTGAGTAAAATTATCCCTATTTACTCATTGCGTGAGCCCTTGAGGTAATTTATAATTTACCTCAATTCGTGCCCTATGTTACTTCGACTATGTTCTCGAAATGAAAGATCGGTGTTGCTACTTTAGCATGTTACGAGCGGTCATGTATAGATATGGCCTATGGGACGTGTCTAGGAAAGCAGTTGTTCTAAAATTAAGAGAGACATGAGTGCGAAGGAAGACTATTGTTGTTTACATCTGTCACATGTATTTATTGACCAATTATATCGCCTTATGTGGTTGCAGATATAATTGTAAATACATGATGTTTTGAGGATAATCAAGTATAGCCTTTAAGGGATAGGTATACTTGAATTGATGTAACATGATATGTCAGGGCCTTTGTGAGACATCGGTTGTTTATTTTTCTTTTCGGGTTGTAGCCATTATGTCATCCCTAACAGGTGCATAATTTGAGCTCCCAAGTGCATGTGTACTCACTGGTCGCACGGCTTACTTGCCAGTATGAATTGTTCTGTAAAGTTGATGAATGTTGAATGCCTTGCCTTATATTCTTGATAGAGCGCTATCAGGCCCATCATGTCCGAGTGGGAGATGTAGTTCTTCCAGGTGGTACGACTATGATGGGGTGCGATTGGACGCACCATTTCAAGTTGAAACGTTACGATGGAAGGTCACCAATGGAGGGGTACAAAGGGAGATGTATAAAATCTCCCGAACACAACTGTTGGACGTGTTGTCAATTCATTCGCACCAAAATCTCTCTCAAAATTCCATCTTCAAGATAGGCAGGATTCAATCATCAATTTGAAGAACGGTTTGCATTTACGCCGTGGAAATCGGGTGTTTTCCTTGTGATTGCATCCAGACCAACGTGAGGCATTGTTGTTCATGATTGGTTCACAATTCAACGTTCGATCCGGGACTATTTGATGTTTGCGCATTGGAATCAAGTAAGTCGTCTTCCGCCGACTAGAATTCCTTCAGTTTTAATAATGATGAAGGAATCGGTTACGGTTCAATTACCGACAGGCGAAAGGATGTCCTTCTCAATTCCTCCGGCAGACTAGAGAAATGCGTAAACGGCTGTGAAGTGGACCATTACTTCACTGTGCAATGTGAAGCTCTTCTTATTGGTCCTCAGCAAGTGATCTTTGTAAATGGCATACTTTATGGTTACCCGAAGAGATCTCCTTCTCAAAAGTTTCTAAAGGGCGAAGAATGATACTATGTCTAGATTAAGAGAGGAGTGCACTTGCAAATTAGATGTAACGGGGCCCTGTACTACTGATCGCAATGCATTCCTGATTGCAATGCAATCCAGGAACCATTTGCTAAACCTGTGTGCGCTCCCGAGTTATCATTATCAAATTTAGGAAGCTTTGACTTAATAGAAGAAATTTTGTTCGTTATCAGTTGGAGAAGATTTGAACCACAACTTGCTTCTCAAGGAAGTGTAAACATTAGGCCTGAAAAAGAACTTGAAGTGAGATATGTGCAATAAGAATATTCAATAATGAAATGAATTTCATGCTGCTGTTCTGTAGAAAACCTACGATTGGTGCCATCCAAAGTGTTAGAAAGTCGTTCTACAATTTGTGCCTTCATGATGTTATTGAATTGAAAACTTCTCAAGGCAAAGAAGCTTTTTCTCACAAGTCGCAAGAACCTCTCATTAACAGCTGAAGACGCATGTCAAATGATATGGTAATGACCTAGACAGGTAAGTCGATATAAGCTGAACCTTTAAATACTCAATCATAAACAAATCTACGGTATTTTCATTGTCCTCAGTAATATTCAAAAATCTATAGATCACAATGTCCTTTTTTATAAATATATTATCCTCTTAAATCTTTTTTTCTTGATGGTTTTACTTAAATAAATCACCCTCCTTTTCCTTTTCAATATGTCAATGCTATATGTACATCTAAAGATTTGTAATTGTTGCAAGGTGAGACTGGGAAGTAGCTGATAGTGTTTGATGGAAACTGGAAAGTAACTTAGGGATAGATGGAGTACAACACTTAAGCACAAAGGAGTCTCTCACCATTCGGGATAAAGAACTTATAAATTCACTGCCAAAAAATTGGATAAAGAACCGAATTGGATAAATTTGCAGAAAAAAATTCACATATATTATCATCCTTAAATATGAAATCTTACAATGGAGAATGTGCCACATATTTATAGTGGTAACTAGGAATTACAAAAGTCAATAGGAACTTCAAAACACGTGAAAACTTGCAATTCAACCCTCCAGCCTTGAATTGTATCAAGATTTGTGCAATGCATTAAAACTCCAAGAGTGCAGGGCATCTTCCTCCTCATTTGCTTGCCAAACTAACAAATGGGCTTTGGTTAATTGATGAATCTTAGATTGGATGCGTGAGTTGATTGTCTTCAATGGAAATTTCAAGCTCTGATCCTCCTGCATAACTGACTCGAAAGGCAGCTTGCCTATTTTTCGGGTTTTCTAAATAATTTCAAGGTTGTTTTCCATGTATATATGTTCATATTGTCGCGTAAAAAGGAAGCATGACGAACAATATCCGAAGGAAGCCCTCCGATAACTTGGGCAATGTCTCTGGACAGGGAATCATACTCAGAAGCACCTTCGGGAGTTTTCCCTTCAAAAGCATGCTCACGAAAGAGTCGAAGGGCACCGTGATCTCTCATGGGTTCAAGCTTGTATTCCTCAACTGTCTGACCATCAACAGCTCCAATGTCAAAAGCATTCAAAACCTCTCTTTTGTTTGTTGTCACAATGATTCTACTCCCCGAACCAAACCAAGTAAACTTCCTAGCTAATGCTCTAATCTGTTCATCCTCATTCACATTGTCAAGCACAATAAGAACCTTCGCATTACAACATAGACTTGCTATCTCTTCAATCCCTTCACCGGAAGATTCAAGTGGTGCAGATGTTTGTTTTAGAAGGTCACTAATCAACAGTCGTCGTGAAAATGGGACTCCTTCCAAGCTAATATCTTCAAGGAAGCTACTTGCATCAAATGACTTACGCATCTTGTTGAAGACAACCTTTGCAAGTGTAGTCTTTCCGACACCAGGCACACCCCATATTCCAACAACGCGTACCTCTCCTCCTCGTACTTCGACCGCTTGTCCCTCGCCAGAGGCTACACCAAGCTTTCTCATCATCTCTTGAACATGAAGATCAATTCCAACTAATTTGTCGGTTACAACTTGGTCCTCCCTCTTCAACAGTTGCGCCACATGTGCAACAACTCTTTTTACGAGCTCGCCCTCGTGCCTGCAAAACGTTAAGTGATGAAGCACGAGGATGACAAGAAAGTCACCAAAAATATTTGAAAGTAGACAAAAATGAAAGTGGAGAATGGACCGACAAAAATTAAATCAACCCACACGGTCTATTCTTATGCATTGTTAAATTTTCGATCATTATTGATATGCTCACATATATATTTATTCAAAAGGGTTTGGGTTCATTTTCACATCATCCTACACTCTTTTTTTCTTTTCTTTTTTTCATTCATCCTGCTGAGAAAAAGGAAACCAAAAGTAAAAGCATTACCCACCCATTTGGGTCCCTCGGACTAAATCCCCTTAATCGCCCGATCTGTCGAAGAACCTCCTTCCATGTTTCGATGGTAGTTGAGTCGACTCTGTCTATCTCATGGATATTGAAGGAACTTCCAAAATCCCCAGCTTGGTGCCTTACATCGGAGGGACTAACATCATAGAAAATAGGGAAAATAATCTGTCCATTTGTTTTTCTGCACTCCCACATTTGTACCAGCTCATTGAGGCAAAATTCACTGAAAGCATAATTTTTGGAGAGGATGGCTATCGAGATCCTCGACCGCATGAGCGCCTCTTTTAGCTCCAGCCCAATCTCTTTTCCAGGACTAAGGTCATATGTATCATTGAAGACCCTGATTCCTGCTTCTACCAATTGTGTGTAAAGGTGAACCATGATTCCATCGTGAGTATCTAGATGTCTAAAATTCAAGTATACATCATATTTGAATCCAGATGATGACGATGAGGTTGAAGATGATATCTGTCAAATTAATGAAACCAAACCACTTCACATGATAAACATAGTTGTTCAGATCAATTCTTATGCTTCTAGCCAAACAAAAGAAAAGAAAACAGAGTCTTGTGGTTCTGATGGAGGCGAACCATAAATGAACTGCGCCTGATCTTGCAAATTGCACACTTTGGCTTTTTTTAAATAATTCAAAATACTCAAAACATTGTAACACTCAAATGTCGATACATGATTCATAATACTTTCAAAATTTAAACAATATTTTAAATTTTAGGAAAAAGCAACAACAGTCAACAAGCCCAACGAACAATCTCAATGAGAAAATTGTCCAAAAAGTGCTACACCTATTGCACTTTTGCCAATTCAATCATAAACATTTCAATCTTATTAATTGAGTCTTAAACCTTTTCGACTTTTGCCAATTAAATCCATCCAATCATTTTTTTAGTTTTTTTTTCTTTTTCCTTTCTTTTGCCGGTGGCCAGCGAGGACTAGCTTCCAGACTTGGTGAGGCCAAACCTTGCCTAGGCCATGATGGCCCTCACCCACCAAATCTAGGGAGCTAGCCCTTGCCGGCCAACGGCAAAAAGAAAAGGAAAAAAAGGAAAAATATTTATAAATAGTTCTTAGAATTTGGTAGGATCTCCTGTTTTCCAAAATTCAGTCGTTCAATCGCTCATCTCAAAGAAGATTTGTAGAATTCTAGGCGAATTTTAGCATATGTTGGGTCAAACTGCAAGCAGAGGACCGATTCCCACGTATTAATGTAAAAGAAGTTTAAAGTGACAATGCAAATCCCAAAGATGCAGAGAAAACTCACCGGCTTGCTTCTAATATTTCTTCCAGCAACAACGGCAGGAGCAGGCGCAGGAGCTGGAGCAAGAGCAACACCTGCAGGAGCCGGAGCATCAACTGCTCGAGCCGAAGCAGATATTGGAAGACGTGGTTTTGGTCTTATCATGTTTATAGCATTATCAACTGCAGAAGCAAACATTCCGAGAAGACATAGAAACGCCATGGACCAAGTTGGAGGCACTGTGAGAGACAGCATCACAACAACCACGGTTATCGCAAACCAAACCACATCCCTCCAAGCCATCGTTTGCTCTCGCGCTTTCTCTCACAGAGGCACAGGAGCTCTAAAAACATTGGACAACAGTATATATTACACCTTACACATGACAATATTATATTGTATGCATACATGACCAAGACCACTGACATCGGGGCACCCGCTCTTTGACAACGTGAGGCAAAATTATCAGGTACTTGCGGTCTCTGTCTAGCTGATTTTAAGAGTTGATAAAGGCACTTCATCATGTTCAAATTCTGAAAGCATGGTCGGCAAGGGCAACGAGGAAATGCCTGGAAGGCAACGAATAAGCACTCGTAGAGGAAGAATCCTAGAAAAGAAGAGGAAAGGTCCAATTGGAGCAGAGAATGGAAAAATGATAATACACCGGATACTGCCAAGAAGACAACAACTCGCTGGTCAATAGGAAAAGTAAGGCCGAGCTTCGTTAGAAATTACCAAGCAAGTTGGTGCGCGACTATCAAACAGATATAAATGATAATGAGTAGATTAAAAATAGCACACGGCAAGTTATAGTTCAGCTTTATTATCAAGCCCATATATATTTTCCCTGATAATAGTCTTAATTCAGGCTAAAGTCCACTAATAATTTTTATGAAAAGTTACAATCAGCATGTATTGCTTCTACTATATGATAGACCACACTATTAGAATGCAAGTTTTGATTTCACTCTTGTGCACTTCCTCTTAAAATTGGGGGCAATATAAGAGCACAAGAAGGAAATTTAATCAAGTAGTAGCAAGAGAGATGACAAGAACGGAACAAGCTTTCTCTATTTTTAGTTACGCTGGTCCTCTTTATGCAGCCATCTTCAAATGACCTGTTAGAGATGCTCACCTATTCTTCAAGGAACCTAAGATATCATGGATATAGAGACTTAGTTACCCTAAAATATCTAATACCCTTTCGATAGCTTCTCTCTTTATTTGAAAAATATTTTCTGCAAGTAGTCTTGGTTAATTTCAATCTTAAAATACTAACATGCAATGTGTAATCATACGGGTGCATAGCCAAAAATGTAACACTAGGTAAATCAAAAGCCATAAATAAATTACTAGAAATATGGCAAAAAACTTGGATTCATTGAGCTGAGCAAAGCGAAAGCAAGGTCTAGTAGTTTTTCTTTTGGGTATTTCCTTATGGTAAATATGATTCAATTTAAATTAAATTAACATGAATAAATGAGCTAGAATGAAATTCAAAATGACATGCGAGTTATATCAAGTATTCCGAGTCTCTGTTTAGTTGACTTGAGTTGTTAAAAGGCACTTCATCGTGTTCAAATACTAAAAGCATGGTTGTCAGGACGTGCATAGATATGATGGACAAGGGAGTTAATAATCATCAGCGTCTTGTGAATTAGTCTCGAATTAACATGTTACCTACCTCTATCTCACATCATAAATTGGTCTTTAAGAGAGATCCTATTTACATGGTGTCAATGCTTCATTTGAGCCCTTATTAATGCTAAATCAATTCGTTGATCACTTTCACATATCCCTTTCACACTCATGTCGCTCTAAGGTAGTGACTCATGAAAACACGGAAAAGCTACGTTCGATTCTGTCGTTCTAGTCTAATGAAATACATTCAAAAGTAAGGACGAGCTTTCTTTGAACTTTCCTTTCACTTTTGATTTTAAAATTTGCGACCCCTGCATGTTGACTAGTTGACGAGATATTACGTTCTTGGACTTCTTTCTTCTTCCCGCTTTTCGATACAATGCTAATAAGTAATAAGCACGCGTAGAGGAAGAGTCCTAGAAGTGAAGAGCGAAGGCCCTCTTAAAGCAGTGAATGGAGGACGCACACCGGATAACGCCAAGAAGGCAACGCCTCGCGGGTCAAAATGAGCAGAGTAACGACCACGTCGACCAGCTTTGTCAGAACTCGAGTACCCTTGTTTATTAGGTTTCGTGAATGGACGAAATTAACAGGATACTGTTATTCCAGGGTATTTTTTTTTTCTTTTTGGGTATTTGATCGGCAAGACAACAAAAACCAATGTATCTTCTCTATAAGGTGTGAAAGGATGACTTCTCAAGATCTACAGCTCAGCTCAGTCGACGTTCTCCAGTTGGAAACCCAAATTTGAATTAGCATTGTCCAAAGTAGCATGAATGTGGCTAGAGTACATATATCTTATTATATTCGCAACTAGAGAATGTATGTCCGTCTTTTATTGATAAAAAACCTTACCCGAAGTCTGAACTAATCTTTACGTTAGGGTTTTCAAAACGCACAATTAATCGGCACTTGTGCACATTTATATAATCCAATGAAGATCATTAAATATTAATTAATTTTTTGAAAGCAAATTGGTAGTGTTGTTCCTCAATCATCATATCCCCATCCACTATGTTATTCGTTTTGGCTCCTCAAATTGAATTTCTTTTCCCAGCAGTCCTTTCATTAAATAAAGATTATTAATAATTTAAACAATTAGTAGGGGAATAGCATAGAAGAAAATTGGTTCACTGACAATATTGAAAAAGCATGTCCAAATGGAAATTGAAAGCTATACTAAAGTACTGTTCAAAACATTATATAGTACCATCATGCCATTAAAAATTATATGCATGCTATGTTAAAAAAAGTGAGTTAAGATTTCTTTATTGTATCTTGAAAATGATGAGACAAACCGGACGTGGTTAGTGAATCCATATAATAAAGCAAACTCACTATCTGTTTCAACCTTAAGCAAAATTACCAAGAAAAGAGGTAAAAAAAAATAAAAAAGACAAGGATCTTCATTTTGAACATCAAAACAGATCCAAATCTTCTCGGCTCCCACTACCCCGCTAAAGGAAGAAGAGCACTCAAAACCTTTTGGCCTTCTCCAATTTCCACGCTTCGACTTTAGACATCGAAAAGACAAAGAAAGCAATACATTAAAAAACGGTTGGATAACCAATAACGTTTTTAATAGACGCATTAGGCAATTTACATTATAATAACATTTAAGTAATCGAAATGTGTCAGATAATCAGTAACTTTCTCAATAAACGCGTCAATTCATTCACATTATTATAAAGTTGGAAAAGATTTCTCATCATAAAGAAAACTTAAGAAAACAAGTTGCCTGATATGCACTACCATCTAATGTATTGTTATTTTAAACTGAATCTGAATTAAATAATAGCTTACTACATTAAGCAAATGAGTTGTAGTGTAAAAAATATATATTTCAAATGCTGAATGAAATTACTAATTAAGAGATAAAAGAAGATAATCTCACTTAAAATACATAATATTTATAGCTTATGTGGGCTTTCTTGCTAATTTCAAATTCACTTAACATGAATTCACAATGAATTGACTAGCTTAAATTTTTTTTTTAAAAATTGTAGAATTTAGTACGTTTTACTGTATATGTACATGCATGCATGTGTATATGTCTATAAGCAAATCTATTCAAACAAGATAAAATTAAGATAATCAGGTTACAAATCAACATGGATTAAATATTTGAGAAACGCTTGAATTTTCTCCAATTTGATCCAAGTAATCATAATTCTGTGGATAAAGGAATTTCTTCATCAAGGATTCAATTTACAAAGCTAAAGATATATTTTATTAGTCGCTAAATTATCAATAATTTAATCACTTAAATTGTTTAAGTGATTTCATTCACTGCAATAAATAAATACTATATTGAAAAAAAAAAATCACTTAATTTAAAAAATAATCACAGAAATTTAAAAAGGTATAGAATTTTTAAAAATAATACAGATTGTGTTTGGTTACTTCAAAATTACAATAAAGTTATCATCAACGAATTAAAACGGTTTGTTCAAAACATGACTTATTTGTTTCCAACATATTTGGACTTTATGACTTCTTCCCTCTTAATATCAACTTTGGTAATTGTGCACGGTAAATGCGTGAGATTGTCTCTTGTATAGATGGGCACAACCTTCCAAGATGAAAACATAACGTATTTTTTTTCTTCTTGCCTCCGGCGGTTGACGAATTGCCAAGTAAGCACAAATGATTCCATTTACAAGGTGGCGCTCATAATTGACTTGGTTCTCCCAAACCCCACGAATAAGAGATTTTGGTCGGGGGACTTGATACCCTAAAATCTATTTCACTGGCAAATTTGGTACCTTTCCTCTTAGTTTTAAGAACATTTATTTATCTAATCTTATTCATTTGAAATATTCTAGGCTCTTCTATGTGACAATGCATTGTTAATTTGCACAATAATATCAAGAACAAATCAACCCCTAAATTTTCAGTAGCCAGTTCTCTTCTTGAAATGAAAATTGTGGCCAACATAGCACCAGCAAAAACTAAATCTAATGTCACCACCACGCTAGCAAGACTTATATTTGCTTCAATTTTCATGGTCGATAATTTATCTCACTATTTTTAATCACCCCAAGACTCCACGAATGAGCTTTAAGAAAACTGTAGTTCAGAAAATTTCTAGAAAACTCCATAAAATGGATCAATAATTTAACAGATTTCTAAGTCCTAAAGGGTCCCAAGAAGAGATAAACCATCATTAGTTCCGATCAAAATGGAGCGAAGATTGGTAGTAGCAGGTCAAAAGTGCTGTGTCGATGAGCTGAATGATTTGATCAGAAGCAATTGGCTCATCCTCTAGGAGATGGCTCTCAAAGGAGCCCACGTCGCTAGTGTGGCGGGCCATTCGGTTTCGTTCAAGAGCTCCTGAAGTTGATGCCAAAGTTCGCGGAAAAAGTGAACATAGATGGTTTCAATCCATTGCACATCGCGGCAGCTCGAGGTGAAGTTGAGAATGCGAGTGTCACACCTCATAGAGAAAGCGAGTTTGTTATGGAATCCGAGTTCTAAAATCCACCAAAAATGAGATCTAAACATCTCCAACTTCTACTATCTAAACCTTAAAGAATTACCATTTTTAACATGTCCAATTATCTCAACTCATACCCAAATCTAATTATCAAAAGTTGCCCGTTAGTGACACTCTCATCCAACTAGTTGCTAGTTGCGGAATCTAAAAAGATGGGAGATGAATGGTATGAGCAACTATTGCTTAGTTAGTTCTTATAAGTAGACCAAGTATCCATTATACATATATACAAAAGTTATCCATAAACTTAATAATCCCAAATCCAAAACATAATTTAAATACAATTATCTTTTCGATACAATTTGAGCAATTAAATACAATCAAAATGAATAGTGAATTACAATCAAAGTGGATAGTGGAATTCTATCAAAATGAACAGTAGCATACGTTCATACCCATTTAATTGACCACATCAAAATAAACATAAATGATGCATTCTATTGATCAATATCATATTACACATCAAACCATTCCATTAATCAATCGCATGCTCAAACCACACATAATGATCCAATCCATTGATTGATTTCAATCAAATCAATGATCCATTTTACTGATCAATCTTATACTCAATATCCAACCATGATTACAACATAAAGCCTAGTGATAAGATAACTGAGATTATTTTTGGTTTAGTCTCTCCACATATATTGTTGGTGGCTTAGCCCAAAAATGTTATGAAATATTATGCATACTTGAAAATCCCATGGCAATAATGAGCATCAAATCATTTACATCATTCTCCAATAATTTACAAAACCGATCTTGAATTCGTACCCTAAATCAATTTTTTAGATTAAAATATATAATATTTCACAACAGAATAACTTTCTTATCGGATGTCACCAAAGAGACAAAATATAATATCTTTCATAAACCAAGTTCACAAATTAGTATATATAGCCTTTCTGCAGTCCCTTTTATAGAGGAATTTCCCAAACCATCTTCACAAATTATCAACTCATAAACTATTTTCCAAAAATTGCATTACCATGCCATTTCAAATTAATCAAAAGGATAGTAGAAGCCTAATCTGAATTTTATGCAACAAATAAGCTTCAAAAAGCACTTTGTTTATTATAAAAAGCATGTTGTGCCATGACTTTCGTAATTTGTAATATATAATCTGTCATTTCGAAGACACGAGTTTACAAAACCAAAAAAGAAATAAGTATCACTCGTTTGAGAATACCCGAGCAAATAGCGAACGTTACCTCGACTTTGTCAGCTTTCTATATTTTTCTCTTCTCTCTTTGTTTCGCGCCCGCCTCTGTCCTCCTCTCTTATTTTTTCTTCGCCCTCTTCTCTTTTTGTTTTACTCTCGTTTACGAAGACTCTTCTCTCTCATTTCCCTCTTTAACTCTCTTCCTCTCCCTTTCTCCTCTCTTTTTCTTCCTGTTTTCTTCTCCCTCTCTCGTTCATACTCTCGTCTCTCCCCTCTCTTTCTCTCTTGTTTTTTTTTCCCATCTCTTTTTCCTCTTTCCTTCCCACTCTAGACTTTTTCGGTCAACACCTATGTTTTGTGAAGGAAAGGGAGAGGAGAATCCCTTTGCATTACGCGGTCGTGAACGGAGAGCTCGATGTCGCGAAGGTACTGCTCTCCGCTTTGCCTGAGTCCGTCGAAGAGACAAACGCCCTAAGGAGACCGCGCTTCAGCTCGCGGTGAAGGACGACTGGTTTGACGCTGTCGTTGTGTTGGTGGAGCATGGCATAAGAAGGAATAGGTGATCAATCAATAGGACAACAAAGGCAATACTGTCTTGCATCTCACTGCTGCCGCTGAAATTTCGAGGTAGGTTCCCCTTTTTTTATCGCACTTTTCTTGGCACATCATTTCACTGAAATTTTGTATAGGTTGGATATGGGTCGGGTCGGTCATGTACAAGCCAAGAAATCCGTATTACGATAAATGAGTCATAACGGGGTTAAATTTATCAATTTGAATTGGATCATTTATGACCCGACCCAAACCAGACCCAATCAACCCATTTGATTGGTCTACATTTCAGTGAAGGTGTTATTTTGGTATCCCTAGAATATGCAAAATTCTTCTTAGGAATTTGGCATCCCTACCGTACACCAAAATATTTTCTATATTTTCTAAATATCTGTAAATCAATGAGTACAAAACGAAGATGGAAAAAAATTGCAGGTGGTTGACTTCATGCTTCCTTGGCATGCTATGGATTCCGAGGTTGTAGATGCGTGCGCCTCGAACGAAGTGGCTTGACGCCTCTAGGTGTCTCAATTCTCTCATAAAGGGGGAGCAGGAGATAGAGAGATGAGAGAAATTCACGCACGGACTGGAGCCATTCACAGAAGAGGACGATCAAACACACCCTCTTCAACACTAGTCTCGGGGGACGGCGGAGGCAATATCCGGGGACCAAACAGTCGTCAATCAGATGGGGAACGAGCTACAAATGCTCCTCAATCATCGATGGGCGACACACGCAACGCCCTGCTGGTCGTTGCTGCGCTCATTGCTAGCACCACCTACCAAGCCGTGATTCAACTTCCAAGTTTTATTAAAAAAGTTGATTCCACAAAAGGCTTCCCCGTATACTATGCATCTATGATAACGGGTCCTCTTGGCACGGACTTGGCGTACATCGTCTTCATGAGCTGCAACACATTCGGATTCTTGGTGTCGGTGATCATTTGCCTCACCAGAGATCTCCCTGTCAGGCTGCCGCTGTTACTCTCCGTGACCACAATGGTTCAAACTTACTACTGCTTCACGTTTTACCTACCATTCACATTACAGGACAAAGCATTTGGTCTAAAAAACGTGGAATTGTTGAGTATGCTGCCATTAACGATGTCAATTCTTCTTCTACTGGCACAGAGGCCGTTGGCCCTAGCTTTAGATATTTGCTTGGAAAGGCTATCTCGGTTTAACCTCCTAGGGGATATGTACAGTCTGAGGACCCAGTCTGTCATTGTTAAGGATAGAGAGATTGAAGAAATTAATGCACCAGATGGAGCCAAACACAGAAGAACCAACTCGCACGCTTCAAGACTAGCCTCGGAGGAAGATCAATCAGATGGGGAACCGGTTGCAAATTCGAAAATTTTGAACAAAGAAAGAGAGTCGATAGGAGACACACGCAACGCCCTACTAATTGTCGCCGCGCTCATTGCAAGCGCAACCTACCAAGCCGCACTTCAGCCTCCAAGCTTTAGGACAAAAGTTGATGATCATTCAACAAAAGCTTCCTTGCATACTATGCTTCTTGGGTGACTCGTCCTCTTGGCAGGGACTTTGTGTACATTGGCTTCATAAGCAGCAACACATTTGGACTCTTGCTATCGATCCAGATGATCATTTGCCTCACCAGAGATCTCCCTGTCAGGCTGCCGCTGTTACTCTCCGTGACAGCACTGGTTCAAAGTTACTACTGCTTCACGTATTACTTGCCATTCACATTACTCGATAAAGCGTTTGGTCTGATAAACGTGGAAATGTTGACCGTGCTGCCAATAATGACATCAATTCTCCTTCTACTGGCACAGAGGCCGTTGGCACTAGCTTTAAATTTTTGGTTGGAAAAGCTTTCTTGCTATAACCTCCTAGGGAACATGTACAGTCTGGGGACCCAATTTGTTGATAATAGAGACGTTGGAGCTGAACATCGAAGAGGGAGATCAAATTTGCCTGCTTCAAGACTACTCTCAGAGGAAGATCAATCAGATGCCAAATCAGCTACAAATGCTCCCCAATCATTATATTGTTCCCCATCGAAAAATTTGAACAAAGAAAAAGAGTCAATGTGTGACATACGCAATGCCTTGCTGGTTGTCGCCGCACTCATCGCAAGCACTACCTTCCAAGATGTGCATCAGCCTCCAAGCTTTACAAGAAAGGCCGACAGTAGTTCCACGAAAGGCTTCCTCGCATCCTATGAATCTTGGATGACTGGTCCTCTTGGCAGGGACTTAGCGTACATCGCCTTTATGAGTGGCAACACCTTTGGACTCTTGGTGTCGGTCCAAATGATCATTTGCCTCACCAGAGATCTCCCCATTAGGCTGCCGCTGTTACTCTCCATGATTGCAATGGTTCAAACTTACTATTGCTCCACGTATTTCCTGCCGTTCACGTTACTGGACGAAGAGCTTGGTCTGAAAAACGTGAAATTGTTGAGCATCCTTCCGGTAATGATATCATTTCTTCTTCTACTAGCACAGAGGTGGTTGGCGCTAGCTTTAGATTCTTGCTTGGAAAGGCTTTCTCATTTTAACCTCCTTGGGGATATGTACAGCCTACGGACCCTATCCGTCATTGTTAATTGTAAAGAGATCAGAGAAAATAACGCACCAGCTGGAGCCAAACTCCGAAGAAGAAGAACCAACTTGCTCGCTTCAAGACTAGTCTCGGAGGAAGATCAATCAGATTGGGAAACAGCTGCAAATTTGAAAATTTTGAATAAAGGAAAAGAGTCGATAGGCGATATACGCAATGCCCTGCTAGCTGTTGCGACACTCATCGTGAGTGTGACCTACCAAGCCGTGCTTCAGCCTCCAAGCTTTGAGATAAAAGTCGATGATAATTCATTGAAAGGCTTCCTCGCAAATTATGGATCTTGGGTGACTGGTCCTCTTGGTAGAGACATTGCCTACTTCGGCTTCATAACTGGCAATACATTTTGACTCTTGCTGTCGATCCAGATGATCATTTGCCTCACCAGAGATCTCCCCGTTAGGCTGCCGCTATTACTCTCCATGACCGCGCTGGTTCAAACTTACTATTGCTTCACATATTATCTGCCTTTCACGTTACTGGACAAAACGTTTGGTCTGATAAACGTGGAATTGTGGACCGTGCTACCAATAATGACGTCAATTCTTCTTCTACTAGCACAGAGGCGGTTGGCACTAGCTTTAAATTTTTGGCTGGAAAAGCTTTCTTGGTTTAACCTCCTTGGGGATATGTACAGTCTAGGGACCCAACCGGTCATTGTTACTGATAGAGAAGCTGCAGCCGAGCACGGAAGAGGAAGATCAAACTCACCTGCTTCAAGACTACTCTCGGAGGAAGATCAATCAGATGTAGAACCAGTCACAAGTGCTCCTCAGTCATTATCATATTCCCCATCGAAAAATTTGAACAAAGAAAAAGAGACGATGGGTGACAAACGCAACGCCCTGCTGGTCGTCGCTGTGCTCATCGCGAGCACAACCTACCAAGCTGTGCTTCAGCCTCCGAGCTTTACAACAAAAGTAGACAGTAGTTTTACAAAAGGCTTCCTCACATACTATGCATCTTGGGTGACTTGTCTTCTTGGCAGGGACGTTGCGTACATCGCCTTCATGAGTGGCAACACATTTGGACTCTTATTGTCAATTCAGATGATCATTTGCCTCACCAGGGATCTCATTGTCAGGCTGCCGCTGTTACTTTCCGTGACCGCAATGGTTCTAACTTACTATTGCTTCACGTGTTACCTGTTGTTCACGTTACTGGACAAAGCGTTTGATCTGAAAATGGGGGAGTTGTTGAGCGTACTGCTGCTAGCGACACCAATTCTTCTTCTATTGATACAGAGACGGTTGGCGCTAGCTTTAAATTTTTGCTTGAAAAGGCTTTCTTAGTTTAACCTCCTAGGGGATATGTACCGCCTAAAGACCTAATTCATTGTTGGTAATGATGGTGTCTCTTTCCTTAAGGTTGAGCTAAGAAATGCAAGCTTCATAAATATCGAATGGAGTTTACTTGACAAGGACATATATTGATTTACTGTCCTTAATTCTCTGTAGTTGATTGTGTAATGTCCCCGAGTGATTCAATGTATCGTATTTTCCTAAGAATATGTGTCGCCGGATATCAGATCGATGTCCTTGATTCTCTGCAGTTGATTGTGTAGTGTCCACAAGTAATTTGCTGTGCGTATTTTCCTAGTAGATGTTTCCTGAGTTTATAGCACGTTTGTGACTTCACGGACAGCAGTCGAGATTCTGAGATAAGGTTGCGCAAGTTTTCTTCCAATTACTCATTTGGTCTTTGCTTCTTCAGATGAATGGGCCATCAAGAGAACATGTTTTCTTCGAACACATAGAACCACGAGTCATGCTTGGAGGAGGGCCTGCACCATATTGTTCACATTCACCATTGTTAGTCATGTTCAGAGCAGATAAGTCCACTCAAATGGACCCACGATTGATCGCAGCAGCTCAGAGGCACAATATTGATGTACTGAATGACTTGATCGCAAGCAATGCACTCATCTAGAGGAGACGGCTCTCCAAGGAGCCCAGCACACGCCATAGCATGTCTCCCGTGTTGTGGGCCATTTGGATTTGGTCCTAGAGCTTCTCATGTGACCACCTGAATTTTCAAATTTCGTTTTCGATTAAATAAATCGAGCATTTCATTGACACGCCGATAGTGCTATTCTCTGAGCTGATCACTCACGAGATAACTGGATTATCTGGGGAAGCAATTAAGGAATCTAAATGCAATGGACTCAAGAATTTGACTAGGAATCGACTGCTCGACCGTATTGGTCTGCAAAGGTCATTACGGCATTGTCAGAAATCGATTAGAGATCGGAGATAGGTCGATTCGACTGAGATATGTGATCGAGTGTAGGTGACTCCACCTAATTGCAAAATTCTTGTCGAACGACACTAGACCGATTTTTCTGTCATTTTTGTACCCTGTGTCCGTATTTGTAATCTCGAGATTTTCACGACAACTGAGAGTCGCGAATGTGTCGAAGATGCACTATGTGATTTGAGATAAATCAATCATAGGTCAATTGCACAAAAAATTCCTAAAAACTACTCATAGACTAGATCACGCTAAAATCGCGTCGGATTAAAATTAACCGCAAATTTGAACCCGATTTCAGAAATTGAAAGTCCTGTCATGTCACGATCTATTTTAGGAACGTCGACTCATCATCTGAAGAATTTTCGAAGATTCCGAGATTTTTACTGAAAATCGATTCGAACACCGTGGAAAATTAACGGAAATTCAGATGGGCCAAGTCGATGAAAATTTGTACTTTTAAGCCTAGCCTTTGGGTGTCGGGGACTTGCAGAAAATTTTATGGGCTTTTTCTTTGGAAAACTTGGACGTTGATTTGGGAAATTTCATGAAGAAATTGGAGCCAAAATTTAAGGAAATTCGGAATTGGATTTTGGGCAACAAAATTGGCTTCAATTTAAGTTAATTGGTGGGAAATTATTATTGGAAAGTATTAGGGGGACCAAAGGTGATATTTATAAAGATCTAGGGGACAAAGCATTAATGTAATGGGATAATTCTATTGACTTTTGGCCCTTCTTCTTCAATACACTCCAGCTGGTCCCTTTTCTTTTTCCTTCGTCCATCATCTTGCGTCTTCCCCCGCGACCAAAGCCACCGAGTTCTCCCTCCACCGCTTCTGCCAGCCATATCCGTTTGCCTCCATGGGTCAAAGTTCTTCAAGCAATTTGTGGCGTTGACTCCTTGAAGCCCCACGCGTCCAGCAGACCGCTCGAAGCCCCCCACCAATTCTTTCATTCGGTCGCTCTCTCTCTCTCTCTCTCTCTCTCTCTGCTCTGTTTCTTTGCCGCGGCCTACTAACCGAGCAAGCTCAGTCCACGCAGCTATCCCACCATCGATTTCTTTCCATCTTCCACGCCCGAAGTCCTCCACCGAAGGCCACCTCCTCCTTCATCCAGCATCAACGTTCGACAGCCAGCTCAACCGAAGTCTTAGCTCGACACCAGCTGCTTCGATCCTGCCGCGTTGTCTCCCATCTTTGCTCGTGGATCAGCCCGCATCAATGCCCCAAGCGAATTCAGGCCCAGTCCAATGAAGCCTGCAGCATTTCGGCCCAAAGAGTCAGCCCATTAAGTTAGTCCAGCAAATTCAGCCCAAGTGAACTTCAGTCCAGCTCGGCCCATCAATTGAGTTCTTGGGCCCGTGAAGTAGGCCCAGCCTGCAACCAAGCCTAGGCTCGAGACTAAGCCCAGTGTTTGCTATGGGCTTGCAAGGCCTTTGGGCCCGGTCCGAGAGTCTACCAACGTTGCCAAAAATTCGGATTTCGGCCGCCGTTGTGCTGTCGTCGCGGTGAACCGGTTTCCGCAATTAACCGGTGAGTTTATGCACTAAACTCTTCTTAGTAGGCTAATGACATCTAAGGGGTGTTTAGTTTAATTTAATTAAGAATTAGATGATTAGTTAGATTAAATTAGTGATTTAGTTATTCAATTATGCATGTTAGGTGGTTATATTAGATTAAGTGAGGCCTAGATAAATTGTGTTATTTATCTAGAAGGATTCAGGAATTTTTCGAGCCCGTATCGATATTTAATTTAGCAATTTTGGCCTAGGGTATTTTTAGTATTTAAATTGATTTATTTAATTAAATTTGATAATTATTTAATTATTAAATATTTTCCGGAAATTATACCGGAAGAGCCACTCGATAGAATTTCGAGCTGATCGTAGTGGTGTGTTTAGTTATGTAATTGAAAGTTGTATTGTTGAATTGAGTGATGATTGTGATATATATGTATTTTAATTAGAAATACTAGGTGTCGGGTGTTGACACCAAAAGTGGTTTTTAAGTACCAAATCAGCTTAAGTGAGCATTGATCAGCTTAGGCGAGCAATATAGATCTATAACAGCTTTGGGGAGCATTAACACCAATATAGGTCTATAGCAGCTTCGGTGAGCAAGAATACTCTAACAGCTTCGATGAGCACTTTAGATATCAGTTTCGGCGAGCATTATAGTTATTTAGCAGCTTTGGTGAGCAAAGGTTATTAGCAAGTTCGGTGAGCAATAATTGATCTAGTAGCTTTGGTGAGCAAAGTTTAGACATCAGCTTTGGAGAGCAATGATATATGAATATATCTAATTCAGCTTAGGTGAGCAGTGTCCGAGTCAATAGAATTCATAGATGACATGAATGACATGAAGTCAAATGAGTTGACTGATTGATGGTTGAATTGAATTAAATTGAATTGAATTGAATTGTTTGGTCGAGTATTTGATTGTACTGACTTGCAGGGTGGAAGTGAGGCGAGGTAAATCCTCTATGCTAAATGCGTGATTGTGTGGTTAGGATGCCTCTAGGCGTATTACCCTTCTAATCGGGGTTTAGAGTGTGGACTTACTGAGACATTATCTTACTGGTTATTGAATAACCATTTTTAGGTCCTTAGAAGGTGGTCGTGGAGGACCAAGACCCCGAAGTCTGAGGAGGTGGAGTATGGAGGATCAGCAGATGTGTCCTATTATTATGTCGTAGGACGGCCTCTTTTAAGAGTCGATCTTTTTGTAGGCTTTCGACTAAACTTGTTTTGTACCCGAATCTCGTTGTTTATAAAAGTGTGTTTTTGTGAATTGATGTCCTGCTTTTATATCCCGAGATGGTTACTGTCAGGGGATATTTATTCGCTTCCGCATGTGTAATAAAACAGAAAGGGTCGACGACTCGTCCTGGGAAGTCGCAAAATTTTATCGACCAGAGAGGGATGGACACGTGCTCGAGGTTCGGGCGTGATATCTCAAATTGATGCCGAAGGTTGTAGAGAAGTGAGTAATGATCGCCGAGAGCAATGATCGGTCCATGTTGTTGTGATAGGATCTGCAGGATCCATCTCCATGATTTCTCCACGAAGATCTTCAACCTCTGCAAAATGTTGTCTCAATCCTGCATGGCATTGTGTGCTTTCACTTTCCACTTCTTGAGCTCCTCTTCATTATTCGGCGGTCTAATGTCACGACCTTCCAATCAGGTTTCATTTATCTTGCTCAAGCAAATATCAGCCGCATCTGAATGCTCCAATGTATTATTTAGGTAGATATGATGGAGGGGTGGTGGAGAAAAACAAAAGACACGATAGATGAAAATGCGTTAGGTAATCAATGACTTTCAAATACATGTGTAAGGCAATCCACACTATAATAAAGTTGAAAAATAAAAAGAAAATTCAAATTTTCACTAAAAGTATAAAAATAAAATAAAAATCCCCTTACTAAAATAACAGTGAGGTAACCAACGGCTTTTTTTATAATTATTTGAGTAGATATGACTATTTAAACATTGAATGATAATGAATTATTTTCACAGATAACATTGAAATTAGGCCATTGTCAGTCACATTTTTTCAAAAAGCCTAGCTAATCTCATTAATCATGTAGTGATCCAAAATCATATTAAATGATCTAATAATTGTCACATTTTACGCTCTAAATAATGGAATATGTACCAGGCAAATTTTCATTCCTTCACTATGACCAAGCAGTTTCCAACGACAAAGAATAAAGAGGTTTTTTTTTTTTTTTTTTTTTTTTGAATTGTAAAACTTTAGAAGCAAGGACTTTTTATTGGGGAAAAGTACTAAAAAAATGCTAAACATATTATACTCATACCAATTTATTCCTAAATATTTCAATTGGATCAATTTAATTATAAACATTTTCAATTTGGTATCAATTCAATCCATTCTACCAATTTTGGCCGCCTGGCGCTGATGTGGACGGTAAGCGGTGTCCAAACATTGACGACAATTTTTTAATTTTTTTTTTTTTTACTTTTTCCTTTTTCCTTCTACGAGGAAAGTCCAAAGAGGAGGAAGAAGAAAAGACAAGGAAAAAAAAAAAAAAAAAAAAAAAAAAAAAATTGAAAGAAAAAAATTATTAAAAATTGTCATGTCGGCGTCTAGCCGACGTCCATGTCAGCGCCAACCGGCTAAAATTAGTTAGATGGACTAAATTGGTACTAATATGAAAATGTTTAAGACTAAATTGGTCCAATGAAAATTTTATGATTGAATTGGTACCAATGCAATAAATCTATGACTTTTTGGTACTTTTACCCTTTTTATTGATTAAATCAATTCCTTTTCGTTGCTCAATAAATTACACTTAGAAGGCGGATTAGGAATTAGCTGTTAAGTCCGACTCTCATGAATATTCCTTTGTTTTTCATGATTTATATTTCTACTGCAATTGTAAACTGTCGTAGATAATCGGAATGCTGAGCTTCATCATTGTTTGAAGGTGCTGTCTTTTCTATTTCCTTCTCGGAGGATAGTCCCTTTTTTACTTGCCATTGGAGGTTCAAAGGGGGGACTTGAAGCAAGTGGAAACCTCGGCCATCTTCTCATTCGCAATTGTAACTTCTTGCAATTTTCCATTCAAGGTTTATATTAATGACTCCTCTATGGTTGGGAATCTGTAGGTGCAGAATACATTATCTGATGGAGCTGTATCCCAAACATTCGGAAACTACGGTGAGCTGAAAAAGGCAGAACCTCATTCTTGATGCTGCCAAATGAGAACATGGTAAAAATATCTTAGATGTTTTCGTTGGTGTGCTTGCTCAGTTCTTTGAGCGCATTGAAAGGCTTGCAGTCCGGTAACTCTGGGGTCGAGTCATGCACTTGTAGCAGCATGTTACTAGGCATTTTAAATGTCTCCGTCTTATTTTAGTTTTGAGAAGAAAGGCAAAGTGTTATTTCCTTAGGGGGTCCGGGGAACAAGTGTTACGCATGATATATGAAACTAATGCAGTAGTGTTGTTTTGACTCAGAACCCTGATCAAACAGTAGTTTCACGCATTGACTTTGGAATCCATGTATTTGGTAGAGCGAAAATCATTCAGTTGAAAGGATAGGATGCGATGAGGTAGGATCTCTTGGGGTTTTCAATCAATCAGAGTCTTATTTGAGGGAGTCAACCTTTTGTGCACCTGGAAAACTTCAAGTGAAGCACAGCAAAAACCTACTTGAGATTCAAGTCATAGGTACGTTGTCATTAAAGACTTCCATATTGGAGGGTGCAAAGCTATGGAAAAGCTAAGTGGTGTATGGGGCTTGAAGAACTTTCACCATATGTGCATCTATGCGTGCGCTAGGCTGCAGATTGTTGAGGGTCTTGCCAAACTAGAGTTTTGATTGTGTTGGTTGTCTACAAGTATCCTTCACTGGAAACATTGCTTGATATATCGAAGCCAAAATATAGGATAAGTGCCAAATTCAAGTTAGACGGTACATGGAGTCCCTTGACTCTGAATCAAAGATGAACAAAATCCAAATCTTGACAGCTGACTCTGAATCAGAGACAAACAAAGTGCCTCAATCAGGATTGTTGCGACATCAACGAATTTCGCTCAAATATGGCTAGATGTAAAAAAATTCATAACTTATTCGAACATGAGCAGTGAAAAGCATGCCCTTCCACACATCTATCATATGACAGGTAAATTTATAGAACGTTCAAGAAGTAAATCAACAATGCAAATTAACCAAGAATTACAATAGCCGGCAACCAGCCGATAGAATCATCTCTTCACTTGCAATTGTCCAGGATTCTCAAGCCTCGCCTACCATAGCAAACCAAAAGTCCCCATCTGTGAGGGGATATCTGATTGGCGATGTTGGTATAAAGCAGATTTACGGGAATGGATTAAAAGCGAAAGAATTTTGCCGGATAACTTTTCAAATCATTCATTTAGACAGATTGCTATGCATATTGATGGAGAAGAAGCAATATATATGTGTGCAGAAATGCACATATTTATTGTGGTATATGATCAAACTCAAATCTCAATTCTTCCAATGGAGAATTTGGCACATATTTATTGTGGTAACTGGAAAACATAGAGTGAAATTCAAAACACGTGAAACTTACAACTCAACCGTTGCATCAAGATTTGAGCAATGCATTCAAACCCCAAAACGCGGGGCTTTTTCCTCCTCATTGAACCCTTTGGATCATGCTATGCTCCTTGGATGGCCCAAAATCTACTCCGTTAGCTTGCCTAACTAACAAAAGGCCTTTGATTAATCGATGAGTCTTGAATTGGCCTTGTGAGTAGATTGTCTTAAATGGAATTTTCACGCTCTAATCCTACTGAGTAACTGACTTGAAATGTGCAGGTCTTTGACCTATATTTTGCCTTATTTTCCAATAGACCCAAGGTAGTTTTCCATCTAGTCATATTCATTTCCTCGCGTAAAGATGAAGCCTGACGCACAATTTCGGAAGGAAGCCCTTCAATAACTTTGGCAATGTCCAAGGACAAGCCAAAATATTCGGAGACATCTTGGGCTGCATCCCCTTGAAAAGCATGCATACAAAAGAGTTTATGAGCATGGCGTTGATCCATTGGTTTAACCGTGTGTTCTTCAACTGCTCCAACGTCGAAAGCCTTGAAAACATTTTTTTTGTTTGTTGTCACAATGATTCTACTTCCCGGACCAAACCAGGTAAGCTTCCCCACCAATGCTTTAATTTGTTCAACCCTGTCCACACCATCAAGCACAATGAGAACCTTCGCATCATGACATACACTTGCTATTTCTTCAGTCTCTTCACTAGAAGATTCATGTGGTGTAGGTATTTGTTTCTTAAGGTCAGCAATCAACTTACGTCGTGAAAATTGAACTCCTTCCGACCTAATATCTTCTAGGAAGCTATGTGCATCAAACAATTTACGCATCTCGTAAAAAACAGCCTTTGCAAGTGTAGTCTTTCCAACACCTTGCACACCCCATATTTCAACACCGCATACCTTTTCTCCTTGTACTTCGATCGCTTGTCCCTCTTGGTAGGCAACACCAAGCTTTTTCATCATCTCTCGAACATGATGATCAATTCCAACTAGTTTGTTGTTTACATATTGGTAATCCTCCTTCAACAATTGCACCACACGTGCAACAACTTCTTTTACGAGCTGGCCCTCAGGCCTGCAAAACGGAAGTGATGAAGCAAGAGGATGACAAGAAAGTCGCCAAAAATTTTAAAAAGTAGACAAAAATGAAAGTAGGGAATGGACAGACAAATATTAAATCAACCCACACGGTCTATTCTTATGCATTGTTAAATTTTCTATCATTATCGATATTATTACTAATATATCGATTTAAAAAGGTTTGGGTTCATTTTCACATTATCCTACACTATTTTTTTTTTCATATATTTAGGAAAAGTAAAGGAAACCAGAAGTAAAAGCATTAATCACCCATTTCGGTTATGCCGAGTAAATCCTTCTAATCTCGCGATCTGTACAAGAACCTGCCTCCATTTTTCGACGCTATCTGGAAAACGTCTCTCATGTTCAAGTAAGGCGTCTCTATAAAGAGAAGTTCGGAGTGCTACATCATCAGGCTCAACTTCATAGAAAATCGGGATAATAATTTGTCCATTTGTTTCTCTGCACTCCCACATTTGTAGCAGATCCCTGAGGCACCATTTACTAGAAGCAAAAGTTTTGGAGAAAATGGCTATTGAGATCCTCGACCGCTCGATCCCCTTTTGACTCCAGCCCCATATCATTTCCAGGAGTGAGGTCATAATCATCCATGAAGACCCTGATCCCTACATCTTCCAATTGTCTGTAAAGGTCATCCACGATTCCATAGCGAGTATCTAGACCTTTGAAAATTCAAGTATACATTGTACTTGAATCTAGACAATGATGATGAGGTTGAAGATGATTCCTGTCGAATTAAGGAAACTAAACCGCTTCACATGGCTCACATAGTTGTTCAGAACAAGTCTTGTGCTTCTAGCCAAATAAAAGAAGCAAAAAAAAAAAACATAGTTTTGTGGTTCTCATGGAGGCGAACCTTAAACAACAAGTGAACTGTACCTGAATCTTGCTACTTGCGCATTTTGACTTTTTTTAATAATCCAAAATACTCAAAACATTCGTAATTCTCAAATGTTGAAACATGAATGCACAAGTAATAATTTTTCGTAATACTTTCAAAATTTAAATAATATTTTAGATTTTAGGAGAAAGCAACGGTGCTAAACAAGCCGAGCATACAAGCAGAGAAGATTTGGATAGGATCTCCTGATTTTCAAAATTCAGTGGTTTGATCGTTCATGTCATAGAAGATTTGTAACTTTCCAGACGATTTTTAGCATTTGGTGGGTCGAATTGCAAGCAGAGGACTGATTCCACCGGATTAGTGTAAAAGAAGTTTGAAGGAACAATACGAATCCCAAACAGAGAAAACTAACCGGGTTTCCAGCAGCATCGTCTGCAACTGCAAGACGCAATTCATCAGCCGGACGAGGCGTAGCATACAGTGGAAGAGGCGGATCTTCTTTCGTCTTTTCCTTTTTATTAACTCTGTGGCCAACCATTCCGAATAGAATTATTAACGCCATGGACCAAATCGGACCGAGTGGGAGAAACAGAACGACAGCAGCCAGTAGCATCATCAACGAAACCATCTCCTTAAAAGCCATCGCTCACTCTCCTTCAGTGTCGTCTCCTCCAAACCTTTGTATTTCAACTCTTTTCTAACGTAAATGAAACCTCTTAAGTCATTTCATATGTTGATTAGTTGACGAGCTATCACGTTCTTTTCTTTCTGCCCTTGCTTTTCGACACAATACTACTGTGATGGTAAAACAAGGACAACGTGGAAGTGCCTGGACAGCAAGAATAAGCACGCGTAGAAGTAGAATTCCAGAAGTGAGGAGGAAAAGGCCCACATGGAGCAGGGAATGGAGGAATGAGGACTATTCAACGGCTAATGCCAAGACGGCATCGACTCGCTGGTTAATGAGAGAAAATGACAGAAACCTAATCCAAAAGCAAAACAAGGTTAAGAACTCCACCTGCCGGTCAACCCGTGATTAAGATGAACCAAGATGAGACTTGGAAAGTCCGAGGGCCAAAACAATTTGAAACAGCAATATACAGTGAATTTGGTTATGAAAA
The DNA here is from genome assembly GCA_014182395.1 of Eucalyptus sp. ANBG9806169. Lineage (NCBI taxonomy): Eukaryota > Viridiplantae > Streptophyta > Magnoliopsida > Myrtales > Myrtaceae > Eucalyptus > Eucalyptus sp. ANBG9806169. Next base: position 16,213,412 of record CM024577.1, on the reverse strand, counting down.
TCCTTTTATCAAAATATATATCTATTTATATATTTGATAAACAGTGAATTGATTACAGAATCAGAGTTTTAAAATCCACAAATCATGATATTTATACCTCTCCAAATTCAACTATTTAAACCTTGACAATTACCATTTCTATCGTATCCAACTGTCTCAACTCATGCCCAAATCTAATTCCCCCCTAATAACACTCTCGTCTTACTTGTTGCCAGCTAAAAAACCTGAAAAAAGATATAAGATGACCGGTGTAAGCAATTACCGCTTAGTATTAGGACGTATCTCTTCTAAGTGAATCAAACCCCACTATACATATTTACAAGAGCAATCTCAGAAACTTAATAATCCCACATCTAATACATGATATAGGTAAAATTTCAAATATGAGTTATTTCTTATTCTATCAGAATGAATAGTGAAATACGATCAGAGTGAGCAGTGCAATTTTGTCAAAGTGAATCGTGAAATACTCTTTAAAGTGAACAGTAAAATACCGTCATATCCATTTAATCAACCACGTTGAAACAAACAATTATGACCCAACATATTGATCAATTTCAAATCACACACCAACAATCCATTTCATTGATCAATCTCTTGCTCCAGCCACACTCCAATATAGCTCATTCCATTGAATGATTTCAATCACATATCAATGTACAAACCACTGATCAATACTCAATATACAATTAATCAATCATATCACTAGTACATTCCACTCTTGCTTTCATGCTCTCGTTTCCTCTCTTTTACGAAGACTCTCTCTCCCTTTTCTTTTTCTTCTCTCTCTCTCTCTCTCTCTCTCTCTCTCTTTTTTCTCCTCTCTTTTACTCCTCTTTGTTTTCTTCTCCCTCTCCTTCACCCTCACGGCACTACTTCCCTCTCTCTCTCTCTGTTTTCTCCCCTCTTCTTCCCTCCGTCCCCTCCTGGTCTCCTCGCCGTGAAGAACAACTGGTTTGACGCGGTCATTGTGTTGGTGGAGCATCTGAAACAGCACAAGAAAGAGCAGGTGATCAATCGGAAGGACAACAAAGGCAACACCATCTTGCATCTCGCTGCAGGTTCCCTTTTTTTATAGCACTATTCTTGGCGCATCATTTCAGTGAGGGTGTTAATTTGGTATCCCGACAAGGCTACAACATGCAAAATTCTTCTAAGCAAAGTAATTTGGCATCCCTACGATATCTGAAAATCAATGAGAACAAAACAGAGATTGAAAAAAATTTCAGGTGGTTGACTTCATCATTCGTGGGCATGCTATGGAATGCGAGGTCGTAGATGTGTGCGCCTCGAACGAATTGGCTTGACGCCTCTAGATGTCTCAATCCTCTCACAAAGGGGGAGCAGGAGATAGAGAGATGAGAGAAACTCCCGCACGGGCTGGAGCCAAACGCGGAAGAGGAAGATCAGACACGCCCGGTCCATCACTAGTCTCGGTGGACGACGACGATATCGAAGGAGCTACCAGTCATCAATCTGATGGGGAACAAGCAACGAGTGCTCCTCAATCACCATCACGTTTGCCATCGAAAAATTTGACAAGAGAAAAAGAGTCCACGGCCGACATACGCAATGCCCTGCTGGTCGTCGCCGCGCTCATTGCTAGCACCGCCTACCAAGCCGTGCTTCAGCCTCCAAGCTTTATTACAAAAGTCGATAACAATTCCACAAGAGGCTTCCAGGGATACCATGCATCTTGGATAACTGGTCCTCATGGCAGCGACTTAGCGTACATCGTCTTCATGAGCGGCAACACTTTCGGATTCTTGGTGTCCGTCCAGATGATCATTTGCCTCACCAGAGGTCTCCCCGTCAGGCTGCCGCTGTTACTCTCCGTGACCGCAATGGTTCAAACTTACTATTGCTTCACGTATTACCTGCCGTTCACATTACAGGACAAAACGTTTGGTGTAAAAAACGTGGAATTGTTGAGCATGCTCCCGGTAACGATGTCCATTCTTCTTCTACTGGCACAGAGGCAGTTGGCACTAGCTTTAGATTTTTGCTTGGAAAGGCTTTCTCGGTTTAACCTCCTAGGGGATATGTACAGTCTAAGGACCCAATCAGTCTCAAATTCGAAAATTTGGAACAAAGAAAAAGAGTCAATAGGCGACATACGCAACGCCCTGCTAGTTGTGGCTGCACTCATTGCAAGCACAACCTACCAAGCCGCGCTTCAGCCTCCAAGCTTTAAGATAAAAGTCGATGATAATTCATCGAAAGGCTTCCTCGCACACTACGCATCTTGGGTGACTCTTCCTCTAGGCAGGGATGTTGCGTACATTGGCTTTATAAGCGGCAACACATTTGGACTCTTATTGTCTATCCAGATGATCATTTGCCTCACCAGAGATCTCCCCGTCAGGCTGCCGCTGTTACTTTCCGTGACCGCATTGGTTCAAACTTACTATTGCTTCACATATTACCTGCCATTCACGTTACTGGACAAAGTGTCTGGTTTGAAAAACGTAGAATTGTTGAGTGTGCTGCCGGTAACGATGTCGATTCTTCTTCTACTGGCACAGAGGCGATTGGCACTAGCTTTAGATTTTTGGTTGAAAAGGCTTTTTGGGTTTAACTTCCTAGGGGATATGTACAGTCTGAGGACCCCATTCATCGTTGATAATGATACAAAAAACGGACAAATTCTCCCACGGGCTGGAGCCGAACACGGAAGAGGAAGATCAAACTCGCCTGCGTCAACACTAGTCTCAGAGGAAGATCAATCAGATTGGGAACCAGTCACAAATTTGAAAATTTCGAACAAAGAAAAGAATTCCATAGGCGACATACGCAACGCCCTGCTAGTCGTCGCCGCGCTCATTGTGAGTGCGACTTACCAAGCCGTGCTTCAACCTCCAAGCTTTGCAATAAAAGTCAATGATAATTCAACAAAAGGCTTCCTCGCATACTATGCATCTTGGGTGATTGGTCCCCTTGGCAGGGACATCATGTACATTGGATTCATAAGCGGCAACACATTTGGACTCTTGCTGTCGATCCAGATGATCATTTGCCTCACCAGAGATCTCCCCGTTAGGCTGCCGCTGTTACTCTCTGTGACTGCACTAGTTCAGACTTACTATTGCTTCACATATTACCTGCCATTCACATTACTGGACAAAGTGTCTGGTTTGAAAAACGTGGAATTGTTGAGCATGCTGCCAGTAACAATGTCAATTCTTCTTATACTGGCACAGAGGCGGTTGGCGCTAGCTTTAGATTTTTGCGTGGAAAGGCTTTCTCGGTTTAACCTCCTAGGAGATATGTACAGTCTAAGGACCCAATCCACCGTTGTTAAAGATAGAGAGATGAGAGATATTCTCACACGAGCTAGAGCCGAACACAGAAGGGGAAGATCAAACTCGCCTGCTTCAAGGCCAGTCTCAGTGGAAGGTCGATCAGATTGGGAACCAGTCACAAATTTGAAAATTTTGAACAAAGAAGAAGAGTCAATAGGCGACATATGCAATGCCCTGCTAGCCGTAGCCACACTCATTGCAAGTGCGACCTACCAAACTGTGCTTCAGCCTCCAAGCTTTATGGTAAAAGTCGATAATAATTCAACGAAAGGCTTCCTCGCATACTATGCATCTTGGGTGACTAGTCCTCTTGGCAGGGACGTTGCGTACGTTGGCTTCATAAGCGGCAACACATTTGGACTCTTGCTGTCAATCCAGATGATCATTTGCCTCACCAGATATCTCCCCATCAGGCTGCCACTGTTACTCTCCATGGCCGCACTGGTTCAAACTTACTATTGCTTCACATATTACCTGCCATTCACGTTACTGGACAAAGCGTTCGGTCTGAAAAACGTGGACGTGTTGAGCGTGCTGCCAGTAACAATGTCAATTCTTCTTCTACTGGCACAGAGGCAGTTGGCGCTAGCTTTAGATTTTTGGTTGAAAAGGCTTTCTCAGTTTAACCTTCTAGAGGATATGTACAGTATAAGAACCCAATCCGTCGTTGTTAATGATAGAGAGATCACAGAAATTCACGCACGAGCTGGAGCCGAACGTGAAAGAAGAAGTTCAAACTCACCCACTTCAAGACTACTCTCGGAGGAAGATCAATCATATGGTGAACCAGTCACAAATGCTCCTCAATCATTATCACTTTCCCCATCGAATAATTTGAACAAAGAAAAAGAGTTGATGGGCGACATACGGAATGCCCTGCTGGTTGTTGCTGCACTCATCGCAAGCACAACCTACCAAGCGGTGCTTCAGCCTCCGAGCTTTAAAACAAAAGCGGACAGTAGTTCCACAAAAGGCTTCCTTGCATCCTATGCATCTTGGATGACTGGTCCTCTTTGCAGGGACTTAGCGTACATCGCCTTCATGAGCGGGAACACATTTGGACTCTTGGTGTCAGTCCAGATGATCATTTGCCTCACCAGAGATCTCCCCGTCAGGCTGCCACTGTTACTTTCTGTGACTGCAATGGTTCAAACTTACTATTGCTTCACATATTACCTGCCATTCACCAAACTGGACAAGGCATTTAGACTGAAGAACATGGAATTGTTGAGCATGCTGCCGCTAACAATATCAATTCTTCTTCTACTGATACAGAGGTGGGTGGCGCTAGCTTTAGACTTCTACTTGCAAAGGCTTTCTCGGTTTAACCTCCTAGGGGATATGTACAGTATAAGGACCTAATCTATCATTGTTAATGATGGTTTTTCTTCCCCTGAGGTTGAGCTAAGAAATGCAAGCCTTTAGCAGTATCGGATGAAGTTTGTTCTACAAGGTCAGATATTGATTTGCTGTCCTTAATTCTGTGCAGTTGATTGTGTGGTATCCACAAGTTGTTCACCAAATCATATTTTCCTAATAAATATGTCTTGAGTTAATAACACGTTCGTAACTTCACAGACAGCAGTCGAGATTTTGAGATGTGGTTGTGCGAGTTTTCTTCTAAGTACTCATTTGGCCTTGCTTCTTCAGATGAATTGGCTGAGAACATCTTCGTGAGGTTGAGATTTTGTCTGTAAGAGCAGTTGGAAGAATTAATGTTAATCTCACGAAGAAACTAGGCGTAGGTTTTGTAATTTTGAAGTTCCCCTGATCAAGCAATTTCCAACAAATAAAACCACAATTCATGCTTAGAGTAGGGCCAGCACTATATTGTATGGATTCATCATTATTAGTTCTAATTAGTGGGGCAGATATGTCCCCTCAAACGGACCTACGATTGATCGAAGCAGCTGAGAGGCACAATGTCGATGAACTGAATGACTTGATCAGAAGCAATGTACTCATCCTAGAGGATAAGGCTCTCCGAGGAGCCAGCCACAAGCCCTTACACATCGGCTGTGTCACTTGCCATTTGAATTTCACCTCGGGAGCTCCTCAAGTCGATGCCGAAGGTTGCAGAGAAGTGATAATGATCGTTTCTCACAATGTTTTGCGTAATGTTGCGACTATATATTGTCTGCAGCCTAGGTTGTTGTCCAATTAAATTTGTGTTCCATGGATTAAAATAAGTAGGTAAGACAAACTGTGAGCAGTGTGCAGAATATAGTTAAGAGGGTGATAGCTGAATTGAGATCAACTTCAACGAGGCGTTTCTTCACTGTTCGAAACAATCAAGGAAAAAAATCTCAAACATACAAGAGTTCCTCACAGTCTAATAAGACGTGCAAGAAAGGAAAGGAAAAAGAAAGGAAATATTCACCGTACAAAGAGTTTCTGCAGCCGTATTTAGTCTCCAAGTTTAAATAACCAGTCTCTCAAGTTTAAAATACTCTCTCTCTCTCTCTCTCTCTCTCTGCTTCATTATTCTTTCAACTGGGTTAATACCATAGGACCTGGTTTTTAAATTTGATAGACCCATATTTCAAAAGTCAAGGAAGCAGGACAGGACCAAAAGACAGTAAAAGTTCAATGTTTCCACCTCCTATCTTCAGGATCAAAAGAAGATTTAAGATTTTAGTGCTACATAATTTTCTTACATACTCATGCCGTGGCATTGGCCTATGGAAAATGATTTGAACTTAACAGTATTTCTTGATTCTCAAGCGACCATATAACATCTTGTATTACTGCTGGAAGCGATCTTAGATGGATTTTAATGCTACTTTGCATTGATATAGCTAAAATCTTGACGTAGCAGAAGCATTTGGAATGGTTTTTTTTTTCATTTGGTCTAGTTTCTAAGCTAGTAGAGTATACTGATTATAAAGAACAGGAGATATCTGTTTTTTTCCCTTTTTTTGGGCTAAGAAACCGATCTTTCTTAAAGACTTGTATACAAATCTTCAGCATACATTGGTTACATACAAGTGAACTCATTTAGTTCAAAGCAGTAGTCCTTTAGGCATATTATAATGTAGCAATGTTTTTTTCGGTGATGATAATTTCTTTAATAACACTTGCGTCGAGTGATTTTGTTTATTTGCTTAGTTCACTAAATGACGAGAGAAGAGAGAAGGTTGCCTAGTATAGGCTTAGTTTATGTATCAAAATTTAATCAAGAATACAGCAATAGATCGTTGGGCATAAGTAAATGAACTTGTTCTGCAACTCTCCGTGGAGCAATCCGGCTTAATTTTCATAATTACGTACAATACGAGATGCTGAATCAATCGATCATGTCACATGCAGGAAAACATCAGGGGAAAAAAACGAAGAAGAAATCTTCATGCAAGACGCTCTTGCGTTCAATGGAGTTGGTTGCAGTTTCCAAAAAGCTTGAGCAGTCGAAATTTCGTGCCTTCTGCATAGACTGTGAATTCGAACCGAATGTGAATGGGAATCAAAACACCATTTTCGTCTGTCTATTATCTCTTTTTGCCTTTTAAGTTGAGCATCAATACGACATCTGCATGCGTGTGATCGCATGATGCATGTAAACAGTCTGAGGAGATCACTAACGCCATGGCAAAGAAATGAATTCATGCATGCAGGGCATTTGATACGTGCCCAGAAAATCTTTTTGCAGCAAAAGAAAATATTTTGTAGCCCAAGATGGAAAGATTCTGGTCTGAGAGCTGGCTTTGACTCTCTACTCTTTCTCTGATCTCAAGCTCTCTCCCGTTCAAAACCAGCGCCCTGTTCATCTCTCTACATTTACTCTCCTCTCTCTCTCTCCCCATCATTTTTCCCTCTCTCACCTTTCTTCGGCACAGCAAGAAGGACAACAAATGCAGAGAAGCATAGGTGCTTGCCTACTCTTAACGTCTGTCTTCTTCCCCTCTTGGCCAAAAGATCTGCGCACTGGTCTGCCCGAGGAGCGTCCTGCAGTCCCAGAGAAAAAGAGTCTTCGCATAAGGTGTTCTCTGGAGGCGAAGCGCAGAGTGCCCAATGTCATCTTTATCTGTTTCAAGGATGCGTGCCGAGGAGCGGAAAACCGTAGCAGCGAACTCGAGAAAGAGTCTCCTCTGTTTCAAGTGGTTCGGGAGGTGGAGGCATGGTTGGTGATGACGACGACGAGGTCATCGTGATTACTTATAGTGAATGTGGTGGTGACAAATCTATTTTGGTGCCATCTTCACTGTCCTCTTCACTTTCACCAATCCAATGACCTTGTTGTCTTCATTGCCGGCCATGCCTTTGCCTCTGCCCTCCTTAAAACAGAGAAGGCTCTTTCTTGAGCTCCACTGCCACTGCTCTCCGCTAGTTGGAACTTGGCACGCATCCTCGAAACATAGAAAGACTGAAATCGGAAGCTCTGCGTTTCGCCCCAGAGGAACACTTTTCCTTTTTTCGGGCTCCGCCATCGAGAAATATCCGGAGAAGAAATCTTCTTTCTTTGTTCGGGCTTTGGATCTTGATGCTAAAAGAAAGCAGGAAGCCACGATATACTGCAACTCTTTTTTTAAGAGTAAATGAAGGCAAGAAACTTGAAGAGGGTGAAAAAGAGAGAGAAGCTACAAAGATGCAAAGTTTTTTATTTTTTTTAGTTGCTTTGTACGCCCTATTTTTCAACATTATATTCTTTTAATTCTGTACTTATAGTTCTGCATACATGTATGAAAGATTATTTGAAGTTTTAGTGCATGGAACCTTCTTAACTCCAGAAGGGCAAAGAAATCTGTCATCCGTTTCAAAATCCAAATTATTATGGGTAGCTGAGTTTGCATCTGCCAAAAGAACTCCTGAATGCGTGCGTGTCCGTCCTGCACAGCAGCTGTTTCGGTTCTAGTCTTTTGAAGATGACTACCTCGTTCTAGTTAGACGTTTAGTTTTGTCTATCCTATGCAGGCAGGATTTCGCATAAACTACTATTTTCATGGAGCAAATTTAAACATTGGCCTTTTATGCAAAATTGATTGTCACAATACCTGAAATGTCAATTTGCTGGCCATCAATTTGTTGAGAGTGATTATTCATGTCGTGAAAGACCATGTCGTGTTTTCGTAAAGACTTGATAAATTTCTCACAATGTCTCGAAATGGCATGTTTAGTCCAGTAGAGTGTATGGAATGGTATGAGTAGGATATTACTTACATCTGTTGGTGTTCAGTGAAGTGTTACAGGTCACTGCAAAAGAAATTGTAGTACAGATTTGATAGGTCTTGTGCTTACTGTTGTAACCATTGGGCTGGATGTGTAATCAGTCATCTCTAAAATGTTCTAAAGCAATGCTGAGTATAGAGTTCCTTCTCATTTCTCTCCTCTGATGATTTTTGTCTTCTCTGATTCTCTCAAAACTCTCCCACTCTTGATTTTGCTTGCAACTTTGCAACTCTAGTTAGTTTCTTGAAGGCTAGGGAGGGGATCTGCAATTTCAATGTTCCAAGGGCAGCGAATGCATAAATAGAAGTCATATCCATTTCAGTTCCAAGCAACAAAGAAACTAGAATTTAGTCTGCAGGTAAAATTTGGCTTTGTGATTTTGCTTTTCTTTTTTCTTTTTTTTTTCAATTGACTCTGCACCGACTAATCTGAATGATTTGGTGTAGTTTACAGAAACGGAAGCCATGCTCTGGTCAGTTACCTGGTGATTCTCTTTCGTGTGTAAATTATGATTCTCTAGTTTACTACAATATCAGTAATTTACTTACTGATAATGTGATAAGCAAGTTACCAGTCATACTTGGTAGTATTTCAAACTAATCAACAATTTCAGAAATCTACCAATAAAAGCTTTGCTTCCTTTCACCCAACTATCAGAAATTAGAGCAGACTTTGGCTCTGATGAGAGCATAAGAGATGAGCGTGGAATTTCACCATTCTGGTCACATTATTCATAATGTTTCATCTTAACCAGAGCTGATGTTGATCATTTCATCTTCAGAGATACAAAGATGTCGCATTGGCAACTTTTTTAGGACATAATGTATGATAAACAGAACAAAGAAGAGGATCTGAGTTGAGTGTGTGCGTTTGATATATATATATATATATATATAGAGAGAGAGAGAGAGAGAGAGAGAGAGAGAGAGAGAGAGAGAGAGATGACCACAATTCTTAATGACTCAGATTTTCTATACACAAACGATTATACTTATTCATCAGGAACTAACCAACTCGTAACTATGAAAGCTGCACAGTTCGGAAACTAGATGGAACGAAATAGTCAATTTGACAAGCGACCAACCACGCATTTAGAATTGGCAATGGTAAGATTGTCTATACCTACCTATCTGATCATGAAAGGAACGTCGGGATGCAATAAGTACTGCAAACAGATCCAGAAAGAAAGATTGTCTGAACTGGTTTCCTTTCCGATGGACAAGGAAAATGGGCAAGAGGAGAAAATCAGGTGTGGTTGCCGGAGATAGAATAGTAGATGAGATGACATACAGTGAAGACCTCAAGGATTTGTTGATCAGATACTTTACCAGCCAAAGGATTCAGATGTCTCTGAGAACTTCGACTTCAAGGCCACCCCTCAATTGGCTTTGTGAGCGTGACGGGCAGCATGGGACCGTTAATAGTTAGTGCAGAGAACATGTGGTATCAGTTTTTTAGGTCTTTGGTAAGTGCAGCAACCTAATGCGAGGAATGTGTGATTCATTGACGCGGTGGCCAAAGACCTTGCAAACCTACCCTGCATGTTCTTTGCACTAACTATTAAAAGTCCTGAGAGTTTTGTGGTTCTCTCAAAACTCTGCTCCATTGGTTCTGCTTGCACCACTGGGTTCTGCTTGCACCACTGCAACTCTATCTAGTTCGTCGAAGGCTAGGTGAATTCGCCACTAAGGAATTCCACAGCAACTCTCTGAAATTCTTTTGATAATCTAACTTGCTCTGATCTTATGAGAAGATCTATGCATATCACTGCCTCGTCTGCATCTACACTAATGAAAATCTAGCCCGTACGGCACATCTCTTTTAACTTTTGAACACAGGAACTGTTGGTTTCACTTCTTTTGGACTCCTGGGTTAGTTAAATTTTTACATCTACTGCTTCTGGCCGGGATGTGTTAGATGTGATGCATTGAAGTACTTAAATGCAGTGACTCTTTAACTCGTTAGAAGAGTTATCCAAATATTCGCATGAAATAAACCTTTTATGCAACCTACAATTTATTCGACACAAATTAGTTGTCAAAAGACCCCACACGCTCAACAAAATTGTGATTGCTTCATAATCTTCATTCCTTCTGGCTTTAAGTTAAATGATGAAAAAACAATTATAAATTGATAATTATAGAGGATTTTTTTTTTTATCCTACTTGACTTTATTACAGGACACCTATGTTAATCCACAACCATTGGTTGACAGAGTGAGAGTCTACCAAGTGAGTTGAGAGAAACACAGAGATGGCTTCCAAATTTTCAATCTCACTAGCATTCCCATGTTCTATCATTTTGAATCTTGTGGTTGGCATCCATGCCTGTGGATTTACTATCTACTGGGATCAGAATGGTAATGAAAGCACTTTAGCTAACGCCCGTGCCTCCAAAAATTATAACTTTGTGAACCTAGCTTTTCAATCTATCTTCGGCAATGGCAGACTCCTATGATCAACCTCGCCAGCCACTGCAATCCTTATGGTGGAAGATGCACCAGCTGAGCTCCAAAATCAAGTTTGCCAAGCTAGGGGAATCGAGGTGATGCTCTTGATCGGAGGAGGCGTGGGAAGTTACTGTCTCACTTTTACCAAGGATGCTAGACAGGTCACGACTTATCTATAGGACAACTTCCTAGGAAGGCAGTTGTCATCTCGGTTGTTCGGGGACGTGATGCTCAATAGCATCGAATTTTGATATCGAAGGAGGCACAACATAGCATTGGGATGATTTGGCTAGGCACTTCTCTGGATATAGTAGTAGAAGAAGGTTTACTTGACTGTAGCCCCTCAGTGTCCTTATCTGGACACTTGGGTTGGAGATGCCCTTCAAACAGGATTGTTCAACTACACTAGGTGTAGTTTTACAACAATCCTCAGTGCAAATAAATACCATTCTGGGAACAAGGTAATATCCAAGATGCATGGAGCAATGGACTTCAAATCCTGTCGGCAAAATCTTCTTGATTGCCCGCGGCTCCGAATGTAGTTAACAATGGTCCTATTCCCACACTAGATCTTACTTTTACTGGACTGCCAACCATCAAAGGATTTGCCAACCATGGGGGCCAACCATTGGGGCGTGATTCCCAAATTGTTTAAACCGGTCCGGGAATAGGGTCTGAGTGATTACCCACCCGAAACCGGTCCAACTATTACAATTTTTTTTTTTTCTGATTTCTATTTTTACTCTCGAACACATATATTTTTCCTCTTGGCTCTCTCAAACACGCATAGCACTTTCATCTTCCTCACTTGCTTCCCTCCCTCAAGGACTGTTTGTCGCCACTAAATTCTTATGTTCACATGGATTGGCTCGCTTAATTTTTCTTTTGTATAAAGAGTTATGCTTGAATAAATCTAAAAAATCTCATTTAGACCCATGTTTGAATTCACATATTTTAATTTTTAGCCATATCAAATTTATTTTGAAATGATGTATATCACAATGATTATTTAATGATTTTCCGCTTATTAATATAAAATTCAAAGTCATATAGACACTACAAACTTGCATGACCTCTACAAAAATTCGCAATCTTAAGTTAATTTACTTTTTTTTGTCACCTTTTGGTGTTTATTCTAAAAATCTCATGTAATCACATAAATTTTTCCATATCAAATTTATTTTGAATGGTATCACGATGATTATTTAATGATTCAAGGAAAGCCCTTGGCAAACTTGGTTATCTTTTGAATCTTAAGTTAATTTACTTTTTTGAGGGTCACTTGTAACAAAAGAAAGGTAAAACACCAAATTGATATATTTGTCACGTGTTATCCAACATGACAATTTGACGATAAAAGTTAATAGAAATTAACATATAGTCAATTTGTCACTTATGTACTAATTTGTAATTTTTGGTTGTCAAAGAATTAGTTTTTGATCTATTTGTCACAAATCAATTGAAGGTTTTTTGTGATATTAACTCAAATGTATATGATTTATATATAAATAAGTGGATTGTGGAGATAATTTTGTCTTTCAGCCCAACCAAAAAAAAAAAAAAATTAGCAGCAATAAAGCAAATGTTTGGATTTTCTTTAAAAAAAACACTAATTTGTGGCTTTGACCAATGCTGGCGCCTGCTTTCAAGTGTTCCATAGTAAAGGAAAAAACGTGAACTTTGCCCAACTCAGACATCCGTCAAGCTGTCATTCATTCTTACCGCGAAAAAGATGACATGGCATCCTACGTGGACTGTGCACTCGCGGAGGTTGCTGACGTGCACATTGGGGGCTTGATACGGCATTGGTTCGTCAGGGCTCTCGATTGAAACCGGGACGCGCGCTGCTGGGATCTCGGAGACGACGCCGTTTGGTCGAGCTACAATATAGCGACGAAGGAGAGAGACGTGGTCACTAGAATTTGGGGTTAAAAATTAGGGCTCTGGAGATTTCTCATATTGGGGACGAAACAAAACGAGGGTTCTTGAGCAAATCAACAGGCAATGTTGTCGATGGGAAGCAGCAATAGCGGTGACAAGGCTTTGAAAAGCTTCACCTTTTAGGGAAGAAAACATGTCCCGCAAGCATCAGATGCAAGCTGGGCTGCACACTTGGTGAACACCAAAGAATCTCTCGAGGAGGTTCTACTGCTGTTCGTTTTGGAGGGACGTGCAGTCTCAATTAGTTGAAAGCAACTGAGTTGATTGGGTTCGATTTTACTTTCGGTTTTTTTTTCCCAATTGGGCAAGATATATGTTCAGTAGCTGTGTTGAGAGTATCAATTTGGATTGATCAGTGTTGAAAGTTCAATGTTCGCTATCGATTTGGATTTCTAAAGTTTAGGCTCGTTATGAAATTTGACGGTTGGGTGCTTCTTTAAATGGGTTGGCCTCCAATCGACGAATGATGATGAAGTTTGTGGAGGAAATCTGGAAAGAAATGAGCAAAGAATGGCCATTCTGCATAGGCGAATACTGCGCAAGAAAGATGAGCTCAGGGTAGCAGGGATTAACAACTTGGACTAAAGCTTGTAGATGGAAATGGAAATTGCGAGAGTGCAAGCGAAGGAGAAGATTCAAGTGAGGGTTATAATTAGCATTGATGGGAGTGTTGATTGTGTTGACAATGTCGAAGGTCGATAGGAGGCTTCGATCTTACTTGTCCTGAATGGTGCTAGTAGGCAATTCAACGTTCACTGTTGCAGGGACTTGTTTGAAGCTTTTTGTGCAAGGTGCAAATGTAACCAATGAATTGGGGGAAGATGGCGAATGTAACCTTGGTTTTGGAGTTGCTAGTAACATGAATGTCTGAGATGAGTGTAATCTCAATTGACCAAGAGAAATGGCCAAGTCTAAAACCATAACCTGATCGAGAGAAATGCACCGATTACAAGCATGCAGGATTCACTGAGTTGTAGAGGGCTAAAAGCATAATCTATCCATAATTTGGCCATGAAAGATCTAACGCACGCAGCCACAATCTGGCCACTCAATGAATCTAGCAAGCTTGCAAGATTGAATATTGCATTGCTTTTAAGAGTCAAGCTGCAAATAATGAACAGGGGGCAACAAATGCAAATCTGAAAAATTCCATTCATTAAGGTTAAAAGAAACACATTTTTACACGGTTTATGGTTTGCTGCAGTGGAACGAGAATTTCACTGCACCATCTAAACACGTTAACCAAATCCTTTACGATGTTTCCATGCAATAGCTAAATAAAAAAGAAAAGGAAAAAGACATATCAGCGACACCAGCAGCAACACATAGCATCACGGTTGATCTTCTTGGCCCACAACTGAGGCTACTCAGCTTGATGATCAATTACAAATTGCAAACTCTTGATTTCTTGGAGGTCTTGAAATCTTACCAAAGAAAAACCCATAACCGTTAGCTGCCAGTCACACTCAAGAAACTGCTATTTAGTGCTGAAAGTTATATCGAGTCCACATCTCTTTCCTATTATAATTAAAGTAGTTGTTGTTACCATTGGTCGGAAAGATCTCTAATAACGGTTACACTCATTCATCTAGCATACAAATCTTGACACGGTTTACAAAGAACAAAGTTTTTTTTTTTTTTTTTTGGGTAAATCATGGATCCGATACTTGTTTACATGCAAGGTTGATCATTGGATGCGAGCAAAAGAGGTCTTCAAAAATGCGAGTGAGATATGATGCCAGATACTTTGTTTTGTAGGCATCACAGGGTCTTGCTTTGAAATGCTTGAAGGACTAGTAAGGAAGAAGAAAGAAATTCAGTTGGCTTAGGCATGGAGCACCAAAAGATGAAAGGCTTCATAAATAGGTAAATATCTGGTCATGCTCATTATTATTGTGGATAGACTTACATAAATAAATAGTTAAATATTTAGTCATGCTCATTATTGCTGTGGATTGAGTTGCACTATTTGCATTTTATACATTCCCATAATAAGAAATATTATAAATGGCAAGATTTGGTAGAATTGGTTTTTTTCTAGAGGCGCACTCATGTACACCCTCTTGTGATTTTCTTAACTATTTGAGAAAATAAAAATCTGGACTGTTAGATTGTTGATGGTTGCGATGAATGGAAACACTAATGGCAATTTCATGATATGAAAAATACCTATTGCATGTGTCTACTAAATTCCTATAGTATATCGATAAACCACTATTTACTGCTGAACGTTATAGTTAGACATATGATGCTCACATCCCTTTCCTATTATAAATTAAAGTAGTTGCACTTACCATTGATTGGAAAGATCTCCAAAGACAATTAAACTCATTCTTTAGCACTCATATTGCCCGATATGTCTCAATATGAGAGAATTAACAATAAAAGAGCAAGCAAAGAAATAGATGCGGAGATATAAATTTGTCTATATAATTCACTGTTAGGTAATCATAAGCGTTGCACGTAGAAATTATGTTTTCCATATATAATGACTGTTTATTCAATATATATTAAAACATTTAGTTTTATTGAATGTCAATATGAGAAGAAGCAACTCTTATATGAATGGAAACATTACTCTCTAATAAATATCACCCTTAACAAGAAGAAAGACCCAACTATATCGGTCAACTTTGAAACACATTATTTATAATAACAAAAGAACAAGATATATAGACTGGAAAGTCATAAATGGATTTCAAACATTATATCTCATGGTTATTTCATCTATCCAAAAGATGAAGGTAAATTTCAAAGAACATTGGAAACACATTAACGTTTCTAATTTCAACGTTTAAAAAAAAAATCTTAATATTGAGCTTGTATTGATAATTTAAATCGAGCAATGTCAAAATTTTAATCAATATTATTCCATAGAAAAGATATATTCCTCCGACGTAGTCATATCATATGCCTATGTCACTCTTCAATAATGATAATGAATGGAGAAGGCCTCACTTGTGCTAATGATCTTGTTGCTACACAAGCATCCTTTCCTGGAGCTATAATTCCTCGCTGTGGAATTGCATATTATGTTTCGTGATAGATTAGATATTCCTGTAAAGTCAAATTGAAATCTTAAAAGGGACAGGAACAATAAGATGGATTGGCATAAAAATGAGCATGTTTTCCTTCAAGTATTCCTAAACACAGTTTTATCTCTGTGGCTAGCAAGTCGAAATAGGCTTGCCTAAAGCAGTGGAATGCTGAAGCACGGTTATCTCGTTTATGCTTCTATAGTTTTCTGCGGTTGCATTCTTGAATCAAGCGATGTGTTTTAATTGCCTATTAGCAAGCAGATCTGGCAGGGAAAGCCTTCCTTCTTTGCTCTTGAAGTTGGCTTGGAAAGCAAATGCAGACCATGTTTGAATTTCTGACACTACTAAGTCTCACAATACATCCATTACTCGTTCAGGTGAGTTTGGCTGGCTCCTGTCTGTGATATTAAGAGGAAGAGAGTGACATGTCATTTAAACGAGTCTTGTGTATTAGATGGGGCATTTCCATGTAATCCATTCTGATGCCACTTTTCGGGTATCCAAGTAGGAAATAGCCATCCAACTTCCTTTGGATGAACTAAGAAACTTATTAAAAGAAAAAGAGAACCAAGTACTAACAGAAAGGAAAATGACTTCATCTTCTTCATCATAATTATCTATATCAAGCTCCCTCAAACTATCAGTTATATCATCAAAACCAGATCAAACTTTTGTTGTTTTGGAACTTCCCTAGCACAGGGGCGGCAGATAATGCAGTGGAAACTTCATCAGCTTTTTCAAGAGCAACCGCATCCATGTTTTCCATCATCCTCCTCACCATCAGTATCTCCACTGCATGGATATCATGCACGAGCCATAACTGCAGAATATTTGCAATTACTGTTTCTCTCTCAACAATTTCACTTAAGCAAACAAAGCTGTCTTTCTGAAGTAAGCTCCTCAACATACATTGGACAGCAGCATCGAGCCAGAAGGAAAGAGAATGCAAAGGCTATCCCCATAAACTCTATCATAGTAATTTTTACCCCGGTGCTCTTGGAAATATATGATGTTCTTACATGCCCAAACAGGCTGAATATTATTCTATCTTAATTAACTAATAGAATATACATAAACAGCTTTATTGGGTACTCCTTGCTAATCGCTAGTACTTCAATTCCACTGCAGTGTTCTTGGTCACTGATTCAGCCTCATTTCACTGAACACAAAACGAGAATGACAGTCCACCTTAAAGGACAGCATTGATCTAAACAGATGGTTCAAGAACTTCACCTGAAATACATGGGCCAAACCTTACATTAGTCATTAGCACCAACGCACCTTCAACTCTAAAAAGAGAGACCTTTTTTTACCTTCTTTCCAAAACTCCACTCGTCAAAATCTCTTGAACTTCCTCCTTGGAAGGCGGTTTGGCCACCTTGGAGACTGCCTTGAAGCTCCTATAGGGATCCAAGATATCACCAATTTCATCCCTTCAAAAGACAAATGACCTCAATTCTATAAATGGAGCACCTTCCAAAATCACCTGACTCCAATACCTCAGCAATCAATGATGAGTACAGAAACCAAATGGAGCACACAGTTCAAATGGAGTGCCTCGTTGGCTTGTGGGTCAACAAGAACGAGACCAGCATTCCACCACTGAAGAGCCAGATGTGGAGTTCAGAGAACAAGAGCCGAGAGGCAAAGGTTTCAAATGCCACAAGGGATTTAGTCTATGTGGCTGGCAAAGGTTGTAGTAAACTGGGCGGATGTCAAACCGGTCTCTACACCGGTCGGCCCTGAGCAAATGGCAAGGAGTTGAGAGAAGAGACTTAGTGGGGACAAGTGGAAATAACGCTGAAAAATAAAAATCTGACACTCACGATTAAGCATGCTTGAGTTCGATATTCATTGAGGTTCATTTGAGTTAAAATTCACTTGGGATATCAAATAAAGGAGTTTCTTAGTTTATTCAATAAAAAGAGACTACTGAGATGGTATTGAGTGCTGCGGGTGAACATATCTCTTGGCTCAGCCTCTCTTCAGGCCAAGCTTTTTCCTGAAAAGTATCAACAGACAAAGCTGTGGCGAGACCTTGTAGAGAGAAATCATGAGGAAAACTAGAAATATACTCCAGGATCTGCTGCTCCATACAAGCCATGATCTGGGACGTTCAACCCTGAATCGAACAACATTGTGGAAAATTGTAAACCCTCTTCCAGGTCCAAAGACCATGATTACGCCAGAAAAGACCAGAAAAATAAATCAAAATTTACACTCAAACAAGAATCAACGTCAGATCATGCTGCCGCTCATGCTCACATGACCAGTCATGGGGTGGCGTCAGAGTCAAAGTTCTCAACTGCATTGGAATCCTTTGGCTAGTATAGTATCTGATCAAACATATCCTTTAAGTTTTTGCTGGAAGTCATCTCCTCCAATATTCTGTCTTCAGCAACCATGCTGGACATTCTTCCATCACCAATTTCCTTGTCAGCTGGGGAGAAAAACAGCTTGGACAATCTCTCTTTCTCCATCTGTTGGCTGAACTAGTTACATTCCGCAGTTCCTTTCATGATCAGATGGTAGGTATATACTACCTCCTCCTGGCCAATTCTGAATGCGTGGCTGATTGCTTGCCTCTCGACTGAAGGATTCCAAACCACGTCAAGCAAGACAACTCTCGATGCTCTGACTAGACTTCTTCCCTCAGAGCGAGCCTTAGTTGAACCTAACATTACTCTTGCTTGGCTCTGTGGGTTGTTGAATTTCCCAGTCAAACGCTGACGTTCCCTCAGATTGAGGCTCCCATGCATGTGTAGAAGCTCTTTTCCTTGGAAGGACCACTGGAAAGTCAATCTCAGTTGGTCACTGATCAAGGACAATGGCTCTTTGTATTGGCTGAAAACCAGAACCTTCTTGCTGAGTGCTTCGCTGAGCCGAATTAACTCCACTAGGAACCTCGTCTTTATCCCGGCATCTGCATTAGTCTTCAGATTTTCAAGCTTCTGATGCTTATGACAGATGACAGGTTTTTCATTCACATATGCATTGCAGCTTAGGATCAGAGAAGGGTGAATGCAGGCCAAAAACAGCTTGAACTCATACTCAAACGTGCTTTGAGATCTTTGAATGTTCTCAACTATCTTCTTCTGCCTATCCCCTGCATTTAACACCACTATGCACTCTTTTATACCAGGAAGATTCTCTTTAAGAATGCTCCCTTTGTGAACATGAACAAACGGAGCCATGATAGACCGGAGATTCACAATGCATCATCAGCCACTTTGTCATGTGGCTGAACAGGGGAATTGATATCATCTGTTTTAGCTCTTTTCCACTGTGTTGTTCTTGTCTGGCAGAATTTCTTGAGACTCAGGGGGAGTTCGTTGGCAGTTGTGGGTCTCACTAAGCACAAGGTGTTATAGAGCTCTAGAAAGTTATTCTGGAAAGGTGCCCGAGAGGATGATCCTCTTCTCAGTCCAAAGTTTCAGCAGAAGATTCCAAATGCTGCTCCTCTGGTTTCGCGGCGTGTGCCCTTCATCAAGAACCACTCCACCCGGAAAATTGAGAAGAATCTTTCTCATCTCTTCATCTTTCTTTTCTATCTTTGCCTTCTTCACTGGATCCTTTGTGCCTTTCCTGTTCTGTACCGCAAGGTTCTCATACAGATTGTAACTTATGCCTATTATGCTGCTGCTCTTACTCCAGGAATAGACCTTGATAATCCGCATCACATCACTACATTGCTTGAGGTGGCCATTTGCCTCCACCATTCGCACAGCTTCTGGATTTTCTGCCCCGGAGAACTGCGGATTATTCAAGTTGTGGAATGAAATGCTGGTGTCCCATTTCTTGTTCCACTTCCTGAACTCTTCTTCCCAAATGAGAAGCAAGCTCGCAGGAGCAATAACCACAGGGCGGGAATTGGGGAAGAGTCCGAGGTATGTATGCAGAAAAAGTATGGTCAAGCAAGTTTTTCCTGTGCCTGGAGCGTGAGATATGATGCACCCACCAACGTCGTTAGGCTCAGAGTTGGACAGGTCTTTTAGATCAGTAGACCCTGCTGCATTCTTCCACATAAACTCAAAGCCCTCTAGCTCGTGCAGATACATTTTACTCCTGTCACAGGGGATGAGATCCAAAAAAGAGCCGCTCTGATGAGAGAGTTTGTCAGAGTCATCTCCAGAAGGCTGAAGACAATCCTCTTCAAACAAAGACAGATTCCCTCTGTTGAGTGACGTTTTTGTGCCTGACGTTTCGATGGAGAATTTACCCTACAGAATAAAAGGCAGACAAAAAAAGAATAATAAGGAAACAATAGTTTTTCAAAAATCCTAGAGCATAGACATTCATTGAGGATGGCGGTGAGTGAAACAGTTAATCTAGGGAAGTGACAGTTGGTAACATAACAAGGCCAACTGTGAAGTGTGGACGGTATTTTGAGATGATTTGTAACAGTAAAAGCCACAGTACTTGGTAACCCAACAGAACTCACAAAAGATGGTAGAAATGGTGGCAAGACATATTTTATCTCTAGCACTATCTGATCACAGACGAGGCAAATCAAACCAGTTTCCTTGTCGCAAATGAGCTCATGCTTTCCTCCTGGACAAAGGGTGGCTCAACTTGTTTCAGTTTCCTCCTGAAGAGAATCACAAGAATGCTCTTAGAACAACTAAATACGCAAGAAATCTCTAATGAAATTATGCTGCCAGTCTTATTTGCTACTTTCCTATGGCTATTTGTCCTAGAAAAGGACCAGTTGCAATTGCAAGAAAATTATATTTTTGTTTATGCTCTAGCAGAGTAACTGGAAATTATTTCCAAACTAAGAAAATGGCAATGTCAATGCAGAACAGCAAAATAAAAGCAATAAATATGACAATAATAGGAGTAGATTGTGTTATGCATTACTCCAAGTCTCATTAGGCATAAAAAAGGTAAATGGGATCAAGCTAAGACAGCTGGAAACAAATTATGCGAGATTACGGACCACTTCAGATTGATCCTTTAATTCGAATTGTGGCGGAATCATTCAACTTTCTTAGCTACTGAGTTTGGTAGTCTCAAATATTTAAACCATGTGTGCATTGAGGATCAACTATCAAGTAAATAAGAAACTTAGTTTTCATTTTTCTCATGGCTTCTTCTGTTTCTCATCCTCTTCTTATGTTTTGCTTCTCATAAGTTCTCTTCTTGGAAAGTTTCCACAGTGACATCTTTGAATTTAAATGGCTCAAAAAGAGACGGTACAATACAGCACAACCAAATGACGTCAAGTTCATATGGCTTACTATGAAAGGGTATTACTTCATTTTCCATAGACCAAGGAAGAATGTAATAATCATCAAATAAGAGCATCCACAAATAGGATTCGAATGATACACACATCAACATCAACAATGGAAAAGGAAGGCAGAAATAGACACAGCTCACACTTTTTAACTCTGCAAAAGCAAGAGATGAGAATCTGGGAGTTGCAAGACAAAGAGAGGTTGTTATTTTCTAATTTAAAGAATGAAATCACATGATCTCTAATCTATAAAATTCTCTTAGGCAATAATTAATTTAATCAAGCCACACTTTGACATTTGCAAACACAGCAAGAAAGTTCCTATATGCAGAGCTGTGACCTTATGCTACACATTTTTCATCACAAGAGCGATGAAAAAAAATCTGAACAAAAGGATCAATCACTTCAATAGTTACCAATCAGGTATGGAACTCATGATGGGCTGATCACAGCACAACCAAATTGGAAAATATTGTCAGTTGTCTTATACAGACTTTTTTTGTTCATTTTGAGGTGAGCTCAGCTGTAGTATTTCTCACTCAATCATTAACACGAACTTATTTTGACATGGTGACTTCAAAGGACCATCTTCCCGATAAACAAAGTAATGTACATGTGCTTAAACAACCAATTCACTTCTATGACAATTTGATTTGCTTTGGTACCTAAAAAAAATATTTGATAATACACAGAAAACTCAGGGCAGATCAGCATTCAGCAGATAAGATTAAATCTATATTTGGTCTGTTTTTTAGAAAACCTACTCATTTTTTATGTGCCTTTAGGTTGCTAGCTGGTGTCATGAAACTTACCAGGGGTCTGGAAGAACCAATTTCACCTGCTCTAAGATAAAATTCCATTTCGCTCCACATCTTATCCATCTCCTTCTCTGATTCAGATTTTGGTGCCGGTTCTGGTTCCTACTCTCCCCAGAAGAACTTCACAGGAAGCAGAGGCACTTCCACCCGTGGCTCTATCCTACTTGCAATCTCCCATACAACTTCCTTCTGACCGGCATCATCTTTGTTATCTCTGAATTTCTGAGCAGAACGTTTAAAATATTTGAGTTCTTTCGAACTACCGGATCTCTCCCAGCGAATATGATAGTCGCTGGTGCCCCTACAATCTCTCTCACTTTTGCTTGATGCACCCCGACACCCTCTTCATCTGAATTAGTCACGATTTGACCTAATTTCTTCAGCTCGTACATATTATTTGAGCAGTCTCTTTTGATGTCGCTGGCTGTTGTGCCAAAAGTCCCGAACCCCTGGGCTTTCACAGCACAGTCACCAGCAAACTGTTTCTCCTTCTCACTTTCCTCCTGTATATCATCTTGAAGAATCTCATCCTTCCCCCATATGCAATCGGTGAGTTTGGATAACGTATCTTCCTTGATTCACAAGCTCTCTCCCTCCTAGTTCTTGTTTCCCAATTGCCCCTACAATCATTCCTCACAGCCTCCTCGTTACTTTTGCAATGGTGGCCTAGAGAACTATCCACAGCATCTGTGTCGGCCACCTTGCATGGTTTGCTCAAGGTTCCACTGGCTGTTCTCAGTTGCATCACGGGTTCAGCACCACTTCTTATTCCTGTGGCCTGCTCCCCGAGCAACTTGATTACCTTTCTCTTTTCCTCCATAGTACCATCAGTGGCCGACTCTTGCTCTTTCTCGGCACCTTTGTTCACAAATGCTTTCTCGCTGCTGTCATTTGGTTGGTGTTAGCAAGAATGAGACCATCAAAACAAGAATTCGGAAAGGAATAGGAGTAAAGAATTGGAAGTAGGAAATGGTAATTCACAACGAATCATCACATTTGATAAATCTATTCAAAATATGACAAGATGGGTATTCCAAAATCAAAGACCTAATAAAAGTGTTCTTTGATTATTCGTACCAATCTAAGTGGCAAAACAACGATTAAAAAAAAAAAACCTTAGATATGTGTAGAGGTGAGCACAGTTCCCGAGTAGAACCGGGAACCGGAGAACCGAACCGGAGGTTTCGGTTCGGTTCCCGGTTCTTAAAAGACCGGTTCCGGTTCCCAATTCCTTTTTTCCGGGAACCGAAACCGGTTGCGGAACCGGAATCGGAACCGATTTCGGAATCGGTTTTGGAACCGATTAAGGCCCCCTCCCCGCTCGGCTGATGGTCAATATATGCGCCCAACAATCCCATCTTCAACAGCCACAGGAAGCTTTACATAATGACCTTGAATGTGTTTTTTCGGGCACTCTCTTGCAAATAATCAACTACAATTTTACAAGTAGTTTCATTGGGTAGGATTAGGGTTTGCTTCTTTGCCCAGATTTAGCCCTAATTTGTCGATACGGGGAAAATCATCCATAAAGCCCTAAAATTATTATATTTTAACCAATTCACTCTTGAATATTTTAATTATATCAATTGAGTTATAAATCTTTTTTATACTAATTGAATCCATCAATTAATTTTAATTGGATATCACTAGCGTGGACACCAATAATACCACGTAGGACAGCCTACAATTGACATGGATAATTTTTTTATATATTTTTGTAAGAAGTAAGATTTATTTTTTTTCTTTTTATTCTACCAAGTCTAGCGAGGGTCGACCACCCTCACCAACCATAGATAAGGGCCTCGCATGTGACATTCGGGTTTTCACTTGATGGAATCATGAGCCTTAAGCGACTAGCAATCATCGCCACGCTACCAAGCTCGTCACTAGATCATGCCATTGGCGCCACCACCACCATGTCATCTAGTCGCTATGCCTCACCACACCACTGCAAGGACTTGTCACCTTAGCTTGTCCCCGTCACCAACTGCGACACCTCAGCCAACCACTCGACTCCACCGAGCCATCGTCACCTCAATGCCACCATTGACGCCAATCGTCGACGCCGCTCACGCGAACCTTCGCCGCTCGATGCCCTTCGCTGTCGTGCTCTACCTCTGCCCGTCGTTGACGCCGCTATAGAGTGTGTACGTACGTTATAGTTCAAATCTAAAAATGAAAAAAAAAAAAAAAAAAAAAAAAAAAAAAAAAAAAAAAACATATTAGAACTTGGAACTGACCCTAAAACCTGTGACATGGTAGGTTCCAGGTTCTTAGTTTTAACGGGTAGTTCCAAGTTCCAAAAATTGAGGAACCTGTACCTGAGGGTAGGTTCCAGATTCTAAACGGAATCGAACCGGAACCTAGAATTGCTCACCCTAGATATGTGGATCCAATAATCTAGAATGAGTCACTTATACTAATCCATAGGGTACTTCTATAAATGTCTAAAAACTGCATTGATCCTAATTTTTATAAAACGTCAATGTGTATTGTTAATTGTAAAAGATTTAATATTATGTCGACATTATGACAATAGATTATGGCATCATCATGTCAATAAAAGTTAGGAATTGAAAATGTCAGTGAAGGTTGGAGATCCAGGGAGTGTACATAAGTGAAACTAAAACACACCTTTACTGCTTTGTGTATGAGATCTCGAACTAAAGTTTTTTTTTTTTGGTCGGTGAACTAAAGTTTTGGATGCTAGTGGAATTATACTTAGCATGAAATAGGATATAATCGTAAAATGAACACATATGCTGTGGAGTTCATGATCATTTTCATTGATAATGAAAGGAATTTAGGGTATTCGAGATATTAATTTCTAGAGGGAAGAGCAAATGGTATGGCTTTACTATTGCTTGACATATGCACTCTTTATAACGTACACATATAATGGACAAGTCTATTCAAGGGTTCAGTTTCAGGCCTCTTCGTCGCCAGTACTCTCTATTAGCACTTGAATTTCAGGTGACTTATTAAGCATAAATTTTGGTTTTAAAACATAAAAAATAAATGAATGAAAAAAAAGGAGAGTCCAATTTGTGAGTAAGACTTTGGCTTGGTTCAGTATAAAAATAAGGGATAATAACATAAATGGTTCCTAAACTTTGATTTAATGTGGAATGTAGTCCCTAAATTTTTTAATTTATTCAATGTGGATCCTAAACTTATCCTAATATGTAATGTTGTCCTTAAAATTTTAATTTGTTCAATATAATCCTTTGACTTTTGGTACATGTTCAATTTAATCTCTGAATTATATGAAAATGTTTACTCTTGTTCTTTCATTAATTCAAGTTCAAATACAACATTAAACATTTTTACATAATCTATGGATTAAATTGAACATACATCAAAAGTTCATTAGACCACTTGAACAAATTAAAATCTAGAGACCACATCGCACATTAGGTTAAAGTTCAAAGACTAAATTAAACAAATTAAAGTTTACGGACTACGTTGTACATTGTGCCTAAATTCAAGAATCATTCCGAAGCCCTAGGTTTATTGTTGCACAGCCCAAGACAAATTCATCATCCGAGCCCACTGTGCTCAGCCCATTCCCTTCAAGCCCATCAGAATTGAATTCGCCGGGTCCACCCATTAATCTCAGTCAACGCTTTGAAACTCACCTGTAACTGAGTTCAGGAATGATCTTTATCTTTCGTTCAGGCCAAGAGGGTGAGAGAGAAACGGCGGTTTTTTCGATTACGGTTTGTGAAGGAGTTGGAGTCGCTTTTCCTCGCCGATTCAAACACCGTGCCATCACTACAGGGGACTTCCCCCGTCGCCCCTCCCCACGCCTTCAGCCATCTTTTCGCCGCCGTTTCTCGCCAATCCGAAGCCGTGCGCACCACCCTGTTTCCGAGACGACCGGGATCCCGAGGCGCGCTGACATCCAGTTTGAAGCTCTTCCGCAGTTTCCGATTTCGATTCTCTAACCCTTACCGCAGATCAGATATTGAATCCTCCGTTGACACGATCGATTGCTCACCATATGTTCGACACGAAATTCTTAAACTGAGTTTGTATTAGATTCGTGTCTCTGATGGTTGGATTATTTTGAGTGCGTATTGACTGCTGAGCACGATTTCACTGAAATTTCGCCGTTGCCGAGATTGAATCTGATCATATCCTTTTTGTTCAGTTTCCACCCTATGTTGGCGTGTCTTCCTGCTGCGTTCAATGTCGGTTGCCGGAGAGGTCGGAGAGGAGGTAATTCCAAAACGACAGCATCAATTCTAATCTCTGAATTCATTGGCGCCGGCTTGTTCATGGCGTTGCTTTTTATTTGTTCGTTTGATCATGCTGCGGCTGTGCGTATGAGTATCGAATGATTGGTAGTTGAGATGGTGGCGGATAGCGGCAGTCCTTCGTCGGCCGAAGGAAGCCGACAACAACGTACGGCTTGAACATTTATCTTGCTTGCATTTATTTAGAATAGATGAATAAGTATGTTAGATTTTGTGAATAAGGAGGAGAAAAAGATATGTGTGTGTGTATATATATACTCATACAAAAATAGAGAAAAAGAGAATGGAAAATGGCCTTGTTATAATTGAAAATGTACTTAGTGTGCGCTTCTAGTCCAAAAGGGGCTTGGTACGACATAATAAAAAATGGGCTTAGTATGGTAACATATTTGCGATTGAGTTTGGTGAGGTTAGGATTAAAGGGAGTGGTATAATAAGCCCATTTATGTCCCCGGCTCAGGTTTGCGAGTTCCCAGTACAGTTTATGTTCGGACCAAGCGCAGTCCGTGTCCTCTTTCTTAAAAAAATAGTAAATAATAACAAAGAATAGATTATAATAAGTGAAAAATGAATAAGAAATACAAAAAAATGTAATGAAAATGGAAACTGATTGTGCAGACCCTTTTTAAACGCAATAGGAAAATAAATATAAAGCCCATGAACAATTTTCCTTTTGCTTGGATGTAGTAAGTCCCATCTCTATATCGTCCGCTCATGCACTTTGCCTGCAACTACGTCATCCTGCTATTGGTTATTCGCCAATGTTGGCGTTGGCTATCCTCAGGATCACCTAAATCGACGTCACTAAGATCTTGCTTGCATTCTATAGTGGCGAATTCACCTCCTTTCTCAAAGTAGGCATTTTTTTCTTTTTTTTCTAATTTTTTGGCATCTTTATTTTTTTATTTGCCATCAATTCAATGTGAAAAAGACAAAAAATTGATGACAAATAAAAGAATAAAAATATGCTGCAAAATAGGAAAAAAAAAAAAGATGCTCCCCTCGGGGAAGGACGTGAGTTTGCGACAATATAATACATTGGACATCTCAGCAATGTGGACAGGGGTGATCAGGAGGTGGTGGCCAATCTCAACATAGGCTAATAAGCATATCAACAAGTTGTGGGTGAAGCCTACAAGCAGGCATCCTGCGAAAAAATATCGTACATGGCTCAAACTCAAGACATAAATTTAACAATTCTTTTGGTCGATTTCAATGGAGCAGAACAAGAGAGATTTCGATGGAGAACAATCTTTCATTTATATTTTTATTGAATATTGGCTTGAAAGTATCCTCATTTGGTGTAGTGGAGACTTATGTATGAATGTAAGTGCCTTGGTTGACATAGTCCATAATCATTTTGTATTTGAGCTCCTCAAGGAATGAGGTGAGTTTGCTACGATATAATACATTGGATATCTTAATAATGTGGACTGGGGTGATCAAGAGGGGTGGCCAATCCCATCGTGGGCTAATAAGCAGCTCAACAGGTTGCGTGTGAAGCCTAAGAGCAAACGTCCCACAAAAAAGAGACATTATTGTATGTGAGTCAAACTCGAGACATAAATTTAATAATTCTTTTGGTTGATTTCAATGGAGCGGAACAAGAGAGATTTTGATGGAGAATAATCTTTCATTTCTATTTTTACTGAAAATTGGGTTGAAATTATCCACGTTTGGTGTAGTGGAGACCATAGCACATCTATAACTTCACGGATGGCAATCGAGATTCTGAGATGAGGTCGCATGAAAATTCTTCAAGTTACATATTTGGTCTTGCTTCTTATTATGAATTGGCCATCAAGTGAACATCTTTGTGTTGAAAATTTGTCTGTGAGAGCAGGTGATAGAATTAATGCTAATAACTATGATCACTCAGCAACTAAAGGCACACATGATAACTATTATATTTCTATTCTAAAATTATCTTTCTGTTCCAATTTGGAACAAAAATCTATTTGATAATGTAATTTCATTTTTTTTAATAAATTTTTAGTTTAGAAATAGATTTGGAACAAAAATGAAAAGTAAAAATTTTTTACTTCTCTATTTTTATAACAAAATTGATAAATAAAAACTTTTCGCATTGCTCATCCCCTCTACTAGCTAGCCACAGTCTGCCGCCGCCTAGGAGGGAGATTTTGTGTTGTTATCAAACGCATATTTTTACTTAGAAATCCATGAATAGAAATACTATTTACATTCCAAAAATCAATTTCTGGCCAAAATAGTTATTATTCGTGCCCTAATGGGACAAGCTGTGAGCATGGAGCCGAAAGAAAAGCACAGCATATGCAAAGTTGGTCGGATCGAATAGAATGGTGCTGATATAATTCAAATGAAATTGAAAGACGATTAATATATAACACAGGCAATTTTAGGCCAATAACAAAAAAGCAACTTCTTGAGAAAGTTGAGATCTAATTCTAGAGTACTCCAATTTTTATTTGGTGACATATATCATATAATAATAACAATAATAATTATTATTATTATTATAAGAGAAGAAATATACATATAAATATGAAATCCATTGTAAAAATGACTAAAGAAAGGAAAACTTTTGGGGAATTTTCAAGCGGAAGAAACATCTTTTTCGATTTTAAGGAAAAGAAAATCTTATCGACCGACTCATTGTACATTACAATTAGAATTAGAAATTCTGTGTAAAAAAATTTCTTTCCTTGAGATCGGGGCTTTAGCATGTTTTTAATATAGATCAATAGTTTATTTCCAGATATATGAATATTCTATTTTCTTCAGTCCAGCTATTGGCATGTTATGGGGTGAAAAATATGAGAGATACTTTCACGGGGATCCATGAGTAATCCCAAGAAGAACTTAGGCGTAGGTTTCGTAATTTTAAAGTTCCAAGCAATTTCCAACGAATAAAACCACAATTCATGCTTAGAGGAGGGCCTGCACTACATTGTTCAGTTTCATCATTATTAGTTCTAATTAGCAGGGCAGATATGTCCCCTCAAACGGACTCACAATTGATCGAAGCAGCTCAGAGGCACATTGTCGATGAACTGAATGACTTGAGCAGAAGCAATGCACTCATCCTAGAGGAGACGGCTCTCCAAGGAGCCGGCCACACACCGTTGCACGTCGACTGTGTTGCAGTTCATTCGAATTTCGTCCCAGAGCTCCTCTATGTCGAAGTTTTGCTGGAGAAGTGAGTAATCGTCGTCTCTCACAGTGTTTTGCTTAATGTTGCGACTATATTTTGTGCAACCTAGGTTGTTATCCAATTAAATTATCGTTCCATGGATTAGAATAAGTGGGTAAGACATAAACTGTGAGCCGTGTGCAGAATACAGTTAAGAGGATGATAGCTGAATTGTGATCAACTTCAGCGAGGTGTTTCTTTACTGTTTGAAACATTCACTGTGCAAAGAGTTTTTCCAGCCATATATAGTCCCTGTTACATGAAGCCTCCAAGTCTAAACTACCTCTCTCTCTCTCTCTCTCTCTCTCTCTCTCTCTCTCTCTCTCTCTCTCTCTCTCTCTCTCAACCTAAATTGGTCTTTAAGAGTCCCTCGTACGCAAGTTCGTGCGATGAAAGAGTTGATTTAAGACCTTATTAATGCTAAACCAATTTAAACTGATCCCTTTTGCACCAATGTCGCTATGAAGGTACTGATTCATGAAGACACGGAAGGTTACTTCCGATTCTGTGGTTCAAGCCTAAAGAGATGAAATCAACAGTAATGACAAGCTTTCTTTGAACTTGCCTTTCACTTTTGATTTTTTGATTTTGACCTTCGCATTTTGACTCTTTTCTATTGTAAATGAAACCTCTAAATTATTTCGTATGTTGAATAGTTAACGGGCTATTACGTTCTTTTCTTTTTCTTTTTTTTTCCCCTTGCTTTTCAACACAATACTACTGCAGTGGTGAAAAAGGACAACACGTAAATGCCTGGAAAGCAACAAATAAGCCCGCGTAGGGGAAGAATCCTAGAAGTGAAGAGGGAAAGGCCCACTTGGAGCAGTGAATGGAATGATCATTCACCTGATAACGCCAAGAAGACAACGGCTCAGCACCTTGCTAAGTCCAGGTCAATTAATCTGTTTATTTTCCTTAGAGGCCAATAGGAGTAATGGGATGAAGATGATTGGACATGGAAAAGTCTAGGGCAAAAACAATTGAAGCAACAACAAACTAGTGAGCTGGTTATGACACATCTTATCAAGATATATATCCATTTATATATATGATAAACAGTAAATTGATTATAGAATCAGAGTTTTAAAATCCAACAAATATGATATTTATACCTCTCCAAATTCAACTATTTAAACCTCAACAATTACCATTTCTAAGATATCCATCTATCTTAACTCATGCCCAAATCTAATCACCAAGAGTTCCTTGCTAATAACACTTTCGTCTTACTTGTTGCCAACTAAAAGGCTTGAAAAGATACGAGATGAGTGGTGTAAGCAATTACCACTCAGTAAATAAATACATATCTATTCTAAGTAGATCAAATACCCACTATACATATTTGCAAGAGCAATACCATAAACTTAATATCTCATATCTAATACATAATATATGTACAATTTCAAAAATGAGATTTCTTATATTTTGTCAGAGTCATAGTGAAATACGGTCAAAGTGAATAGTTCAATACCGATAAAGTGAATGGTAAAATATAGTCATATCCATTTAAGCAACCACAAAAAAAAAAAAATCAATGATAAAAATCAATGATTTAATCTCAAATCACCCATCAATAGTCTATTTCATTAATCAATCTCTTGCTCCAACGTACATCAATGCTTCATTCCATTGAATGATTTCAATTACATATCAATAGTACGTTCCACTTATCAATCCTATACTCAATATTTAACCATAGTCATAGCACAACGTCTCATGACAAAGGCGACCAAGATTTGTCCCCTTGGTTTGGTCATTCAACCTATACTATGATTGGCTTGGCACAAAAAGATTTCTTGAAACTAATATGCAAACTCAGAAATCCCTCATCGGGTTCATGGTGATAACAAAACAAATCTAGAATTTGTATCTTAATTTTTTCCCAAATTATAATATGACTTGTTGCAACAAAATGCCTTTCATTAATCAATTTCACAAATCAATACATATAATTTTTTTTGCAATCGCTTTCATAAAGCATTTCTCAAATCATCTTTCCAAGTAATCAACGCATAAACTATTTCAACAAATGCATGATCGTGCCATTTATGAATAATAACAAAGGTAGTAACGGTCGATCCAGATTTCACATGACAAGTATACTTCAAACAACACTTCTTCTTCTTTTTTAATAAATATCATGGTGTGACATGAATTTCATAATCCACATTTTATAATCTCTAACATTTTCAAGACATGAATTTATAAATTCAAAGAAATAAATAAGGATCAATCACTAAAAAAAACCAAAGCAAAAGACGAAGACTCTTTGTTTAAAGGGGGACGTAGCTTCCTATACTTTTCGCTCTTTGTTTCACGACCGTCTCCCTCTCTTACTCTTATTTTTCTTCTCGTCGTCTTGCTTTTATACTCTCGTTTCCTCTCGCTTTTACGAAGGCTCTCTCTCTCTTTTTTATTTCCCCCTCTTTTCTCCCTCCTTCACTCCTCTTTGTTTTCTTCTCCATCTCTCCTTCACCCTCGCGGCTCTACTTCGCTCTCCCTTTTCCTCTCTTTTCCTCTTTTCTTCCCGGTCCCCTCCTTGTCCACACCCCCCCCCCTCCCCATTCCTCTCTCTCTCAATTATTACAGTGAGGGAGCAATAGAGTATGGGTGTCTAGGGGTGTGCATGGTCCGGGCAGGCGGTTCCCGACCTAGAACTGGGAACCGCCCGCTAAGGACCGGTTCCAAAAATTGGAACCGAGATCCACCCGTTTGTTGCATGGATCCACCCGGAACCGGATCGCCATCCGATCCGGTTCCCGTCTGGATCCATGGAACCGATCTTGACGCAAAAAATTTTAGCCCCACAAAAGAGTTCAAAGACATCATAGCCAGGTACTCACACTTTGGCAAGAATTAGCATTCCAGTAAATCATATACGAAAAGAGACAGCAAAAGGTCATATGAAACCGAAAATTATGTGATGGATTACCTCGATCCACAACAGTCCTGGTTGTATGCCGATATAAGTTAATAGCAAGAAGCATGAGATGAAACAATCTAGAAAAGATTGCTTGCTCATCCAAAACATGACCAAAAAAAAGGGACTGCAAAGAAGATTGCTTGCTCATCCACAACGTGATAGGATTGCAGAACTCTCGAAGTTGCAGTGTAATCTTGTAATTCACTATAAACTATAACACGACTGGCAATTGAAAAGAGCCACACATCCATACACACCTTCAACACAAGACAAAATGAAATCTTGCATCGAATATTTGAGATGTAAATCACTGTGGATTTACTTCCTATCTTGCTCGGTTAGGGTTTGTTTTGTTTTAGTAATATTTTAATATTAAAAATTAATCGGTCCGGTCCGAGTGGGCGGGCGGACGGATCCGCCCATGGAACCGGGAACCAGACCGGTACCCACCAGTTCCCGTAAATTGGAACCGAGAACCGGACCGGTTCCCTCAAAAACAGCCAATTCCGGGCGGTTCCGATCCGGTTCCTAGCGGTTCGGGCGGTTCTCGGGTATTTTGCACACCCCTAGTCCACACCTATGATTTGTGAAGGGATGGGAGAGAAGGGTAGTAATATGAAGGCCCATAAGACCAGTCCATGTTATTAAGCTCCAGCCCATTTTCTTTCTTCAACGGCTTCGACGCAATTGAAGCGTAAAAAGGATAGAAGCAAGTGGCGGATCAAATATGGAAAACGCATGAAAGGCTCGACCGTGAGGAAAAGAGAACAGGAAAAGAAGAGTATTTTAGCGCGTAACTGATCTGGACTTCATGACAAGTCGAATCAACTACGAATTGCAACGCGGAATAAATATTCAAGCCTATTATTCATTTAATCAGAGTAAATTTCGAAAGGAGGTCACAAATTTGAGGTTTTTGTTAATTTTAAACCGTGAGGTTTGATTGTAGAGTTATCAAGCTATGGATATATATGGAAATGGTAGATAAGGGCATTGTAGTGCTATGGGCTTTGACGAAATTCGATTCTAAAGTATGGTTTGATCAAAACAAATTTCTGAAATTTCACATTCGCGTTATGCATGAAGGATAATATGCATAATGGAGAAAGATGAACGTTTGTTATAAACGAGTTTCCTCACTAGTGCGTAGGTGTTGTTTTATCAATGAATGGACTTAGCTTAGTTGAGTCGTTAGTTAGAATAGCATATTACTCAGAATTTGATAAGTTTTTCCACTAATTGATAGAAATTTGACTTGGCTCGAGTAACCATCGTAGCTTGGTTTTCGGCTACACTATAGCGATGAAGGAGAGAGACGTGGTCATTAGAATTTGGGGCAGAAAATTAGGGCTCTTGAGAGTTCTTGATCTTGGGGGCAAGAAAAAATTAGGGTTCTTGAGCAAATCAATAGCAATGTCGTCAATGGGAAACAGCAACAGTGGTGATAGGGCTTTGAAAAGCTTCACCTTTTAGGGAAGAAAACATCTCCTGCAAGCATCAGATGCGTGCTGGGCTGCACACTTCGTGAACACCGAAAAATACCACGAGGAGGTTTTGCTGCTGTTCATTGTGGAGGGAGATGCAGTCTCAATCTGTTGAAAGCAACTGAGTTGATTTGGGTTCGATTTTATTTCGGTCTTGTAGTTGGGCAAGATGTATGTTCAGTAGCCGTGCTGAGAGTATCAATTTGTATTGATCAGTGGTGAATGTTCAGTGGTCGCTGTCGATTTGGATTGCTAAAGGTCGTGCTCATTTTGCGATTTGATGGTGGGGGCTTTTTTGATTGGGTTGACCTCCAATTGACGAATGACGATGAAGTTTGAAGGAGAAGGTGAAGTTTGTGGAGGAAATCTGGAAAGAAATGAGGAAAGAATGGCCATTCTGCGAAGGCGAATACTGGACAAGAAAGATGAGCTCAAGTTAGAAGGGATTAACAACTTGGACTAAAGCTTATAGATGGAAATGGAAATCGCGAAAATGCAAGCGAAGGAGAAGATTCATACGAGGGTCATAATTAGCA
The DNA here is from genome assembly GCA_014182395.1 of Eucalyptus sp. ANBG9806169. Taxonomy (NCBI): domain Eukaryota; kingdom Viridiplantae; phylum Streptophyta; class Magnoliopsida; order Myrtales; family Myrtaceae; genus Eucalyptus; species Eucalyptus sp. ANBG9806169. Next base: position 16,179,088 of record CM024577.1, on the reverse strand, counting down.
TTGATGGGAGCGTTGATTGTGTTGACAATGTCGAAGGTTGATAGGAGGCTTCGATCTTACTTGCCCTGAATGGCGCTAGTAGGTAGTTCAACATTTACTGTTGCAGGGACTCGTTTGAAGCTTTTTGTGCAAGGTGCAAATGTAACCAATGAATTAGGGGAAGATGAAGAATGTAACCATGGTTTTGGAGTTGCTAGTAACATGAATGTCTGAGATGAGTGTAATCTCAATCGACCAAGAGAAATGGCCAAGTCTATAAGCATGTTAGACTAGAATAAGCCTCCACAAAAGTAACAAAGTACTTAAAACCATTTCTACCAGCAATACGGGAAGGTCCTTAGATGTTTGAATGAACAAGTTCAAGTAAATAGATGCACGAGAATCATTACGACTAGGAAAAGAATTACGATGATGTTTCCCAAGTTCACAAACCTCACACTCAAGAGTAGAATTTGATTTACACTCAGGAATTATTTGTTGTAACTTAAATAAAGATAAATACCCTAAATGTGAATGCCATAATAGGGGTTAATAGAACTAGCAGTTAGACCAATGACATTAGTAGTGGAGACACCATTTAAATAGTAGAGTCCATCGCCTTCATGCCCTCCACCAATCATCTCTTAGTTTGAAAGTCTTGAAAAACGCAATAAGATGGGTAAAATGTAACTGAACAATCAAGAGTTTTAGTTAACTAACGGGAGAATTACCAAAAAAGTCCTAAACTATTGCAATTGTGCCAATTTAGTCATAAACTTTTTTTTTTGGCCAATTTAGTCATAAACCTTTTACAATTGTGCCAATTCGGTCCATCCGGCCAAAATTGGCCGACCGGCGCTGACGTGGACGCCAGCTCGTCTAGCGAACGCCGACGTGACATTTTTTAAATATTTTTTTTTCGAATTTTTAAATATTTGTTTGAATTTTTGAATTCTTTTTTTTTTTTTTTTTTTCCCATCTTCTTCTTCCCTTGGCCGGCCGGAGGCGAGGGCCGGCGAGGTCAACCTCGCCGTCCAATGGCGACCTCGTCGGCCACTGGCGAGGGCGAGGCCCTACCAGATTTGGCAAGGTCAACCTCCCCAGCCACTGGCGAGGGCGAGGCCCCGCCAGATACAGTGAGCTCGGCCCTCGCCAGATCCTGGAGCTCCGGCACCAAACGTACTCTGCTGAACAAGCCCACCAGAAGGCCCGCGAAAACGCCCCTCGCGCTCGCCTTTAGTGCGTCCCCGATGTGGACAAAGATCCGATCTTGGTGATCCTTCTCAAGCCGCGAGAGGCCAAAGTACTCCCTAACGATGTCGATCACGGCCGGATTGAGCTCCCACCCGTGCACCGCCCCGCGGGGGTAGAGCTTCAAGAGCAGCCTAGCGGTGAAGCTCACACCGAAGCCAAGGACGCCGATGGGGTCGAGGGGGAGGATGGGGGGTAGGGTGGCGAAAATGTCAACATAAGTGGAGGTGAGGGGCTTGAGGAGGAAGGAGATGCTGTGGATGTTGCCTAGCAAGCTTGACCCTCACCTTGGCTGGGCGAGGCCCTGCCGAATCTGGCAAGGGCCGAGCTCGCCGAATCTGGCGGGCCTCGCCCTCACCGGTGGCTGACGAGGCTGACCTCACTGGCCCTCGCTTCCAGCCGGTGGGGTGAGCCTCGCCATTGGCCGACAAGGCTGACCTCGCCGGCCAAGGGAAGAAGAAGATGGGAAAAAAAAAGGAAAAAAAAAAAGAATTCAAAAATTCAAAATTCAAAAAAAAAATGATAATAAAAAATATTTAAAAATGTCACATCAGCATTCGCCAAACGGCCGGCATCCACATCGCGCCGACGGTTAACTTTGGCTAGATTGATTGAATTAGTACAATTGTAAAAGGTTTAAGACTAAATTGGCCCAAAAAAAAAAAGTTTATGACTGAATTGACACAATTGCAATAGGTTTAGAACTTTTTTGGTAATTCTCCCATTAACTGACTAACAGATAACAAATTCAAAGGAAGTTGGGGAACATGTAAAATAGAGGACAAAGATAAGGAAGATATAAGTGAAACAATCCCTGATCCAACCACTTGAGCCGAGGAACCATTTGCTAAAATAACTTCTGATGAAGGACTAAAGTTATGGTGGGAAGAAAATAGTTCTTACTTACCCGTCATATGACTAGGAGATACCAAGTCAATGACCCAAGAGGTGCTAAGAGACAAAGTAGAGAAAAAAGCCATGTTACCTATATGTGCAAGAGTGGTAGTGGATGAGAAATTGGAAATCTCTAGTTGTTGGACGCGCTTGATGAGTTGTGCAACCATATTATCCTGAGCCATAGATTCAAAAGAACTAACCCCAAGTGGGATAGATCGATTAATGTCGCAATAAGACACATTTATAGCATTCTCTTTAGAGACAACAACATTTACAATAATCGTTGAGCCCACTTAGGCTTGCCATGCTTGACCCAACAAGTGTCAACAATGTGACCGGATTTGCCGTAGTATATACACTTATGACTATCTCTCTCATAACTTTGTCCACTACATCCACCACCACGACTATGACCTCCCCCTAAACCATGGCCTCTATTAGAAAGTCCACCACGACCACAACTACCACTACTAGCCACAAATGCTGAATTGTCTTTAGGTGATGTAAAGACGGAGGGACAATGCGCTGAATCCAACAAAATGCTTCATTCAGAGAAGGAACTCTCTCTATAGCAAGAAGCTGACTCTTCACAGGCTACAAGTTAGCATTCAAGCCAGATAAAAACTTGGCCACTTGAAATTCAATTCACTGTGCCTTAAATCTCTTAAGATCAGTAGTGATGGGCTAATAAAGATTGAGTTCTTCCCACATACCTTTCAAAGCACTATAATACTCTCCAAGTAACTTGTCGCCCTCTTTAAAATTAAAGATCTTCTCATATAGTTCATAGACTTTAGACATATTTTTGTCTTGTGAGTAACTCTCCATAAGATCATCCCACACTCCCTTAACAGTTGTGTGGAACATGACATTGGCAGCAATGGATGGTTCCATGCTATTTCATAACCACACCAAAAGTGTATCATTATCTCTCATCCAATCACTATAGTCTTTAGAGTTTTCAGCAGGGGGATCTATAGTAAAATAATTGAGTTTCCCTTTGGCATTAATATAGACCTTCACAACTTGAGCCCATAACAAGTAATTGAAGGATCCATTTAATTTAATAGTAGTAATCTGAACATTGACACTATATGTAGAAGCCTTAGTATTACTCATGATGATAATCTCAACATAAATATATCTACCACTAATCAAGAAGGCTGAAACTTCAATGCAAGAAACAAAACAGCAATACTGACGTATAATCATATGTAATTGGCTCCATCAATTAATCAAAGGGATGCTAAAATCTCATAAATATAGGCTGCTATATGAAAATATTTGACAATAAATCTCGATTCAAATAATTATATATTTGATGGAAATCCAGCAAGATCAATCAACCATAATCAATGAAGTACTCTGATTCTTGAATTCGCTTATTAGTAAGTGTTGTAATCCATGTTCACAAACCGAACTTGATGAATCCGATATCTTCTGATCTTATATGTATCAAGACTTGAAGAGAAAATAGCAAAAAAAAAAAAATTGCAACTTTAGGTGGCTGCACACTAGAGAAGAAATAGAGTTATTAGGGGACTCTCAAACCAACAATAAATTCAAGGAATCAAGTAGTCAGATCTACTCTAATACCATGTCACAAAGTTGATTAGAGAACCCACAGCAAGTAGCAAGAGAGAAAGAAGGAAAGAGAAGGAATAGAGAGGATGAGAAAAAGAAGGAGAACGTAAAAGAAACAAAGAGGGGTCTCTAGATTTCTATGTAACAGAAGCCCTACACCCATTGTATTTATATTAAATATAAATTGTATATGACCATAATACCCTTATGTAAGTAAAAAAAATGGATAAATTTCCAAAAATAAAAATTAACTTAATTAAAGTAACGTAATAACCAACAATACATAAGTGGTTTTAAAAACTATGTTGCCTTGATTAGTATTGTAATTGTGTACATATTGCATAAGGAAATGATTACGTTCTAACATATAAATATTCATTCTCAACTCCACACCAACAAAACAAGGGATGAACACTCACTTCTATCCTTATAACTCTCAATCGCAAAAAATATTTAACACTCATGTTAAGGACGTACCCGTTATCCTTGCTACAAAACAAAAACATTTTTTTTTTAACGAGATAAATTTCGATCTAAGTCCTTTAAGGTTTAAAACCAAGTCCCCAATGGAGTTGCTAAACTATTGCGACCTACTCATCAACACAATGAGAGTAGGCTTAGAGGTATTATCTAAAAGATGAGCCTACAACCCTAATTTTAGACGTGAACTCTCACAAACCTATATCTCGTGCTACATTGGGTATTCAAATTGATGCTATAAGAATTTTATAATGAGGAGTCGCCACTACACTATTTGGGTCGACTAGAAATCAAATGAGATATGAGAGTGTAACTTACTTCCTACGCAACTAGAGAATTTACGGCTGGGAATCTGATTATACTAATTAAATAATTAGTGCACTTTCAATACATAATTTTGTTAAATTCAAAAAGATTTTTGTCAAATAGTTTGGTTCGATTTTAGACTTATCCATTAACATGTGAGGTGATCATACGGGTTCGTAATTATTAAAATAACAATCAGCAACCAAAGTGACGTTAAATAAATTGCATTAGGAGAGTAACAACCTAACATTACCAAATGAAGAATGTGCCATTGCTAACTAAACCAAAGGGAAACCATAATCAACATAAGGAAAGTACACAATCGAGGACATTCGTCTCTAAGGAAAATCGAAACCCTATGGTGGAGCCATAATGACTTGTTCAATTTTTAAACACAATTTTAGATCAAAAGATCCCACTTTTTAAGAGAATATTACCAATATATTAGCTTTTTTTCTTAATTACTGAAAAATATTTTTTTGGAATTTTCAATTTTTTTGAATTTTTCATTATTTTTATTTTTTAATCCGGAATTAAGGACACGGAATGAGCTTTACACATTATGAGGCTTTAATTAGTAAAAAGCTAATGGGCTCATGTCATAGAATTAAGTCCAATTGCTCCAGCATTTAACTAAGCCCAACTCCAGAAAATCAGCTCGACCCAAAGATAAATTAACACGCCCAAACTTTCTATAACTAACCAAGCCCACAAGACTATCCTAAGTAAATTTGAAGCCCACTCCCAAGTTCAGTCCGGAACCCCTAAGGCCGACTTCCCAATCTGTTAGAATTGGCTTACACATTTTAAAAATTCAATTTCTTATGATTTAAAAAAAAAATGATATTATTTATATACTTAAATGCAATTCAAATCTAGTGGACAATTTTTATAATTTTTTTAAAGAAATTGAGGCTTTGTTTGCTTCTTGGAAATTGTTTTCTAAGAAAATAACAATATTTTATGATGTTTGCTTGAAATTTGGAAATACATATTTTTATTTTTATTTTAAAAAATTAAATTATTTTTTATTTTTATTTTATTTGTTCATTTTTTTGTTCTTCTTCAGTCGGTGATCGGCCACAAATGACGCTCTAGCTCGCCGGAATTAGACAAGCTCAAGCATGACCTGGTCACTAACCTTAAGCCCCTCCGAGGCTAGCAAAAGCTCGAGCTTTATCGGCCTCCAGCGAGCTTGTCCCTCGCCTGGCTAGTCATCGGCTCTTAGAAGACAAAAGAAGGAAGAAGAAAGGGGGAAAAAAAAAGGAAAGAGAAAAGAAAAGAAAATTAACAAATAAAAAATAATTCTAATTTTGATATCTTAAAGAATGGTTAATACATTATAAAACTCAAAACTTATATACCTATGATAAATTTACCTTAAATGACCTTAAAAAAAACCATAAATTGATACATTTGTGACAAATTTATCCCAAACTAATTTGTTTGACCTCCAAAAACTCTAAATTGTGTATTTGTGGCAAATATACTCTATTAAATTGGATTGATACTACAAAAATGGTACAATGGTGACAAACATAGAATAAAATTCCAAACTAGAACATTAGTCAACCGTCATGTGTTATCTAACTCAACAATTTAGCCGTTGGCCGAAAACCCATGTCGCACAAGTCCGGTGCAGGTCTTTGTTAATAGGTAGTCCACACTGGTTGGATCTATGTTGTTGACACCTAATTTTTGCTTTCAAATACATAAAAAAAAAAATAATTAAAAAATTAAAATTAAAATTATTATTAATTAACTAATTAATCAGTTAAAAAAAAAGAAAAAGAAAAAGTAAAACAAAACAAAATAACAACAAAACAAAGAAGAAAGAAAAAGAGAAAGAAAAAAAAAACAAAAGAACAAAAGCAAAAAGAATGAATGGCCGTAAAGAAAAAAAAAAAAGAAACCCTAAAGAAGGGGGCACGAACAAGGGGGAGGGCGGGGGAGAAAAAAGAGGAAGAAAAGTAAAAAAAAAAGGGCCCCTCCCAGCGCGATCGTTCATCTTCCCCGCAGGGGGGGGCCTTCGCTGGTCCGGTCGCCGTCGAACCCCGCTGTCGCCGTCGCGCGATCTCCGTCCGCGAGCGCTCGAACAGCCGCCCCTACTCGCGAGCCCCGACGACCCGCGCCGCCCCGACGCCGAGCCCCCGGAGCCTCGACGACACGCCGCCGCCCGCTTTGGCCCACGACCCACCGCCTCCGCCTTGTCTCTGCCCGCGCCGCAACAGAACCTCCTGCAGCCGCAGCCTCGAGCCGAGATCCACCGCCGGAGTCCCTCCGCTTGCAAATCCAAGGTCCCCGACGACAAGGTCCGGACCCGCTCGACGCTTCCCTTTCGCCGGTGCCGAGCCTTGTTGGAGACCCAGATCCGTCGCCGCCGATCCACCTCAACCCGACGCCGTCCGAGGCGCTGCCGCCGCCCTCCTGCCCGACGAGCCGCCGCCCCCCCTGTTCGCATTGACCACCGCCGCTCCGCCGCGCCCCGACTCACCTGCAGTCCGCGTATCCTGCCGCCCTCCTGCCCGAGCACCAGGCCCCGAGCCCCCACGATGCTGCCTCTGCTCCTGCGTTCTGATCCTCGCCGAACCACCGCCTCACCAGCAACCCGCGCCGTTCGCCGCGCCTCCACTCAACACCGGCGGCTAAACCGCTGACCACCGCCACCGAGCCGCCGACGTCTTTGCCATCCCTCTCGGCGCCGCGAAGAAACCCTAGGGTTTCGGCCACGAACCGGGTCGCGCGAGCCGGGCCGGGTCCGGTCAACAGGGTAGGGTTTTTGGCGTATTGGGCTTGGGCATACTTGGGTCGGGCTTGGTTTATTTTTACTTGTGGGCTTGGGATGTTTATTGTGGGCTTATGGGTTTGGTTCCTTTTAAAAAGAGAGGAAGGGACCTCTTGGGTTGGGCCCGCGATTCGGGCCCACCTGCCCCCCCTTTTTGGACCGAACCCGGGTCCGGTCTGCGACCGGACCCGATCCGCGTTGATCGGGTCGGGTCGAACCGAACCTGACCCGGTTCACCTTTTTTTTAATTAAAAATTAATTTTTAAAAAATTAAAAAAATATTTTCTTTTTTTAAAAAAAAATTAAAAAATTATTTTTTTTTTAAATTTCGAAAATCCAGAAAATGTAAGATTTGATTAGGAATGGCCATGTATTACCTTTATAGTGTATTTATGCCTTTAATTGCTCGTATATTGATTATGTTGCATTGTTTAATTTACATGTTTAACTATATTTGCAATTGTTTAATTGTTTGTGTTAGTTTCACTGTAATTAGGATCTTGGTAGTTATGATTATTACTTTAATGATTGCGCACCTGCATGGTCACCTCACATGTTAGTGGATAAGTATAAAATCAATTCAAACCGTCTGCCAAAAATCATTTTATTAAAACGAACAAGATTAGGTACCGAAAGGGCACTAATTGGTCAATTAGTGTAATCAAGTCCCCGAACCTAGATTCTCTGGTTACGTAGGAAGTGAGGCACGCTCCCCGCCTCACTTGGTTTCTAGCCGACCCCAATAGGCTAGTGGCGACTCCTTTTACGCGAAATTCTTAAAAAATATCCCAACGTCACACGGGGTATGGGCTTGGGAGAGCCTACGCCTAATCAATGGGCCTTAAGCCTATCTTTCGGACAATACCCCTAAACCTGTTCCCTCCCCCCCGAGGGTAGGTCGCGACATATGTCAAGTATGTCCAAGTGCAAAGCTGTCCCAAGAAGAGACCATTAATCGTTTAGATAGATGAGCGCAATTTCCCACGAGCTGGAGCCGAAAACGGAAGAAGAAGATTGAACTCGCCCTTCATCACTATCACGTTCCCTACCAAGAAATTTGAACAATGAAGAAGAGTCGAAGGCTGACCTTCGCTACGCCCTGCTGGTGGTCGCCACGATCATTGTGAGCGCAACCTACCAAGCCGTGCTTTAGCCTCCAAGCTTCAAAGCAAAAGTCGACGGTATTTCCACAAAAGGCTTCCTCGCATCCTATGCGTCTTGGATGAATGGTCCTCTTTGCAGGGACATAGCATACGTCGTCTTCATAAGTGGAAACACATTCGGACTCTTGTTGTCAGTCCAGATGATCATTTTCATCACCAAAAATCACCTCGTCAAGAAGCCGCTGTTTCTCTCCTTGGCCGCAATGGTTCAAAATTACTGCTGCTACACGTATTACCTTCCGATCACATCACTGGACAAAGAGTTCGGTCTGAAATCCGTGAAAATTGTTGACCGTGCTGCCGCTCATAATTTCAGTTATTCTTCTACTGGCACAGAAGTGGTTGGCGGAAGGTTTAGATTTTTGCTTGGACTGGCTTTCTCCGCATAACCTCGTAGGTAACATGTACAGTCTAAAGACCCAATCCGCTTCGGATGGAGTTGAGCTGAGAAAAGAAAGTCCTTAGCAGTATCGGATGGAGTTTGTTTGACAAGGTTAGACACTGATTTGCTGTCCTTAATTCTCTGAAGTTGATTGTGTAGAGTCTGCGAGTGTTTCCCTATATTGTATTTTCCTAATAATATGTGTCCTTAGTCCAAAGCACGTTTGTAACTTCACATATTGCAGTCGAGATTTGGTGTTGCTTCTTCAAATGAATTTGGCCATCAACAGGACATGTATGTTTTGAGAATTTGTCTTTGAGAACAGTTGGAAGAATTAATGTTAATAACTATGAGCACTCGCCAAACGAATGGGGATGGATATGAGACAAGCCGTGATTATGGAGTCAGAAGAAAAGCGCAGGATTTGCAAATTTGGTTGGATCAAATCGACTTGTGCTGATAATAGAAATTCAAATGAAGGGAGGGTTTGATTGAGTAAAAGAAATTTTCATGAATTAGTTTTCAGACTTGTACACGTTTGATTTGCTCAAAAAAAGTACCCATCAAAAAACTATTTACGATTAAAGAAAATATTCATGCATAAAATAAGATACCCTAATTTGGAAGGGAGAAACGTTTTCCTTGAAAATGATTTTTATGAAAAGTATTTTCTTTTATCAAGAATTTTTTTCCCAAACATACACACCCAAATCGAAAGACCATAACTTCATGACACCGGTGGTTTTTGGCCAATAACAAAAGAGTAACTTCTTGAGAAGGTTGAAATCTAATTTTGAAGTACTTAAAATTTTTTATTTATATTTAATTATTAATAATAATTATTATTATTATTATTATTATTATTATTATTATTATTATTATTATAAAAACATTTTTTTGTGGGATTTGTATTAAGTACTTTATTGTTTTGAGGTTTTTTGTGATATTAATCTTAAAACAAACTCACTTTCAGTTTCAAAGAGAAAAAAGAAAGAATATAAAACAAGTATCTTCAATTTAACTTTACACGAAACCGGGTCTTCCCGAGTCCTCCTACCATTAAAGAAAGAAAGCAATCGGGAACCTTTTGGCCTTCTCCAACTCCACACTTTGACTTCGTAGACCTCGCAAAAACACAAAGACAGTAATGAAAGCGCGTTAAGCAATCAGTAATCTTTTTTATTAAATGCATTAAGTAATTCTCTTTATAGTAGCTTTTAGGTAATCAAGGAATTTTTCAATTATTTTGGTGCATACGATGGAGGGAGAAGGAAAAGAAAATATAGAAGAGACTGTACATGAAAATGCATTAGATAATTAGCGACTTTCTCAATCAATGCATTGGGTGATCCGCATTATAATAAAGTTGAAAAATAAAAATACAAAACCAAATTTGCACTAAAAGTCAAAGAGGTCCATTGCTAAAATACATTTAGGCAACCAATGACTTATTGGGCAGATATTATTGTTTGAATATTGGATGATAATTAATTATTTTCATAAGTGCCAAAGGGAAAAATTAGACCAGGGCCTGCACGATATGGTGCAGATTCACCATTCTGAGTTCTATCTGCAGGGCAGATATGTACACTCAAGTTTGCAGAAGCTGAAGCTGTAATTGCACCATTATATTCCAGTCTTTTGATCGTAAGCAATGATTTTCGTCCTTCTTGTTGTGATAGGATCTCCAGGATCCATCTCCACGATTTCTCCATGATGATCTTCAACCTCTGCGAAATGTTGTCTTGATCCTACATGGCCTCGTCTGCTTTCACTTTCCACTACTCTAGCTTATCTTCTTTTGTTGGCGGTCTAATGTCACCACCTCCCAATTAGGTTCCATAAATTTTGTATTAGCCGCGTCCGAATGCTCCAATTTATTTAATTATTTAGGTAGATATGATAGAAAGAAGGCAACAAAAGAACAAAAGAAATGGTCCGTGAGAACTTGTTAGGTAATCGATGACTTTTTCATAAACGTATTAGGTGATTCACATTATAATAAGGTCTAAAAATATAAAAGAAAATTCAAATTTTCACTAAAAGTTAAAAAAATCCCCTCCCTAATATAACATTTAGGTAATCGATGACATTTTTAATAATTTAGCTAGATATGATTGTTTGAACATAGAATGATAATGAATTATTTCCACAGATAACACTAAAATTAGGCTATTGTTAATTTCATTTTTATTAAATAGCCCAGCCAAATCATGTAGCATAGATTCAAAATCATATTAAACGATTTAATATTTGTTACATTTGATGCTGCAAATAATCGAATATGATTGTTTAAACATAGAATGGTAATGAATTATGTCCATAGATAACACTGAAATTAGGTTATTATCAACCACATTTTTATTAAATAGCCCAGCCAACCTCATTAATCATGTAGCATAGATTCAAAATCATATTAAATGATCTAATTAATTGAATATATACCTCGCACCTAATTCACATGGAAAGTTTCGTTCCTTGACTATGAACATACAGTTTTCAACAATAAAAAGAGTAAAAATGGCTTTTTTCGTAATTATAGTATTTGCCTATTGAGCCCAACATCTCATAAATGAAACCTATTTTTTTTTTTGGAATCGTAAAACTCTTTAAGCAAGTGCTTTTATTGATTAAATCAATTCCCTTGCGTTGCTCAATAAATTACACTTACAAGGAAAAATCGGAATTAGTTGTTAAAAAGTCTGATTCTCATGAATATTCCTTTGTTTTTCATGATTTATATTTTTACTGCAACTGAAAATTTGCTGAGCTTCGTCACTGTTTGAAGGTGCTGTCTTTTCTGTTTCCTTCTCGGAAGATAGTCCCGTTTTACTTGCCATTGGAGGTTCAAAGGGGAGACTTGAAGCAAGTGGAAACCTCGGCCATCTTCTCAATCACAATTGTAACTTCTTGCAATTTTCCATTAAAGGTTTATATTAATGACTCCTATATGGTTGGGGATCTGAAGGTGCGGAATACATTATTCGATGCGGCTGTATCAGGAGATTCCAAAACTACAGCAAGCCGGAAAAAGCAGAACCTGATTCTTGATGCTGCCAAATGAAAACATGGTAGAAATATCTTAGATCTTTCTCGTTGGTGTCCTTGCTCAGTTCTTCGAACGCATTGAAAGGCCTGCAGTCGGGTAATTCTGGGGTCGAGTCATGCACTTGTAGAAGCATGTTATTTGGCATTTTTAAATTGTCTCCGTCTTGCTTTGAGTTTTGAGAAGAAAAAGCAAAGTGTTATTTCTGAGGGCGTCTAGGGAACAAGTGTTACGCATGATGTATGAAATTAGTGCAATAGTGTCGTTTTGACTCAAAATCCTGATCAAACAGTAGTTTCACGCATCGACTTTGGAATCGATGTAATCGGTAGAGCAAAAATCATTCAATGGAAGGGATAGGATGTGATGAGGTAGGATCTCTCGGGGTCCACAATCAATTAGAGTCGCCTTCGAGTGAGTTAACCTTTTGTGCACCTTGAAAACTTCAAGTGAAGCACAGCAAAAACCTACCTGAGATTCAAGTTATAGGTAGGTTATCATTGCAAGACTCCTATATTGGAGGGTGCAAAGCTATGGAAAAGTTAAGTGCTATATCGGGCTTGAAGAACCTTCACCGTTTGCGCATCTATTCATGCTTTAGGCTGCAGATTGTTGAGGGCCTTGCCAAACTAGAGTTTTTGACTTGTGTTGGTTGTCTACAAGTGTCTTTCACTGGAAACACTGCTTGACATATCAAAGCCGAAATTATAGGATATGCTGAATTCAAGTTAGACAGTACAGGGAGTCGCTCGACTCTTCACCAGAAGGCCATATTCCTTTCAAACGTTATAAAAGGATGGATTTCTTCAGAGAGACCAAAATCTAAATCCACGACAGCTGACTCTGAATCAGAGACAAGCAAGGTGCCTCAACTGGACTATTGTAAGATCAATGGATTTCACTCAAACATAGCTAGATGGATATTTCTTTCAAAACTAATTCAAACATAAGTAGTGAGAAGCATGCCTCGCACAGATTTATCATATGAATGACAAATTTATGGAACGCGCAAGAAGTAAATCAACAATGTAAATTAACGAAAAGTTACAATAGCCTGCAATCAGCCTAGGATTCTCAATCCGTACCTACCATAGCAAACCAAAATTCCCAATATGTGAGGGGATATCTGATAGGCGATGTCGGTATAAAGCAGATTTATAAGAATGAACTAAAAGTGAAAGAGATTTGGCAGGCAAAATGTTTCTATACGGCTGCTGGCAAGCCTTTTATTCGTCTCATCATCTTTTCGCTCTCTATAACTGGTAACATGCAGGTTTTGATGTGTCCTTTGAAAATTGCTTTGTCGTTCCTCTTTACCGAGTTGTTACTGTAATGGGACAGAACTTGACCTATATGCTTTTGTAATGATACGTTGATCAAAGTATGATCTCCAGCTTCACACCCGATCTCCTTTCTAAATTATTTTCAAATGGGAGGATGCAGGCAAAACCTATTTTCCGCAGTATACAATCAGATTGGTTGCTTATTTTGAGAGATGTATGCAATATGAATATTCAACAATGTATCAAATTTCATGCTGCTGTACTGAAACAAACCTACAATTAGTGCCATGCAAAGCGTTAGGAGATCTATTCTATAATTTATGCCTTCGTGATGTTATTAAATTGAAAATTTCCCGAGGCAAAGAAAGTTTTTCTCACAAGTCGCAAGAACCTCTCACTAATAGCTGAAGCTGCATATCAAATGATATAGTAGAGACCTACCACATAAATCATTATAAGCTGAACCTTCAAATACTCAATCATAAACAAATCTGCTGTATTTTCACTTTCCTACTGTAATATTCAAAAACCTATAGATCACGATATCTTTTTTATAAAAATATTTTCCTCTTAGATTTTATTTGGTTGTTTTACGTAGGTCAATCACCCTCCTTTTCCTTTTCAATATGTCAATGCTATGCATGTACATCTTAAGATTCGTAACCGATGCACGGTAAGACTGAAAAGAAGCTGAAAGCGTTTGGTGAAACTGGAAAGTAACTTGGGATGGATCGAGGACAACGCTAAATCATAAAAGAGTCTTTCACCGTTCAAGATAAAGAAATTATAAGGTTTACCGTAAAAAATCTGGATAAAGACTGAATTGAAAGCATATGATCAAACTCAAATCTGAATTCTTCCAATGAAGAATGGGGCACACCTTTATAGTGGTAACTAGAAAACATTAAAGTCATAGGAAATTTAAAAGACATGAAACTTACAATTCAACCCTCCAGCCTTGCATTGCATCAAGATTTGTGCAATGCATTCAAACTCCAAAAGTGAAGGGCTTCTTCGTCCTCTTGGATCACGCTATGCTCCTTCGATGGGCCAAAAGCTACTCCGTTTGCTTGCATAATTAACAAATGGGCTTTGGTTAATTTGCGAGTCTCGAAGTGAGGCTGTGAGCGGATTGTCTTCAAAGGAGTTTCCAATATCTGATCATCCTACATAACTGACTTGAAAGGCGGCTTAAACTCTATCTTCTGGGTGTTTTTTCAAAGATTCCAAGGTACTTCTCCATGTATCTATATTCATGTTGCGGCGTAAATCTGAACCATGTTGCGCGATAGCCAGAGGAAGCCCTCCAACAGCTGTGACAATGTCTATGGACAATGAATCATACTCAGAGACATCTTGGGAAACATCCCCTAGAAAAGCATGCTTACGAAAGAGTTGAAGAGCACGGTCATGTCTCATTGGCTCCACCTTGTATTCTCTAACTGCTCCCGCATTGAAAGCATTTAAAACATTTCTTTTTTCTGTTGTCACAATGATTCTACTTCCCGGACCAAACCAACTAAGCTTCCCAGCTAATGCTTCAATTTGTTTATTATCATGCACATCATCAAGCACAATGAGAACCCTCATATTAGCAAACAGACATTCCATTTTTTTTATCCCGTCACTAAAAGATTCAAGTGGTGCAGTTTCTTTTTCCTGAAGGTCAGAAATCAACATGTGTTGTAAAAGCTCTACTTTTTCAGAACTAATATCTTGAAGGAAGCTACATGCATCAAACCACGTACGCATCTCGTTAAAGACGACCTTTGCTAATGTAGTCTTTCCAACACCCAGCACCCCGCATATTCCAACAACTCGTACATCTTTTTCAGGTACTTTGACCGCTTGTCCATCGCTGTAGACAACACCAAGCTTTCTCATCACTTCTTGAACATGATGATCAATTCCAACTGGTGCCTCGGTTAAAATTTGGTAATCCTTCTTCAACTCCTGAAAAACACGCGCAACAATTTCTTTTACGAGCTCGGAGTTGTGCCTGCAAAACATAAGTAAGAAGCACGAGGATGGCAAAAGAGTTACCGAAAACATCAAAAAGTAGACACAAATCAAAGTCGGGAGCGAACCGACAAAAATCAAATCAACCCACACAGGCATGGGGAGTCACGGTCTATTCACCTTTCATGCACATAGCAAATTTTGAAAGCGATGTCATGCTATCTGCAGAACAAAAGTTCTAGCCAAGGGGGAACGAACAGTGAGTGGGGAACCAGGTCGGCTGGTCTAAATCGCAGTTACTTCATAAGTCGAGTCATTTTCAAATGGTCGTTTTAATGGAGTCATACCTGTTATTCAATAGGCATCATATAGAACTTCAACCCGCTAAAATTTCGATCATTATTGAAATGATTACATATATATTTATTCAGAAAGGTTTGGGTTCATTTTCACATCATCCTACACTTTTTATTTCCATTTATCTAGTAAAAAAAAAAAAAAGGAAATGAGAAGTAAAAGCATTACCCTCCATTTATGTTCTCCCGATCATATCCACTTAATTTCCCGACCTGTCGAAGAACCTCCTTCCATGTTTTGATAGTATTTGAGTCGACTCCATCTATCTCATGTTGATTGAAGTACCGTTCAAAATCCCCAGCCTGGCCTTTTACATGGGAGGGACTAATATCATAGAAAATAGGGATAATAGTCTGTCCATTTGATTTTCTGCACTCCCACATTTGTACCAGCTTATAGAGGCAACTTTTACTTAAAGCATAATCTTTGGAGAGAATGGCTATCAAGATCCTCGACTGCTCGATTGCCTCTTTTAGCTCTGGCTTGACCTCTTCTTCGGCATGGCGGTTTTCATCATCTCTGAACACTGTGATCCCTGCATCTACCAATTTGATGTAAAGGCAATCTGTGAATCCTGTGCGAATATATGGGACTGTGGAAGTCAAGAATACTTCATACTTGAATCTTGAAGATGATTCCTGTTGCGATAGGGCGAGCGATCGAACAATAATATAGACAGAAAAGAAAAATAATCGGACACCAGATTTACGTGGTTCAGTCGTAAAGACCTACGTCCACGGGGAGAGCAGCGGCGAATTTCACTATCGATCAAGTCGAGGAGATTACACACTCAAGTCACTCAAACACTCTCTCTCGGTGTTCCCAAACCCCAATTTATCCTAAACCCAAAGTGTTTATAAATAAACAACTCACTTGGTATAAACTCAAGTCACAAAGTTACCGCGCGTTCAAGCTCAACACAATACGCTCTACGTACAGCTTCGCGTATCTCTTCTAAGCTTCGTGCGGAGGACTTGCGGCTTCTTCGGAAAGATGGACGCGCGGCTCCTCTTTTCGTTTCGTAGGGTTTTCAGCCGCTCACGTCGATCTCTCAAAAGAATATGTTTCTGCTCCTTATATGCGTGTGTGCCCAAGCTTTGGGCCCCACCGTGAATTAAAAGAAATTCAGCACAAATCACGTGCATCCAAATCGGCGGATTCTCACTGGACTAAAGAAGACCTGCAAAAGATAAAATCTTTTATACGTAGGTTTGCGCCCCCAAGGTCAAACTTTTGACCTTGGGCCCCACCTCCTCCGTTTGGGCTTCACGTGCAGGACTTCACGCGTCTTTTCTTCAGTTCGGAATCCGCGGGCTTCGCAATAAAGAACTTTCCTCCTTTATTTTTCTTTTCTTAATTATTTCAAAAATTCAATAATTCACTTCGGGCTTAAACTCGAGACATATTTAACAATTCCTGTCAAATCAAGGAAACTAAACAGCTTCACATAGCTTTCGTGACCAAGTCTTATGCATCTGGCCAAAAGATAAAGGGAAAGAAAAGCATGATTTTATGGTTTTGATGGAGGCCAACCTTACCCAACAATTGGACCGCATCCCAACCTTACAACTCGTGCCTTTTTGACTTTTTTTTTTTTTTTTAAATCCAAGATTTTTTTAAACATTCGTAACACTATGAATTCACACGTAATTGTTTTCTTGATACTTTCGGAATTTAAATAATATTTTGTATTGCAGAAGGCAAAAGTACCTAATGGGGCCAGCGTCAATAGCAATAGTGCTTGGTGTTTGGATAGGATATCCTGATTTTCAAAATTCAGTGGTTCAATAGTTCATGCCAAAGAAAATTGTTAACATTCCAGACGAATTTTAGCATTTGTTGGGTCGAATTGCAAGCTGAGGACGGATTCCACCGTGTTGATGTCAGAGAAGTTTGGAGTAAGAATACAGTTCCCAAAGATGTAGAGAAAACTGACCGGGTTTCTTCTCTTTCTGGCGGCTTCAACTGCAAGACCAATCATTCCGAGCAAAATCAGAAACGCCATGGACCAACTCGGAGCCAAGGTGAGAGACAGAATCACGAGAGCCAGTATTGTCGCCATCCAAGCCTTCGCCCCCAAAGCCATCGCTCGCTTTCGCGCTTTCTCTCAGAGAGGCACTGGAGATCTATAAGCATCAGATAACACTATACATTACGCTTTACGCATGACCATATTTTGTTTTATAAATGACCGAGACCGCTGACTTCTGGTCACCCGCAAATGGACAACGTGAGGGAAAATTATCACGTACCACCAGTCTCAGTTTAGCTCACATTGGGAGTTATTAAAGGCACTTCATCATGTTCAAACACTGAAAGCATGATTATCAGGAAATTGGTCTTTAAGAGTGATCCATCGTGGATGCGGTCAGTGCACCAAATAATTTATTTGAGCCCTTATTAATGCTAAATTGATTCACTGATCCCTTTCACACTGATATCGCTACGAGGTACTGATTCATGAAAACACGGATGGTTATTTCCGATTCTGCCGTTCTAGTCTAAAGAGACGAAATTTAGAAGCCACGGCGAGCTTTCTTCGAACTTGCCGTTTCACTTTTGATTTTTTATTTTATGAACTTTGCATTTCGACCCCTTTTTTACCATGAAACCTCTAAATTATTTAAGATAAAGGCTCCGTTTGTTTCGCGGAAAATAATGTTTCACGGAAAATGAATTCATTGGGGAAAATATTTTCCATGAAAGGAAAAAAGTCTTCTAAATTAAGGGAAAATGTTTTCCAACATTTTCCTCACTTGCTCTTTCTTATCCACACATTTAGGCAACCAATGACTTATTGGGAAGATATTATTGTTTGAATATTGGATGATAACTAATTATTTCCATTAGTACCAAAGGGAAAATTTAGGCGAGGACCTGCGCGATATGGTGCAGATTCACCATTCTGAGCTCTAATCTGCAGGGCAGATACGTCCGCTCGAATGGACCCACAATTGTTAGAAGCAGGCTGCTTCTACCAGCTGAGAGGCACAAAGTCGATAAACAGAATGACTTGATCGGCAGCAATGCACTCATCCAAGAGGAGACGGCTCTCCAAGGAGCTGGGCACACGCCGTTGCACATCAGCTGTGTCGCATGCCATTTGAATTTCATCCCAAGAGCTCCTCCAGTCGATGCCAAAGTTTGCAGAAGCTGAAGCTGTAATTGCACCATTATATTCCAGTCTTTTGATCGTACGGATGATTTTCGTTCTTGTTGTTGTGATAGGATAACCAGGATCCATCTCCACGATTTCTCCATGATGATCTTCAACCTCTGCGAAATGTTGTCTTGATCCTACATGGCCTTGTCTGCTTTCGCTTTCCACTACTCTAGCTCATCTTCTTTTGTTGGCGGTCTAATGTCACCACCTCCCAATCAGGTTTCATATATTTTTTTATTAGCCGCGTCCGAATGCTCCAATTTATTAAATTATTTAGGTAGATATGATGGAAAGAAGGTAATAAAAAAAAACAAAACAAACGGTCCGTGAGAACTTGTTAGGTAATCGATGACTTTTTCATAAACGTATTAGGTGATTCACATTATAATAAGGTCTAAAAATATAAAAGAAAATTCAAATTTTCACTAAAAGTTAAAAATCCCCTCCCTAATATAACATTTAGGTAATCGATGACATTTTTAATAATTTAGGTAGATATGATTGTTTGACCATAGAATGATAATGAATTATTTCCACAGATAACACTGAAATTAGGTTATTGTTAATTGCATTTTTATTAAATAGCCCAGCCAAATCATGTAGCATAGATTCAAAATCATATTAAATGATCTAATATTTGTTACATTTGATGCTGCAAATAATCGAATATGATTGTTTGAACATAGAATGTTAATAATTATGTCCACAGATAACACTAAAATTAGGTTATTATCGATCACAATTTTATTAAATAGCCCAGCCAACCTCATTAATCATGTAGCATAGATTCAAAATCATATTAAATGATCTAATATTTGTTACATCTAATGCTGCCATTAATTGAATATATACCTCGCACCTAATTCACATGGAAAGTTTCGTTCCTTGACTATGAACATACAGTTTTCAACAATGAAAAAGTAATACATATCTCTTCTAAGTGGATTAAACCCTCACAATATATATTTCCTAGAGCAATACCAAAAATTTAATAATCTCATATCTAATACATACAAGTGCAATTTTCAACACGAGTTATTTCTTATTCTGTTAGAATGAATAGTGGAATACGATTAGAGTGAACAGTGCAATACTATAAAAGTGAATAATGAAATAACTCGTTAATGT
Organism: Eucalyptus sp. ANBG9806169; assembly: GCA_014182395.1. NCBI lineage: Eukaryota > Viridiplantae > Streptophyta > Magnoliopsida > Myrtales > Myrtaceae > Eucalyptus > Eucalyptus sp. ANBG9806169. Next base: position 16,159,325 of record CM024577.1, on the reverse strand, counting down.
GAACAGTAAAATACGGTCATACCCATTTAATCAATCACATCAAAATAAATAATTATGATTCCAACATATTAATCAATCTCAAATCACATATTAATAATTTATTTCATTAATCAATCTCTTGCTCCAACTACACATTGATGGCTCGTTCGATTGAATAATTTTAAGCACACCTCATTGTACAAACCACTGATCAATACTCGATATAAAATTAATCAATCTTGTCAATAGTATACTCCACTCTTGCTTTCGTACTCTCGTTTCCTCTCTTTTACGAAGACACTCTCTCCTTTTTTATCTCCTCTCTCCCTCTCTCCTTTTCTCCTCTCCTTCGCTCCTCTTTGTTTTCTTCTCCCTCTTTCACCCTGAGGGCTCTGCTTCCCTTTCCTTCTCCCGTCCCCCCAACCCCACTTCCTTACACCCCCCCGGGGGGGCGTTCTTCCCTCTGTCCTCTCCTGGTCTCCCACTCTCTCTCTCTCTCTCTCTCTCTCTCTCTCAGTTATTACAGCGAGGGCGCTTTTGAGTGTGGGCCCCCACCTGTGTTTTGTGAAGAGAAGGGAGAGAAGAGTCCCTTTGCATTATGCTGTCGTGAACGGGGAGCTCGATGTCATGAAGCTAAGCTCTCCGCTTCGCCTGAGTCCGTCCAAGAGTCAACCGCCCGAGAGGTGACGGCGCTTCACCTAGCCTGAAGAACAACTGGCTTGATGCGGTCGTTGTGTTGGTAGAGCATCTGAAACAGCACAAGAAGAAGCAGCTGATCGATCGGAAGGACAACAAAGGCAACACCGTCTTGCATCTCGCTGGAGGTTCCCTTTTTTTATAGCACTTTTCTTGGCGCATCATTTCAGTAAGGGTGTTAATTTGGTATCCCACAAGGCTACAATATGCAAAATTCTTCTAAGCAACGTAATTTGGCATATCATGATTATAAAAAAAAAAAAAAGATAAAAAAAAGTAATTTGGCATATCTGAAAATCAATGAGAACAAAAAAGAGATTGAAAAAAATTGCAGGTGGTTGACTTCATCCTTCGTGGGCATGCTATGGATTGCGAGGTCGTAGATGTGTGCGCCTCGAACGAATTGGCTTGACGCCTCTAGATGTCTCAATCCTCTCACAAAGGGGGAGCAGGAGATAGAGAGATGAGAGAAACTCCCGCACGGGCTGGAGCCAAACGCGGAAGAGGAAGATCAGACACGCCCGGTCCATCACTAGTCTCGGTGGACGACGACGATATCGAAGGAGCTACCAGTCATCAATCTGATGGGGAACAAGCAACGAGTGCTCCTCAATCACCATCACGTTTGCCATCAAAAAATTTGACAAGAGAAAAAGAGTCCACGGCCGACATACGCAATGCCCTGCTGGTCGTCGCCGCTCTCATTGCTAGCACCACCTACCAAGCCGTGCTTCAGCCTCCAAGCTTTATTACAAAAGTCGATAACAATTCCCCAAGAGGCTTCCAGGGATACCATGCATCTTGGATAACTGGTCCTCATGGCAGCGACTTAGCGTACATCGTCTTCATGAGCGGCAACACTTTCGGATTCTTGGTGTCCGTCCAGATGATCATTTGCCTCACCAGAGGTCTCCCCGTCAGGCTGCCGCTGTTACTCTCCGTGACCGCAATGGTTCAAACTTACTATTGTTTCACGTATTACCTGCCGTTCACATTACAGGACAAAACGTTTGGTCTAAAAAACGTGGAATTGTTGAGCATGCTCCCGGTAACGATGTCAATTCTTCTTCTACTGGCACAGAGGCAGTTGGCACTAGCTTTAGATTTTTGCTTGGAAAGGCTTTCTCGGTTTAACCTCCTAGGGGATATGTACAGTCTAAGGACCCAATCAGTCTCCAATTCGAAAATTTGGAACAAAGAAAAAGAGTCAATAGGCGACATACGCAACGCCCTGCTAGTTGTGGCTGCACTCATTGCAAGCACAACCTACCAAGCCGCGCTTCAGCCTCCAAGCTTTAAGATAAAAGTCGATGATAATTCAACGAAAGGCTTCCTCGCACACTACGCATCTTGGGTGACTCTTCCTCTAGGCAGGGATGTTGCGTACATTGGCTTCATAAGCGGCAACACATTTGGACTCTTATTGTCTATCCAGATGATCATTTGCCTCACCAGAGATCTCCCCGTCAGGCTGCCGCTGTTACTTTCCGTGACTGCATTGGTTCAAACTTACTATTGCTTCACATATTACCTGCCGTTCACGTTACTGGACAAAGTGTCTGGTTTGAAAAACGTAGAATTGTTGAGTGTGCTGCCGGTAACAATGTCGATTCTTCTTCTACTGGCACAGAGGCGATTGGCACTAGCTTTAGATTTTTGGTTGAAAAGGCTTTCTGGGTTTAACTTCCTAGGGGATATGTACAATCTGAGGACCCCATTCTTCGTTGTTAATGATACAAAAAACGGACAAATTCTCCCACAGGCTGGAGCCGAACACGGAAGAGGAAGATCAAACTCACCTGCTTCAACACTAGTCTCAGAGGAAGATCAATCAGATTGGGAACCAGTCACAAATTTGAAAATTTCGAACAAAGAAAAGAATTCCATAGGCGACATACACAACGCCCTGCTAGTCGTCGCCGCGCTCATTGCGAGTGCGACTTACCGAGCAGTGCTTCAGCCTCCAAGCTTTGCAATAAAAGTCAATGATAATTCAACAAAAGGCTTCCTCGCATACTATGCATCTTGGGTGATTGGTCCCCTTGGCAGGGACATCATGTACATTGGATTCATAAGCGGCAACACATTTGGACTCTTGCTGTCAATCCAGATGATCATTTGCCTCACTAGAGATCTCCCCGTTAGGCTGCCGCTATTACTCTCTGTGACTGCACTAGTTCAAACTTACTATTGCTTCACATATTACCTGCCATTCACATTACTGGACAAAGCGTCTGGTTTGAAAAACGTGGAATTGCTGAGCATGCTGCCAGTAACAATGTCAATTCTTCTTATACTGGCACAGAGGCGGTTGGCGCTAGCTTTAGATTTTTGCGTGGAAAGGCTTTCTCGGTTTAACCTCCTAGGAGATATGTACAGTCTAAGGACCCAATCCACCGTTGTACACGGAAGGGGAAGATCAAACTCGCCTGCTTCAAGGCCAGTCTCAGTGGAAGGTCGATCAGATCGGGAACCAGTCACAAATTTGAAAATTTTGAACAAAGAAGAAGAGTCAATAGGCGACATATGCAATGCCCTGCTAGCCGTTGCCACACTCATTGCAAGTGCGACCTACCAATCTGTGCTTCAGCCTCCAAGCTTTATGGTAAAAGTCGATAATAATTCAACGAAAGGCTTCCTCGCATACTATGCATCTTGGGTGACTAGTCCTCTTGGCAGGGACGTCGCGTACGTTGGCTTCATAAGCGGCAACACATTTGGACTCTTGCTGTCAATCCAGATGATCATTTGCCTCACCAGATATCTCCCCATCAGGCTGCCACTGTTACTCTCCATGGCCGCACTGGTTCAAACTTACTATTGCTTCACATATTACCTGCCATTCACGTTACTGGACAAAGCGTTCGGTCTGAAAAACGTGGATGTGTTGAGCGTGCTGCCAATAACAATGTCAATTCTTCTTCTACTGGCACAGAGGCAGTTGGCGCTAGCTTTAGATTTTTGGTTGAAAAGGCTTTCTCAATTTAACCTTCTAGAGGATATGTACAGTACAAGAACCCAATCCGTCGTTGTTAATGATAGAGAGATCACAGAAATTCACGCACGAGCTGGAGCCGAACGTGAAAGAAGAAGTTCAAACTCACCCACTTCAAGACTACTCTCGGAGGAAGATCAATCATATGGTGAACCAGTCACAAATGCTCCTCAATCATTATCACTTTCCCCATCGAATAATTTGAACAAAGAAAAAGAGTTGATGGGCGACATACGGAATGCCCTGCTGGTTGTTGCTGCACTCATCGCAAGCACAACCTACCAAGCGGTGCTTCAGCCTCCGAGCTTTAAAACAAAAGCGGACAGTAGTTCCACAAAAAGGCTTCCTTGCATCCTATGCATCTTGGATGACTGGTCCTCTTGGCAGGGACTTAGCGTACATCGCCTTCATGAGCGGGAACACATATGGACTCTTGGTGTCAGTGCAGACGATCATTTGCCTCACCAGAGATCTTCTCGTCAGGCTGCCGCTGTTACTTTCTGTGACTGCAATGGTTCAAACTTACTATTGCTTCACATATTATCTGCCATTCACCAAACTGGACAAAGCATTTAGACTGAAGAACATGGAATTGTTGAGCATGCTGCCACTAACAATATCAATTCTTCTTCTACTGATACAGAGGTGGGTGGCACTAGCTTTAGACTTCTACTTGCAAAGGCTTTCTCGGTTTAACCTCCTAGGGGATATGTACAGTATAAGGACCTAATCTATCATTGTTAATGATGGTTTTTTCTTCCCCTGAGGTTGAGCTAAGAAATGCAAGCCTTTAGCAGTATCGGATGAAGTTTGTTCTACAAGGTCAGATATTGATTTGCTGTCCTTAATTCTGTGCAGTTGATTGTGTGGTATTCACGAGTTGTTTGCTAAATCATATTTTCCTAATAAATATGTCTTGAGTTAATAGCACGTTTGTAACTTCACGGACAGCAGTCGAGATTTTGAGATGTGGTTGTGCGAGTTTTCTTCTAAGTACTCATTTAGCCTTGCTTCTTCGGATGAATTGGCCAAGAACATCTTCGTGAGGTTGAGATTTTGTCTGTAAGAGCAGTTGGAAGAATTAATGTTAATCTCACGAAGAAATTAGGCGTAGGTTTTGTAATTTTGAAGTTCCCCTGATCAAGCAATTTCCAACAAATAAAACCACAATTCATGCTTAGAGGAGGGCCAGCACTATATTGTGTGGATTCATCGTTATTAGTTCTAATTAGCGGGGCAGATATGTCCCCTCAAACGGACCCACGATTGATCGAAGCATCTGAGAGGCACAATGTCGATGAACTGAATGACTTGATCAGAAGCAATGTACTCATCCTAGAGGATAAGGCTCTTCGAGGAGCCGGCCACAAGCCCTTACACATCCTCTGTGTCACTTGCCATTTGAATTTCACCTCGGGAGCTCCTTAAGTCGATGCCGAAGGTTGCAGAGAAGTGATAATGATCGTTTCTCACAATGTTTTGCGTAATGTTGCGACTATATATTGTCTGCAACCTAGGTTGTTGTCCAATTAAATTTGTGTTCCATGGATTAAAATAAGTAGGTAAGACATAAACTGTGAGCAGTGTGCAGAATATAGTTAAGAGGGTGATAGCTGAATTGTGATCAACTTCAACGAGGCGTTTCTTTACTGTTTGAAACAATCAAGAAAAAAATCTCAAACATACAAGAGTTCCTCACATAGTCTAATAAGACGTGCAAGAAAGGAAAGGAAAAAGAAAGGAAAAATTCACCGTACAAAGAGTTTCTGCAGCTGTATTTAGTCTCTGTTACATGAAGTCTCCAAGTTTAAAATACCAGTCTCTCTCTCTCTCTCTGTATTTAGTCTCTGTTACATGAAGTCTCCAAGTTTAAAATACCAGTCTCTGTTACATGAAGTCTCTGTTTTCCTTCAACTGGGTTAATACCATAGGACCTGGTTTTTAAATTTGATAGATCCATATTTCAAAAGTCAAGGAAGCAGGACAGGAACAAAAGACAGTAAAAGTTCAATGTTTCCACCTCCTATCTTCAGGATCAAAAGAAGATTTAAGATTTTAGTGCTACATAATTTTCTTACATTCTCATGCCGTGGCGTTGGCCTATGGAAAATGATTTGAACTTAACAGTATTTCTTGATTCTCAAGCGACCATATAACATCTTGTATTACTGCTGGAAGCGATCTTAGATGGATTTTAATGCTACTTTGCATTGATATAGCTAAAATCTTGACGTAGCAGAAGCATTTAGTATGGTTTTTTTTTTTTTCATTTGGTCTAGTTTCTAAGCTAGTAGAGTATACTGATTATAAAGAACAGGAGATATCTGTTTTTTTCCCTTTTTTTGGGCAAAGAAACCGATCTTTCTTAAAGACTTGTATACAAGTCTTCAGCATACATTGGTTACATACAAGTGAACTCATTTAGTTCAAAGCAGTAGTCCTTTATGAAGAAGTTTATGAACAGAAAGTGATGGACAAAATGAGAGAAAACAGAGGAAAAATGCTTCTTCTGTTATTTTGACTTCATGAGATCTTCATCATGAGAGTTTTCCTTTTATATCTACATTAGCTCTCTCTCAAGAATCTGTTCTACAGGTATTGAGCAGTTGAAGAAGATACAACTGCCTAACTGAAAAGAAAGCTAACTAACTGAAAAGAAAACTAACTGATTACCGTAAACCCAAGGAAGAAACGGAGTACAAAGATAGAATGCTAAACAGAGCTCTTGGCTTTACAAGCTTCGCAGAATACAATTCGTAGCATCACCCTTGTCTTTATCTTCTCTGCTATTTGCTGAGCTGCTACTGTTTATGGTAGTCTTAACATCCCCCGCAAATTGGGCAGGGGTGAATAGCCAATGCCCAATTTGAGACGAAGAGAAGAATGGGATAGTCTGGATAAAGACTTTGTAAAAGTATCAGCAAGTTGATTGTTGCTAGGAACATATCGAACACACAAGGATCCAGAGGCAACTTTTTCTCGAACGAAGTGAAAATCGACCTCAATATGTTTTGTTTGAGCATGAAGTATAGGATTAGCTGTGAGGGATATTGCAGATTGATTATCACAGAATAATAAGGTTGGAGAGTGTAGAGGAAGACCAATATCTCTTAGAACAAAAGCGATCCAAGTAAGATCAGCTGTTGTCGAACCAAGTGCTCTATATTCTGCTTCAGTAGAAGAGCGAGAAACAGTTGTTTGTTTCTTGGCTGCCCATGAGATGAGATTAGAGCTGAGGTAAGTATAGAAACCTGTGGTAGATCGTCTGGTTTGAACACAACCAGCCCAATCTGCATCAGAAAAACCATATAACTTGAGAGAACTTCGAGAGTGAAGATAGATGCCAAGGTGAATAGTTCCTTTTACATAACGAAGTACTCTCTTCAGTTTAAGGAAGTCACCAACAGTGGGTTGTTGCATTTTCTGACACAAGATATTTGTTGCAAATGCAAGATTAGGACGAGTAATAGTGAGATATTGTAAGCCACCTACTAAGGGTGCGTTTGGGAACTGCTTTTGGGAAAAGCCTTTAAGGAAATGCAAAGGCCTTTAGTCTAAAGGCCTTGGGTGAAATGCAAAAACTGTTTGGTAAACTATAATTGAAAAGCACCTTGAAAAGCAACTTTGGGAAAATGCTGTTTGGTAAACACATTTGTTGGAAGTCCTTTAGCACAATTAATTTAAGCTTTTATTTTTATTTTTAAAATTGAAAACAAAAATAGTGATTTTTTTTTTTTTATATTTTTGCACTAAGATGTATATATAAAAGAGATATAGTAACAAATTCAATGACTATTTTTTTTTATATATTTTTGCATTGAGATGTATATATAAAAGAGATGTATTAACAAATTCAATGACTTTTTAAAAAAAATATATATTTTTGCACTGAGATGTATATATAAAAAAGATATATTAACAAAAAGTAATAGTAATTTCATTATAATAAACATGATTACATATGCATCAAAGAAAGAAATAAGTCTTCATTGAAAATTACAAACATCTTCCTCAAGTATTTACTAAACTCATTTTTATTTGATCACGTAAACACGTCATGTCAGAAAATAAATTGTCATTTGAAGTACCGGCCCCCTCATTTGTATTATGAAGGTCAACTGAATATGCATAATTGGGATCCAAATCTGCTCTTGCAAAATGTCTATCATTGGCGGCGTTTCGTCGTATGTAATTATGCAAAGTCATTGCTGCTATAACAATTTTTACTTGCTTTTCAAAGGGGAAATTTGGCATATGCTTTAGGATCTTCCACTTCTTCTTCAACACACCAAAAGCTCGCTCAATTTCCGATCGCAGCGAATAATGAGCACGATTGAATACCTCTTGATAGCCTGTAGGGATCGGACCTTGTTGAAATTCTGGCAAATGATATCTAACTTCTTTGTATGGTCCCAAATAACCCGTTGAATTTGGATATCCAGCATCTACTAAATAATATCTACCTGCATAAATATAATATAAATTTGATCAACATATACAATATTTATACATATTAATGTATAAAAACCATTAATTAACAAACCTGGAGGAGGATGAGGAAATTGCATATCATGTCTCCCTAAAGCTTCATAGAAAATACAAGTATTATGGGCTTGGCCCTCCCAACCGGCCCAAACATAAGTGAATTCCATATTAAAATTACATACCGCTAAGACATTTTGAGTTGTTGTACCTTTTCGACCAATAAAACGAATCTGATCTTTTACCGGTATCACCGCTGGGATATGAGTGCCATCAATAGCTCCAATACAATCCTAAAACAAAAACGCAAATATTATTATATAATCAAAATTTGCATTTAGTTCTTTCTTTCTATTGAATAATCAAAGCATACCTTAAAATATGGATAAAATATTTGATTATTTTTTATCTTGTCCAGAACATCCCTAAATTGCCGATCAGCTGGTTGGATCAAATCTTTTCCCATTTCACATACTTTGTCTAATACTAAGCTAAAGTACCTGCTTATAGTTTCCCCATAGCGTTGAAAACACTCTTGTGTTAACCTGTTACCTATACTATGTCCTAAAATATGAAGAAATATTCCAAGCATTTCTCTAACATCAATATTCCTAGTTCCTTCAAGACCATAACGTGTTACTAAATCATGCATTAAATTATTAAATACAATCTTATCCATCCTAAACATTTGATAACACCTTATCGGATTAGCATCTTCGCCCATCAACTCTTCTAACCATGAATATCCTGTATATGATGATGTCCTACAAGATTTTTTCTGACTGTATATTGCTTGATAAGCAATTGTGGCTTGAGTAATTTCCACAAGTTGATTGAATTCCTCATCCTCATCCTCTTCCTCATGGATTTCCCTTTCAGGAGAATCGTCCATATCTGTTTAAAGTAATAAAACAGTAAGAAAAGTGATGAATAATCATCCATCAATGGAACAATATATGCAAATTCCACCAAATCAAAATAACATAAACTGAAAACGCATGTCTCACATTAAAACATAATCAGAAGAAAAGTTCACAAATAGTGCAAATTAGTAACCGAAATAAATCTCTCATTACAACATAGATTAATATGAAAGAGCTCAAAGAAATAACTAGTATCCTAATGGCGACTATCATGCTCTTCCAATTTATACTTCAGCCACTCAACTTTTTCTTCATCTTCATCCAAGTTCATAAAAATCTGCCTATTGTCTTTCTTTTTAGCAAAATGAGAGAGTGCAAAAAAGAACAACTTTCTGTCTTGCTTAATCTCAGGTATGGCTTTCAATGTTTGCACAATTTCTTTGTAAGGATCAAACTCCCTTGCAACCGATGTTGCATTGCTCCTACTCTCAACAGGTGAACAAAGTCTGTCAATTTGTGATGCTAACTTATCAGGTTCGGTTAATTTTTTTCCTCTCTTTCCTCGAGCTTGCTTCGTTGAACTTTCTACCGTCCTTTTATTGCTCTTACTTTGACTTGGTTAAGCATTTGTTTCACCTGCATCACCCTTTAAAGTATCATCAGTAAATCCTGCACAATCACCAATATCAGCTTGTGTGGTCTCAATATTCTCATTATTGCATAAACCTTGTGCAGGATTCCAAGTAACACTTCCAAAAGTAGCAACTATACCTTGGAACATTTGATCCAACAAAGCTTCAATATCTAGATGTATGCCTTTTGTTCGAAAGGCTCTAAGCTTAGGATTGGCCATTATAATAAAATATTTTTAGAAGTTATATCATAAAAATTGAACTTACAAAACAAAAAGTAACAAAAGATTAGATAAACACCTGAATTTTTCTCTCCCACCATTCGTCACTCGCGTCAATGGTTTTCTTCCTCGGATCACATCCTAGTCCAGTTTCCTTTTGAACCAATTGCTTCCATTTTTTCCATTCTTTTTTAAATTATCCCACTTACTCTTCATTTTATTTTTATCATACCTTTTTCCCCTCAGCTCCTCAAACTTGTTAATTATATCCGTCCATCCATCCCTTTTGTTGCTCGCGGGACGATTACCTTTTTCAATTTGTTCAATGCATAATCGACAAAAAGTTTCTATATCTTCAGAGCTCTAATATGCTTTTTCCTTTGATGAACTTGCCATCTTTCAATAAAATGAATACAAATATATTTGAAAAATGAAAAGAGATGATGTTAACTATGAATACAAAGCAAGGGACACTACAAATAAATTAAAATGCAATTCATATAAACCCATGAAAGAGCAGACCAAGCTGGATATGTAAGTGGGGAAAAAGAGCAAAAACTTAAGAAAACCAGGCATAACCACAAGCTTATGCAGCCACCATGCACCACTTAACACATTCAAGCTTCAAATTAAAAGTAACCCGTGCATAACCACAAGCTATATGCAGCCACCATGCACCACCATCCACAGACAATGCCATTAACCATCTCTTCCGAGCACCGCTATGAGGCATCAATCATTTTTTTTTAGCACTGCTATGAGCCATCAAACATTTTTTTTTAAAACAAAAACCAGGTAGAACAAATACACATAAGAGCTATAAAGTGTCCATGACTAGCCACTGTTTTAGCTTCATCACAGCATGAGCTTTACCTAGCTGTAAGACCCTAAACTTTCAAGGGCCAAAAAGAAAAGAAAAGTTTTTGCTTCATTAGGATTTGTCATCGCCAATTGGGGTTGCTGCAACTACACGTTAAAAAAGAGAGGTATATGTTCGTAAATAATAAAAGGTTTCGTATGGTACAATCTTATTCCATTTATCCAACTATTGCTCTAGAAGACACTTAAGAGAGTACCAAGATACCTTTGATTCCTATGGTTTATGACCAATAAAAGCCAGCAAAATGGGATTTTTCAGATCAGTTTAATAGTCTATTATTTGTTAACTTGTTAAGCCCGAGAACAACAAGGATGTTCCTCATCAGAAGGCAAAAATCTTGATAATTTTACATGTTACTCCTTTTAATAGCATTCTCATAATACGGAGCAATTGTTTTTCTATCTTATATATGTGCTGAATTGTATCTGGACCAAAAAAATGTTGGATCTAATGTAAATCTCAAAAACAAAACAACTCACGAGCAGCAAAAGCGAAGCAAGCAGGGCAGAGGAAAATGGATTTTATGAATTTAAATAAAGATGAAAATTTGATAAACTTTATCAGGTAGCTACTTTTGGATATGTTGATGTAATTTCAAGTAATAGATAGCTTTCACATGTCAAGACCGCAAAGGAAATTATTGTTATCCTCTTTTTTTGAATAAAAGAGGAAGGATGGATCAATTGAGAAGAGCTTCTTTGTCAAGAATGACAAGCTACTCATGGTGGCTGGAGGAGGTGTGCTGTACATTCTGTAATGTCAAATTGTTCACACGGTAGGTCCAATTGTATGTGCAAAACATTCAATAATAGCGAAAGGTGCTTAAAACAGCTATGAATGAGTGAGTGTGGTCAAGGCCATTTTAGGGACAAACATGGCTGGGAAATCTTAAACCCAATGGTGAAATCGATGGTAAAACAGAGGGGAAGAAATCAAGTCTAAGGAGATGTTGGCGAAGGTTTTACCCTAATCGTACGACAAAAGGCTTTATATAAAAATGGAAATGAGTAGGTTAGATTTGTCAAACTAAATGAATCAAGACAAGACAAGACAAGACCAACTATGCGATTACGAAACATGTTGAACGGTTCACTCTTTCACCTACTCCAACTCAGTTTCAAACAAGAAGAGCAAAAATAACATGAGCATCAAACATAACAAAACGCTCAAACGTGCCTGTCTTAATCCTTTCTTCGGTTGACCCGGGCGGTATGAACATGACAGTGCGCGTTGCAAGAGAAAGATTGTCATATTCGGCACAGGATGGATCAACAGCTCAAATACACAGACATTCTATCTGTATAGAGTACACAAGCAGAAAAGGCAGCAAAAAGATGAGTAACTAGCACGGGCAATCGCGTCCCTCGGGGCACAGAGCTTAATGTGAAGTTAAGTAAGATTAACACCTTTCCTGAAAATTACTTTAAAGATGTTCTTGACCGATAAGTACTTGAAAGGATTTAATCTGCTTAACAATTCAACACTTGATATACAGATTTATTTGCAAGAAAAGGAACTCAGTTTCATCAATCGCATGTCGTTGAGTCTCACTAAGCGCTAAACATTTGGCAAAGCATAACCAAGCAGAGATATAGGTATAACTCGTGCACAAATGCATATCACCGGATATGTTAAATCGGTGCGATGCTACATCAAAGGAGGATGGTGCATATTATATAGCAAAAACACAGGTTGAATTGTCAGTATTTGTCCCATGGATCACGCCAGAAACCCAAAACCCAACTTCAAAATGTCGACGCCAAAAACCCAAAATGGAATCGAGAACTCACCAAAGCAAAAAGAGAGTCTAGCATTGGGTGGCTAGCGACGGTGGTGGCGGGGCTCCGGCGGTGACGATGGTGGTGGGCTTTGACGGAGACGGTGGTGGCTGGTTTCGACGGCGACGGTTGGGGTTGGCGGTCGTGGAGTTGTGAGTGGTGGAGAAGATCGGGGAGAGAGAAGGCCTTTGGACGAGAGAACGTTGCTCCGACGGCGACGATGGTGGTTAGGCTTCGATGGAGACGGTGGTGGTTGGTTCCGACGGCGACGGTCGGGGTTGGCGGTCGTGGAGTTGAAGAGCGGTGGAGAAGAAGATCGGGGAGTCGAGAACTTGGCCTTCGGATGAGAGAAAAAGCAAGACGACGAGAGAATGATAAAAAAATTAGGTTTTCCTTTAATGAAGTTTCAGCATGCCAAAAATGCTGAAAAGCCCAAGGAAGCCCCAACTTTTGCCTTGGCTTTCAGCCTTAAAAATGCTAGCTTTCAGCCCAAGTCCCTTCAAAGTTTTTTGCCAAACACCATTTTTTTTTGCCCAAAGGGCTTTAGACACTCAAGGGGCTTTGGGAAGTGGTTCCCAAACGCACCCTAAGCTTATTTAGTGTATGGGGTTTGGAAGAAGATCAGCATCTATTTTCAATGTGACTGGTTTAATAGAAAGAGGTGTGGCAATAGGTTTGCAGTCAGACATATGTGCACGAGAGAGTAAGTCAAGGGCATATTTGGTTTGACACAAAAATAACTTGGTGGATGTGCGTGTAGCAAGTCAGAATGATATCGTCAACATATAGCAATAGAAGTACTGTCTCTTGATCTTTATGAAGTATGAACAAAAAAGGATCAGCTGAGCTGCAAAAGAAACCAGCTTCAAGCAAAAAATTGCCGAATTTGTCATACCAAGCACGCGGTGCTTGGCGCAGTCCATAAAGTGATTTTTGAAGCAGACATACATACTGAGAATACTGTGGATGTATAAAGCCAGGGGGTTGCTCCATGTAAACTGTTTCATTTAAGGTGCCATGCAAAAAGGCATTCTTGACATCAAGTTGATGTATAGACCAGTGTTTTATCATTGCCACAGAGAGGATAAGTCGAACAGTGGCATGTTTAATAACAGGACTAAAGGTTTCTGTGAAATCTATTCCTTCTTCCTGATGAAACCCCTTGGCTACAAGTCGAGCCTTCAATCTATCAAGGCTGCCATCTGATGTAAGTTTAGTCTTAAACACCCATTTACAGCCTATAATATTCATGTCATTGGTACGAGGAACTAATAACCAAGTTTGATTTTGATGTAAAGCATCCATTTCCTCTTGCATTGCCTGATACCATCCTGGATCTGCTAGAGCAGATTTGAGTGACTTTGGTTACGGGGAACTCGATATTCAGCAAGACATGCATATCGAGGATTGATTTTGATGATGCCAGATCTAGATCTAGTTTGCATAGGATGAGTAGATAGTGTACCTTGTAAGGCTGTCTGAATATGAGAAACAGGTCATTCCATATCTGGTTCAGTTGTTGTCTCTGTTGTGAAACCAGGTATGTCTACTTATTGTGAAATATTCTGAGAAGTAGAAGATGCTTGATCCATAGGTAATTCAGTTGTAGAAACAGGAACTGCTGGTTCTGTAGAACTAGGGAAGATTATTTGCTAAGCTGTAGGGTCTTGTACAGAACTTGTATGATGAGATAATGGAGTGTTTATGTAATATGTACTGGAAGGTTGTAAAAATTTCTCTTCTTCTGTCCACAGCTTATACAAATGTGTGTAAGTTGAATAAGTTGTTGCTAATTTCTGAGAGAAAGGAAAGAAGGTCTCATCAAATACCACATGTCGACTGATGTACACATGACCAGTGGTAGGAACAAGGCATTGATATCCCTTATGGTGAGTATTGTATCCTAGAAAAACACAGGTAAGGGATCGTGGATCAAGCTTGTGCTGTGCATAGGGTCGAAGGCAGGGATAGCAAGCACACCCAAACACTCTGAGATGATCATATCTTGGCTTATGCTGATATAATTTGCTAAAGGGAGACTGCATCTTTAACTTTGGAGTGGGAAGAATATTGACAATATAATTGGCTGTCACAAATGCATCAACCCAGAATTTTAATGGGAGTTTTGCATGATACAGCATAGCCGAGACCAAGTTCAACTATATGACGATGTTTTCTTTCGGATATTCCATTACATTAAGGTGTATATGGACGGAGACATGCTGTTGAATGCCACGCTTACGTAAGTGAGTTATGAACTTGTGACGATAAACTCTCCTCCACCATCACATTGGAAAGTCTTGATCTTACGGTTGAGTTGGTTTTCTACTAGTCTACGAAACATGAGAAAAATATCATAGAAGTCGATTTTAGCTTCAATGGATAGATCCAACTGAACCGAGAGAAGTTGTCAACAAAAATGACATAGTACTTGAAATTCTGAACAGAGTTAACTAGAGAAGGTACCTAGATATCACAATGAATTTGTTCTAGGGGTTTAGTAGCTGTAGAATTCGACAATGGGAAAGGTAGAGCAGTACTCTTAGCTAGCTGACAACTTCTACATACAAATTGTGGTTCTATATGGCACTGAATTAGCTGTTGATTCTTCATATGCTTCAGAACATTCTGATTTGTATGAGCTAGAGGTTGATGCCAGACATTCTCTCCAGCAATCCTTTGTCTTTGAGTAAAGAAGACCTCTGCAGCATAAGGATCTACTTTGTAAAGCCCTTTAACCTTCCTTCCTAGCATCTTGGTTGTGTTGGTGATGCTGTCCTTTATGTACACCCCAGTTTTGTCAAAGACAAATGAACAGGGATAATCATCTGTTAGTTTAGAAACTGAAAGAAGATTTTCTTAATTTCTGGAACAATCAACACATCATTTAGAGGTAAGACATCAGCAGTAGTATTCAGTAATGCATTACCAATGTATTTAACAGGTAAGCATGAACCATTGCCAATCATGACTGTATCAGTACTAGCATTCTTAGAAAAGTTATGAAGAATACCAGCATTAGCAGCAATGTGAGCTGTTGCTCCAGTATCTGGATACCATTCATTACCATTTGCTTCCTCAATATGTAGAACTGATAAAGCTGTTGGTATCTCCTCAACTTGGTAGGAATTATCAAATCGATACCAACAGTGTAATGCATCATGACCAGGTCTTCTGCAGATTTGACACTCCAGTCGAGTGTTTTCTGTTGTTTTCTCCACCTGCATATTGTTATGAGGAGTTAAATTTGAAGATGTATAGGTCTTGGTATCTTAATACCTTTGTGCTGAGCCATTATATGGTCTGAATCCCTGACCAGAACCCAGAGCAGAGGAGGTATTAAACTGCTTAGGCTGCTGACTTCCCTGTTCATAGTTCGAACTATTATTTCTGTAACTCATACTTCTTCCAGGATATCCAAAGTTTCTATATCTGTTATTGAATGACCTTCCTCTTCCATAATTTCTTCCTCCACGACTATTCCTCTTGAACTTCTAGGGCTATTAGTCTGTTGTACAAAATCTCTGGTAAACTCCTCTTTGTGTATAGCTTCAGTCTTCCTCTGGCCATAGTAGGCTAAATTTGGACGGAATTGATTCGAAGAATAGTTCTGTAGCCTTGTTTCAAATCTTTCTAAATGTGAGATTACTTCGTCATATTCTGGTTGAGGCTTTAAACAATAAATTGTTGTTTTAAAGCTCTCATACTCATACCCCAGACCTTCCAAAATACCAAACAGTTTTGTTATTTCATCCACTAGTTTCCCTATTACATTCAATTGATCACATATTGATTTATACTCTCTGAGATATGTTGATAGTGTTCTATCACGCTTCTGACAAGCCTGGAGTTTTCCCCTTAACTCAAACTCCTTTGCCATAGATTTTTGTGTAAACCGATTGAGCAAAGTCTGCCAAACTTCATATGCAGTGTTTAAGCCGATTATCAAACTGAGTATGTTTTCTGAAACAGCACCACTAATCCAAGAGGATACAAGTTGATCTGTCTTGATCCAATCGTTATAATCAGAATTAGAAACCTCAGTAGTTTGACCTCCTTCTTCAACCTGCAGTGTTTTAGCAGGTTGTGGAACTTCTCCATTAACAAAATCAAAAAGGTCTTGACTTCTTAAGAACCTATGAAATTGGGCTTGCCACAGAAGGAAATTATCCTCAGTTAATTTGATGGTAACAAAATTCGAGATATTAACATGAATAGGAAATGGATATCTCAAACTTCTTGCTGCCATTCTACTCTTCCAAAACTTCGAACAACTTTAGTTGCAAACACAAACTCTACTAGTTTTGCAGTAAGTTGCTACGAGTATATTTCTGATGATGAAGACTTAGCGGTAGTTAAGAAATACCAACTCACAAAACTTGGCACGAATCTGAGCTTCGCGCTTCAAGCTCCCGATCAAGAGAGCAAATCGATGGAGATCTTAATCAAGTCATAGAACGGGAATCGATGTCACCACCGTGGCCAATGTCGTCGTCGCTTCGGATCAAGTTAGATCCGTAATCGAAGACCGAGATCCAGCAAGCGAGAGAACCCGCTTCTACGGCTCTGACACCTTCGATTTGATTTCACAAGCGATTGAATGCTCATGCAAACTATCCAATAAGGATGATCGACCACCGCTCCGATACCATGAAGAAGTTTATGAACGAAAGTGATGGAGAAAATGAGAGAAAACAGAGGAAAAATGCTTCTTCACGTTATTTCGAGGGAGAAGTGCCAAAAAGTCCTAAACCTTTTGGCTTTGTGCCGATTTAGTCCTAAACCTTTTTATGTTATGCTGATTTAGTCCTTTCCGGCCAAAATTGGCCAGATTTTGCTGACTGGACACCGGCCGGCTGACATGGCCTAATCGGCGGCGTGTGGACAACATTTAATAATATTTTTTTATTTTTTTTTTTTATTTTCATCTTCAACCTCCAGCCCGGTCGCCGGAGCTTGGCGACCGGCCGCGGCGACGGGCCGGGCGAGGTCGAGGTCGACCTCGCCGGCCACCTCGCCGGGCCACGGCCGCGAGGCCGCCCTCGCGGCTGGGCGGCGGGCCCGGCAAGCACCCTCGCCACCATGGGCGGCGCCCGGAGCCTCGAGGCCTAGGCGGCGAGGCTTGCCCATGGCTGGCGAGGGCGCCGTCGGCCTCGCCGCCCTCGCCGGATCTGGCGAGGGCGAGCCTCGCCGCCCGGCGCGAGGCCGCCCTCACGGCCGCGGCCAGGCGAGGTGGCCGGCGAGGTCGACCTCGACCTCACCGGCCATCGCCTCGACCGGGTCGCCAAGCTCCGGCGACCGGCTGGAGGTTGAAGATGAAAATAAAAATAAAAATAAATTAAAATATTATTAAATGTTGCCCACGCGCCGCCGATGATTAGGGCCACGTCAACACGGCCCGACGTCAATCGGCAAAATCTGGCCAATTTTGGCCGAAATGACTAAATCAGACAACATAAAAAGGTTTAGGACTAAATCGGCACAAAGCCAAAAGGTTTAGGACTTTTTTGGCACTTCTCCCGTTATTTCGACTTCATGAGATCTTCATCATGAGAATTTTCCTTTTATATCTACATTAGCTCTCTCTCAAGAATCTGTTCTACAGGTATTGAGCAGTTGAAGAAGATACAACTGCCTAACTGAAAAAGAAAGCTAACTAACTGAAAAAGAAAACTAACTGATTACCGTAAACCCAAGGAAGAAACAGAGTACAAAGATAGAATGCTAAACAGAGAGCTCTTGGCTTTACAAGCTTCGCAGAATACAATTCGTAGCATCACCCTTGTCTTTATCTTCTCTGCTATTTGCTGAGCTGCTACTGTTTATGGTAGTCTTAACACTTTAGGCATATTATAATGTAGCGATGTTTTTTCGGTGATGATAATTTCTTTAATAACACTTGCGTCGAGTGATTTTGTTTATTTGCTTAGTTCACTAAACGACGAGAGAAGAGAGAAGGTTGCCTAGTACAGGCTTAGTTTATGTATCAAAATTTAATCAAGAATACAGCAAGAGATCGTTGGGCATAAGTAAATGAACTTGTTCTGCAACTCTCCGTGGAGCAATCCGGCTTAATTTTCATAATTACGTACAATACGAGATGCTGAATCAATCGATCATGTCACATGCAGGAAAACATCAGGGGAAAAAAACGAAGAAGAAATCTTTATGCAAGACGCTCTTGCGTTCAATGGGGTTGGTTGCAGTTTCCAAAAAGCTTGAGTAGTCGAAATTTCGTGCCTTGTGCATAGACTGTGAATTCGAACCGAATGTGAATGGGAATCGAAACACCATTTTCGTCTGTCTATTATCTCTTTGTGCCTTTTAAGTTGAGCGTCAATACGACATCTGCAGGCGTGTGATCGCATGATGCATGTAAACAGTCTGAGGAGATCACTAACGCCATGGCAGAGAAATGAATGCATGCATGCAGGGCATTTAATACGTCCCCGGAAAATCTTTTTGCAGCAAAAGAAAATATTTTGCAGCCCAAGATGGAAAGATTCTGGTCTGAGAACTGGCTTTGATTTTCTCTACTCTGTTTCTCTGATCTCAAGCTCTCTCCCATTCAAAACCAGCGCCCTGTTCACCTCTACATTTACTCTCCTCTCTCTCTCTCCCCCCATCATTTTCCCCCTCTCACTTTTCTTCGGCACAGCAAGAAGGACAACAAATGCAGAGAAGCATAGGTGCTTGCCTACTCTTAACGTCTGTCTTCTTCCCCTCTTGGCCAAAAGATCTGCGCACTGGCCTGCCCGAGGAGCGTCCTGCAGTCCCAGAGAAAAAGAGTCTTCGCATAAGGTGTTCTCTGGAGGCGAAGCGCAGAGTGCCCAATGTCGTCTTTATCTGTTTCAAGGATGCGCGCCGAGGAGCGGAAAACCGTAGCAGCGAACTCGAGAAAGAGTCTCCTCTGTTTCAAGTGGTTCGGGAGGTGGAGGCATGGTTGGTGATGACGACGACGAGGTCATCGTGATTACTCATAGTGAATTTGGTGGTGACAAATCTATTTTGGTGCCATCTTCACTGTCCTCTTCACTTTCACCAATCCAATGACCTTGTTGTCTTCATTGCCGGCCATGCCTTTGCCTCCTGCCCTACTTAAAACAGAGAAGGAAGCTACAAAGATGCAAAGTTTTTTATTTTTTTTAGTTGCTTTGTAGGCCCTATTTTTCAACATTATATTCTTTTAATTCTGTACTTATAGTTCTGCATACATGTATGAAAGATTATTTGAAGTTTTAGTGCATAGAACCTTCTTAACTCCAGAAGGGCAAAGAAATCTGTCATCCGTTTGAAAAATCCAAATTATTATGGGTAGCTGAGTTTGCATCTGCCAAAAGAACTCCTGAATCCGTGCGTGTCCGTCCTTCACAGCAGCTGTTTCGGTTCTAGTCTTTTGAAGATGACTACCTCGTTCTAGTTAGACGTTTAGTTTTGTCTATCCTATGCAGGCAGGATTTCGCATAAACTACTATTTTCGTGGAGCAAATTTTTAAACATTGGCCTTTTAGGCAAAATTGATTGTCACAATACCTGAAATGTCAATTTGCTGGCCATCAATTTGTTGAGAGTGATTATTCATGTCGCGAAAGACCATGTCGTGTTTTCGTAAAGACTTGGTAAATTTCTCACAATGTCTCGAAATGGCATGTTTAGTCCAGTAGAGTGTATGGAATGGTATGAGTAGGATATTACTTACGTCTGTTGGTGTTCAGTGAAGTGTTACAGGTCACTGCAAAAGAAATTGTAGTACAGATTTGATAGGTCTTGTGCTTACTGTTGTAACCATTGGGCTGGATGTGTAATCAGTCATCTCTAAAATGTTCTAAAGCAATGCTGAGTATAGAGTTCCTTCTCATTTCTCTCCCCTGATGATTTTTGTCTTCTCTGATTCTCTCAAAACTCTCCCACTCTTGATTTTGCTTGCAACTTTGCAACTCTAGCTAGTTTCTTGAAGGCTAGGGAGGGGATCTGCAATTTCAATGTTCCAAGGGCAGCGAATGCATAAATAGAAGTCATATCCATTTCAGTTCCAAGCAACAAAGAAACTAGAATTTAGTCTGCAGGTAAAATTTGGCTTTGTGATTTTGCTTTTCTTTTTTCTTCTTTTTTCAATTGACTCTGCACCGACTAATCTGAATGATTCGGTGTAGTTTACAGAAACGGAAGCCATACTCTGGTCAGTTACCTGGTGATTCTCTTTCGTGTGTAAATTATGATTCTCTAGTTTACTACAATATCAGTAATTTACTTACTGATAATGTGATAAGCAAGTTACCAGTCATACTTGGTAGTATTTCAAACTAATCAACAATTTCAGAAATCTACCAATAAAAGCTTTGCTTCCTTTATGTACATCAGAATTCACCCAACTATCAGAAATTAGAGCAGACTTTGGCTCTGATGAGAGCATAAGAGATGAGCGCGGAATTTCACCATTCTGGTCACATTATTCATAATGTTTCATCTTAACCAGAGCTGATGTTGATCATTTCATCTTCAGAGATACAAAGATGTCGCATTGGCAACTTTTTTAGGACATAATGTATGATAAACAGAACAAAGAAGAGGATCTGAGTTGAGTGTGTGTGTTTGAAATTTATATATATATATATATATATAGAGAGAGAGAGAGAGAGAGAGAGAGAGAGATATGACCACAATTCTTAATGACTCAGATTTTCTATGCACAAACGATTATACTTATTCATCAGGAACTAACCATCTCGTAACTATGAAAGCTGAACAGTTCGGAAACTGGATGGAACGAAATAGTCAATTTGACAAGCGACCAACCATGCATTTAGAATTGGCAATGGTAAGATTGTCTATACCTACCTATCTGATCATGAAAGGAACGTCGGGATGCGATAAGTACTGCAAACAGATCCAGAAAGAAAGATTGTCTGAACTGGTTTCCTTTCCGATGGACAAGGAAAATGGGCAAGAGGAGAAAATCAGGTGTGGTTGCCGGAGATAGAATAGTGGATGAGATGACATACAGTGAAGGCCTCAAGGATTTGTTGATCAGATACTTTACCAGCCAAAGGATTCAGATGTCTCTGAGAACTTCGACTTCAAGGCCACCCCTCAATTGGCTTTGTGAGCGTGACGGGCAGCATGGGACCCTTAATAGTTAGTGCAGAGAACATGTGGTATCAGTTTTTAGGTCTTTGGTAAGTGCAGCAACCTAATGCGAGGAATGTGTGATTCATTGACGCGGTGGCCAAAGACCTTGCAAACCTACCCTGCATGTTCTTTGCACTAACTATTAAAAGTCCTGAGAGTTTTGTGGTTCTCTCAAAACTCTGCTCCATTGGTTCTGCTTGCACCACTGCAACTCTATCTAGTTCATCGAAGGCGAGGTGAATTCGCAACTAAGGAATTCTGCAGCAACTCTCTGAAATTCTTTTGATAATCTAACTTGCTCTGATCTTATGAGGAGATCTATGCATATCACTGCCTCGTCTGCATCTACACTAATGAAAATCTAGCCCGTACGGCTCATCTCTTTTAACTTTTGAACACATGAACAGTTGGTTTCACTTCTTTTGGACTCCTGGGTTAGTTAAATTTTTACAACTACTGCTTCTGGCCGGGATGTGTTAGATGTGATGCATTGAAGTACTTAAATGCAGTTACTCTTTTAACTCGTTAGAAGAGTTATCCAAATATTCGCGTGAAATAAACCTTTTATGCAACCTACAATTTATTCGACACAAATTAGTTGTCAAAAGGCCCCACACGCTTAACAAAATTGTGATTGCTTCATAATCTTCATTCCTTCTGGCTTTAAGTTAAATGATGATAAAAAAATTATAAATTGATAATTATAGAGGATTTTTTTATCCTACTTGACTCTATTACAGGACACCTATGTTAATCCACAACCATTGGTTGACAGAGTGAGAGTCGCCTCTAATCAAGTCTACCAAGTGAGTTGAGAGAAACACAGAGATGGCTTCCAAATTTTCAATCTCACTACCATTCCCATGTTCTATCATTTTGAATCTTGTGGTTGGCATCCATGCCTGTGGAATTACTATCTACTGGGATCAGAATGGTAATGAAAGCACTTTAGCTAACGCCCGTGCCTCCAAAAATTATAACTTTGTGAACCTAGCTTTTCAATCTATCTTCGGCAATGGCCAGACTCCTATGATCAACCTCGCCAGCAACTGCAATCCTTGTGGTGGAAGATGCACCAGCTGAGCTCCAAAATCAAGTCTGCCAAGCTAGGGGAATCGAGGTGATGCTCTTGATCAGAGGAGGCGCAGGAAGTTACTATCTCACTTTTACCAAGGATGCTAGACAGGTCACGACTTATCTACAGGACAACTTCCTAGGAAGGCAGTCGTCATCTCGGTTGTTCGGGGACATGATGCTCGATATCGAAGGAGGCACAACATGGCATTGGGATGATTTGGCTAGACTTCTCTGGATATAGTAGTAGAAGAAGGTTTACTTGACTGTAGCCCCTCAGTGTCCTTATCTGGACACTTGGGTTGGAGATGCCCTTCAAACAGGATTGTTCAACTACACTAGGTGTAGTTTTACGACAATCCTCAGTGCAAATAACTACAACTCTGGGAACAAGGGTAATATCCAAGATGCATGGAGCAATGGACTTCAAATCCTGTCCGCAAAATCTTCTTGGGATTGCCCGCGGCTCCAAATGTAGTTAACAATGGTCCTATTCCCACACTAGATCTTACTTTTACTGGACTGCCAACCATCAAAGGATTTGCCAACCATGGGGGCGTGATGTCGCGGTCCAACTATTACAATGATCAAACTGTATATAACTCTTTCATCAAGGACTCTGTTCTTGCTTGCAGATATCTAAAAATCTCCTTATGTAATCACATAAATTTTTCCATATCAAATTTATTTTGATGATGGTATCACGATGATTATTTAATGATTACAAACTTGCATGATCTCCACAAAAATTCGCAATCTTAAGTTAATTTACTTTTTTTTTTTTTCCTTTTGGTGTTTATTCTCAAGCTTTCGTTGAATCTCAAGGAATAGCCCTTGGCAAATGGGTTATGTTTTGAGAGTGATAAGTCACTTGTAACAAAAGAAAGATAAAACACCAAATTGATATATTTGTCACGTGTTATCCAACATGACAATTTGACGATAAAAGTTAATAGAAATTAACATATAGTCAATTTGTCACTTATGTACTAATTTGTAATTTGTTTGTCAAAGAATTAGTTTTTGATCAATTTGTCACAAATATATCAATTGAAGGTTTTTTGTGATATTAACTCAAATGTATATATATATATAAGTGGATTGTGTAGATAATTTTGTCTTTCAGCCCAACCCAAAAAAAAGAAAAAAATTAGCAGCAATAAAGCAAATGTTCGGATTTTCCTTTTTTTTTAAAAACACTAATTTGTGGCTTTGACCAATGCTGGCGCCTGCTTTCAAGTGTTCCATAGTAAAGGAAAAAACATGAACTTTGCCCAACTCAGACATCCGTCAAGCTGTCATTCATTTTTACCGCGAAAAAGATGACATGGCATCCTACGTGGACTGTGCACTCGCGGATGTTGCTGACGTGCACATTGGGGGCTTGATACGGCATTGGTTCGTCAGGGCTCTCGATTGAAACCGGGACGCGCGCTGCTGGGATCTCGGAGACGACGCCGTTTGGTCGAGCTACAATATAGCGACGAAGGAGAGAGACGTGGTCATTAGAATTTGGGGTTAAAAATTAGGGCTCTGGAGATTTCTCATATTGGGGGCGAAAAAAAAATGAGGGTTCTTGAGCAAATCAACAGGCAATGTTGTCGATGGGAAGCAGCAATAGCGGTGACAAGGCTTTGAAAAGCTTCACCTTTTAGGGAAGAAAACATGTCCCGCAAGCATCAGATGCAAGCTGGGCTGCACACTTGGTGAACACCAAAGAATCCCTCGAGGAGGTTCTACTGCTGTTCATTTTGGAGGGACGTGCAGTCTCAATTAGTTGAAAGCAACTGAGTTGATTGGGTTCGATTTTACTTTCGGTTTTTTTTTTCCCAATTGGGCAAGATATATGTTCAGTAGCTGTGTTGAGAGTATCAATTTGGATTGATCAGTGTTGAAAGTTCAATGTTCGCTATCGATTTGGATTTCTAAAGTTTAGGCTCGTTTTGAAAATTGACGGTTGGGGGCTTCTTTAAATGGGTTGGCCTCCAATCGACGAATGATGATGAAGTGTTGAAGGAGAAGGTGAAGTTTGTGGAGGAAATCTGGAAAGAAATGAGGAAAGAATGGCCGTTCTGCAAAGGCGAATCCTGGACAAGAAAGATGAGCTCAAGTTAACAGGGATTAACAACTTGGACTAAAGCTTACAGAAGGAAACGGAAATCGCGAGAGTGCAAGTGAAGGAGAAGATTCATGTGAGATTCATAATTAGCATTGACGGAAGCGTTGATTGTGTTGACAATGTCGAAGGTCGATTGGAGGCTGCTTTGATATTACTTGCCCTGAATGGTGCTGGTAGGTAGGGGTGTCAAAAAAACCGAACCGAACCGAACCGTTAAAAAAATCTTCCGAACCGAACCGAAACCGAACCAAATCGAATACGATCAGTTCGGTTTTTCGGTTTTTCGGTTTTTGGTTTTAGCTTTTGGTTTTCAGTTTTCAGTTTTTTTCTTTTTTCGTCTTCGTTTGAGGGCAGCGGCAGCCAAAAGCTTCCATTTTTCTTCGATAAGTACTTGTCTTATTTTGCTCAGCTATTGGATTTGTGATCAAGCCCTTCTTTTCCATGTCGTTTTTTTTTGTGGGTTTCTCTGCAATGCATTAAGACGATGGCAACTACGGTGATTGAATCGACGAAGAAAACATGAGAATGAGAGCAATCGATGAGAAAGATCTTTCAATGAACCCTCTGTAACTCTAAAAACTAATGCTCTGTTTTCCCCCATCCTGTTATGGCCGATCTCGCGGTGTTCAGTTATGGGATGCGACGATGAAAGCTGGTAGTCAGAGATGGTGATCAGTGGATTCTGGCGTTGATTGGTGGTGAAGAAACTTTTTGGAACTCGGCGGATGAAGAGGAGTGACCTTTGAGCGAGCGGTTCACTGACAGAGTCTTCCTTCTTTTTCCCTTCTGCTTTGCTGGACCCAGAAGCAATATTGCAAAGCAAATATTCTCTCTCCAACTCTCTGCTTTTTCAGATAATTCAATTGCCAGATCACAGAGATCTACTTGCTCTACTTGCTCTCATCAGCTCTAGTCCCTAGCATCACATTCTCCCTCTCTCGCATTGCTCTGTTTCGCGATCGAAAAACAGAGCAAACGAGTCTCTGCCGAAATGGACCGGCTCTCTGCAACTAGTCTCCTTCCCCACATTCGGAGGAGCAAAAGATGACATCTCCATGCAACTTTCACTGATTTGGGCTTAGAAAAAGAACCGAATTTTTAATGGTTTGATTTTTATCGGTTTGTGGTTCGGTTCGGTTCGGTTAACCGATAAAAACCGAACCAATAAAAAAAATATTGGTTTTTAATGAGAACCGAACCGATAATCGAACCGAATCGAAAAAACCGAATTTTTCGGTTCGGTTCGGTTCGATTCTTGACACCCCTACTGGTAGGTAGTTCAACGTCTACTGTTGTAGGGACTTGTTTGAAGATTTTTGCGCAAGGTGTAAATGTAACTAATGAATTGGGGGAAGATGATGAATGTAACCTTGATTTTGGAGTTGCTAGTAACATGAACGTCTGAGATGAGTGTAATCTCAATTGACCAAGAGAAATGGCCAAGTCTAAAACCATAACCTGATCAAGAGAAATGCACCGATTACAAGCTTGCAGGATTCACTGAGTTGTGGAGGGCTAAAAGCATAACCTATCCATAATTTAGCCATGAAAGCTCTAACGCACCTAGCCACAATCTGGCCACTCAATGAATCTAACAAGCTTGCAAGATTGAATATTGCATTGCTTTCAAGAGTCAAGCTGCAAATAATGAACGGGGGGCAACAAATGCAATTCTGAAAAATCCCATTCATTAAGGTCAAAAGAAACACATTTTTACACAGTTTATGATTTGCTGCAGTGGAATGATAAATTCACTGCACCATCTAAACACGTTAACCAAATCCTTTACGATGTTTCCATGCAATAGCTAAATAAAAAAGAAAAGGAAACAGACATATCAGCGACACCAGCAGCGACACATAACATCACAGTTGATCTTCTTGGCCCACAACTGAGGCTACTCAGCTTGATGATCAATTACAAATTGCAAACTCTTGATTTCTTGGGAGGTCTTGAAATCTTACCAAAGAAAAACCCGTAACCGTTAGCTGCCAGTCACACTCAAGAAACCGTAATTTAGTGCTGAAAGTTATATCGAGTCCACGTCTCTTTCCTATTATAATTAAAGTAGTTGTTGTTACCATTGGTCGGAAATATCTCCAATAACGGTTACACTCATTCATCTAGCATACATATCTTGACACGGTTTACAGAGAACAAAGTATTTTTTTTTTTTTTTTGGGTAAATCATTGATCTGGTGCTTGTTTACGTGCAAGGTTGATCATTGGATGCGAGCAAAAGAGGTCTTCAAAAATGCGAGTGAGATATGATGCCAGATACTTTGTTTTGTAGGCATCACAGGGTCTTGCTTTGAAATGCTTGAAGGACTAGTAAGGAAGAAGAAGAAATTCAGTTGGCTAAGGCATGGAGCACCAAAATATGAAAGGCTTTATAAATAGGTAAATATTTGGTCATGCTCATTATTATTGTGGATAGACTTGCATAAATAAATAGTTAAATATTTAGTCATGCTCATTATTGTTGTGGATTGAGTTGCAATATTTGCATTTTATACATTCCCATTATTGCTGTAGAAATGGTTTTCTCTAGAGGTGTACTCATGTACTCATGCCTTTTATACATTCCCTTTAAGAATTTTGTAATAAGCAAGTCGTCACTAACCTATTGGGGTCGGTTAGAAACCAAGTGAGGCATAAGAATATACCCCTATCCACTAACATGTGAGGTGATCATGCGGATACGCAATCATTAAAATAATAATCATAACTACCAAGATCCTAGTTGCAGTAAAATTGAGAAAGTGCAATTAAACATAATTAAATATATAAACTAAACATGCGATATAACCAATATATGAGCAAATAAATGCCTAATTACACTAAGGGTCCGTTCATTTCGGGAAAAATGAACTATTTCCGGAAAATATTTTTCCAAAAGTCATTTTCTTGGAAAATGACAATATTTTCTAGTGTTCGGCTAAAACCTCGAAATTGTTTCGGAAAATATTTTCCGGTGTTCGTTAAGGAAAAATATTTTCCGCTCACCAGACGGCCGAGCGCAAGCGCTGCTCGAGGCTCGCTAGATCGACAAGTGCAAGTTTGAGATCAACGAGCTTGAGGTTCACTTGGTCGACAACTAGCCAAGAAAGAAGAAGACGGTAAACAAAATAAAAATTTTAAATTTTAAATTTTAAAAAAAAAAAAAAGGAAATTAAAAATAATTCAAATTAAAAAAAAAAAAAGAAAATTAAAAAATAATTCGAATGAAAAAAGAAAATAGGAAAAAGAAAGTGGAGGAGGAAGTTTGTAGAGGTGTGAGATAAGAGAGATCAAGTGAAGAAAATGTTTTTTACTTTTCAAAAGTGGAAAACATTTTCCTCTACTTTAGAAAACTTTTTTCCTTTGATAGAAAACATTTTCCTCAAGGAATTTATTTTCCATGAAACGTTTTTCCAAAAATTATTTTCCGCGAAACGAACGGACCCTAAAAATGCAATACATAGCAATTCCTAACCAAACCCCATCATTTTTAGATTTTCGCAATTTTTAATTTTTTTAAAAATTAATTTTTTTTGGAAAATATATATTTTTTGTCGGGCCAGGTTGGGTCCGGTCTGACCCGAGTCGTA
The DNA here is from genome assembly GCA_014182395.1 of Eucalyptus sp. ANBG9806169. Lineage (NCBI taxonomy): Eukaryota > Viridiplantae > Streptophyta > Magnoliopsida > Myrtales > Myrtaceae > Eucalyptus > Eucalyptus sp. ANBG9806169. The sequence goes on along the minus strand of CM024577.1, from coordinate 16,130,887 downwards.
ACCGATCGGTCCGCTACGAGAATGGGCTCATCAAATGAGCCCAGCCGGCAACAAGAGTGGGCTCGTCAAATGAGCCCAGCCGACAGCCCTAAAAACAACAAAACAAAAAGAAGGCCCGGCCCCCAAAAAAAGAAAAATAAACCAAACCACCAAGCCTAGACCCAAACTTTGGCCAGCCCAGCCCGGCCCAGGGAAGCAAATGGAATCAGACCAGCTCCTTTTGCCAAAAGCGCACGTAGTGCGTTTCTAAATCGGACAATATTCAGCTCGTATTTAATTTACAAAGCTTAGACCCAAGCCAATTTCCGATTTTCTTCTCTCTCTAAGCCCTCTTCCAAGCATGGCCCATCCCCACTGCTCCCTCGTCTCTCCTCATCTTGCCCAGAACACGAGCCTTCCAATTTTCAAAATCAAAACTTAAGTCAACAACGCCAAAAGTCTGTTATGGACGGGCATTAAGTGAAAATTTTCACCACTGTCTAACACCCGCACGTCATTTGAGCACCGCCCATCCCCGATCATGACTCAACAACGAAGCGAGTAACATATAAAATGGAGCGTATTAGTAAAAGCTCATCCAAGCAAACGTAAGAAATCAGCGTTCGCCAAGATCACTGGTTCATTTCCTCGCCTCGCCAAGATCACTGGTTCATTTCCTCGCCAGTATTCACATTCTATGAGAACAATGCACGGCTTAAAACAACACGGAGGCACCACCGAACGAGACTTGCATGTTGAACCGCGGTGACACAAAACATATTTTGAGGTTAGAGAATCACCGACAAGCGTATCCCATAGCTAACACGTTCGAGCGACTTAAAATCGGAAGAATATACATACAGCCTTGACGCAAACATTTTGTCAAACAAGTGGTGGGCGTCAAATGATCGGAGACCCGGACAAGAACAAGACTCGAAACCGGATCAAAGCTCAACATGAATCAGCAGGGAATGCTCAACACTAACGAAGGGTGGCATAAGCGAACCCGAAATGCAAGCCCCGACTCAGTAGCTCGTGCAAAAGCACGAGAGAACAGGGCAAGACCCAGGCATAAAAGGGGTTCAGCTGGGCGTCCCTACCCGGCTCGGGGACGGCAAATGGAGGGCGAGCTCGATAGATCGGACCACGTCCGGTCTCCTCGCATGCCTCCGAGCCGGGATCCTAGGAAAAAAAAATGGCTCGTCCCACGAAAAATCGAAAAAAGGAAAGAAACGTGACCTACCGGAGAGTTGGCGCGGGGAACGGGAGCCGCGGGCTCGAAAGTGCGGCCGGGAGTCAAGCGTGGCCGGACTGCCGGAGGGCTGCTCGCTCTAAAACTCTCTCCTTCAGCTGTTCTTATGGTCTCTTCACCTCCTCCGAATCTCTCCCCCAGCTCTCTGTCCTTCGCCCTCTCTCTCTCAAGCTCCCTCTCCGGTCTCCCTGTTCTTCGCTTCCTTAGACTCTCCCTGTGTTGAATTTTCTTCTGCAGGTCCGCGCGAAGACCCCTGCCATGCCAGCTGCCGGCCGGGCTGCCCCCGACCCGCGGATCACGCCGCTCGCCTGCCACACCGATCCCCCTGCTCTCTGTCGCTGGTCTTCTGTTCTGTTTTCTGCTGGTCGTCGGGCGTAGGAGGAAGACAGCTGGGCGTGGGCTGGGCTGAAGGGAGAAGGCTGGGCCGGGCCCAGGGGAAAGAGAGGCGGGCGGCGGGCCGGGCCAATGTCGGATCCGGCCCGACCCGACCTCTAGACTTTTTTTTTTTATGCTTTGTTTTGTTTTGTTCTTTTCTTTTCTTTTCTTTTTCTCTTTTTTTTTTTTTGTTGTTTTGTTGTTTTTTTCTTTTTCTCTTTTTTTTTTTTAGTGACTAATTCCTAATTTTGTATGCAATTGAATCATGAATAAAATAGTAAAATTTAGGTGTCAATACATAGAAAATATATATTCCTCTAACGTAGTCATATCATATGCCTATGTCACTCTTCAATAATGATATGCCTATGTCACTCTTCAATAATGATAATGCATGGAGAAGGCCTCACTTGTGCTAATGATCTTGTTGCTACACAAGCATCCTTGTGCTAATGATCTTGTTGCTACACAAGCATCCTTTCCTGGAGCTATAATTCCTCGCTGTGGAATTGCATATTATGTTTCGTGATAGATTTTAGATATTCCTGTATAGTCAAATTGAAATCTTAAAAGGGACAGTAACAATAAGATGGATTGGCATAAAAATGAGCATGTTTTCCTTCAAGTATTCCTAAACACAGTTTTATCTCTGTGGCTAGCAAGTCAAAATAGGCTTGCCTAAAGCAGTGGAATGCTGAAGCTCGGTTATCTCATTTCTGCTTCTATAGTTTTCTGCAGTTGCATTCTCGAATCAAGCGATGTGTTTTAATTGCCTATTAGCAAGCAGATCTGGCAGGGAAAGCCTTCCTTCTTTGCTCTTGAAGTTGGCTTGGAAAGCAAATGCAGACCATGTTTGAATTTCTGACACTACCATAAGTCTCACGATACATCCATTACTCGTTCAGGTGAGTTTGGCTGGCTCCTGTCTGTGATATTAAGAGGAAGAGAGTGACATGTCATTTAAACGAGTCTTGTGTATTAGATGGGGCATTTCCATGTAATCCATTCTGATGCCACTTTTCCGGTATCCAAGTAGGAAATAGCCATCCAACTTCCTTTGGTTGAACAAAGAAACTTATTAAAGGAAAAAGAGAACCAAGTACTAACAGAAAGGAAAATACCTTCATCTTCTTCATCATAATTATCCATATCAAGCTCCCTCAAACCATCCGTTATATCATCAAAACCAGATCGAACTTCGTCGTTTTGGAACTTCTCCCTAGCACAGGGACGGGAGATAATGCAGCGGAAACTTCATCAGCTTTTTCAAGAGCAACCGCATCCATGTTTTCCATCATCCTTCTCACCGTCAGTATCTCCACTACATGGATATAGAACGTGAGCCATAACTACAGAATATTTGCAATTACTGTTTCTCTCTCAACAATTTCACTAAAGCAAACAAAGCTATCTCCCTGAAGGAAAGAGAATGCAAAGACTATCCCCATAAACTCTATCATGGTAATTTTGGCCTCAGTGCTCTTGGAAATATATGATGTTCTTACATGCCCAAACAGGCTGAATATTATTTTATCTTAATAAACTAATATAATATACATAAAGAGCTTTATTGGGTACTCCTTGCTAATTGCTAGTACTTCAATTCCACTGTTCTGTTCTTGGTCACTGATTCAGCTTCATTTCACTGGACACAAAACAAGAATGACAGTCCACCTTAAAGGATACCATTGATCTAAAAAGATAGTTCAAGAACTTCACCTGAAATACAAGGGCCAAACCTTACATTAGTCGTTTGCACCAACACACCTTCAACTCTAAAAAGAGAGACCTTTTCTTAACTTCTTTCCAAAACTCCACTTGTCAAAATCTCTCGAACTTCCTCCTTGGAAGGCCATTCGGCCACCTCAGAGACTGCCTTGAAGCTCCTATAGGGATCCAAGATATCACCAATTTCATCCCTTCAAAAGACGAATGACCTCAATTCTATAAACGGAGAACCTTCCAAAATCACCTCACTCCAATACCTCAGCAATCAATGAGGAGTACAGAAACCAAATGTAACACGCAGTTCAAATGGAGTGCCTCGTCGGCTCGTGGGTCAACAAGAACGAGACCAGCATTCTGCCACTGAAGAGCCAGATGTGAAGTTCAGAGAACGAGAGCCAAGAGGCAAAGGTTTCGAAATGCCACAAGGGTTTTAGTCCATGTGGCTGGCAAAGGTTGTAGTAAACTGGGCGGACATCAAACAGGTTTCTATGCCAGTCGGCCCAGAGCAAATGGCAAAGAGTTGAGAGAAGAGACTTAGTGGGAACAAGTGGAAATAATGCTGAAATAAAAAAATTCGACACTCACGATTAAGCATGTTTGAGTTTGATATTCATTGAGGTTCATTAGAGTTAAAATTCACTTGTGATATCAAATAAAGGAGTTTCTGAAGTTTATTCAATAAGAAGAGATTACTGAGATGGTACTGAGTGCTGCGGGTGAACATATCTCTTGGCTCAGCCTCTCTTCAGGCCATGCTTTTTCCTGAAAAAAATATCAGCAGACAAAGCTGTGCCAAGCTTTTGTAGAGAAGGAGAAATCATGAGGAAAACTAGAAATATACTCCAGAATCTGCTGCTCCATACAAACTATAATCTGGGACGTTCAATCCTGAATCGAACAACATTGTGGAAAATTATGAACCCTTTTCCAAGTCCAAAGACCATGATAATGCCAGAAAATACCAGGAAACTAAATCAAAATCTACACTCAGACAAGAATCAACTTCAGATCAAGCTGCCGCTCATGCTCACATGACCAGTCATAGGGTGGCGTCAGAGTCAAAGTTCTCAAATGCATTGGAATCCTTTGGCTGGTAAAGTATCTGATCAAACATATCCTTCAAGTTTTTGCTGGAAGTCATCTCCTCCAATATTCTGTCTTCAGCAACCAGACTGGACATTCTTCCATCACCAATTTCCTTGTCGGCTGGGGAGAAAAACAGCTTGGACAATCTCTCTTTCTCCATCTGTTGGCTGAACTTGTTACATTCCGTGGTTCCTTTCATGATCAGATGGTAGGTATAGACTACCTTCTCCTGGCCAATTCTGAAGGCGCGGCTGATTGCTTGCCTCTCAACCGAAGGATTCCAAACCACGTCAAGCAAGACAACTCTTGATGCTCCAACTAGACTTATGCCCTCAGAGCAAGCCTTAGTCGAAGCTAACATTACTCTTGCTTGGCTCTGTGGGTTGTTGAATTTCCCAATCAAACGCTGGCGTTCCCTCAGATCGAGGCTCCCATGCATGTGTAGAAGCTCTTTTCCTTGGGAGGACCACTGGAAAGTCAATCTCAGTTGGTCACTGATGAAGGACAATGGCTCTTTGTATTGGCTGAAAACCAGAACCTTCTCACCGAGTGCTTCGCTGAGCCGGATTAACTCCACTAGGAACCTCGTCTTTATCCCAGAATCTGTGTTAGTCTTGAGATCTTCAAGCTTCTGACGCTCATGACAGATGAGAGGTTTTTCATTCGCATATGCTTTGCAGCTTAGGATCAGAGAAGGGTGGATGCAGGCCAAAGACAGCTTGAACTCATACTCAAACGTGCATTGAGATCTTTGAATGTTCTCGACTATCTTCTTCTGCCTATCCCCTGGGTTTAACACCACTATCCACTCTTTTATACCAGGAAGATTCTCTTTAAGAATGCTCCCTTTGTGAACATGAACAAATGGAGCCATGATAGACCGGAGATTCACAATTGCATCATCAGCCACTTTGTCATGTGGCTGAACAAGGGAATTGATATCATCTGTTTTAGCTCTTTTCCACTGTGTTGTCTGGCAGAATTTCTTGAGACTCAGGGGGAGTTCGTTGACTGTTGTGGGTCTCACTAAGCACAAGGTGTTATAGAGCTCTAGAAAGTTATTCTGGAAAGGGGTGCCCGAGAGGATGATCCTCTTCTCAGTCCGAAGTTTCAGCAGAAGCTTCCAAATGCTGCTCCTCTGGTTTCGCGGCGTGTGCCCTTCGTCAAGAACCACTACACCAGGCAAATCAAGAAGAATCTTTCTCATCTCTGCATCTTTCTTTTCAATCTTTGCCTTCTTCACTGGATCCTTTGTGCCTTTCCTATTGTGTACTGCAAGCTTCTCATACAGATTGTAACTTATGCCTGCTATGCTGCTGTTCTTACTCCAGGAATAGACCTTGATCATCCGCATCACATTGCTACATCGCTTGAGGTGGCTATTTGCCTCCACTATTCTCACAGCTTCTGGATTTTCTGCCCCAGAGAACTCCGGATTATTCAAGTTGTGGAATGAAATGCTGGTGTCCCATTTCTTGTTCCACTTCCTGAACTCTTCTTCCCAAGTGAGAAGCAAGCTTGCAGGAGCAATAACCACAGGCCGGGAATTGGGGAAGAGTCTGAGATACGTGTGCAGAAAAAGTATGGTCATGCAAGTCTTTCCTGTGCCTGGAGCGTGAGATATGATGCACCCACCAACGTCGTTAGGCTCAGAGTTGGACAAGTCTTTTAGATCAGTAGACCCTGCTATGTTCTTCCACATAAACTCAAATCCCTCCAGCTGGTGCGGATACATTTCACTCCTGTCGCAGGGGATGAGATCCAAAACAGAGCCGCTCTGATGAGAGAGTTTGTCAGAGTCATCTTCAGAAGGCTGAAGACAATCCTCTTCAGACAAAGACAGATTCCCTCTGTCGAGTGGCATTTTTGTGCCTGACGTTTCGATGGAGAATTTTTCCTACAGAATAAAAGGCGGAAAAAAAAATAATAATAAGGAAACAATGATTTTCAAAGATTCTAGAGCATGGACATACATTGAGGATGGCAGTGAGTGAAACAGTTAATCTAGGGAAGTGACAGTCGATAACATAACTAGGCCAACTGTGAAGTGTGGACGGTATTTTGAGAATGGATATAACAGTAAAAGCCACAGTACTTGGTAAACCAACAGAACTTACAAAAGATGGTAGAAATGGTGGCAAGACATATTTTATTTCGAGCACTATCTGATCACAGAAGAGACAAATCAAACCAATTTCCTCATCGCAAATGAGCTCATGCTTTCCTCCTGGACAAAGGGTGGCTCGACTTGTTTCAGTTTCCTCCTGAAGAGAATCACAAGAACGCTTTTAGAACAACTAAATACGCAAGAAATCTCTATGAAATTATGCTGTCAGTCTTATTTGCTACTTTCCTATAGCTATTTGCCCTAGAAAAAGGACCAGTTGTAATTGCAAGAAAATTATATTTTTGTTTATGCTCTAGCAGCATAACTGGAAATTATTTCCAAACTAAGAATGACAAGATCAATGCAGAACAGCAATACAACAGCAATAAATATGACAATAATAAGAGTAGATTCATAAAAAAGTAAATGGGATCAAGCTAAGACAGCTGGAACCAAATTATATGAGATTATGGGCGGCTTCAGATTGATCATTTAGTTCAAATTAGTCACAGAATCATTGAACTTTCTTAGCTACTGAGTTTGGTAGTCTCAGATATTCAAACCATGTGTGCATTGAGGATCAACTATCAAGTAAATAAGAATCTTTCTCATGGCTTCTTCTGTTTCTCATCCTCTTCTTGTGTTCTGCTTCTCATAAGTTCTCTTCTTGAAAAGTTTCCACTGCGACATCTTTGAATTTATATGGCTTAAAAAGAGACAGTACAATACAGCACAAGCAAATGACGTCAAGTTCATATGGCTTACTATGAAAGGGTATTACTTTATTTCTATAGACCGAGGAAGAATGCAATAATCATCAAATGAAGAGCATCCTCAAATGCGATTCGGATGATATGCACATCAACATCAACAATGGAAAAAAGGCAGAAATAAGCACAGCTCACACATTTTATCTCTGCAAAAGCAAGAGATGAGAATCTGGGAGTTGCAAGACATAGAGAGGTTGTTATTTTCTAATTTAAAGAATGAAATCCCATGATCTTTAATCTATAAAACTCTCTTAGGCCAAAGAGAATTAATTCAATCAAGCCACACTAAGACATTTGCAAACACAGCAAGAAAGTTCCTATATGCGGAGCTGTGACCTTATGCTACACATTTTTAATAATAAGAGTGGTGAAAAAATCTGAACAAAAGGATCAATCACTTCAATAGTTACCAATCAGGTATGGAACTCATGATGGGCTGACCACAGCACAACCGAATTGGAAAAAATTTCGATTGTCTTATACAGACATTTTTGTTCATTTTGAGGTGAGCTCAGATTACTTCTCACTCAATCATTACCTCGAACTTATTTTGACAAGGTCACTTCAAAGGACCATATTCCCGTATAAACAAAGTAATGTACATGTCCTTAAACAACCAATTCACTTCTATGACAATTTAATTCGCATTGGTACCTTAACAACATATTTGATGATGCACAAAATTCAGGGCAGATCAGCACTCAGCAGATAAGATTAAATCTATATTCAGTCTGTTTTTTTAAGAAAACCACTCATCTTTGATGTGCCTTCAGGTTGCTAGCCGGTGTCATGAAACTTACCAGGGGTCCGGAAGAACCAATTTCACCAGCTCTAAGATAAAATTCCATCTCGCTCCACATCTTGTCCATCTCCTTCTCTGCTTCAGATTTTGGTGCCGGTTCTGGTTCCTCATCTCCCCAGAAGAACTTCGCAGGAAGCAGAGGCACTTCCACCCGTGGCTCTATCCTACTTGCTATCTCCCGTTCAACTTCCTTCCAATCAACATCATCTTTGTTATCTCTGAATTTCTGAGCAGGACGTTTGAAATATTTGAGTTCTTTCGAACTACCGGATCTCTCCCAGCGAATGTGATAGTCACTGGTGCTCCTACAATCTTCTCTCACTTTTTCCTGATGCACCCCTACACCCTCTTCATCTGACTTAGTCATGATTTGATCGACTTTCTTCTGCTCGTACATATTATTTGAGCAGTCTCTTTTGATGTTGCTGGCTGTTGTGCCAAAAGTCTCGAGCCCCTCTGTGCTTTCATTTCTCTCTTCCTCCACGGCACAGTCACCAGGAAACTGTTTCTCCTTCTCACTTTCCTTCTGTATACTGTCTTGAAGAATCTCATCCTTCCCCCATATGCAATCAGCGAGTTTGGATAACGTATTTTCCCTTGATTCACAAGCTCTCTCTCTCCTAGTTCTGGATTCCCAGTTGCCCCTACAATCATTCCTCACAGCCTCCTCGTTACTTTTGCAATGGTGGCCTATAGAACCATTCGCAGCATTTGTGTTGGCTACCTTGCATGGCTTGCTCAAGGTTTCACTAGCTGTCCTCAGTTGCATCACGGGTTCAGCACCGCTTCTTATTCCCGTGGCTTGCTCCCCAGGCAACTTAATTACCTTTCTCTCTTCCTCCATAGTACCATGAGAAGCCGACTCTTGCTCTTGCTCAGCACTTTTGTTCACAAATGCTTTCTCGCTGCTGCAATCCTCATATTTCCTTTTCTTTTGCAGTTGTCGGATGCTACAGGACATGCCTGAATTCCTCTCCTTTCGACCTTCTACTTTTGAGGAAGTCGCGTGTCTAATGACAGAATCAAAGTCTGACTGTACATGCTTCCCATATCTTTTCTCCTGCACTCTTCCGTTCTCATCATTGGAAGGACAGTCCATTTCTGCATTTAATCGTTCAGCATGATTCGCTTCTTCCCCTTTCAACTCCTCCAGCAACCATTCATTGACCCACAACACTCTAAATTCCACATTCTCTTTCCTTCTCACATCATCAATCACTGGATTATCCATGCACTCAATATCATGCTCAACATTAATCGCTTCTTCCTCTTTTTCCTCCTCCACATCATCCTGCAACCATTCATTGACCCACGAAACTCTACGTTCCTCATCCTCTTTCTTTTCTGCATTGTCAATCAACCCACTATCAAGCTCCCTAGTAGTTTCCCTTGCCCTGTATAAACTACTCAACTTGTCCTCGTGTTTTCTCTTCTTCCTTATCTCAAGAATATCCACACACTCGGTGCCAGACACATACTCTTCCGTGCCCGAAGAAGTTTCTCCATCTGCGCTCAATCTTTCTGACACATTTGCGATGAAATCCTCATCGCTGGTGTTGTCAGCCTCAGTTGATCTCGTGGACGAAGAGGACAAACAATCTAAGCTAACATCGGTCTCATGACCATCATCAGTCACTGATGGAGTCCTCTTCCGGGACACATTTGGCGCATAATCATCATTCTTTGACCGACCCAAAAAATCATTATTCTTTGATTTGAAACTTCTGCCATTTCCCTCACCCTCTTCGCCCAAAGCTTTCTCCTCATCGGAGCATAGCAAGTCACCATCAGAACAGGCATTAGACAAGAACTTGTCACCCCTAAACCTGCCATTTTCATGGCCACCTACACTCTCATCAGACTCAAAATCTGTGCTGTCCTCTTCATCAGAGTCAATCCTACCGTCAGCAACAACAGCAGTTTTTTTACATTTATGAAAAACCCGGTTAGGCTCAAACCTCCTTGCTGTCTGAGGTTTGTAATCGCCGGACTCTTCTTCCTCCTCACCACTTCCACAGCCATCTTCACCGTCTGTAATAACAACGACCTCATGGCTGCCATCACTGGCACTGCCTCCGCCTCGGCCTCCCAAAACACCCGAAACAGAGGAGACTCTTTTTCGAGGTCTGCCTCTGCGCTTTGCCCCCGAAGATTCGCCCTTCGGTCTTCCAGGCTCTGCCTTGGAGAAACGTTCGGCAAAGGAGTCTTCTTTCCTTGTATGGGCTCTGGTCCTTGATGCTACAGGAAGGCCAGAAGCCATGTTTTTGACAAATAAGGACAACATACTCAGAGAGCATGAAAATGGAGAGAGGAGCAGGCCAAGGGGGGAAGAAGCAAACCCAGAGAGGGAGAGAGAAGACGAGAGAAAATGAAAGAACTGGAAGAGACAGAGGAGAGGGAGTGTACTCAGATAGAACAGGCACTGGTTGGCTTCGCATGGGAGAGAGGTTCGAAGTCAAAGAAACAGGGGAGAGAATATTAAAGCTTGTTTCAGACCAAATCTTTCCATTTTGGGCTACAAAATATTTTCTTTTGCTGCAAACAAATAAAGAACAAAGAATCCTGGGAATTTATCAAATGTACAAGTTAATTTTTTTTCTCAGTCAGGGCATTGATAATCTCCTCAGTTGTTGAAATGCATCATGTATGATGCAGATCGCATGCATGTTGATGTTGTATCGATGGTTAGCTTTGGAAGCAAAAATAAATAAGAAAAAGGAAAATGGTCTTTGGGTTACCATTCGCTTTTGGTTCGATTTGCAGGCTATACCCACAAGGGCAATGATCTCGTTTGAAGGCAAATTATTGTCTCTTAATTTAGCATCTCGTGCAATAATGCGAATTACTTTATATTACTCTATATAAAGTTGTAGAACAAGTTCATTTACTTACATGGACTTCAATTTGTCCGACCATCTCTTGTTATTGTCTTGATTAAATAGTGATATACATAATAAAAATATATACAAGGCAATCTTCCTTCTTCTCTTGCAGTTTGGCGAACTAAACAGTCAAACAAAATTGCTCAACATTAGTGTTATTGAAAATAATTCACGTCACCGATTAAAAATCGTTGTTGTTTTGAACTATAAGAGTTGACTCCACTTCTGTATTAACTATGTATGATAAAATTGCATATATGACTCTTTAGGAAAGGTAGTTTCTTAGCTCAGAGAGGGGGAAAAACCATATATGACCTGTCTTTATAATTAGTATCCTCTTCTAGTATAGAAACTAGACCGTACGAAAAGAAAAAAAAACTATACTATAAGGGGTTGCTTAGGATTAAAATTAATTTAAGATTACTTCTATAAATACAGGTGAGTTCAAGTCATTTTTCGGAAGCTAATGCTGTGCCATAAGAATTGTATTTGGGAAATTATTTTAGAAGTTCTATCGATATAGCACTTTGCAGTAATCTTTTTCAATAGGGATCGTGCATGCACGGAGATCTTATCCATCCTGGTAGTTGGTAGGCCCCCACTGATATTGTACGGTTCTTTAGTGGAAAGGAAAGGAGCGAAGCAATAAAGTAATAATTATTATTTAGTTTAGTTTGCAAAATGAAATATTATTTCAAGACCATACTCTCGTTTGGTCTGCCTTCACACCGTAGAGAATAGGCAGGAATAGCAAAGAATTCTCATAATAAATTTTGATGATAGATAGTCGAAGCCTAATGTCTTCTATCATCATGTTTTTAAAAATCATAAACTAAAAGATATAACACTTAATGTTTAATTAGGTGATATTAACTAATTATAATAATGTTACTTAGGTAGAATAATATAGCTATATTTTAATTACAAAAATAATATCGCTATGATTATAGTAGGATACCATCTCATAATTAAATAGTATTTAAATATTAGTACAATAATGCAATTATGTTAAGTTATAACTAACAAACCCTAAATCATTTGTGGATGATTTTGATTCATTTTAGATGTAATTAATATATTAATAGTGCAGGGACATTTATGAAATGCAAAATGGAAAGCTACTCCTAGTTGCAGGATAGGAACAGCTATATTCCACGACATGAAGCTTCACATGTTCTTCATCCAATTTCCATTTCTGCGCCTGAGCCTTGTCAGATCACAGATGGTCTCAGGGACAGCGGATGAGGCATTCGGACAGCAACATTAACATGCATCCTAGAAATGTGCCTTGCCTTTAAAGACCAAAAAGAAAAAAAGATGACAGTGAAATCAGACATTCAAATTAAGATGGCTTGAAGTTGGCTTGAAACCAAATCGATTTTTTTGCAACCTTTTATTCTCGACTCGTAGTCAACGCTTCCTATATCTATATTTTTATTTTTTAAATTTTTTTATGGCAACTCTCATGACGTGTTTTTTTTATTGTCGGCTTTCCATTCGCTTATGGGCAAGTTGATAGGAAGGTGAATGGAAAGAGACAATCAAACAAATTGTAATGTCGTGCGGACACTATGATTCGCAATTGTGGCTTGTACAGCTCTCCATCGAGCAAGTCGACAGCTTCAACAAAATGAATAAACCGACCTTTTCCACCTATCAATGGGGCAAGGAATAGGAGAAATATCCGAATTCGGAGACAGTGAATGGATGAGTATATGTCTATAGTTTTTATTTAATTACATTTTTTTTTGCATGGAATCAATAGTTCTTAATGCAAAGTTTTTAAAGATTTTGCCTTTTCGTGTACGGTCACGGACATAAATTCATGTGGGTTGATTTTTACAGCACAAGTAATAAGCTCTTTTCTCTTTTTTGTTATTCATTTTGGGCTCTTCAAATTTGCTGATGAGGCTATAAATATAATTGTTGAACCTCGCACTTCTTATTCATCTGAGGAAAGCGTGGGTAGGATACTAGGAGCTAAAAGAAATTAATTTCGTGAAGATAATATTTATGACGTTCTTAATTTTTGGAAAATTAAAAATAATTTTACACGCTCGTAACAATTGCTTGTATTCTGGTCTTTTTTTATGAATAATAACCTTGTAATGTGGGGGCTGATTGCGAGCCTAATTAACAAGAGTAAAGAAGCATGGTACCATAAAAGATGGAGGATTGTATAAATAGGCAAATATATCGGCCATGCTCATTAATTAATGTGGATAAACTTGCACATTTGCATTTAATACATATTTCCATAATAGCAATTGTATAAATGGTAGGTCTATCAGAATGGTCCAGCCCAAAAGGGGGTTGCACATTTATTCATTGATGAAATTCAGATTTGAAGGAAATTTGACTACCAGCCTTAAGATTTCGAGAAATCACTACATGGTAATTCAACATATTTGACATGTAAATGAAATTAGTACATAGTATACAAAGTAAAAATGGATGTTTTTAGCTCTGCTAATATTTCGCTTGTTCTATAGGGCTAATTTAAACAATATATCATATTCTATGAGACTAAAATCCGGTTGTGTTACGTAATATAAATGATGAACGATATCATGCATATTGTTATTTGTGTTCGAGTATATTGCTGAGTTCATATGAAAAATTGTTGCATGTACTCGATTTTTGCATCGTACGTCCATTTGAACTAGCGGTCTAGTTTCCAATTGATATACATGAATAATAGAGGGGTTTTCTTATATTGTAAACCAACATTTACTAATACTAGAAAATTGATGTCACATATTATTTAAGTTCCTTCTAGTTTGAATTAATCAAAAGTAGATATGGGACTTCTGAGCAACATAATTAGGAGAGGATCCACATCAGATTTTGTTGATTGGAAAAAAGTGTGAAAGAAAACATGTGCCAAGATTGCTATTGCTTCAAGATTATGCTGATGTCGCAGTATTAATAGGATAATTGCTGGAGATCCATGTCACATATTTCATTAGCGACTTAGAAAATGTTGGAACAAAACTAATAGAAGATTTGCACATAATACGAGAAAGTAGATGGATGTTCCGTGTAATAAAATTTTATTTCAAAGTAACGCAAAAATCAAGGGAAGCTCACTCGCTATATCGAGCTCTTATACAACTTTACATGTAATAATTGCAAGTGAATCTTTTCGCCTGAAGTAGATCCTATGTTCTCTTCCCCATCTATCCATTGAAGGAGTTTGCTTTGCAAATTGAAGTTCCATTCGGAATCTGCATATACTTCACTTGCCTTCAACGGAAGGTGATTTGGAGGAGAATTGGCCACGGGCATGTTAAGGAGCCAAGGTGGAAAGTCGCCAAGTACGGTGCCCTCGATTATACTTCAAAACTTATTTTCCTCTTGACAGTATGCTCAGTTCAGCTCTCAAACATGAAGTCCACCTAGAGTGAGACACCACAATCTGCAATTAGTGAGTGATGAAAAGTTAGACCAATCATCCAAATCGCACGTAGGAATAATATTTAGTTGGATTGAGAAAGAAATAGTTGAGCTGAAAATTTGTCACTTTTGGAAAGCCATACCTATAATAAAGATGGCTTGAAAACAGATTATTTTGGTAAATCATTGATCCGACTTTCGCGGTTAAAGCATTTGATGATGCATCTCCTATTGAAATCAAGAGTGTTTTTCGTATGCGGGCCATGATCTTTGACGAAGTAACTGGATAGCTATTTAGATGCATCAATGGTTTCTCATGGAAAAGACTACGGAGGTTGACTGAAAAACTTCATCAATTATCAAAAGAGATAGTCATATATGAAGAGACTGGTGAGATTGTGGCCCAAGAGGAATTAAATGTTGAAGCTTGGAGCATCAGAAGATGAGAGCTGTATAAATAGGAAAAAAAAATTGACTAGTCCCATTATTGGTGGATACACTTGCATATTTTGGAGTGGATTTATTCCCATACCAAGAAATATGATAAATGGTAGGTTAGGTAGGAATTATATAATCCACTTATGTGTTAATGCACATATCTTTACTTGACTTTTATAGAAAATCGATGTGTCAAACCTCATTTTATTGATACTTTTACTTGATTGAAATTGTGGTGAGATAACTCGATGATGAACATTCAATGTTGTTATTGGATACACCAATAAAATGTTGACTATGGGCCTATCCATATGCAATGTCCACAAGTGGTAATGGAGTAAATGAATACTATCCTCATAGATGCGGTTACTCGAGAGGAAGTAAAACAAGCAACCTTCCAATTGGGAGCCACTAAAGTGCCTAGGCCTGATAGATTGAATGGGCTATTCTACCAACATCATTGGGATATTCTACAAGAAGATATATTCCTCTCAATGCAAGACTTCTTTACCTCCGGAGTTATGCAACCTGAGATTAACAAGACAACTATATCTTTGCTCCCCAAAGTGCCAAACCCAGAACGGCTGGATCAATACCGTCCAATTAGCCTATGTAATTTTGTCTACAAAATCATCTCCAAAGTGCTAGCCAACCGTCTGAAACCATGGTTACCTAAGCTGATATCCATGGAGCAATGTGCTTTCGTAAGTGGCCCGCAGATCGAAGACAATATATTAGTCGTCCAAGAGGTACTCCACCAACTCAAGATCAGGAAAAGAAAGAAGACTTTTCAGGCAGTTCTAAAGCTAGATATGCAAAAGGCCTACAACCGGGTGGAATGAGATTTCCTACAGGACTACCTGCTCCATATGGGTTTCCACGCCAAATGGGTACAATAGGTGATGCAATGCATTACAACAGTTTCCCTTAGTGTAAAATTCAATGGAGAACCCTTAACCTACTTTCATCCAACCAGGGGCTCAACATGGAGACCCTCCCTCTTCGTACCTCTTCATTCTGGTGGCGAACATCTTATCCACGCTTATCTGACAAGCGTGGACATGGGAAATATCAAAGGAATCCAATTAAAAAGGTGGTGCCCTACCATGTCTCATCTATTTTTCGCAAACGACACTATATTTTTCCTAGATAGAAAACTCCAAGAATGCCAGAACTTAGCAAACGTATTAAACTAACACTGTTTAGCAACGGGACAAGTTATGAACCGGAATAAATTAGGAATTTTCTTTAGTAAGGCTTGTCTTGTTAGATTATAGGAAAACTTGGCGAGAGAATTCCAAGTACCCGTGCTTCCATATACTGGTAAATACCTAGGCATACCATCTAATTAAGGGAGATCTAAAAAGGAGGCGTTTGCCTAGATTTTGGGTTGAGGGAATTCAAAACTTGAAGGATGGAAAAAGCATCTAATTTCCAAGGGCGGTAAGGAAACTTTAATTAAGACAATAGTTTAGGCAATCCCATAGTATGCAATGTCTATCTTTAAATTCCCGTGTCTATTTGTAAATCCATTGAGTAGAAAATTGCAAGATTCTGGTAGCAAAATCATTGCAGCAAGTCAGGCATTTATTGGAAAAGATGGGACATACTCAAAAGCAGGAAGGACACTAGGGGACTTGGCTTTCAAGACCTCATCATTTCAACAAAACTTTACTGGAGAAAACAGGTGTGGCGTCTAATCCAAAACCCATCATCCCTGTGGAGTAAAATTTTTAAGAGTCTTTACTTTCATTCTAAGGAGTTCTGGAATGCCGAAAAATGAGCTAGACCATCTTAGGGCTAGCAGAGTATATTGATAGGCAAGGACTCGATATTGAATCAACTCCAATGGTCAGTTGGCGATGGACAACGAATCAAAATCCAAGAAGATAAATGGCTATCCAGAGGTATAATAGGCGGGCCTGCACCTAGAGGAGAACTCGTGAAGGTGGTGGAGTTTATTATCCCAGAACATAATATTTAGAATGAATCTCTACTACACAGTAGTTTTGATGATCAAACTGTCAAGGAAATTCTTACTTTTCAGCTTCACACCCATTGCACAGCCAACCAAATCATTTGGAAAAGGGACTCAAATGGTGTGTATACAGTGAAGAATGGATACAACTCTCTCAGATCTACATAATACAATGACAATCACAGCCGCGCTTCCTCATCCTATCAAACTCCACGGAAACTATGGCGCAAGCTATGGACTATGAAGACCACCCCTAAGTTACACATATTCATGTGGTCCTTATGCCATAATGCCTTATCTACAAAGGATAATCTATATCAAAGACGAATCATTCCAAGATCCGGTATGTCAACTATGTCAAGATCACATCCCAGAAACAATGGAGCATATTTTCCTCTTATGTCCATGGACACAAGGCATTTGGTCACACCCACAAGTTAAAATCACAGTGGCATCACATGGAATTCACAGAATAGATGCTTGGCTTGCAGATCTGATTGAGAAACGAGATCTCTTACCTGATCTGGAGACTCTTGCTTCCATTTTGTGGCAGATCTGGAAGACCCAAAACAACTTTGTCTTCCGTCGGATGCTCCCCAATCTAGAACAGGTGGTTGCGGTGGCCCTCACAAACACACATACCACCCACTATTGTGATAGAGTCATGTCGGGATCAAGGCTGCATACCTCAAATCTAAATTAGGCGTGGCGCCCACCAAAGCCCGAAACACTAAAGATCAACATCGACGGTGTTTATCCAACTGCAAAAATGAGGGTGTCATGGCGTGTGTGTGTCATGATCATTCCAACCAGCTCATTGATGGCTTCACCAGCAGTATCACAGCCTCTTCGGCATTGTAGACAGAGGTACAAGCACTCACACTTACTCTAAAAATATGTTGCAACAAGGGAAGGAAAATGAAAAAATACTATTGGAATCTGATTGCCTGGTACTCGTAGAAGTTGTGCCTCAACCTAGCTCGACGCCATGGGAGATCCGAGCATTGTTCTAAAAGTGTGCGGCGCTGCTCCCCTGTTTCCCTAATCTCCAAATTCATAGGCTAATTACATTTCTGACTGGGCCGCTAAAGCCCATGGGTGCCGAAGCCTTCCTTCGAATTGGGCTTTATCCCCCCCAACCTCAACCTCTTTTGGACCTTCTTTGTTCTGAATCCCTGGACAATGATTGTTCATTTTGCTAACTTAAATAATATCCTCCGTTTTCGACAAAAAAAAAAAAAAATAATAAAATAATAAAATAAAACTTCAAGGTTACTATATGCAGCTAAAAGCCGTAGATTGTCAATTTGTTTTCTAAGTACCATCTTTGTGAATTAGGAGGATTTCCCCATCAAATAAACTCATTGGTCTTGCATATATTAATCGCTATTGGTCCGACATCGGATGGAGAGAAACTCTCTAAAAGCATTTAGCGACATATTTATGTGAGAGAGAGCATGCGGTGCTAATATCAATTATCGGCAAAAGAAAACTACACGTCTTTTTTAGCAAACGCAAGGTAAACATATCGTTATGATGTTATTACATAAGCAAGCACGGTTATCTTCATTTGGGATTTAACAGTTCTATGGTCATAATATTTTTCTAAAAGAAGTAAAAGGCGTCTGTTACTTTGTGTTTGCATATTAATTGAGTTGAGGAGAGTAGGGAAGTCTGTTACTTTGTGTTTGCATATTAACTGAGTTGAGGAGAGTAGGGAAGATCAAGCTTTTAACAAGAGCTTTGTGAATTCCGTTTATGTTTAGATTAATATTTCACTCTTAATTCAGGTTAGGGATAAGAGTATTAGAAGTCCTGAAACGTGTGGTGAAAATGCAATTGAGTCCTATAAATTGCAAAAAATACAATCAAGTCTTAAAATTTATCAAGTTTGTATAATCAAGTCCCTCCGTTAACTCCATCTAATTTAGTCAACGGAAAATACTGACGTTACTTTGCCTCAAATTGAACATTGAACCCTGAATCATAGGTTTGCCCCGAACTTGTTTACCTTCTTCGTTCAAGCTGTGGTCTTCTTATCAATCTTTCCTTTGTGTGAGATCTCTTCGTGCCGGTTTCGTTCTTGTCCGAGTCCTCTTCTTCATCTACATATTGCCCTAATTTTTATTCTTCGTTCGAGTCCTCTGCTTCGTTTGAAGGAAAAAACTTGCAGATCATTGACATTGCCATCGACGAAGCTGCAATTTCCGAAGGCGGAGATCATTCAAAGCGTCGTTCTAAGCCGACGAAGTAGTTTCATAGTTTGCTTCCCATGTATGGGTTTCCGGATGTGCACACGGAGGACTTGGTGCAGCGATTAATTTTTACCTCTAATTTCTGTCTGTCAGCTCAAACGGGTCATACTTGCCAAATCTTCCTTCTCTCAAATGGAAAGCTGGTTTCTTTTTCCGAGAGGTAGTGTACTGGTAGGGAAATGACTATTTTAACATTTTACTGACTGGATTATTTGTGGGGATAATGATACAAATGATTCCATAAACTTTCAATCAATGTACAATATGGTTTCATAAACTTTTAATTTATTTAATGTGATCTTAGAACTTTAGCTTAATATACAATGTGGTTCCTGAATTTTCAAAATATCCAATGTGATATCTGAACTTTGAAACAAGTTCAACTTGATCTCCTGAGCTATATGAAAATGTCAATGTTGTCCTTCCATGGATTTATGTTTAAGGACAAAATTGAATATTTATGTATAGTCCAAGGACTAACTTGAATATGCACAAAAAATCCAAGACCATATTAAATAAATTAGAATTTTATAAACCATGTTACATATTAGGTGAAAGTTCAAGGACCATTTACATCATTTTCCCTTGTTTGTAAGCTTGTGGCTAGTGAAATGAAGTAATTAAATCATTTTGCATCACCTTGACAATGGAAAAGGAGCAGATTTCATCCTAAAAACTGCTCGTGTAAGCTATTGGAAAATGGAAATTTCACTCGACAAGATGTTTTGGAATGGCTGGTGGGTTATTCAAGCGTCTCACTGTTATGTTTTGGCTCTCTGCTTGCCTGTTTCGATATCATGGTGTAGAACAAGTTAAAAAATGTTGCACGCACTTCCCCATTATTTACTCATTTTTAACTATTGTAAGAACAGTCTTGCTCTTAGATGGTTTATTAATTTTTATCACTGTTGTCTATCAATACTCTGTAAAGTTAAATGTCTTTAATGAACGAAATCAAAATGTTTCAAAATTTTCTTTTTGGTTCAAACCGCTTTTCTTGGTTCCATAATGTCATTCAAACCTATTTTCTTGGTTCTTTTTATATTTCGGAATGTTCTTTTTAGTTCAATGCTGAAGTTTCTGTCACTTCTAAATTACAAGTTGTGTTTCCAGCAAACAAAAAATTGTTACTTTCGAGCTTTGATCAAAACTATGATGTTCCTTCTCTTGGTTTATCATTTTTTCTGTTTGAGTTTCGCATATGGATTCACCATAGTCTACTTCACCTGGCATTTGCTCTTTTTCTTTATTAATCATGGTTTAGATATAGAGTTTAAAGCGTAATAATTCTCGTTCAGGATTTTGAGAGGAGTAGCAGAGATCTGATAGCTGACATTGAGATGTGATGCCAAAGTTAAAAGGCGAGAAGCTCTTGAAATCACTTGTAACAGCCTGATACAAGGTTCGATTTGTCCTGAGTCTTGCTTTCATGGTTGTGGGAACCGTGCGTTAATGTTAATCCAATATACGAAGAAGAAAAATAGCCATGCCGATTGTCAATTTGACAACACAAATAGCTATGATGATTGGTACAACGAAATTTGCCCCCCATTTATCTTTCTTTTGTACTGTTGTCCTTGAGATGTAGAAGGATTTTGATGCTCAATTACAATGAAGGTAGCGTTATAAGTAGACTACATAACTCTGCCTAAGCACTAAGTATTGGGTTGATAGATTGCAACTCTTAATTTCACTTTGCTCTCTTGTCTTGCTGTTGGCTGTACTCTAATATTTTTTATGTTCGTTTGTAGGTTGTCACAATACCAAAACACACACTTCATCAATCTTCACGGCAAAGACAAGGAAAAAGGCAAAAAGGAGAGGTTTGGGTTCTGCTAAGTTTAACCGTCCAGGTTGTTGTAATTTCTTAATGGAGGTTGATCCAAAGAAACTAGATCGAGTAAAAGACATAATGGTCAACCTCCTTGAAAGATTCAGGCAATGTATGAATCAAGCTACCCAGGTGCAATGATGTCAATGTGAGGTCATTGCGAGCTCAAATAAAGATTCAAAGGACAAAACATAAATGTTTGAAGAAAAAATGTCACAAATGATCCCTGAACTTTTATCTAATGTTCAATTTCATCCATGAGCTTTTGATTTGCTCAATTTGGTCCCTGAACTTTCATCTAATGTTCAATTTCATTCATGAGCTTTCGATTTGCTCAATTTGATCCCTGAACTTTCATCTAATGTTCCATATAATCCCTAACTATTTTTAAAAAATCGATTGATGGGCTTTTGTACATTATTCAATTAATTTGCATATAAAAAAAAAGAAATTAAAATGCAAGATTCACCTTTGTTTATTATTACTGTCCCTTTTTTTTTTTTTTTTTTTATTTTTGATATGGAGAAAGGAAATAAATATTGACATTTATTACTTTGCACAAATGTGGTATTTTTCTACAAAAAAAAAAAAAAAAAAATTTTTTTTATTTATAAAAAACAATTTGGTATTTAAAAAAAAAAAAAAAAATTGGTCAATTTTCAAATAGTTAGGGACTAAATGGAACATTAGATGAAAGTTTAGGAACCAAATTGAGTAAATCGAAAGCTCGGGAATAAAATTGAATATTAGATAAAAGTTCACGGACCATTTTTGACATTTTCCCATGTTTGAAAGAGGACCTCAGACAAGTGAAGAAATAAAAGATGATATATCAATTGGAATTTTTTAGGAAAAATTACCAAAACAATCAATATCTATTGCAATTGTCCCGATTCAATTCTAATTTTTTTTTTTGGATAATTCAATCATAAATCTTTTGTTTTTGTGCCAATTCAATCCATCAAGCGAAGTTTGGCCGGTTGGTGCAAACGTGGCAATTTTTAAATATTTTTTTTTCTTTTTTTCTCTTTCTTTTTGTTGTTTCTTTCCTCCTTCCCTTGGCAGCTCGTTGAATTGGCAAGAGGCTAGCCAATGAGGTTGACCTCCCCGACCACTAGTGAGGCTCACCCTCGCCAACAACCACCCCTAGTGAGGCCTCGCCATGGCTAGTCAAGCTCGATGAGGCTCATGGCAAGGCCTCACCTCATTAGATCTAGGCAAGGGTGAGCTTTGCTGAGCTCACCAGGGATGGCCGAGGCACTAGCAAGGGTGATCCTCATCAGTGGTCAACAAGATCAACCTTGCCGATCCTAGGCTCTAATAAAGGAAGGAGGAATGAAAAAACAAAAAGGAAAAAATAATAAAATAAATTAATGTCGGCCGAGATGGCTCCACGAAAAATTAACACAAATGAAAAAGGTTTAGAACTAAATTGGCCAAAAAAAAAAAAATTATGACTGAATTTGCATAATTGCAATAAGTTTTATGGTTGTTTTGATAATTTTTTTATTTTTTTTTTTTTTATTTTTGTATCTATATTTTGTCATATATTGATTGTACATAATGTGAGAATTGATGGGAAGTTTTTAAGTCTTCCATATTTCCGAGTTTCTAAGCTGGTTTTGTTACAATGCTATATATTGTTGTATACAACAGTGAATCTAAACTTCAACATTGCATTAGAGGAGACCATCACACTCCATCAAATTGTATTCTAACTAATAAAAGCTATCGCTAGTACTCGAGCTACTTGTGCTCGAACTCGAGCGCAAAGTTACAAAGAAATTGAACCAACTCATAAAAAGATTCCATGTCAAGCCTGAATACACATCAACTGACTTTGAACGTAAATGATTATTGTACTAGATGCGATAGCGCTTTTCAAAAGTCGTACGCCTTGCCATGAACCAATGATCAAGCTGTTCCGTCTAACAACTCAACAGCGTAGTCATTTTTAATTCAAGATCTTATCCAAATGCACAATAATTCCACATTTCCGAGAGGAAAAGGCCAACTTTGAACGACCAGCTTTCGACAGAAGAAGATGAAAAGCGTTTTTATGAGGGGGCCACGGGGGAGCTTTCTCCCAATTGAAACTCAATTTCTGGAACCGATTCGCAAGGGTTCCTGAAGTCAGCGCTAATTTGCCGAGTTGAGAAGACAAGGTACGAAAAGCATCTCACTTTTGACCAAAAAAAAAAGATTCCTTTCAAATGAAAGAATTTTTTTTCTAATTACCTTTACAAAAGCTGTGCATGAGGTATTCTCATTGAAGACTCTTCTAATTTGTGCTCAACTGCTATTGTTCAGAGATCTAGCTACAATTGTGGTACAAATCAGATACACAAACCTTTATATTCTCCTCCTACATGTTCGGTTTTCTAGCTATGTCGATCCTAGGAAGCCGCCTTGGCGGCTAACATGAATGTCTCCCAAGTCTCAATCAAGAATGAGAAAATCAAGAATAAATTACTTGTAGAAATTGCATTATGCTCTCATATCCTTTATTCCATGTCTTGAAAGATTTTGTTTTTTTTATGATGGCATTCCGCCATGGAAGTGTGCAAAACCCGTCATTGACACCAACCGCGGAACGGTTTATGGCCTAGATGTATATCCACCACCGTATGAATCGTTGAATCCAATGGTTTCTATATATAGTTCATATTTATTTGGATGTATACCCCAAGAACATCTTCGGAGAAGATATTTGATGTTAAAGAAGTTAAAGCTTGGTCTTTAAAATCGTGGATCTTTAAAATCTTCGGATATTTGATGTTAAAGAAGTTAAAGTTGGGTCTTTAAAATCGTGGATGGCCTAATATTGATTCTTCTCATTATTGGTATGGATACTCTTGCCTATTTTATATATAATACAATCTCAAAACCGGAAATAGTATAATGGGTAGGGTTTGTTATAATTGATTTACTCCGCAAACATGGCAAGATACATCCCAGATGATTACTTAACTATATGAGAAAATTAAAATCCAGCTGCTAGATGGTTAATAATTTCTATCCATGGAATAACCAACAAAAATTTAACAATACAATTTTGAACATTGTTATTAGTCGTATCTAGTAAATATTCAAAGCAGAAAAAGTTAAGGAGTAATATTTCCAGCCAAAAATTATAAATCGTGATGTCAAACTTGCATGTTTTTCTTATTATATATCAGATGTAACAATGCTAGGTATTGATCCAAAGGATTTCCACAAACGATCGAATTCATTAATACATCTAGCATATGTTATCTTCCTATCATACTTCACAGGTCAGTTGTCCAATAGAAAAAATTCTCAATGTAAATTAGTATAATTAATTGAATATTACTTGCACAGGAAAATCTAATAAAAGGTCATGGTAGTCCTACAGGGTCACAATCATTCTCCTCATTTTCTTTTCCATAATAACTTAATTTCTATATAGGAATTTCTAATATTCTTTGAAAAAAAATTCAAGTCAAATTTTAGTGTTTCCAAGAATATTTCCGATTGCAATCCGAAATGCCCTCAAATGTGCTGACTTTATTAATGGTGGATGAGGCCGCCTTTACAACTTTATATTTAGATAAGCGGTGTACCCTTGATACTAATCCTGATTCAAATAAAGAAACTAAAGTTGCGTTTGATAATACTTTTATTCTGAAAAACAATTTCCTTTTATAAATAATCTTTTTCTATTTATATTCTCTAGAACAATTTCTAAATAAATAAATAATCATGTTTGGTAACTACATAAAATTTTTATTTTTGGAATAAAAAAAATAGGAATGTGTTTGATACAACCCACAATTTTTTTATAAAAGTATATTTTTTTTAATTTCTAATATTTTTTTTTTATATTTTTCTTTATTTTTCTTGTTTCCCTCTCTTCTTCTTCTTGCTCCTTCTCTAGGCGGCGGTGGCCGATGGTTGATGACTGGTAGTAGGCGACGATGGCGGGCGATGGATGGCAGAAAGAAGAAGAAAAGAAAAAAAGAAAGTGAGTTATTTGTAAAAATTTCTCCTAGAAACAAAAAGTTACTTTTTTATTTCTTGTTTATGTTAGTAAATCTATTCCCTAACTATTTTTCTATTCTAGGAAAAAGAAAATAATTAACGTTACTAAATGAATTTCTATTCTTTTTTTGTTCCGGATAACAAAAGAACAAAAGAATAGAGAAAGTTGGCAAGTTACAATGCAGAGCCTAATACTACTAAATACAAAACCTATATGAGTCCAACCATTTCAATATTCATGTTAAACTAAATAAATACAACTAATTCTAAGACGTAATATATATATTCTCCTATCTCCCAAAATTGTATGTACTAGGAGTAACGCCATTTAGTGCATGGATTGTATTTACATGATTCCACAACTAAGGATTTGATATGTTAATCTCATAAAATTTTGAGATAAAAATTAAGAATCCATAAAAATTTATTGCCTTCAAAGAAAAAAAGTCGAAACATGAATTTTAATAGGTAATAAAAACATTGACTCTTTAATTCAACTTTGCTTGTTTTTCAATTATATGATTTTTTTTTCAATTTTCTAAAAAATTATGTTTATTTTCAGGAAATTTTGTTGAGTCGTAATATCAAATGTTGAAAAAATGACACCCCCAGCACATTAGATGTTAATGGGAACCCATAAAACGTTAACAAAAAGGGTAGATTTGCTAAAAGAATATAATTTTCAATGTGCTTTTAATACATTTCCGTTCGTTTCGCGGAAAATGTAGCGTTTTTATAAAATATTTTCCAAGAAAACATTTTCAAGAAAATATAATTATTTTCTAATGTTTAACTAAAACCTGAAAATGAAGCGAAAAATTTGTCTGATATGGAAAATCTTTTTTTCTATGCATTTTTTCAATAATTTTTTATTATTTTATTTTTAAGATTGATTTTTAAATATTTTTATTTTAAAAAATCGATTTTTCATTATTTTTCTTTTCTTTCTTTTTATCTTCTTCTTTTTTGGCCTATTGCTGGCTGTAGTAATGGCCAACGACTGGCTGAAGAAGAAGGTGGAAAAAATAACGGAAAAAAGAAAAGAAAAATAATTAAAAATTCAAATTTAAAAAAAAAAAAAAATTAAAAAAAAAGAAAGAAAGAAAGAAAGGGAGGGGCCAATAGTGTATGAGATAAGAGAGAGTGAGTAGGGAAAATGTTTTCCCCAACTTGAAAAGCAAAGATATTTGCCCCTCCTTTAGAAGACTTTTTTTTCTTTGGTGGAAAATGTTTTCCACAAGTAGTTCATTTTCCGTAAAACAAACATCGAAAAATCCATAAACGTTTTCCTAGAAGTTATTTTCCGTAAAACGAATGGAGCTTGGATATTTTTTTTTTAAAGGTGAAAAGTCCCTGGACTTCATATTTGGACTGAATTGCTTGATTTTTTTTTTTGGGGGGTTATTTGTCATACTTAAGAGTCCTTATATTCTTTAGTACTCAATTCTACTTTGTTGAAGATGTATATATATGTTGTTATACTAAAAACTAGCAAAATTGTGATATAATGTTAGGTTTGGTGAAAAAGAACAAAGCATGACAACCAAAAAAAGAAACCATTTAAAAATCTGCTAATGAGGGCCTAACGACATATCAATAGAACTCAACCTTGCAGGAACATTTCCATCGAGGAACCGTAATAATTTCTTGGATTTTTTTCCCTTTTCCTAATCATAGATTTTTAAGACGAAATATCTTCATATTCTACCCACAAGAAGCAAATGGAAATGCAAATTGCTCGATTTTACATACGGAAACGTAAAGATGTATTTATTCAATGTTCAGTGAATTATGTCATTACCAATAGTGAAAAAATAACTAGAAATTTGACCATGAAAAATAATAAGGTGGAAATTGTTAGAAATATGCTGTAAATGCAGTGTCAACTCATTATTTGACAACTTATAACTTTTTAACAACAGTTTGTCGAACACGTCACAGGTCATGAGTTTGTCCCTCAATTTTATTATGCCTATTCTATTTTCCTAATCATTAATCGGTTGACTTGTCGATATACTTAGAATAAATTGACTTAATCAGATGAATTATATTGATAGAATTAGGGGATAACAACTACAGGACTCCTAAAAGTTGTGTCGGTTTGAGCAATTAATCCTAAAATTTATTCACGGTGCATTTAAGTCATAAAATTCGAATACTTTCGCATCTTAGAATCTCTATTAAATCTATTATTTTCATGCATCTAAGTTCAAACGGAATGACTAAAAAGTCAAGCAAAACCAAGTGTTCGAGCTGAATCGCACGGAAGAGAAAAAAGGTTTAGAACTAAGGCGGCTCCAACCGCCACAATTTTCAGACTTTGTGTTTTATCCCATGAAAAATCGTACTCTTTTTTTATATTAAAGGCCAAATCTCTAAAGCATATCTGACTTCACATCTGTTATAAAAGCATATCCTAAACTTTAAAATGTACAGCGGAGACCTTCAAAACAATTGCCCCTATCAGGCCGTTAATTGCTATATGCAGCTGAGATGACTCATTATTACCATCGTCAGTTGTCAAACACGAACCTTAAAATAAAACATTGAAAATTGAAAAAGAAACAAAAGAAAAGGAAGAAATGGAGTGAAAACAAAAAGATAAAAAAAAAATTAAACAGGAGAAAGAGGGAAGGCAAAGGGCCGGTGGTGGCCGATGACCACCTCGGCCGTCCTCGGGGTTGGACGGCGATCAGGCAGCCCTCGTTAGGCGGTTGCTCCACCACAGCAGCGGCCGACGTTTACCGGTCTTGGTGAGAGTCATCTGCAGGTGGCGGCCGTTGCCCTCTTCTCTTCTTTGCTTCATTTTGTTTGTATTTGATTATATACGTTTTGGGATTTTCTTTTTCCAATTTTCTAAAATTTTATGTTTATTTTCCGGAAATCTTTTGAGTTGTAATATTCAATGATGAAATTATAACACTAGAGAATGATAGGCCCCTGCTGGCAGCACGTCCTAAGTTAATGGCAATCTATAAAACCTTATCAATAAAAGTAAATTTGCCAAAATAATATAATTTTCGGTGTCTCTTTAATATATATTAAAGCTCAAATATTTTTCATTAAAAGTAAAAAGTCCTGGAACTTCACATTTGGGCTGAAAATTGCTTCGTCTTTTTAAGTAATATGTCATACTTATCACATCACAAATTCTAATCTCATTTTTTTTTTTCGAAGAAGAAAAGATACTTCAAAATCAAGTGAAGAAAACAAGAATGCATTTAGGCTCCGTTCGTTTCACGGAAAATAATTTCCGGGAAAATGTTTTCCGGATTTTCCGGCGTTCATTTCACGGAAAATAAATTCCT
Organism: Eucalyptus sp. ANBG9806169; assembly: GCA_014182395.1. Classification (NCBI taxonomy): domain Eukaryota; kingdom Viridiplantae; phylum Streptophyta; class Magnoliopsida; order Myrtales; family Myrtaceae; genus Eucalyptus; species Eucalyptus sp. ANBG9806169. Next base: position 16,102,698 of record CM024577.1, on the reverse strand, counting down.
TAGGAAAAAATGTTTCCATGAAAGGAAATAAATCTTCTAACTTAGGGTCCGTTCGTTTCGCGGAAAATAGGCCATTTCCGGAAAATATTTTCCTAGAAGTCATTTTCCGGGAAAATGAGAATATTTTCTCGTGTTTGGCTAAAACTTGAAAATGTTTCGGAAAATATTTTCCGGTGTTCGGTAAGGAAAATATTTTCCGCTCACTAGATTGGCGAGCACAAGCGTCAAGCTCGAGTTCGCTAGATCGACGAGCGATCCACGACAGTTCACTTGGTGATGGCCGACGACTAGTCAAGAAAGAAGAAGATGAGAAACAAAGAAAAGAAAAGAAAAAAAGAAAAAATAGAAAAAGAAAAGAAAAAAATAGAAAATTAAAACTAATTTGAATAAAAAAGAAAAATACAATTTAAAAATAATTCGAATAAAAAAAGAAAAAAAAAAAGAAGAAATGGGAGGAGGAAGTGAGAATTTGTAGATGTGTGAGATAAGAGAGATCAAGTGAGGAAAATGTTTTCCACTTTTGAAAAGTGGAAAACATTTTCCCAAATTTAGAAGACTTTTTTCCTTCCATGGAAAACATTTTCCCTTAGGAATTCATTTTCCGTGAAACGAACAGGAAAATCCGGAAAACATTTTCCTAGAAAACATTTTCCGCGAAACGAACGGACCCTTAAGGAAAAATGTTTTCTACTTTTGAAAAGTGGAAAACATTTTTCTCATTTGATTTCTTTTATCTCACGCCTTTACAAATCCTCACTTCCTCCACCCCTTTCTTTTTATTATTTTCTTATTTTGTTCGAATTATTTTTAATTTCCTTTTTTCTTTTCTATTTCTTTTCTTTTTTTTCTTTTTGTTTTCTTTGTTTCCCATCTTCTTCTTTCTTGGCTAGTCATCGGCTGATGCCAGGTGAACCTCGAGCTTGTCGATACTTATCATTTTCTTTATTTATTATACATTGCTCAAGCAAATGGCTCTATATGCTTTGCTTATTTTTTCTTTTGTTTATTAGAACATAAAAGACGCGGGGAGAGAACAGGTCACTCAACGGGAAGATTCTCATGAGGGTTGTATATGCTTTGCTTCTAGTCTCTTTTGCTTCTTTTTAAAATCCATACAAACATTTTTAGAATAGATGAGCGTTTGACGATAATGAGGGAACAAATATATGAAGTAAGTTTGCCTGAATTTAAAGGCAAGTTCATAGTTGATGAATTTATAGGTCGATAAGTGACGCATGCTTAAGTGGTAAAGTTTTAGAAAATATTTTTCTTACCGAACACTGAAAAATATTTTCCGGAACATTTTCAAGTTTTAGTTGAATATAAGAAAATATTGTCATTTTCCTGGAAAAATACTTCTAGAAAAATATTTTCCTGAAATGACCCATTTTTCGCAAAACGAACGGACCCAACGCTATATATGTGCTAAAATATATTTAGATCGCTAGATTTATTGTGATCCACGATTACTAGTAGCGTACTTTTCATAACATTAATAGAAAATTTATATTTTTTTTGGCAGAATTTCCAATTTCATCTATGTTCTCCATGTAACTACGTTCCAATCGAAGAGATGACAAATGTCTACAGTTTGCTACATATTTTTCCTTACAGAAATTTCACGTTCTAAGAAGGGCTGTTGTCGGGGGATCCCATATCGACACGTGGCCATGTAATTGCGGATCTCGCGGAGGATATAATGGGCAACGTAAGTTGTAGGGCAAGGTTGTCTTTTCATTGGTTCCAACCACCCTTTCCCTCTCCACTTTATATTCTCCCCTTGCCCTTTTTTGAATTGCTCACTAAGGAAGCCTTTGATGAAACTCAACAAAATTATTTTCATCACTCGATTTTGTTGCCTAATTTATACTTATGGAGACCGATACTTGTCTTCCTAAATTTGAATATGACAAAGAAAATGTATACGGTAGGACCATTTCACAAAGCTGATGAGGAGCGCAACATCATAGCATTCTTACTAATTTTGTTTTCTATATGGCAAAGCAAAGATTACCCTAAAGTATGGCAAAGCTTATATTTAGAAATTTTTCACCTCACGATTGAAGCACGACAAAGCTTGGTAAAAACAACAATTTTCACTAAACTAAAAATTGATGATCATCATTATAATCTATTAACATATAAAGGGAGAGAATCGCCGCGATAATCCAATAAAAGCGAAATTCATAAATAAATGAATAAAAAAGCGTCGCTCCCCACAAAACATTGGTATTTCATAATTCGGTAACCAGAGTCGGATGCGGATAGAGACGACATTTAATGATTGAGACGAATAAAGCAATAATTCCGGATACACTTCCACATTCTCCCGATACCACTTTATAGATCATCCTTACCCATATTGCAAACCGTGTGCGCTTAAGAATAATTCAAAAAAAAAAAAAAAAGAAGAAGATGATTTCTCTAAAATCTCCCAAAAAAAATTCTTTGTGGGAGAAAACCCACCTCCAAAGCAAGCCAAAAAAAAAAAAAAAAAAAAAAAACCCAAGAAAGGTTCCCAATATGAGGAATTGGAATTGGATCTCCCCTTCTCTCTCTCCTTCCTACAAAACCTGCCCTTTAGTTTTGACCACCTCACTCCCCTCTCTCTCTATTTCTCTCTCTCTGTAAAACACAACACAACACCACACCAAAAAAAACAGTGAAAAGAAAAAACCCACACGCGCACGCCTCCCCTGCCCTCCCTTCTCCTCCCCTCTCCTCCCCTTCATTTCCCCCATTCTGCCTTCTCTCTCCTCCCCCTCTCTCCCCTCTCTCTCTCTACCCTCGCGCGTGCGCTTCTCATGACCGCCGATTGAAACCCTAGTTCGCCTTCCCGGTCCTCCGCGGCTTCGTCCTCTCCCAGGTAAACCCCCGCCTCCCTTCCCCCGCCATCGAGCTTTGCCCTAATCGGGTCTCTTGTTTTCCGGCGCTTGCCGTTTCTCCGATTCCCGGCGCGGCTGAATTCGAGCTCGTGTCGTCTTTTTTTTTTTTTTTTTTTTTTCCGATCCGCGTTTCCGGCGGCTGCGGACAGGGTCAGGGATCGGCCCCGGAACGGAAACTCGGCGCGTGGGAGGATCTTGCCAGTGTCGGATATATGTCCTTCAATCAAGCCAGGTACCAGAAGAGCGAGGCGGCGCAAGATCGTAGAACCGGGCGATCCGCGAGCTTCAACCAGCAGCGGAGCTCCTCGGGCGGTTACAGTAAGGGCGGCGGTGCCCCCGCCCCTCCCTCTTCTCTCTCCTCCAATCGAAGGTGAGAAAAAAATAGAAGAGAAAAAAGTTTCGGAATCCGCCGGCCTTCCCCCCTTCCCCGTCCGGGGTTTGGGTTCGGGTTTGGGCTCGGGGTTCCTGTTTTCGTAGGAAATTTCGGATTTTGATTTCTGGGTCGTGCGAGTTCGGCTTGTTTTGATTGACGGATTGCGGCGTTTCGCAGTTTCAAGAAGTCGAATAATGCGCAGGGAGGCCAATCTAGGGTAAACGTACGGCCTCCGAATATCCCCTCGGAGCCCGCCCCGGGTGCTCCTCCGACTCAGCATAATCTGCAAAATGGTGCCCATGTACAGCCCCAGCCCCAGCCCCAACCGCAGGGTACGATGTCGTCCGCGGAATAAATTTCGGAACTTTCCTTCAGTGTGTTGGGTCTCGTTTGTTTTTGATTGAGTGCGATTCTGAGAGGAAGTTAGGCTGATGGAGCCAGTGTTCTTGGGGAAATATATGTCTTGATGTTCCCTTTTGCTGGTTATGGCTGATTTTGTTATTCTATGTTTCCTCTGCTGCATTTCAGGACAATCTGATGCTGGACATACGAGCGCCACTGCCAAGCCTGCTGAGACACCTCCAGCCTCCAATAGAAGCACCCGAGCTCTTCCGAAGGCTCCAACTTCTCAACCACCCACCGTGAGTTCGTCTGAAATGCCGCCTCCCTCAACACCCCAAAAGGGTATGTGATTCTGCCTTTCTTGGTTAATGCAAACTTGAGCTGATATGATACTTTGCTATCTACCAAATATGAAATGTATATTTCTGCTTTTTAATTGATTTTGCCATTTCTCATAGAATACTTATCCAGAATACGTCCAACTGTCCAGCGTGTTTAATTACTAGTTTCACTGATTATGAGGACTTGGCTAATATTCAGAATTTTCTTTTCTCTTGGCATAGCTCCTGGAGATGCCTCTAAAGGATTTTCTTTCCAGTTTGGCTCCTTAAGTCCCGGTCTCATGAATGGAATGCAGGTAATCTACTATTTTGAATGCTATTTGACTTCTTCAATTTCTTGTCTGATGGTGCTGGTTCCTCTAATGCAACTTTTCCCGCAGATTCCTGCCAGAACGAGCTCCGCTCCACCAAATTTGGACGAGCAGAAACGTGATCAGGTTTTTCCTTTTTTTTTTCCCCACTCTTCTGGTTCTCTACTCATGAAGATTGGATTTGGTGCACCTGCACCAATGCGCATGTGTGCACATGCATGGGCTATTGATTTACTCTTTGCTAAGACAATGAAAGTATCGGCATGCATATTGTTAAATAATTTGTTGATGTCATTTAAGCTTATCGTCTTAATGCCAACAGGCGCGCCATGATGCTATAAAAACTGGTCCACCAGTGCCAGTTCCTCCTGCTCCCAAGCTTCCATTACCAAAGCGAGATATAAGTGCTTCTGACCATTCTATTGCTGGGGACAGCCATACTGTTTTGAAGGGCAAGAAGGATCAAGTCCCACCCATTCCCCCATCAGTACAATCACAGAAACCTTCAGCCCACACCATATCTGGAATTCCCATACAAATGCCTTTTAACCAGCCACATGTTCCTATTCAGTTCAGTGGCCCCAATACTTCGATTCAGTCTCAAGGAATGGCATCTGCTTCCCTTCAAATGCCAATTCCAGTGCCTATGCTACCTGTGGGAAGTGCTCCTCCAATGCAGCAGCAGATGTTTGTTGCGGGTCTGCAGCCCCATATGATGCAACCTCAGGGCATCATGCATCAGGGTCAGGGCTTGAATTTTGGGGCTCAAATGAATTCCCAATTCTCCCCCCCGTTGGGAACCTTGGGAATGAGTATCGGTCCATATTCACAACAACAAGGAGCGAAATTTGGTGGTGGTCCTCGCAAGACTCCTGTCAAAATAACTCACCCAGAAACACATCAAGAGGTGAGGCTTGATAAACGAACTGAGGGGTTTTCTGATGGAGTGCCATCAAGCCGGTCTCATCCAAACGTACCTTCTCAAGGGCAACATATATCTTCATACCCATCAAACCATCCAGTCAACTATTATACGAACAGTTTCGGTCCGGGCCATCTATACTACACTGGCCCCGGTACTCTTCCTCTATCTGGTACTCAGATGACCCCCACCTCTCAGGCACCAAGACTTAATCCTCCCGTCAACCAAGGGGCTCAAAGGATGACATTAATGAATTCCCAAGATAATTCACAGCTTCCTGAGAGGACTGGCATCTCTATCCGAGCAGCTGTGGAGCCACCCAAGCAGGATCAAATGCAAAATTCCCATGCTCCTCCTTCAGCTCTTGCACAGGGGACATCTAAGCCCAAAATTGGTTCTGATGGTGAAAATATTACCGGTTTATCTTCTGCAAATCTCTTACCTGCTTTTGATAAGGTTGAATCGCCTAAAGCTGTCAACGTTTCTGCGAATTCAGCATCTAGAAATTCTGAGGTTCCAAGAGGCCCATTGTCGAAAGAACCTGGAAGTCAATTAGGAGCATTGCCAGGGCCTAACAAACAATATGTAGGGTCGACTGGTGCTTCCGGGGAACATTCTGTAACCAGCTCTTCAACTGGCAATCGCTCTTCCACTGAAGCAGCTTTGACTAATGTTGCTGGAAGTCAATTAGGAGCATTGCCAGGGCCTAACAAACAATATGTAGGGTCGACTGGTGCTTCCACTGAAGCAGCTTTGACTAATGTCGCTGGAAGTCAATTAGGAGCATTGCCAGGGCCTAACAAACAACATGTAGGGTCGACCGGTGCTTCTGGGGAACAGTCTGTAACCAGCTCTTCAACTGCCAATCACTCTTCAACTGAAGCAGCTTTGACTAATGTTGCTGAAAGGGGAATGGAAAACCTTAGCAGGTCCAATTCTATCAAGAATCATGAGCAAGGAAAGAAAGGAGATGATCCACATCCAATCAAGGTATGATGTACCAATGATTCTCATACTAGTTCTTGTGCAACCATAACCATAACTGCATTTAAAATTCTTCTAGGTCCATATCGTTTTGTACTCATTAATTTCAGATTAGCATGTAACATTTTTTAGCATTCCTGAACAGGTTGATGAAGAAGGAAACTCAATCTCAGCTGTAGCTTTACAGGAATCCTCTCATAGCGGGGTGCTTGAGAATTTGGAAGCTAAGGCAACTGACACCTGCCCATCAGGAATTTGTGAAGATGTTCCAGAGTCTGTAAGTGAATTGCTTTCGACGACTGATGCTCTCTCTCCTGATATTTTGGAACTTAAGTGCAATGGTGTTGGGGAAGGCGTTGTCTCTGCGTCATCTGAAATTTCTGCTGGTGTACCGGTTCTTGATAATTCACAGAGTTCTCAACAATCAATTCAAGATGACTCCGCCGAGAAAAATGAAATTTTGGATAATACGAATGCTGACAGGGGTGAACTAGAAAGTACAGGGCCTGTTGTTGAACAGCCGAAAGAGTCTGATAGTTCTGTGGTTTCTTCTGTCTCAGTCTCTTTAGAACATTCTGATATCATCAGGGAGGGTGACCAGGATTCTGCCCCATTGGTCGAAGCTTCTGGGAAGGAGGTTCCAACTAGCACAACTGAAAGGACCGGCCTGGACGAAGAGAGATATGATCGAGGTATTGATAAGGCGAATTTGGAGATGCCTACATCCTCATCTGTGGATTTTAAAACCGGAGAAGCTACCCTTTGTGATGCTGTTCCTTTAGCTAGTGTTCATGGTGACAATTCTTATGCAGATGCCTCTTTAAATGGGAGGGATGAGGTGATCGACTCTTCTTCTGTTTCGATGTCCGAGTCTTTGAAAGCAGGTGCTGGGGATGATGGTGATGTTACGGAAAGTCTTGAAGGCAGCTTGAAATCAGTTCAGACAGCAGTTCCCAAAGATAAGCCTGCTCCAGAATTAAGTAGGGCTTCAAGTAATTTCGCTAGAGGAAAGAAGAAGAGGAAAGAATTTCTCCAGAAAGCTGATGCTGCTGGGCCAACTCTCGATCTGTATCTGGCTTACAAAGGTTCAGAGGAAAAGAAAGAAGCATTTAAGTCCTCCAAAGGCACAGAGATTCCTTCTGAGGACATTCATGACAACCAAGCAGCAGCTGAGACATCTCCAAAAGAAGCTGTGGCGAGCGATGATGTTGAGCAAATTAAAGCTGAGATAGATGACTGGGAAGATGCTGCTGATGTCTCTTCACCAGCATTGGAACCTTCAACTAGCGGGCAACAGGTTGATGTTTTTGTGCCTAGCAGGGAAAATGGAAATGGGTTTGTTGGAAGAAAATATTCTAGAGATTTTCTTCTGAAATTTGCAGAGAGATGTACTAATCTCCCCGAGAATTTTGAAGTGACACATGACATAGCCGAGGCATTCAATCCTTCTGTTAATGTTTCGCGTTTTGCTGACCGTGATTCTCACCCCAGTCCTGGGAGATCGATAGACAGGCAAAGTGGGGGCGCTCGGCTAGATCGCCGTGGAAGTGGTTTGGTTGATGATGACAGGTGGAATAAACTGCCTGGTGCTGGTCCTTTTGGAGGTCCAGGGCGTGATCTGCGTCTTGATGTGGGCCTTGGGCCTAACCTAGGTTTGCGATCTGGCCAAGGAGGTAATTATGGTGTTTTGAGGAATCCTCGTGCACAGACTCCTGTCCAATATGCAGGAGGGATACTATCTGGCCCAATGCAGTCCCCTGGATTTCAGGGGGGAATGCAGAGAAATAACTCTGATGCTGACAGGTGGCAGCGTGGTACTGGCTTCCAGCAGAAGGGTCTGATGCCTTCACCTCAGACTCCATTACAGGTGATGCACAAAGCTGAGAATAAGTATGAAGTGGGTAAAGTTCAGGATGGGGAAGAGGGTAAGAAGCAGAGACAGTTGAAAGCTATCCTAAACAAGTTGACTCCTCAGAATTTTCAGAAGTTGTTTGAGCAAGTGAAAGCAGTTAACGTTGACAACGCAACCACTCTTAGAGGTCTTATCTCTCAGATTTTTGATAAGGCTTTGATGGAACCCACATTTTGTGAGATGTATGCCGACTGGTGTAGCCATCTTGCTCAAGAGTTGCCTGATTTCATTGAAGATGAAAATAGGATTACTTTTAAGAGGGTGCTTTTGAACAAGTGCCAGGAAGAATTTGAGAGAGGGGAAAGAGAGGAAGAGGAAGCCAATAAAGCTGAAGAGGAGGGCGAGATCAAACAGTCTGAAGGGGAAAGAGAGGAGAAGAGAATTAAGGCCCGAAGAAGAATGTTGGGAAACATCAGATTAATTGGGGAGTTGTACAAGAAGAAAATGTTAACTGAGAAAATAATGCATGAATGCATAAAGAAACTGTTGGGGGGTCAACAGGAGACTCCTGATGAGGAGGACCTTGAGGCATTATGCAAATTAATGAGTACTATTGGGGCGATGATTGACCATGCAAAAGCAAAGGACCACATGGATGCATATTTTGACAGGATGGGGATTTTGTCAAACAACATGAATCTCTCCTCAAGGGTTAGGTTCATGTTAAAAGATTTGATTGATTTAAGGAAAAATAAATGGCACCAAAGGAGGAAGGTTGAAGGGCCAAAGAAGATTGATGAAGTTCATAGAGATGCTGCTCAAGAACGACATGCCCAGGTTAGCAGAAATTCTCGTGGGTCAGGGATCAATCCTTCAAGAGGACGACAGCCAGTGGAATTCTCTTCAAGGGGCTCTAGTATGTTGTCCTCTCCAAATGCCCACGTCAGTGGTTTCCGTGGGTTGCAGTCACAGGTCCGTGGTCAGGGCAGTCAGGATGTTCGGTTTGAAGAAAGACAGCCCCATGAGCCCAGGCCATTGGCAGTTCCTTTGTCTCAAAGGTTAGGTGATGATTCTCATTCAATCACCCTAGGACCTCAGGGTGGGCTTGGCAGGGGCATGTCTTACAGAGGGTCGTCATCAATTTCAAGTGCTTCAGTAGCTGATATTTCCTCCAGCTTGATGGACTCTCGAAGAATAGCAGATGGTTCGAATGGATTTAGCTCTGTAGAGAAGACAAGCCATGGCTCAAGAGAAACTGGGACAAGTTCTATGGCAGATAGGCTTTCAGGCTCTGGTGCTTATGAACAAACCAGTGTGCATCGTAATAGGCCTGGCAGCCGAGAAGGTTTTGATAGATCTGGTGGAAATTCTCCTTCACTACGAGTACAGGGAACGAGTTTCTCTCAGGATATTTCTTCGGAGAAAGTATGGCCTGAAGATAGGCTGAGAGATATGTCCATTGCAGCAATTAAAGAATTCTATAGGTACATATTAGTTGCTTCTCTTTTGTATATTATTGTCAGGATTTATCATTTTGGGAGGTTCAACTGTCGCTGGGATGTCCATTAACGACTATATTTTGAGACTTCTTATGTTAGGCCTTAATAAGCAGCCAAGAGAGGAGGAGAGAGAGAAGAAAAGAGGAGGGGAAGGGGGTCGTTGAATTGGGAAATGTTTTTTTACACTTTAAATCATTTCCTTCCCTCTTGATGCTTGTGTACTCTTATGTTGGCAATTTTGACTGCTCGGTGCTGAGTTCAAAATCTTCGATCTGTGGGCAGTGGTCTCTGGTTTGGTTATATGTGATTTGCTGCCTTAGTTTAGTATGATCTAAGAAGAATTTACGTGATCTTGTTACCATAGCATGTTAAGTCAGGTCTTTAATGCATAGTTTCTTATCATTTTTTGTGGATTAACTTAACTGAAAATGGACAAGGTGCACTTGCCCTTTGAGTATGACTGTTTATCCCTGCTTTCATCCTAGCACTGGGAAATGTTTTCCAACACTATGTTAATCATTTCCTTCCCTCTTGATGCTTGTAGACTCTTATATTGGCAATTTGGGTTGCGCAGTGCTGATGTTTGAAATCTTGGATCTGTGGGCAGTGGTCTCTACTTTGGTCATCTGTGGTTTGCTGCCTTAGTTTAGTGTGATCTAAGAAGAAATTATGTGATCTTGTTATAGTAGTATGTTATGTCAAGTTTTGAATGCATAGTTTCTTCTTGTTTCTTGTAAATTAGCTTAACTGAAAATGGACAAGGTGTACTTGCCCTTTGAGTATGACCGCATCTACCCCTGCTTTCATCCTACACTTATACCTCCAGTATCCAGGCATGACAAGCTTCTGCTTTTGGTTAGGTCAAGCCACTCACCACACTGTCCATGCAACAATATCATGGTTTAGGTTGCCCAGTGGTTCTTATTTGCTGTGTCGTTGCTACCCCTTGGCTTGTTCTGACCTTCTTGGACACAAAATACTTTTATGCTCCAGCAGATTTGCGGCAACTTCAGTTATATTGTTATTTTAAGTAGGCAAGTGTTCGTATTCACTGAAGCTGGTAGCTTTTTAGATCATTTCTGAAAACAGTTGGGGGAAATAGAGGAGAGAAGAATCCCTAATAAAAGTTGTGCTTGATGTAATTTTGTTATGCAAGCTGCATTGGGTACCTCTTTATAGTGATCAAGTGTTACTTCAAATTGGACAGTTTATAGTGCTCAAGTGTTACTTTAAATCGGACATTACTTTCTCTCGTAAGCACATATTGCATTTGTAAGCTGATAAAGATATCTGCTGCAATTCCTTTTTAGGTTGTTTAAGACCACATGCTAATATTGTTGTGTCTACTTTCAGCGCCAAAGATGAGAAGGAAATTAGTTTATGCATCAAGGACTTGAATTCTCCTAGCTTCTATCCTTCCATGATCTCTCTGTGGGTTACAGACTCCTTTGAAAGGAAGGACTCGGAAAGGGATCTTCTGGCAAAGCTTCTAATCGACCTTACTAGGTCTCAAGAGTGCATGTTAAGATCAGTCGACCTTATTGAAGGGTACGATTTTATGTTTTAAGTTTTTTGTTTTGAAGATTAATGGATGAAATGCACATATAGTCATTGCACTCTGCCTTTAAAACTGTACCAGGTTCAAGTTTGTGCTCACTACTTTGGAGGATTCAGTCAACGATGCCCCGAAAGCAGCCGAATATGTAGGCCGTATTTTTGGCAAGGTTATTGCTGAAGGCGTGATTCTATTGGAGAAGATTGGGCACTTGATACAGGAAGGCGGAGAGGAACCTGGACAGCTTCTAAAAGTCGGGCTCGCGGCGGACGTCCTTGGAAGCACTCTGGAGGTGATCAAATCCGAGAGAGGTGAGACTGATTTCAATGAGATTCGGTCAAGCTCCAACTTGCGGTTGGAGGATTTTCGGCTGCCGGGTACTAGAAGCTCGAGGATTTTAGACAAGTTCATTTAGATGATTAAGATGGTGCTCGTTGTATCTCTCGTAATTGCTATTTAATATAGAAAGTTTTTTCTAATAGTTGCGCGATAATCTGTTTTGGTTGTCCTTGTCCGCGCCATTGAATAGTTTTATTCTTTGAAAAATCAAATGCAATTTCCAGAGGTTCAATGGAGCATTAAACCTCGAGCTAAGTATTTGTTTTCATACAAGGGAGAATACAATATGGTCAATATATAGTTAATTAGCAATCTGATCTCGTATCTGTGGAGCTTTGTCTTTTTAATTATATAATTGTCATGGAAAGATTAGGGCTCGGATTGAATGCTTTTTCGAGTTTTCTTGTGGGATGGTTGTGAGTTGTGATCGCTTGGAGTCCAAGGAAACTGTTACTTCAGGATTTTGCCTTTCTGTAGTTACGATGTTGCTTTAGAAGGAGAAAGTGCTTTTGAGGTTGGACTGTCTATTCTTCTTCCAGAACCTATAGGATTCTTGGTACAGATTAAGTAGGGAACACTAGTTAAATCGTCTCCTAGCCATTCTGTTTTTTTTTATATATATTTAAGATATCGATAATTGCTGAGGACATGCTTCTCTTCTCATGAAAAATCTGATGAAAATCTTTGGATCCCGGGGCGGGTGGTGTTGGACTGTCGGATCGAAGCATGTGTTATGCACAATCCAGAGGCATGACCTCGGAGCTCAAGTCGGAGGTCTTGAAGTGGGCCTCATGAATTGGTTAAGATCAGGATTTTCAGCTTGCGTTATTTGACCTTGTTTGGTCCGCAGGTTTAAGTTTCCATCTAATTTCTTTGTTGCGTGCGGCTGGACATGATGGAACGTGTGAGGGATTTTGAGTAGACAGACGTGTTAAAACACGACCAAACGCCATCCCAGTCACATCGCATGTCGGCATTTCCCTGGCCGAAATCTGAAATCTCGAAGCCGGGCTTTGCTTGGACTGTTCGTTCTTAAAACCCATCTTCGCTTTCGTCTCCTTGTGCAGCTTGTAGTAGTTTTCCTTGGATGTTCGACCGTCTTGTCTAATAACAGTTAGATCATGCCGCAAACTTAATAAAGTGTGATTAAAGAGTGCATTTGTTTCGTGGGAAGACATTTTCTGTATTTTTCGATGCTAAGCTTGCTTAGAAAAATGATTCAACGAAAAATACTATTTTAGTGAATAGATAATACTTTTCTATCGAAATTTAAATCCAAGAAAATGATTTTCCCTTTGAAAGAATCGGAGATTGTTTTCCCAAATATTTTTCTAGTTTTTGGACCCTTGGTTAATGAAACTTTTATTCTAATAATTAAAAAAAAAAAAAATCAATTTATTTTTAGAAAATCAAAATTTTATTTTATTTTTTATTTTTATTTTTTTTCTTCTCTTTTATTTCTTTTCCCTTCTGCTGCTTCCTCCACTGGCCACATGCCTTGGTTACAGCCAGTGGCTCAACAATTGGCCATGACGCGAACTGACGAGCTCGAGGCTCAACCAATCCAAGAGAGTCTAAGCTAGCTGAGGCAACCGAGCTCAGTGCTTGCCAAATCCAAGCTAGCTCGCGGCTCAACTGAGGCTAGTAAGTTTGAGACTCACTAGATCCCAATAAGCTCGCAGCTCGCCCAATGCTAGTGAGCTCAAGGCCAGCAAGCTCAAGCCCACCTACGGTGATCGTTGCAGGGCAAGCCTCAAGCTCGCCTATGGCCATTGCTAGCCGATTGTAGCAAAGGAAGTCCCGAAAAAGGAAAAAAAAAAAAAAAAAAAAGGAAAAAGAAAGAAAAGAAAAATTAAAAAAAAATTAAAAATTTTGCAATTTATTTTTTCCTGAGATTCAAATTATTTTCCAACAAAGTCCAAACATTTAAAAATGTGTTCAATCATATATCACCAAATAGCGAGGAGCCCAGCAAAAGCCGAGCCAACCCTTAGGAGAGACTTCGGGCCACCATGTCCAAGACCAACTTCTGGCTATCGTCATCAGACAAATCAATTATTACGTGTACTACTCTCAAGCGTAGGCAAGCCTTACTCAAGGCTAGACATAAGATTATCCCTTCGGCACAACACAAGTCATCAGAAGGACTCACTAAAGCACGAAAGCTAGGATCTTTCGGGATATGAACTCATCTTCGGCTAGGCCAAGCTTTTGAATTTAAGACGATCTCCCAGCCCACCCATTCGCACTTCAGGCCTGGACCGGCCTAGCGGCTGCCAAGGCCTTGAACAGGCGTGTACTCCCATACTCCATGATAGTCCTTGTACTCAGGCCGAGCTTCTCAATATGTTAGTTCAAATCATGTTCTAAGGAAGGCAAGCTCACCGTTCACATGTGATCAACGCAATTAGTATACCAAGGGCAACACATGTTGCTCCAGTAATATAATCAATCAATCAATCAATCCGACAAGCACGCAAGAAATAACATTTCACGAGTAGAAACTCACGCCCTCCTAGTCCCTCTGTATTGTACTTAACCGTGCTCTTAACTGTACTGAACCTATATGGCAACGAAAATACAAAGACGGCGATCAATGTACTTGCTGACACTTCATAGGGAGAAAGGCCTTGTGTACACGTCAAATGTCTGGCAGGCAGTTAATTGCGGTTCCTGTGGAACGAAGAACATTCAGAAATCAGTCCAGAAATCTGAAATCAGTATGTGGTTTCTTATGAAGTCCCGTGCAATGTTCCAAATATTAATTCCCCTGCCACTTTCTTTGACGATGCTCACCTGAATTAACCATCTCATACCTTTTCATGCCGGGTATCACCGCTAAAAGAGTGAATCTATCTTTTATGCGACGCCAAAAATTCTATGGAACTAAAACTAGAGTGAGACTATACAATATCGTTTTTAACTACCTAAGAGAAATAAAACACAGTTACCACTAAAGAACACATGCGTTCAGTACCATCACATCTTGCGAAGGTCGTTGACTAGGTAGTGTGCCTTTAGTTTCTCTATCTGAAAGAAATATATACCAAAAGGGCACTGTTTTCTTGAGAAAAGGAAGGACACTATGAGGAGACTGTCTCTAGTACTGACTATTATTAAAATGTGGATCATGCAGTAGTCAACACAACCATAAGGAAGTACCTGTCTTAGCCCGCCGCCAATAGAACTACCACCAGCCACAAGCATGGTAATCAAAGATGTCACAATACCACCTCCAGCAAGACCAAGACCACCATCATTTCCTGTACTTCGTATAGTGGTGCGCATGGAATTGAGTATGCTACCATATGTAGATGCATGTCCACGCTCAATCGCTTGGATGAAGCAGAAGGTCATAGCTCCGGTTGATGTAATCCGTGACAAAGCCTGTATGGAAAGACACATGAAGTTAAACAAATTCCTTTATTGCATTCTGAAGCTGGATACTGCAATTATGATGCTCGTAGATATTGTGCATACTCTCTTGTAAATACTTACAGATGTGTCCGCCGAAGTTTGGTCATCATCGCAGCCACTGAATGAAATGACTTCTCCACCATTTGTTCCCTTGTAAATACCAGATCGAGGGCGATGATCCTCCCATATGTAATGGCCAGCCCTTTAACCATGAAAGAAAATCGCATTAAGGATATAGATAAGAACTGGCATCACAGTTTAACATTGTAGCCAGAACTTGCACGTTGGATGTGGAACAGAATTAATATTGACGGTCCAAAAATGATCCATAATTTATGTGGAGAAATCAACATGCTTTCGGTCTGGCAATGTCAAAACCAGAATCATTCTTTTTTTCGGATAGAAAGATGTCATAATCTCAGTCATACCTAGTAAATAGTAATAGTGAATAGAAAAACTGACCTGTCCATTCGGCAAAGGAATGATAAATCAAGTACAGTGCCGCTGTGGCAGGCATCTATTATCGCATGAAGCTTAACACCATGAGGAAGAGGTCTCACGATCGTTGCATTAATCTCATCATCGACAATCATACCCTGGGTTTCAAAGTCAAGGGGACACAATGTTTCATCATAACCATCAGCTTCATCACCATTATAGTTTCTTTGACGTGAACCATGACCTGAGTAATGGAATACAAGGGAATCTCCAGGTTGAAGGCCTTGGACAAGCCAACACAATGCCATCCTCATGTTCTGTTTCGTTGGAGTTCTGTAAGGGTCGGTTTCTTCTTCTGCAACACAAGTTTAAAAGGACAACTTCCCTTTTTAAAAGGTGCATGCAGTGATGAAGAAACTCGCAAGCTGACACAGCCAGAGGCGGGTTCCTCATAGAACTAGAGTCCAGGTTACAGCATGTTCAAGAAAATGGCACAATTCTAAGCCACAGTGGAAGAGTGTCCCGACGTTCTCGGAGGCAAAGTTTGTAATTTTGCTACAGTTGGTTGGTTACTACTGGCTTTCGCAGCATAATGCTTTCCAGAGAAGACTTTCCATTGAGATGATCGGTGGATGGTCACGGAAACAAAGCTCGGTTAATTTCCACATAACATGATCAATGCCTACCCAGTTTTTGAAGCCACGGATTGCAGTATTAATCAGGAAAAAGCAAGACTCATCTACGACTGGCGAGCATCAAAGTATCCGCTCAATAATGTCATAAAATCTACAGTAAAATCGGAATTTTTTTTTAGGGTCGAACTGCAAAATCAGAATAGTAGCTCGCGAATCCAGCATCACCAAACGATTTCCTTTTTGGCCTAGTAAAGGTGAACACGTTCGAAACGAACTATCGCATAATAATCAAGAAAGATAACGTGCCATTAGCGCCGAAATGCAGTTAATGACTCAAAGGCCGAATCTCCAAAGCGAGCAGAACTAGTGAATCCAACCCTAGCGTCAGCCGACCTACGCTTCTAGACAGATGGATGGAGATACCGCGAAAAATTCTAAGGCGCGGAGCATTTGATCGAAGCTCGATCGCAGTGGTACCTGTAAGCATGAGAATGGACTCCTGCGGGAAATGGAACTTGTTGATGAGCAGGTACCGCATGCACTTGGCGTCGTTGAGGCACCCCTTGAGCTCGTGCCTCGAGTACTTGTACGATATCCCGCAGATCACCGCCCTCTTCCGCCCGTGGGGGCTCGGCGGGGCGCCCGGCGGCGCGTGGCCGTAGGGCGATGGCGGCGGCGGCGCGTGGGCGGCGTGCGGCGCCGGGGCCGCGAGGGGAGGGGCCGCGCGGTGCTCGGCGATGTGCGTGACGGCCTGGCAGATGGCGCAGCGGATGGATCGGGCTCCGGGGGGAAGCTGCAGCGGGGTGCTGCAGCCGGAGCAGTTCACCAGCATCGGCGGCGGATACATGTCCCCTCACTGCACCTCGCTGGAGGATCGCGGGCGCGAAGGTTCTAGTCTTGGTCGCCGCCCGGGGGCGGGGGGAGAGGGAGAAGGATCCGGCGAGCGGGCGGCGATCCGGCGAGCCGGCGGCGAGCCGAGGGGCTTTCTGGACGCGTCTTGAAGACGAGGAGGAAGAAGGAAGGATGAGGAGGAGGAGGAGAGGCCTGGCTTCGATAATTAGGAGGAAATCGTCTGAATGACGTTGACATTTCGCATTGGGCACGCTGTTATCGTTGACCAGCGTATCGGAAGGGATGGGCGGGCGGGGCGCTGTGCCGACAGAAGGATCCGACCCGACCCGACCCAACCGCGTTCAAGGCATAACAAAGCCAATATCAGCCATGGTCCAGATGGGCAAGTTCCCATCCTAAAATCGAGATCCGCCCACTAGAGATGAGTTCCAAAAAATTGAAATCGAGAATACCCGTTGGTTCCATAAATCCACTCAAGAATCAAACCGCACCGCCGATCCCACCAAAGTGAAAAATGTCTTCATGTGTTTAGTGCAATCGGTTTATTTGGAATTGTCGTAACATGGAATGATGCGAGAGTTTGTTGATTGTTCTTCATCGCGCGAGAATAATGATTCAACATCATCATGTTCAAGAGAGATACCTGTTTCATTCTCAATCCTAAGTGTATCAAATGATGTTGGCCCTTCTTAGCTTGGGGACGCTTTTTGGCAAAGTGTCCTTTCGATTGCGATGATAGCAACGATTTGTCTTTTTATGACCCGTGCGATCCTTTCTTTTCGCGAGGTATCGCCATTTCTTCTTTCTTCGGAAGTTACGGTTGCCATGTCTGGATTTGTTCATCGAGAACTTCTTGAAGTGCTTCTTCTTTCGAGAATATTTTCCACAAGTGTAAGAACTACTCCTGTGACCGTTCAGTTTTTTCCTCAGTGTTCGATAACCACAAAAATCTTTGGATCCAATCTTCCCAACAAAGACCTAATCATAGGTTGGGATGTCATGACTCGAGATCTCACAACTACGCATCATTCCTAGAAAAGGCCTTAGGTATAAGGACCAATTCTCTGAATTCGTCAATATCCAGAGACTCTTTTCCATTCAAATGAGTCTATTAGATCCAATCATGCAAAAGCTGTTAGAATCATGTTCGGAATCCCATGCGGGAGAATTCGCCCAAAAGTGTGCCCATCCTTTGTGGGAAAATCCAGAATTCTTCGTTCGCCTTCCTTTCAAGAAAAATGAAGATATAAATCCAACCAAAGCAAGTCACATGGGAATGAAGCCAGAACATTTGGCTTTAGCTCAAAGGGAATGCTCAGAACTACTGCAACAAGGCCTTATTGAAATCTCCAACTCTCAATGGGCTTGTGAAGCCTTTTATGTCAATAAGCGAGCTGAGCAAAACAGAGGAAAAATGAGATTGGTAATTAACTACCAACCCCTCAACTCTTTCCTCCAAGATGATAAATTCCCTTTACCATCCAGAGTTTCTCTCTTTACTGGATTGACAAAGGCCCATATCTATTCCAAATTCGACCTTAAAGCCGGATTTTGGCAACCGGGCATCCATCCCGAAGACGGATCCAAAACATGATTACGTATCCTAAACCAGCACTTCCAATGGAAAGTTCTTCCTTTTGGCCTAAAGGTAGCACCATCCCTTTTCCAAAAGGCCATGTGTCGTATCTTCCAACCAATCCTTTCAAGTGCTTTGCAAGTATATATCGATGATATCCTGCTCTACGATCTGATGAGCAATCACACTTTGCCCGGCTTCTTCAACAATTTGCGAAATTGTCGAAAGCATGGTATCATGCTTTCTCGAGAGAAAGATGAACATTGCCCAAACAAAAATCGAGTTTCTTGGTATGCACCTCAACAATGGAACATACTATCCGGGCCGCATATTGCTCGAACCTGCTAAAGTTTCTGAAGAGAATTTCACAAAGAAGGAAGTCCAGCAATTTCTTGGGATAATTAATTATCTCAGGGATTTTGTCCCAAATCTTGCAAAGCTCCTGATTCCTTTGCAATCCATGCTAAAGAAGAATCCCCCACCTTGGGGAAAAATTCAGACAAAAGCAGTTGCTGAGCTTAAGGAGGTTATGCGGAATCTCCCACCACCGAAAATACCATCAACGGGTAAAAGAATTCTTCAAACCGACGCCGGTGACGAATCTTGGGCAGCTATTTTACTTGAAGAAATTGATGGTAAGAGACACCTTTGTGCTCACAAAAGTGGAAAGTTCTCTCAATCCGAAATGCATTACCACTCCACCTTCAAAGAAATCCTAGCAGTCAAAAATGGAATCAAGAAGTTTGAATTTCATCTCATCGGCCATCACTTCTGGTAGAATTAGACATGGCATCTTTCCCTCGGATGACCAAGTTCAAACGAAGCATTCCAAATTCCCAAGCTAGCTTCGATGGGCTGAATGGTTTTCAAAATACTCCTTTGAAACCAAACACATTCCGAGGAAAAAATAATGTTCTAGCTGATTTCTTGTCAAGACCAAAAGCCCCAGCTGAAATCAACATGTACATCAAAAGACCCGCTTTTCACATGCTCAATCATGGAGTAAAATACAAGATTGAGAAGATCAAAGATTTGCCAAACTGGAAATTTCCCCAGGATATTATTGAACAAATCCAGAATGACAATCTCACTGAAAATCTCGAAAGGCTCATGTGGCAAAGCCACACAGATCTGTTCAGATTTAATGCGGGTTCTATTCTTTATCCTTGTGGATTAAATTCGGATTATCCATTCATACATCCTCTTATCGGAAAGAAGATGATTTTCCCGACCAGCTCAAGACACTATTATGGTACTTAACCAATAAGTACTTAATAGCCTTTGAAATCCCAACCAGAAGATTTGTTGCCAACCTCACCAGGATATTCTTACTTGGGAAAAATATCGAGAGAGAAAGTGATCAAAATCTTCTAGACTTTCTCAAGCTGGTTCTATCCTCCCACTCACTTTGGAAACATCTCTTGGAAAAGGAACTAAGAACCACGACACCAAATCCACGAAGTCCATACCATTCTCGTTTTTCAAGCGACCATGGCATTTTTGCCGAAACAATGGCAACATCATCAATGCTCCTCTAGAAATAGGAACCACATCCTACAAACCACATCCGGATAGCAAAGAAGCTCAAATTCACAAATCCTATCCAAGATCCGTCGTATCCCGCCCACACCGATCGAGAACTCCGAGAGGATCCTGTGCCAAGAAAACAAAACCATTCCTGAAAGTGCATGGAATTTTAATATACCCACTGCATGGGATCATTATGACCTAGCTCCAGAAGCTAAGGAAGCACTCAGACAATTCAGACAGGCTGAATCATCTCAAGATAATGAAATGACAAGTGCACAAGACATTGTCCAACCTACCCAGGACCCCTATGCACGTTGGGGAGGTCCTCTTTCCCAAGATCCCTATGACCAGGAACCCTTGTCCTTATCTCAAATAGACCCTTCCTACTACTCGCAGCCATTTAATTGGCCCCAGCCAAGTATTCCTGCCAACACCACAGAGGATGACAATACAAACTGGGCGCAAGAAGAAGCATCCTCATCACACCAGGCATCCTCATCACACCATCTAAAAAAGATCCTTTCACCAGAAGACCTTGAAGATCTTGAACAGAAGTACGAAGCACATCTTCTAGCAACAGCACACAGCTCGGATGACTCGGACTATGACTACAATGCTCGTGACGGACGAGACCGCCGAAAAGCCGCCGGCCCGTACGGTTTTACTATAGCATTGTACTGTTCACTTTTACCGTAGCACTAGGCTAGGGAAAGTCACATTCACAATCAGTGCGGTTCTGTTCATAGTGTGCGAATAATTCCCTCCCGGAAGTTTCCGGTGCCTCTGTTTGTTTCCGGACCCATGAGCTTGGTCCTTGTTCGCTTGTGACCTCTTATTGCCTATAAAAGGCAAGGAGGGTGTATTGTGTTGGGCAGAGTCCGCTGAAGTAAAGTGAGTGTTTTGTAAAACCTCTCTATGGCTTTCTAAATCCCTCTTCTTCTCCAGCCTGGTAGAATCCTCTAGGAAATGCAACTCGGGTAGATTAGAAGCGGTTCCATCCTGGTTCTCATGGTGTCCCTAGACCCTGAACTAAAGGGCAGAGTGGTTTCCTGCTAACAGGCCGTCCCTGAAGGGTTTGAACGTTGTTCGCCCACTGTGGGAAGGCATACCTGCAGAAAATTGTCTCTTCCTTCCCTGGTTCGAGGTCTAGTTCCATTATGGTATCAAGTAAAGCAGAAAATAAAGAACTTCGATATTCCTAATTGTAATATCAATAAAAAGATTAAACTCATAAGCCGTGAGTCGATGGGTGTTGCGTTTGAGAGGCGAAGCAGTGAGTAAGAGATAGTGAGAGACGAATCAGACGAGGTAAGAGTGAGACCAAACGAGCACTCAATCAATGGATGTTGAGCTCCAAATTAAGGGTTTCGAGGTTTTCCTTTTTCTTAAATTGTTTTTTGGTTAGAAATTTTTTTGAAAAATTAAATATATATTTATATATTACCCCTCCAATTTGGATTGGCAAGTGGGCGGTTCCATATTGAGAACAAAGAACCGGGCGGTTCCATATTGAGAACAAAGAACCGGATTAGTAGCCACTAGTTTCAATAGATTGGAATCGAGAACTGAACCAACTCCCTTGAGAACCACTGATCCCGTCCCAGTTCAATTTGGTTATGAGCGGTTCCCAATTCTTTTGTACAATCCTACCCGCCAATAGCACTTTTTATTTATTTATTTATTTATTATAAAAATAATATTGTTAAAAAAAATGGCCCCAAACTTGGCAAGGGCTGTTAATTATGCCTAGAAAATATGCTGCTCTTAAAAATGTGTTTTTTTCTTTCAACTTTCGGAGTAGGTGGATAACGCGTTTTCTTTTAAACTTCTTTTGTTGATTTTCTTAAAATAAAAATAACTGCGCGAGTTCTAAAGCCTGTGATCAGTGTAATTGGGCCGGAATTTATTGTTTCACTATAGCCGTGGTACACACTAATTAACTATGCTTAATTTCGAATGATCACACATGACACGAGGAGATCGCTTGAATTAATTACTCTGATAAGTAACTATTAAGGCGCTTTTCGACAAAGCGCTCGTTATATAAAGAGGCCATCTCGAGGCGGTCCGAGAATATTATCTCCCTCGAGACTCCCGTTCAAGATCACACTTTTCAGAATTTTTATTTATCGAGTTCGGGGACCGCCGTCAACACTACTACTGTAGTACATCTTGAATAGAATATCCCGAGTGTTGGAAAGGGCACTTTGGATAAAGCCCGTAGGCGTGACCCTTTTCTCAAAGCACCACGCGTTTTTTTATTCAAGATTTCATTAGATCCCGAATAGAATAATAACCCAAAAGAGGGTCTGGAAAGGGACTTTGGATAGAGGCAGCGGGCACGGCCTCTTTTCTCGACGGACTTTAAGAAAACACAAAAAGGGGAAGTTCCATTGTGGTCCAAAGGGTTGACGATGGACTTTCCCCAACTTCCCATCCTTGCAATGACGTCCGATGGTCTACCGCATCAATCTTTAAGGCAACGCTAAAGAATTGCTTGTCCGAGATCATACGCTTTCAGGAAGGAAATTACACGATCAATCCTAAATCTGTACAAAAATTAATTCAATCTTTAGAATTTTTAATGTAGCCCTAATTGTTTGCCCGAAATTTTAATGAAGCCGTTCGACCAATTGCCTTGTTGTCAATGTGCCAAGTTCGACGTTGCGTTAGCGATTTCTAGGAGGCACTTAGCCGAAAAAATGGCCATTACACTGGCACAAAAGGTTTAGAGCTATAATGATAAAAATGAAAATTTTAATATTGGATATGCATCCTTATAATGGGTTTCGAACTGATTGGGTCATTATCCCATGTTTCGAAGTTCCGTAGCTGGGAAGCAAAGCAGAGGATGACAAAGAAGCAACTGGGCTTTTAAAATGGATCCCATTCCCGTCTTAAAATCCTTACAATCTAACTGGGCTCTGGGGGCGAGATAATTTTCTTCCATGGGGCACCGGAAATTTGTACGCTGCAGTATTCCGGACAGTGCCCGGCATGGTCTAAAATTTCCACAACCCGCAAGACATCGCACCGAGTTAGGGGGAAGGCAACAAGCAATGCTAGGCAGGGCGGGTATCAGCGTTATCACAACGACGGTCGACCACCGTGATGACAGATGAGACCGCATTGCTATGGTCACCGCTAATAACGGCAACAAGAAAAGTGGACACAATTAACGGGAAAAACGACGGTCACCCAATTCGGCCAGAGATCTCGATCGAGAGGCCGATGTCAATCTACTCTCCTCAACTTCCTCTTGTGGAGGTGGCCCCTCCCAAACAACAACGTCCACCACGACAACAAATGAGATCATTGTCTTGTCAACGGATCAAATTTTTATTAGCATCTCTAACTTCTCATGTTACATCGGAGGATTTTGCGACGGTTCAAACGATTGTCGTTGCATGCTTGATATTGAGGCTTATCATACATTCATTACGCCATAACTTTTTTTCTTTTTCAATAGAAGAATACCATAGCAAAACGCTTATCGGATTGAAAGAAAATCCTAGAGTTATCACAACAGGTTTAGGACAAGGTTTGATTATCCATGCCTGTCCCATTTCCTAACGGCCTAAGGCCAGGACATCAATGACTCGCATCAGAAGATTCTCTCAAGAGGAGAAAACGTTGTCTGCATTTCCATCGCAATCCCTGTTTACTTGCATGTTACAGAAGGAAAATAGCAAAAGGAACAATCTGATGAACTCTAATGTTGAGACCAGCAAGAAGCCCCCAGGGCTCCAAGATCATCACCACCGTGCCCAATGTTAGAACTTCATTTCTTCACCAAAACAAATGAATAGATTTGTTACTTCACAGACAGACAAAATCCTAGCCAGCACACATGTATGTTGGAGTGGTGACCGGATCAAGCATGATATCAAGAGCACCAACCAAGCGAGTCATGATCAAATCATGAAGCCTACGACTGCTCTAGTATGAAAGAACACACACCTGTAAGACTGTTTAGCCCGAGCCATAGTTCAATCAGCCATCAATATAAACGAAATCTATTCCAGTTGCTGTGCCCATCAAGGTTTGGCAAGTGTGCTAGCCTATGGCCATGCCCGTGGATCTGCAAAGATTCAGAGACTTTTACAAGCATCGGTACCCGAATTATTAAAACTCCACGGGATGGTGCCTTCCACTTCACACGTTAAGACTTGTGAATCTTGAAGCCGAAAACTCTTGGAACATAATTCTGTGTTGCCTTTTGAGGCTTTAGGTGCCCATACGTCATCAAAAATAGATGAGGAAAGGTTGTTCCAAAATATGCTCCATCGATGTCTTGTTCAAGTTAAGAAATTTCTCAGATGAAAAAATATAGGACACAACAAACTTGTCAAGTATTGCAGGCAAATATGGTGCATAAAACCAAACAAAATAAACAAAAGACAGACTAGCATCAAACTTACAGAAATAAAAAAAATTAAAAAAATTTCCAATCTGCCATGTTGGCCCCTAATTATGGGGAAACTACAACTGACTATTTGCCCTATAAATCATAAAGCGGCCAATTATACCAGCCATAGCAATGGCGGCTATCTCCTCTGACAACTCTTTTAACACTAGCAAATTACTTGCAACATGTTCTAGCAGGAAATTTCTCACGCATTTTTTTTTTAATATCGTAAGATTCTCCTCGAGTAATCCCACGGAACTCTACTATAAATCCGGGACTTGCTAGCAAGTATAACCTGGAAGTTGGCTACAAGATAAATTGACAGAGCATTCACCATCCAAGACATGAAAATCATGCCCAAATGCATGAACATTAGTGAGCCTCAACCAAAACTTAGTGTAGCATCTAGCTCTTAAACAGCTAAAATTTCAATGGTCCAGTATGCTAAGATCAATATGAAACAATCCATCCAGTTTTGGGGTTCTGTATCTCTAGTGAGAAACTTTACTGACAGTGATGAAAAACGTTTCAGGACAAGCATGTCCAGAAATTGGTTGTAAGCAAAACAGAGTAGCCAAAAAGACAAAAAAATGGCATTAAAAAAAAACAGAGAGAGAAAGAGACCAGTTTCATTTATATGCTTAACAGGCCTATCCCATCAAAGATCAACAGTAGTCAGGAGAAAGAGACATACAGCCAGAGTACAACTTTAAAACAATCAATCAGCTTCACAAGAAAATGTCAGGGTGGCCAGTCTGCAGTTGCACTGTCTAAGAACTACTGCCGCCATTGCCTGGCTTTTTTCATCCTCTATGTGCAAGGCTTTTTTATTCAGCAACCTTATATATGTAAAGCACCTACCAAGTGTTCAAGCTTGACAATTATGTAGTCGACCGACACTAGCATTATGACTGAGCTTTTCGGTTCTCTAGGCCCCTACACCTCTAATAGATTTATGACTTTTTACCTATAATTCAAAAAGAAAGGACATCACAGACTCACAAATAATATAATGTTGTGAGAAGAAATTCATAAAAAATTCTCACGTGAAAATAAGGATACTGCCTTGGTACTTGGACCGTGGATAATAAATATCTTCACATTTGGGACAGTAGATCTTCACAGTGCTTGATCGAGGAATGTCTGATTGACCAACCGGAAGGCATGGTTGACCACAACAGTAAACTCTAGGACATCTGCTAAAATCACAATTCCTGTACTTCTCTAACTGCATCAGATGCAATTGCAACATTAAAGAACAATAAATTGCATGAAGAATTGATATTTCTTTGGCAGATGAAGAAAGTACACTCGGGTCTTACCATTGCAGCCATTCCTTTGCTAGTCAAAATGTACCTAACATGAATTAGACCATATAGCATCTCCGCTGCTGATTCAACTAATTCATTTTGTTCTTCAGTGAACATATCACCTGAGCATACATTTATAAGAGAAGTTACAGACAATACCACCCATATCTATAATCAACAATTCACCAGATGTTAGTCGGCCTCTCAGTTACTGAAAAGGTTGGTTATAATAGAAGTCATTCGTTCATTAATATTTAATTAGAACTTCAACATTAAACTTAGATAATTACTTTGAAACTATAAACCAACTAAATATTGAAGTCAAATGTGCGCATACACTTATACCAAAAGTCACAAACCATACCACCCATTTCTATCAGGTGACTGACAATTCAGCAGATGTCAATCAGCCTTTCAAATACTGAAAATTTTGATTACCTCACTAAAAACTATAATACAACTAGAAGCCATTCAAGCATTAATATTTAATTTGAACTTCATCATTATTTAATTTGAACTTCAACACTGAACTTAGATATTTTCTTTAAACCTATAAACCACATAAATATTTAAGTCAAAATTGACAAGATGCCACTGGACTAATAGAACAACCTTCCACATTCTATAAAACAGACAAGCAACGCAATTAAGTATGGCTTTCTCCAGCGCCCTCCGAATTTAGGGGTGAACTAACATCTTCAATCCACCCCGTAGGGAGATCACTCAATTATACTAGAGAGATCTTATGGTTAAGAAAGAAGCAACTTTTTCTCCATGAAATATTTACAATAATTCCTGATGCTGAAGTACAAATAGAAGAGTAGTTATCCTGTAGGCTGTAACTGAGTCAGAAGCAAAGGATTTGTCTATTCCTTCCGAAAATGATGGAATGGCATCTCAAGAGGTATTACAGATGTCAATTGACCCCCCTAAATAGAGAATATCCAATCTTTCTCCACCATTCAAATAACTTCGAATCCACAATATCTGAGTTTATAGTCCAGTCCACAGATAAAACCACCTTCAAGCATAAATATGTTCTCAATCTCAATTCATGAAGGCGAATACTCAAATTAACTAAATTTTGACCTGAGGTAATAGAAAATGCAGTCCTTAGTTGTTTTAAAAAATCTTTAATTGACAATTGTTCTCCAAAAAAAGGTCACTTACAAATGGGTAAAGAGCATTCCCTGCATCAAGATAAGATCTACACGTTGCTACACTATATATTCACAAAGCCAATGTAAAATGGCATTCAAAAAGCCTATTTAAACGCTTGGAATAAATAAACTGAACTCTTGACCATATTCAACAGAGTACTTTGTTTGCATGTACTCTTGATTGCTATACTAAAAAGAGCTTTCTCCCAATCTACTGTATATGAAAGTGGTCCCTTCTAGCAAATCCAAATGTCATTATTCTTGTAAAAGAATGTTGAAAACGTAACTATCCATTTTGCAGCCTCTAGCAAATTCACCATGGAAGAGATGTCCAAATGGTAGCAACCACTGCAGTGATTGAATGTAGCATATACCCCTAGAATTTAAGCACTGAAAAAAGGAGGAATATTCAAAACAGACGAGGAGATCAATGTCAAGATAAAGGTCAGGATGAACTTACTATGAGAGGATTCAACATCCAAGATTAGATCAAGTGCATAGTCATAGTATGGAACTTGACTACTCAACCCACAAAGGTTAAAGTCATCTTGGATGTATTCGTCGTCAACTTCACAAAAAAATTCATTCCCTCTCAAGTTGCAGAACCATGAAATCCATGATGTGTCATCTCCATCAGAACCACTGACATCGGACTCTTCACTGTCTGTTTCGTGTTCCTCTGTTCCAAAAGGACATGCTGGTTAGTAATAACCAAACAAAACAATAGAAGCTCTCTCCCCTCCCTAAGAAAATCGTACAATACAACCAAAGCTCTTTCTTCATTCTGTTACTTCACACTACTTAATATGAACATCAGACAGCTCAATAAAAAGCATGATGTCGCATCAATCATTATTTGGCAAAAAACCAAAAAAAAAGAAAAAATGAATCACCACAAGCATGAACCATAAGGGATATAATTCACTCTGAAGAAATACTTTAGGGGTCAGATAAATGACATTGAAAATTAGACAGTAAGATTCAGAATCGCATACGCACCATAATGTCCCATAGGAAGAAGCTAAAGGAGCCAAATGGATAAGAAAGGCCTCCGTTAGAAGTTAGAAAGCACAAGGTCTCAAACAAGAGGAAAATTTTGCATAGATAACATATATTAACTGCACAGAAAATTGACAGCAGATTCACGTTTAAGGGGGAAAAAGACAAAAAGCTCAAAAATGCAGGATAGGAATTGTTTGTAGAAAAAACAAAAGGTTGAACGAAAGAGCAGTCCAAATCTTTTAAACTAATTCGATACAATAAAGAATACGCCAATGAGTACAACAACCATATCTGAAACAAGGCAATCATGAACCTTGTATCTACCAGCATTGAAGTAGAATCTCTCAGTCATGCAGCGGATTTCTTAAGAGGTGGCATTCCTAAATGTCGACTAGCTCAAAAACCTCCACAGTATTAAACTGAAAAGGGGGTAACCAGTAGGGAACTACGAGAATGAGACCAAAAGGTTCTTTACCACCAGCCACCATACACCAGTAGAAGAAAAGAATAAGATCAAAAAGGGAACTTTCCTACCATACAAGTTAACAAGTGAGCTCTGATTGATCTTTGGTCATGGCAGTTCACTCCATATAATCGACCAAAATATTTATCGAACGACAACTGACGCCAACTTAGATACATGAATGAACTACGAAAGAGTTTCAGAACAACTGCGCTCTCGACATTGCAAGCTAAGACATAACAAATTCAAATCTAAAGCATCTGGGGAAAAATAAAAAAGCATCCTCAACGTGTTCAACTTCGGCAAAAGGCAAACCGATCTTTTTCTTCCCATCATCACCTGATGAGCTAGAACGAGACCTACACTGGGTCTATCAACCTCCACCACATACGCACACACGGCATCGATCGCAATGCGCATCGAAATGTCAGGGCAATAGCCAAACGGAAGCTGGAAATGGCATTAAACCCAACAGATCCAGGGCTCGAAGCACGAAAATTGCCCCTACGAGAACCACCGCGGACCTCACGGGCTGCGCAAAATCCGCCTCTCGCGAATGACAAAACTAACCGACACGCCAAGAACAGCCAGAGAGAGAGAGAGATAGAGAGAGAGAGACTGACCATCGGAGCACTTGCTTTTGGACAGGGAAGTGGCCGGGCGAGGGTCGCGGTGATCGTGGTGGGAGGACTTGCCGGCGGAAGTGGAAGGCACGGGGATCCTCTCCTTGTCCTTGGATCTCGAGGTGGAAGGGGAGGACTTCTCGAGCTGCTTGTCCAGGGCGTCGTTGATGATCCTCCTCCGATCGACCACCTCCGTCTTCGACGAGCCGCCGCCGCCGCCGCCGCCTCGGTCCCTGTACATGACGATCCCCACCGCCGGGCCGCCGCCGCTCCCGACGATCGCGACGGTGTGAGCAGCTACGACGTCGGTCGCTGCGTCGAGACGGCGTGCGAAGGGGACACGATGCTCTTGCGCATCGGGAGGAGATCCTTCGGGGCTCTGAGCTGGACTTGGAGATGGCGAAGGAAGAGGCGAAGTATCAGAGGACGGAGAGAGAGAGAGAGAGAGAAGGGGACGAAGGAAACTAGGGTTTCTGGGGGAGCGCAGAAGACAGAGAAGGAGGGAGGGACTGCTGGATCCCTCCCCCCCCCACCAGCTTACCCGAAGAGAAAGTACAGGGGAAATGACCTCCTTGTCCAATTGCTTTTGGACATTTTCTAAGTATATTGTTTCCGAAAAGCAATCATTTAAAAAAATATATATTTTCCAAATAAATCGATTCTAAGATGGTGCGTTATATTATTGTGAGATAAGATATCGCAATTTCTTTTTGTACTTAATCAAGTTAACGAAAAATTCAAAATAAAGATCTAAAATAATCTCGTTTTTTCAAATTAAGGATATGAAGTGGACATTATTTCAAATAAATCGTGTTAATCTCCAATAAGGATCTGAAGTAATCATGACAGTTTTAAATGAGGACCTGACATCACCAGTTATTGGTCACTAAATTTTCCGATCAATCAAGTAGCATTTTTTTTCAAAATATAATTTTAATTTTACAATATTTTTTCTTTTGTTGTGTTTTACTTTTCGACGAGAACTCCCCTCGCCCAAGGTGAGGATTGGCTTAGTGAGACAAGGACATCCCTCCGCCTATTTGAAACATCTCTGGTGGCCGGCCATCATTTAAGACCAGCCAGCGAGGAAGACAACCAGAAAAAAGAAAAAATTCAATAAATGGAAATATTTCAATAAAAAGTTAAATGATGAAAATGCCATTGACCAATTGGGAAGTTAAGTTCTTATTTGAAACTAAATAGTCGCTTTGGGCCCCTATTTAAAATAAAAATCCACTTCATATTATTATTTGATGAAATGATAACATTTCAAACTCTTATTTGAAACAGTGTACATTTTATACTCTTATTTTAAAAAAATGGCGATATTTCAAGCTCTTATTTGGAATTTTCCCTTACGTTAGTACGTATATAAGCCAATTTTGAGGTAGTGGCAGCTTGCTGTTAACCTTTCGATTTTGCGATTTACCCCCTAATTCAATGAATTCATTCACAATGTACCCCTCAATGTCGGCTTCAAAGGCACTTTGGTCACGGCTCAAATATGTGACAGGATATGGAAGGTATATCAATCATAAAAAATATATACATAAAAAAGATGGAATAATTAACATTCAAATAAATAATCAATAAACATTAGGAAAATTGAAAAAAAAAAAAAAAAAAAAAAACACAAACAAGAAAAGATCGATGAGCGGTTGCGAAAACCACCATTGTCGTGGCCGGTGCGACACAGTTCCACCATCACCGCCGGCCGCACCACCGGCCGTGTAGCCCTCGTTGGGCTCGCGCAACCCCAAGCAACTGCGTCCCTGCCCTCACTTGCTCGTGATCTCTCGCTCTTGGAAACTTGCGAATAGAGGGCGACGACAAAACGTCGCTGGCCGCAATGGTGGAGCCAGTGCCGCCGGTGAATCCGCCGTGGTATTGGCGGCCTTGACACGAGGTTTCAATGGCCGTGGCCCAGTCCCACCGTCGCACCGCATCCGCGTGCGCACAGCGGGTCGACATGTGCGTTGGGCCGAACGCGTCGCCCGTAAGACGGAAAGGGAGAGCTCCCGACAACGACGGGCGATTGTGTTACGTCGTGAAGAAGAAACAAGATGTGACATGGAACAATAGGATAGAAAATTACAAAACTTTGTAAGGAGCAGTTGTGGATTAAAATTGTTGGTTTTAAGCATCGAAGATGCAAATTACGATAGAATTGAAAGCTATAGAATCTAATCTGAACATCAAACCGAATTTTCATGTATTTTCGGTTGGGTTCTGTTCGGATAATAAAATAAAATAACCATTTTTATTCTAGTTCAAATAGTTTTAGTTCAGTTCGATAACAAATCAAATTGAAAAACGTCTATCTTCCTGATATTATAATTCACACAATTTTTCTCATTTTCTACTAAATTTTTTATTATTATTTGAAAAGAAAAAACTGAAAAACTGAACCGAGTCTTGGGTTCAGATTATACTCGATTCGGGGTGTGGTTGGATTCAAGTTTAATACACACCCCGACCGGGAAACCCTAGTCAAAGTTAAACAAACTAAGCGCCCGAGCACGCGCTATGCACGTGCGGTTGCTTTTCACGCTCTTTTGAATTGGTTGATATTGATAAGATGAGTAAAAAATCATGATTGGTTCATGATCATTGGAACTAGCGGACAAGTTAGCATGATTTCGCTTGCCGCTCTAATTTTTTGTCCTTTTTCTTTTTCGCAAGCGATAATGGTTTAATTTATAATATTGGATTCCAACGAAATAATAAAAGGATAGAAAGATTAAGGACATTTTTTTTTTTTTTGTGAATTTCGGAGTGAGCACTAAAATCAAAGTTGGCTTTTTATGGGACATAGATAAACTTTTAGGAACTCGTATCATATTGAATTTTGTAGCATATGAATCGCATTGAAAATGGAAAATTTGTTTAAAAAGATCTTAACTCACTATATGCCTTGTTCAGATCTGGGCAAGGGCTAGGACCATAGTAAAAACAAAAGGAAAAGAGAAGAAAAAATAAATTAATAATTCAAAGAAACTATTAAAAATTTAAAAAAATTGTCCACGTGAGCAATGGTCACACCATGTTAGACGGCTGGCACACGCTAGAGATTTTCGATCAAGATTCATCAGATGAACTTGTTTAATAAAACGTGAAAATATTTAGGAATCAATTGACACAATTAAAAAGATTTAGAACTATCATTGAGTAAGGGTGAGCATGATTTTAAGTTGGAATCGAGAACTAACCAAGTTCCAATGCACACCAATCTTGTTCTCTGTTCCATTTTTCAAGAACTGGAAACTAAAGAGGAGCGGGAGGGGGACTGAGAATTCGAGTAGTAATATATTACTGAAAAATGGCGCACTGGGGATCAACGCATGTTTCCTTGAGGAATGCCTTCTAAGTACACTAAAGAAATGCTCGAGTGGTTGGTCAAACTATGCATTCCCAGCAAGATGCAAGCCGATGGACGATGCAGCACGATGCAACCAGTATTTCCAGAAATCTACCAAGAACAACATACGGCAGAAGTAAGAAACAGAGGAGCTCAGTTATGCAAGAAAATAAGGCTTCAATGTGTTAGCTCGCGATTTGACCCAAAAACAAAAAAAAAAAAATGTGTTCACATGCAAAATAAGGAAATTAGCTACTCTTTGAATTACTAGTCAATGATGCCATCCATTAGTCTATACCTCAAATGTAATCCTCCTTAATTGAATTAGCTCAAACATTGTAGGTACAAAAATGGAATATGCAAATAAAGGGTAAGAATAGTAGGACTGCCTTGAAGCACATAATTGAGTGCTATAATTTTTTTTTTCGCTCACTTAACTATCACAAATTTAAAAAAATCGATCATTTGAGTGTCATTAACGATTTGTCTTACTGAAAAATCTAATATGAATACTAGTCATCCTACATGGCTTCGTAAGCACTAACGTGAATTTTTTTAATATTCTTTCATTTTTAAAATATTTTTTATTTCTTAGTTTCCCTTCTTTTTTAGGATTGGCAAGGGTCATTGACCACCTTTGCTGACCACGAAACCCTCACCCTCGATTGCAAAGGCCCTACTGGCACGACCAACCTCGCCTAGGGCCTTTGCGATCGGGGGTGAGGTGGCCCTCGCCCAATATGGGTAAGGGTTTTGCAACTAGCAAGGATCGTTGGTGACCCTTGCTAGCCCTAAGAAAAAAAAGTTTTAAAAAAAAAGAAAAATTTTAAAATTCAAAAGAAAATTTTAAAAAATTCACATAGGATGATTTGCCAAAGTTGTCACTTAAGCGATCGATTTTACTTCGATACGATACTCAAATAAATAATAATAATAAAGTTATAGCACTCAAGTAAGTATCATATGAAAGTTATGGCAACCTCTGAGATTCAGCATTAGGTAAGAGAGACCGCGACAATTAGAGTTGAGTAAGCAAATGCACCATTTTCGACACAGGTGGTCTATTTTAGAATACTACCCGAGGAGACACTAAAACGACTTGAAGAAACTTATATGGCGAAGGACCCTGCAGCGGCTTCCCCGTTCACGAGCGACTGCGAATCCCCTTCATCGTCCCCTGGGAACGTTCTTTCCAAGTCCTGAATAATCGACATTGCCGTATCTCAGCTTTTGGACTGAACTGGTTTCACATGATGTTCTATTTTGGCATTATCGCCGTATTTGTTGACGTCAAATATGCATATCGTGCTAACATTGGTGTCTTGTTATAATTTATATCATTCTATATCGTTGATAGATTGAGATAAATTAACCTACGATACGTTATCCGGTGAAAATATGCAATGGGAAATTTTCATTTTTCTTATTGCATTCAATTTCATTGTACTTAACTGAAAATGAAACCAAACAAGGAACCTGTTAGACCATGGAACATGTGACATGATAGTTTCTAGGATACAAAGGATAAATTACATATTCTGAGAAATCTATTTCTACGAGTAGGCTTTAGATTTTCAGGTGATACTTGTAAAGAACTTAAAAGCATTCATCCCCTACCATTGAGGCTGTGGGCGAGGCAATCTTGTCTAGATTTAAGCGAGACTGGCCTCACTCACGGTTGGCGAGGCCCTTGCTCGGACTCTCACCAACCACAATAAGAAAAAGAGTAAAGAAGGAAAAGAGGAACAACAAAAAGAAAAAGAAAAGAATATAAATAAATAAATAAAATCAAGAAAACATCAAAATACTATTAAAAAGTATACACGCTAGTGTTAGTCATATCACGTAAAATGACTTGTATCTACATTAATAATTTCTAATCAAAATTGACCGAGTTGACTAAATTGACAAAACATGAAAAAAAAATTCTATGACTTAGTTGATCAAATTGACTAAATTGCATGCTTGGTTTATTCATTCCAATACTTTGCGATTATTTGCCTCATAGTTATCTTTTGTTACAACCCTACTCTTAGCCAATCATGTTTAGGGAAAACTACCTTCTCTTATATGCCTAGGAAAATGAATTCACATATATAAAATTCGAAATGTGCATCTTAAATCAATAACATGGAAAATAAAAAATAAAAAAGGACACCAATCTCATTTATCTAATAATCTTTATTATAGCGATCAGATTTTGCTCGGACTAGCTTTCACGCAGCTGGACTAGTCCACCTCCTTGGTTGCACTCTTCCATTGGGATCAGTGCACTTAGAATTTACTCTTAAGAGGAGCAAACCTTTTGCTTTTTAGACCAACACCCTGTGGGTGACCAACTAATAATTGAAGTCCTCTGTATAATCGTTCCAAAGAGGCAACTAACAGCAATATGCACGTGCAAACGGTGAGGGATCTATGATTCTAGTCCCCCTTGGTATTGAAAAAAGTTATGTACCTTAAGATGTTGAGTTGGACAAAAGAAAATCTGTTGAACTAATTAAGCCTTGGACCGAAACTTGTCAAATGGGTAGATCGGGTCGAAAATGGTTAGATTCAAACTGACTGATTTTCATTTTTATGTAATATAAGTTTAGCGATCTATACCCGACTTGACTTGTATTGTTAAAGCACTTTGCGAGTGAGCGCGATATCGAATGGGTGTATGATCAATTTTGACAAGTCTACTTGAACCTAAGAGTCTTGTTTATACTTATAATTTTATGAATCCCTTGTGTCAATTAGTGATGTCCAATTACACGATATACGTCTCGACAAATTGGGTCATGAGATGAAGTACCTAATAAGGAATCCATCGAGAGAATAGTGAAGACCGTATTTGTTGATTGAACCAAAACTTTTAACCAGTCAAATTAGAAAAAAAAAAAATTGTTTTCTAAATTATTTCACGTTTCAAAGTAATATAAAATCCACCTAAAAACTTATGACCAACATAGAATTATTTGATAGCCCATCTCGATGAGTTTATTTGAAATACTAGTCGACGCGGCACCGAGCGAGGGGGGCAGTTGTATGGACATGTTGCTATTGGGCATCGTTTCTCATTGATAATCATTTGAACAATGCATTTGTTTCACGAAATATTCAATGATAAGTGAAAATGCTTTCATAAAAAATGATTACGATTACTTTCCATTTTTTTGGTGATATTTCATTGGAAATATTTTATAATATTTGGATCTTGTTGGAAAGTGATTACAATTTCATAATTTTATTTTAGGAAAAATCAAATTTTTAATAATTTTTTACTTTTTATTTAACAAATAGAAATTTTATTTTTTTTTACTTTTTTCCCTTTTTTTCTTTTATATTTTTTAAAATTCGAATTTTTAATTATTTTTAATTTTCTTTCCTTTTCTTTTTCCAACTTCCTTTACACTGTGACCTACAGGTTAGGAAACATTGATACCTTCAAAGAGCCTCAAGTCGTGTCGAACATTCTGACACGTGTCTGACACTTTTTGATACTATCGGACATTCTCCAATACTCGATCAACATGTATCGGAAAATCGACACCTAGTCAACTTTCCAACACTCTCGATACTCGAGTTGGAATTCGACATGCAAGTTTTCCACACGCGAAGTCAAGTTTAAATTTTTTAATAATTGATGGATCAAAATTTAAAATAATGTAATATGAAAAAGAAGAAAAAGTAAAATTAATAAATAAGGAAAGAAGCAAAATCTAGTATTTTACTTGTTTTTTAACTCCAAGTTTTATGAATTATGGGAATGGAGTTGAATTTAAAATTTATTCCCAATTTTTTTTCACCTCCAATTTTTTTTCTCTTCTCTTCCAACACTTTTGACATGCGAGTCTAGAATATGAATTATTTTTTTTTTTCCTCAAAATTTTATGGATCATTGGAATGGAGTTGAATTTGTCAAATTGAAATAATGAATTATATTAATAAATTGTGGATTAATTTTTTTAGTGTAAATTCATTCTAGGCTTTTATTATTATTATTTATTTATATGTGAATTTGAATCAAATTAAGTTGATTGAAATAATCATTAAAATAATTTATTATGCATAAATAAAAATGTACATTTAACATACAACATGTCCAAATGTGTCGGGATTCTTTATTTTTTTAAAAACAAAGTGTCGTAGTGTATTGTGTCGTCACGTGTCACATGACGGTGTTAGTGCTACTTAACCTGCCAATGATGACCACAAGCGAGCTCATCGTCCATGTCATGGGCCCATGGCCGGTTGGTGGGCTACCAACCGTTGCCGAGGCACATTGCTAGTAGAAGTATAAGAAAGGAAAAAAAAAAAAGAAAAATAAAACAAAGAACGATAATGAAAATAAAAATAACAATAAAAAATAAATAATAGTTAAAAAATTGAATTATAAGAATAGAAGTTTTATTAACCAAGGACCATAAGATTAGGAAAATTTTTGGGAAAATGTTTTCTGATTCTTTCAAAGGGGCAATTATTTATCTGAAATTAAGTTTTGATAGGAAAACATTTTATGTTGACTAGGAACACATTTTCCGTTGACTCATTCTTCGAAGCGATTCAAACGTCGGAAAATGAGGAAATGTTTTTTTTTGGAAAATGTTTTCCACAAAACAAACAGACCCAAAGATTCGAGTGGAACTACAATTTATTAAGGGTATATAATCGTATATTGTCAAGGTAAATCGAGACTTATCTTACCAAAAAATTAGATATCCTAAAAGGTCCCATGCTGCATTTTTATTTTCTCAAAATCTAGAGTAAATTGTTGCTCTAATTCTTGAATACGTGAACTCATCATACTAATTAAACGTCACTAAAATGATACTTAATATATCATTTAAAAAAAGGAATATCATCACATAAGATCCCAAGTTTGTACACCTATAAAAAAATCTCAACTTTGTACACATTTTTTCTTGAAACTAATTTTTATGTCATAAAAAATTATAAACTGATACATTCGTGACAAATCTATCTTTCGTTAACTTCTACTTAATATCCTTGTTAAACTGCTGACAGGGCAATGCCTGATGTGGATCTAACATGGAAATTCAACATAAATGGCTTTTTAAATGATGTCTTTGTGGGAAAGCTGAATTTAAACAAAAATGAATTGAGATTCGAAAAGGGCAGAACTGAATCTGCTCCTCCTATCTCTCCCAAATCACCAAAATTAGGATGAAATTGAGGTAAAATTAGAGATTTCTGCAAATTTCTAAAACGCAAGAGAGCCCTTATTTGGAAGGGAAGCTATTGGAGATGGCAAGAATAGAGAGGAGTTGCTAATGCTGTCTGCAGCACTCAGTACGAAGAAAGTTACGACTCTACTAGTTTGGGATTTTTTAAACCAAAAAATTAGTCCGGGATAAATTGTATGCTGAGTTGGAATTTTTTGTGAAACGGAAAATTAGCTCGGGGATAAATGTGTCAAAGATGTATTGATTTGAATTTTTTTATGTTATTATCTAATTAAGGAAAAACAAAGACGTCAGCAACACAATCGTTAAAATGCTTGTCATGCCAATCGTACACAAAGAAACATGTTCCCTTTAGAGGATTATTTTATGACTTGAAACTCAGGAGACGAGTTAAATTAATTCGAGTCAGCATTAACTTGGCAAATCATCTCATCAGCTAAAAAGCCTGCCTGGTGCAAAGAGTTTCATCATTGTGAAATTGAAGGCAAAGGAGAGTTCAATTCACTGTTTCGAAATGCGAAGTGACAATGCACGCATTTGGGAAAATACCTAATCGGTCTTAAACGTATTGTACGGATATTAATTTATTTCAATTTTAAACTTTTTAATTTAATCCGAAACATTTGCGCAAAGTTCTAATATAATTCTTTCGTTCAATTTTAGTAGGAAGTCACTAACATGACAATCCAATCATTATCGGCTATCCTACATAATACCCCGCTAGGTTAATGATTTCCAATAAAAATTGGTTCGAAGAATTACATTAAAATTTCACGTAAAATTTTATCACTAAGTTGACAAAATTGAAAGGTTTATTAATGAATTGACATTCGTACAATAGGTTTGAACTAATTGAATAATATTTGAAATTGTCTCTCGATACAAATTACGATACAATACAAACTTTTGAAACCGATTTGAGCATTTGCACGAGAGTTTTGGGGGATTTTGCAATTGTGAAATCTCATGAGAGAGCTCTACCATATGCATTTGTGATTCTTATAAAAGAAAAACACGTGGCGAAATTCTGGGATCATAAATTTGATCTGTAGATGCACATGGGAAATGTAGATGTACTTAAGTATGACACGGCACGTATGTGCACATTTTTCTTTCAATTACATGTAAATCATATGCTTTCTAACTACCACAACGACTATGACAAATTCAAACCCTTCTAAAACCTTTTTCAAACCCATGAAAAAATAAATCAAAACTCTAAGCCGTTACCTACCAGTCAAATCTTAATAATATCAACTAGCAAATTAGTATAGTTTTGTCATTTCGTCGAAAATGTTGGTGACAAAGACCACAATCAAAAGGACTAAAAACACTATAGATAAATCAATCAATTGTAGTAATTGGCAATCAAGCAAATAATAATTTCGAGAAGGGTCATCCCTAAAAAGAGCAAATTGAATTAAAATAAAGATAGATTGGAAGCTCTAGGATCACTGACTAGGTACGAGCATAGAAATGGGGGAATTGCTGCGAGCCAAGTGGCGCGAGAAGGCCGGAAGTTGTCGCTTGATCGAGCCTAAGGTGGCACGAGGCAGAGACGGAAGGTGGGAGCGGTTAGTGGTTGGGCATTAGCTCCAACCGAAACATGCCTAATCCCACCCATACATCTCCTAATTTTTACTTGCCCTCGATGGTTTCGAATCGAATCGAATCCTTCTAGTAAAAGCTGCTATGTCGACAACACGTTGTTCGCGACATCGGTACGAGATCCTTTTGCCTGGATCCGATCGACTGGGCCAGGCGCCTCGCGCATTTGTGGGTGGCTTCAAGAGACGTGCAAGTGTGAGGATTTGAACCGTATATTGAGCGAGAAATTTGAGAGTTACCACGTATTGATCCGGTTGAATTGAGCCGTGCTATACTTTTAAGTTATAAGTAGTGCTCGGGGATGCAAAATGGTTTTGTAGACATTGGCGGGCAAAAATACGACTCCACTATGCGTGATTCATTATTTGTAAGCTACATGGTTTTATAACTTTCAACCATGATATATCTTGTATGGCCGGAGCTTATTATGGTGTCATAGAAGCTTTTATGATCATTTACTCATCTAGCAATTCTCATTTTGATAACCCAATGATACGTGACACAATATTCACGTGGAGAAAGCTAAATTATTTCCCTATTCCGCCACTGGTAAGTAGATATTGCCCATCTAATTCTTTGCTTTCTTCACATTCGACTAGTTTTTATCAAGTCATGAGAATTCCGGTCCCTATATTATAACTTATTTATCACAACCATAGTAAATAGTAATTTTTGAAAGAACAATATTGAGCGATGTCTGGTGAGTTTCCGAGAAATTGCTGAACATGTTTGAAAGGATGAAGGAAGGTGTTTGGTGCTTGAGGCGAACTAATTTTGGAATAGAAAGAGAGTTTGCCATTGAGGCATTAAAGAATGTTGCACTAGTTACCACAAAGAAATGGATGAAGCACTCGCTTAAGAGAAATTCTGAAATAATATTAACTCAAATCTGTGTGCTTCCAATTGACAATGCACCTTATATACATTGACAAATTAAGACTAGGAAACACCAAATTAAAAAACCACTTGCATTAAGAAACCAACTTGAACTTAAATACATATTAAAAAAAAAAGAAATTTCTCCAAATATGGCCCGTAAAATTTATTTCTTACTTTCTTTGTTTTTCTTTACTCTCCTGATTTAGATTTATACCCAGGAGCTTTGCTCTCCCCATCTTAGACTTGTGAGCCATTCTCTCCAATCAAATTCTAGATTTTGCAGTTTTAATGAATAAGTACACCGCCTCCAATTTTAATGGTGTTCATAGCAGCTTTAACGTTGAATCCATGCTTGTTTAACATGTTATTGTTAAAAGTCTTGGTGCTTCACGCATGTTAAATGTCTTATTCTCACGGTGTCAAATCAAGGCTGTTTTGTCTTTCGTACAATGATGATATTGGGGACACCAAATTTAGGCGCACATCACCAAAAGGTAGAGCCGTAATTGAGATTCCAACGTATATTTATTACTGATGATGTATGATTCTCGCGTTGAGCACGGGCCAGCCAACGGTCGGCGGGCCTATTTGCTTTTCTGGGCCAAAGTCGCCGAGTTTTTCCAGCATCCTTTCCATCGCCCCGGACACTTCCCGGCTTGGTTGTGTCGTTTTACAACCGCTTGCACGATCTCGTGTATGAGTATCAGTGTATTTTCTTGGTGTGTTCTTTCTGTTACAGCTCGTATAATCCTCATGTACTGCTATTGCTCTGGACAGGGTCTGGTTTGGAGACAGGGGACTATGTTCAAAGACAAACCTGTTCCGCTCCTTCCAGATGCACCACATCGCCGTGGTAATCAGGTTTATATTTTGGTGACTGCTTAAATTTTCTGTTATCGAGCAAAGCCAGTCATCCAGTCGTGTTAACCCGATTCGTGAAACTTTGATGTGCAGGGGACTCATTCGCCAAATCTTTTCAGTCCAAGGGCAGAGCAGCAAGGCATGTTCTACAGTTTCCGCCTCTGTTTTACAGATTGGGCAAATTGGATCAAGTAAAATTCTCCTCCTGTGCAAGTTTTCCACCGTAGGTATTGTATTTTGGCTTGATAAATCTCTTATCGCTGGCCCGCCTAACTAAACATTCCACATCACTTGATGCGATTATCTCTACTAACCATGTTATGATGAGATCTTTGGTTTGTTTTAGAGCTCAAAGGGCTTGCTTCATAATGGTAATCTTTGAGGTTTCCTATGAATCCTTTCATATACCATTCGAGTAATGAATTGAACTTTCTTTTGACCAACAAAAATTAGGAAACTTCGCTCAACAAGCAAATCCACAAGGCTTTAATTAGGAAACAAACTCAAACTTGCAAAGTTACTCATTTAAAAGGATCAACTTATAATTACATAATCTACTCATATTAATTAGCCTACCAAAAATCTATGAATCGACCTAAATTTGAAAACAACCCTTCAGCCTAGACCTAGCCGAGGCTCTCCAATTTCTAAAAACTCCGTCTCGGACGCCTTCTTTTTCTTCATTAGACCCCTTCTAGATTGTGATGTGGCCGAAATCTGCCTTCACTTGGTACAAAATGTCAATGGCCTAATGAGAGTTATTAGGTGGAGTCGTGGGTTGATCTTCGATGGATTCAAAGTAAAATCGCTCTGTAAGGTATAAAGGTCACGGCTCCTCAGTTTTTTCATGGGCAATTTTCAGATCGATTGGCCTGATGAAAGTTATTAGGTGGAGTCGTGAGTTGATCTTCTTCAATGGATTCAAAGTAAAATCCCTCTGCAAGGTATAAAAGTCACGGCTCCTCAGTTTTTTCAAGGGCAATTTTCAGATCGATTAGCGTCTCTCTCTCTCTCTCTCTCTCTCTCTCTCTCTCTCTCTCTGTCTCTCCATGTTCGTGAGCAAACTGCACATCGACCGACGCTGCTGCCGTAAGTCTCACAGGAATCGAGTCCAAAGCTACAGACCCACCAGGAAAAATTTCACCTTTCGCGCACTCGCGATCGCGCTCGCATGGATCACTCCAAGAACTCCGTCTTGAACCTCACCGTCCTCTCCCTCCTCTCCTCCGCCGTCATCCTCCTCTGCTTCCTCTCCGCAACTCGCTTCCCCCGCCCCTGCCCCGCCCCGAACCCGGTAAGTCGCTCGACCCCATCAAAGCTCCTCTGAAATGCCTTCCGGCGTCGCTCACTCTGATCGTTTTTCAGGCCTCGGTGCACGCTTCGGCGGACGTCCTGGGGTCCGCGCTGGCCCGGGCGGCAATGCCGGACAAGACCCTGATCATCGCCGTCGTGAACAGGGCGTACGCAGAGCAGGGCGTGGAGTCGGACAAGACCATGCTGGGCCTCTTCCTCGAGAGCTTCTGGCTCGGGGAGGGCACGCGGGGGCTGCTCGACCACGTCCTGGTGGTCGCCGTCGACGAGGCCGCGTACCGGCGGTGCCTGTTCCAGCGGCTCCACTGCTACCGGCTCGAGACGGAGGGCGTCGACTTCAGGGGAGAGGCGGTCTACATGTCGAAGGGCTTCGTGAGGATGATGTGGGCGCGGACGCTGTTCCTGACAGAGGTCCTCCGGCGAGGGTACAGCTTCATCTTCACGGTACGCACGGCCGCGGCCATTGATTGCGTCATTGATTTTCTCGATCTTCGGTTTCGAATTTGAAGAGATAAGGGAGGAAGATCGATCGCGATCCGTTTCTGCTTGGCGAATATACTTCACCAGCATTGACGGCAATAAAGAAGACTGGAAATGGAATTAAAGCTGAGATCATACATCGAACCAAATTTTCGTAAAAATTCATTAAAGTAGGGAAATAGGATATATTAGGTTTCTAAATGAATTAATAATGTGATATATAAAGAGATGTATTACGGTTCTCGAATCATTTTTTATGAAATATCACGAATAGATCTTGGCTTTAGTATTTCGACATTAGTTTAACTAGTCGCCGGTCGAGTGTATGGCTAGGTGCATGCTCGATGATTTTTGGTGACGGATTGAAATCATAGATAATTGCTTCGAGTGTTTCCGACTATCTATTTTAGTTGCACTAATTACTATCGAAAGAACTACATTGCTCAATGCAATGTTTATTTTTATGGGGGGTCGATTTTTAAATTAGGAATGTTTGGAATGACTAAATTGATTCCAAGTTTCTGGAATCGAAGAAGTCAAATTTCAAAACTGACCCTTTGTTTCTTTTTCTTTCATTGTTGTTAATAGATCATATTTATTTTTATTATTTGAAATGTATGAATATCCCATAAAAAACAAACGTGATCAAATAAAAATACTTCAACGTAAGAAAGTTTGATCAAAATAGTTCAACGTAAGAAAGTACAAAGTGTTTTAGATATATAGATTTAGGTTTGATTTTAGATATATAGATTTAGGTTTGATTTTAAACCGATTCTCAGGTATAACTGATACTACTTGACGATGGAAACCAAACAATCTAGGTCTAGTCCCAAATTTTATACTAGAATACGGGAATTGGCCTGGAACCGGTCGTATGAAACCTGTTCGATTAGGTTCGTGGGTTGAACCGGCTTGATTACTCAGCTTAGTGGATTTTAATAAGTTTTAGCTTTATTTTGTTGGAATTAGAAAAAAAAAAAAGAAGCTATAAATATCATATTTTAGATAGTTTGAGAGTGGATGGCAATCTCCAAATCCCTCCTTTCCCTTTTATTGATGGCATAAATGAGTTACATATCTAGCAAATCTTTCCAAGGGTTTCTCCACGTCGGTTTCAGATAAGCAAACCCAAAATGTCAAATTTCACCTAAATTAAACTAATACATGACAATTAGGTAAACTGGATGCACCAAACCGCTAATTCAAATATTATTTTCTTAACCATACCTTCACGCTTCAAACCAGTCTTAATTAAAGTCAATTTCGGAATTTTCATTCATCTCTTTTTCTTAATTTCTCCATATTAATCCAATATTATTTTATTGTTCTATAATAGGTTCAAATTTCACATGATCATTGTGTCAATATGCAGTGACATTTTATCAACAACGTTTCCCCTTTTCGCAGGACACCGACGTAATGTGGCTGAGAAACCCGTTCGTAAGGCTGAGCCGCAACCAGAGCGTAGACCTCCAGATCAGCACCGACCTGTTCAACGGCGACCCGAGGCCGGAGAAGAACCTCATCAACACCGGGTTCTACTTCGTGAGGTCGAACAACAAGACGGTCGCTCTGTTTGAGGCGTGGTACGCCCAGAAGGACAACGCCACCGGGAAGAAAGAGCAGGACGTCCTGCAGGACCTCGCGCGGGAGGGCTCGTTCGGGGAGCTCGGGCTCAACGTGCGGTTCCTGGACACGCGCTACTTCAGCGGGTTCTGCCAGGACAGCAAGGACATAAGGGCCGTGTGCACCGTGCACGCCAACTGTTGCCGGAGCATAGGCGCCAA
Organism: Eucalyptus sp. ANBG9806169; assembly: GCA_014182395.1. Taxonomy (NCBI): domain Eukaryota; kingdom Viridiplantae; phylum Streptophyta; class Magnoliopsida; order Myrtales; family Myrtaceae; genus Eucalyptus; species Eucalyptus sp. ANBG9806169. Next base: position 16,058,402 of record CM024577.1, on the reverse strand, counting down.
GACCTTCGACCTCACGGCGGTCCTCCAAGACTGGAAGCGGTTCCGACAGTCTGACAAGGAGGAGAACGCTGCCGTCGGTGGTGCCAATGGAACCACGGTGCCGTACAGATGGTCGGACCACGTCGGCTGTTGGAGGTCATGGAAGAGGGTAGGGAACAGGACCCTGATTTCATAAGAACAGAAAGGGTCCGATTCGTTTGATAGCGCCAAAAATTAAGAGGATAAACGTTTCTCACGGTGATTATCTTCGTTTGTGTATATCTATCTATACTACCGCATTCAATCATGCAATGTGTTAGGATACTCACCAGTCCGAATTCAATCCATCGCTCATCAATCACAAAACATGCAAATTCAGGCGACATTTCACCGCGCAACAATTTCATTGGGGACCCTTTTGCATTTGGATCTCGGAGACAGCCTTTTGATTAATCGCAAAAACCAAAACAGATCAGACATTTCACCAAGATTTTGAACAATATCAAGCTTGTCATATGACCCAGCATTTCATTGCTGATGCAGCAGTTAAAAAAGGTGTAGTCGCCTAGATGGCGAGTTAATTTTTCCAGTGGGCTTACACTAAGTAATCAATATACAAGTCCCACTGACAATTTTGTCAGTCAGGACCGTGTGTAGACAGCAGGAAATGGAACCGTCTTGGAAGGATTAGAATCCACGTCCAAGATCTTTGGCTCATCCACATCTAAAGTAAAAGTCAAAGGGAAACATGGGAGGCAGACGGCACCCAGATCAAAACTACAGAAAGACTACAAGATCAATGTGCATAAACCCCTGCATGCATCTTCAAAACTGATGTGCAAAGACTCCCTCCAGGCATCAGATCCACATCATTTGAAACATCTGGAGGTCCATAAAAGCAAAGCTCAAAAGGACTTTGCCAAAGCGTAAATGGGACACTGAGCTGACATGGAAACCAGATAACAAGCTTCCCAAGCAGATCAGACAGGGCCAGAGAGAGAGAGAAAGGACCAAAAGATGAAGTGTGTCAAGATAAGCTTAAATTATCCAACAAAGGTATTACCTTATGCATGTTCCAGTCCCCCTATCACTAAAGACATCAAACAAAAAGAGAAAAAAAGAAAAAATCCCACTGCAAAATAGATCTATCTTAGCTCTCCTAACAATCAAATCCTACATAAAAACCAAAGCTTTTGCTCTTGCTCAGCCTTGTCCAACTCCAATCACTAACCCCTTTCTCTTAACCCCTGATCTACAATTTTCCCTTAACCCTCTTGATGAGCCACCAACAGAAGCAGCAAAAGTTCAGAAATTTTTCATCTTCCCTGCCGGTCGCCAATTTCGAATTCAGGCTTCCGGAGTAGGCATCCTCTTGGCCTTCTTTTTCCGCTCAGCGACCGCCTTGGCGAAGGCCTCGACGATCCGCTGCTGCGACTCGAGGATCATCTCCGTCCGCTTCATCTCCATCTCCATCCGCATGCTCTCGATCTCCCGGGCCATCTCCATCTTCATCTGCTCCATCCTCACGAACCCATCCCCCAAGACCTTGATGGCCCCTACCATCTCCTCCAACGGGTCCTTCTCTCTCCCCCTCTTCCCCATTCCGCTCATTTCCCTCGCGACCCTAGCTCCGTATCCGCCCGCGCCGCTGCCACCGCCACCGCTTCCTCCGAAACTAGGGCCGAAATTGGGGCTAAAATTAGGGTTCGCATCAGTGGCGGCAGGACCCATGTTGAATTTCTTGTCGAACTTCCGGTAATTCACTCCGGGCTGAGCTATGCTCACTCCGGTGGGGATCTTGATACGGAACCCGCCTGCCGGTCTGCTCCCGCTGGCGTGCTCGGTCCCGATCCCGTTGTGGTACAAGCCATGGAGGTTTCTTGAATTCGCGGAGGAGCCGTTGTTCTTGAACTTGTGATCGAACTGGGCGCTGCCCAGGAACTCGCTCTCTTCGTCCTCCTCCTCGTCGTTGAAGTTGTCGTCGTCGCTGTCGGCCTTCTCGGCCTTGGCCAACGTGGCAGAGGCCGGGTTCAAGGAGTTGGAGCCCTTCTCCATGGAGTCCATGCGCTTGAAGTGGACCCAGGAGGAGATGAACCGGGAGACGGGGATCGAGCGGGCGCGCTGGAGCTCGGTGCGGTACCGCTTCCGGAGCTTCTCCATCTTGTGCCGGCACTGCACGGCCGTCTTGGCCGGGGACGCCGAGGGGCAGCTGGAGGACACCGCGTCGGCGACGTCCTGCCAGTGGTTGGCCTTGAGGTTCCCGCGGCGGAGGGAGTACCACTTGTCGCGGTACGCGTCGATGAGGGCCACCGTCTCGTCGTGGGACCAGCAGGGCGGCGGGAGCCGCCGCGGGTTGGTGATGGCCGGCTGGGCCAGGGTGATGGTGGGCTGACCCATGGGCGGCGAGCCCGGGATGGCCGCCGACGTGGGGAGGGGAGGGGAGGACGCGGGGGGCGGCGAGGGGGAGGGCGAGGGGGAGGGGGCCTGGAGGGGGAGCGGCTCCGGCTCGTCCTCGTGGGGCTGGGGGAGCCGAGGGGCTGCACGGGGTCGGGAGGAGGGGAGTCGGCGGCGGCGTCGGCGGCCGTGGCCATGGGCGGCGGCGGGGGTTGGGGAGGGGGTCAGATCTGAGCAGATCTGGGGATCCGAGGAGGCGAGGGGGCGGCGGAGGGGCGGGGGGCGGCGGCGGGGGAGGAGGAGGGACGGGGAGGAGGCGGCGGCGCAGGATAGCGAGGGGAGCAGGAGGGGGAGAGGGGGAGGAGGAGGAGGTGGGTGGTGGAGAAAAAGAGAAAGGCATGGTGGTGGAGGAGGGCGGAGGAGGATAAGGTTAAAAGAGAGGGGGAGGGGGTGGGCGTTGGGTGGGTGGGGGTAGGGAGGCGTGTGCGGCTGATCTTGAGATCTAGAGAGAGAGAGAGAGAGAGAGGCCACCGCTGAGGTGGAGGTGGTGGTGGTGGGGGTGGGGGGCGGGGCTAAAGTGCGCGGGGTTGGGCCGTGTGCACCGCCACGGGCAGGGCAGCAGGCGGGGGGCGGGCGGGGGGGGGGGGGGGGGTCCACCCTCCTGGCCACCCTCTCCGTGAAGATATGCATTGATGACGTCGGCGGCCACGTCCGCCGCCCGCGGCTGTGGATGGTGACGTGGTCGGCATTTTCAATGTGGTTGTGGTGGTGGAGGCGGTGGTGGCCTGGTCTGGTGGCGAGGCGAGAGAGAATGCTGAGGGGGAGGGATGATGGGTTTTTGGAACAAGGGGCGCTGCTGGTGAGGTACACTAATTTCGATCGTGGGGTTTCCGTGAAAGGAGCTCCTCCTCCTCTTTTCTTTTCTTTCTTTTTTTTTTTGGGGTCGATGGAGGATGATGATGACGATGATGGTTCCTGCGATTTTATAACGGGGATTTTGATCTGGGAGTTGGATTTTGCCAAAGAAAAAAAAAAAAAAAAAATCCGGAGTTTGAAAGGACACGTTTGCCCTTCCGATTCGGCGAGGTTTTGCGCTTAATTTTCGAATTGTTGGGGGGGGCTTTACGAGTGCTCGGCTTCGCACGCCCGCTAGTGAACACGGCGAATCCTGACCCTCGATCGCCGCGATCCCCAACAACCCCCGCCCCCTCCCCGGGGCGGCCGCCGCTGTCCTCGTGGCGGGGCCCGCCGCCGTTGACGAAGGGACCGTCCCACCATTCTCTCTCTCTCTCTATCTCGGCAAATAGTGGCTCAACGCCCATTGGCCATATTTTGTAGATGTCTGGGAAAGGATTTTCAGAAGCCGCCTCGAAGGAGGCCGAAAGTGTTCGTCCTTCTCGTCATTCAAGTTCAGCAATTTTTTTTTTCCAAAATTACCCTCGCTAATTTTTTGATTTTTCGATTTTACCCGAATTTATAGCTGTTTGTCATCTTCCCTTCATGAAGTTGACCGGCGAGGCTAGATCTAATTACGAGTAGTCGGTGAGGTTGCGCAAACTAAGGGATTATCACCTGGGGTTGCATGACCTTAGGTAGTTCTCGTGTCGTACAACCCTAGGCAAACCTTTGTTGGGGGTTGCTAGGGGCCACTTGAAGTTGTGCGATTTCAAATAATACTCACCGATGCCAAATCTTGATGGCCAGCTTTATTAGAGGGTTTGAGTTTTTTTTCTCCCTTTTTAATAGAAGAAAGAAAAGTCAATTGCAAGAATGTTTTTTCCGAATACTATTTAATCCAAAGTAACTTCATAATGGATTTTTAAATTATAATTTACATTTAAGAAAAAAACTACTTTAATTTAGAATCCGTTTATTTTGCAAAAAATAAATGATTTAAAAATTATTTTCTAAAAAACGATTATTTGGGTCGTTTACGAAGAATGAAAATTTTTACATACGAATTGTTACGGGTAATGAAAATATTATCAATTAACTAATTATTTTAAGTAATGAAAGCATTAATTTGTGATTTTTTTATAAATATTTTTTTTATGAAATAAATGGAGTCATGAAATCCTTCGTGGATTTCTTTAAACTTTTCTCCGAAAGTCCCAACAAATGCAATCTCCAGTCGGTGCGACCTCCATTCAAAGTCATGAAATCTTGTGAAGTAGATTCTATCCCTTTTACTCCGACGTGAAAAAAAGAAGAAGAAAAAAAACTCCTATCTCTTTTAAGCTTGTCCTTTCCTTCTTTCTTCTTCACTGCACATGGCCAAAATTTTCCCAAACGAGCAAACCAAAGCAGAGCAAGCCAGGATCCAGAAATTCGCGAAATACCGAAGTTCAGTGTTGGAATCATTTCAATTAGAGTCGTGCGATTTCAGACATTGGCCTGTTGGCGCCAAGTCTTAGTGGCCGGATTTTTTTATTAGAATAGAATCGAGATTTTTAAATAATTTTTTTTACTTTTTACTTTTTTTTTTTTTTCTTTTTCCCCTTTTCCCCTTTTCTCCTATTACTTTTTCTTCATTAATAGAAAAAGAAAAGTCATTTGGAATCTTTTCAATTGAAAACAAAAAAATTAACTCCCGACAATCGTGGGATGACGAAATCCTTGGAAATGAATCAGAACCATCCAAAGAAAGGGACGAGGGCTCTCTCTCTGAGCTTCTGCAATGGAGAAGTAGAAGAGCCTGAAGTCATTGCTCCTTCGTTTGTCCTCGACCGTCCGGTCCTCCATCCACAACCTTTCCTTCCGTCGCCGCTGACGATGATTTGCTCACCATCACCATCACCATCAGCACCAGCACCAGCACCAGCACCGACTGTGAGAGTGCGACTTGATCGAGGAATAGAAGTCGAGGAGGCGGCTAATGGCGGAGACCGTCGGCGAAGACCCAGGTGCAGTGACCTAGCATTTCAGCAGTCATAGAAGATGAGCAGCGGCTGAGTGAGAGCAAGAACAGAATTTGATTAGAAAAAAAAAAAATAGAATAGCGGGAGCAATTTAGGGAGAACATAAAAGTTTTGGAAATTGCATTTCTAGAATGTTGAAAGTCAAGACAAGGACTTTGACTTTCCCAAAACCAATTTTTCTTCAAAGTGTTTAAAAAAAATTAGGTTGTTTTTTGGAAGCTTTACTACCCAAGAAAGTTAAGCACACTGAGGCCTATTTAATTTCAGGTAGACTGTCTACTAAAGTCAACAAGCTATATAAGGAGTTTGTAATTTATTGGAATAATTGATAATTTTGAAACGCTTAGAATAAACGCTAGCGAGTTAGTAATTCACTAGACAAACGCACCAATCACCTTTTTTACCAACATTATGTAAAAATTTACAGATTTAACTAGAAATTTACCAAGATGATTTTTTTTTTTGGATTTTTCCCCAATGGACCTATAGAATTTTGTGGGCGTGTATTGAACAAAGACAAGGGTTTGTCCAATACTCAACAAAACGATCCTATTTTCTAATCCTTTGAATGGGTAAAGTTGTTTCCAAGGTGATTCAAGTTCAGCGACACGATTAGGCATTGAGCAAGTGTTATTGTAACAAGTTACTGCGTTGGTTGATTGCTTGATTGAGCCCGGCTACTTGGCCATGAACTCGAACATGCCTAGATAGAAAATGCCCATGACTTTATCGTCTTATCCCGTTCAAAGGTGGATCGCCTTTGAACGGGAGGGGCTGACACCTCCCGCGTCTTGTCCAAAGATAGTTCTTGCGGAAGCCGAGAGCGCAGTAGAGCCACTCACCCATCGAATGTAAAATTGGGTTTTTTTTTTTAAGTCAAAAAGTCAAGAGGACAAAAGAGGAAAGGCAAAACTGAAAAGCTGAAAAGTCAAAAAGTCAAAAGTAGCAACTGCTCTGGATAGGGAAAAGAAGAAAGAGAGGAAGAAGGAAGAAGGGAAAAGAAAGAAGGTGAGGAAGAAATAAGAGAAAGGGAAAAAAAGGGGGGTTTTGTTGTAATATTAATGCGCAAAGAGGTTCTTGTAAATTAAATCAATGTGAAAATTGTTTAAAAAATAAATAATAAATAATAAAGATATTAAAGATTTACATAATTTGATTCGAGTATTCAGAATAATTGCTTGCATACTTAAGTGTTTTTCCATATTTAGTTTTAATCTCGAACCGAAAGTATTCACAAATAAGTAAATCCGGATTAGCAGGCGGCTCACTTTCTCAAGGAACCTACTGGCTTTTTCTTGTGCGGCGCTGCCCGCTGAGCAAGCCCTTGATTTTATTTTATTTTAATTTTTCTTCTTTTGTGCAGTTTCAAGGAGTCAAACGAATTGTTCCTTTGTTGACCGACCAATCGCAGAGCACAATGGAGACGTTCATTGTGGAGCTAAAGAGGATTTCTTTTGAGCGCAGTCTTCAATATTTTTCTTCAATAGAAAAAAAATAATATCTTCATGATTAAATACGGGAACTTGTCCAAGCTCGTATTTCGTAAATGGCTCAAATTGGAGACATGATCTAATAGGTTTTGTGCCACAGACATCTTGATGAGCTGGATTTATTACATATCGCAACTTGGTAAGTGATATCGCTCTTGGTTCATGTAATCAAAGTAATATTTGGAGCTAGGGAATATGAGGTTCGGTTTAGGAGGCATTAGCTATAAATATAGATAGCAATGATAGTTTATGATATTATGAAACTATACGATTCTATGAAATTCAATTTAAGTTTGTGATTTGTTTGAAATAAAATTTTGAAATCGGCTGCAAGTGATGAATAACGCGTGACTAGCGCCTTTCTAACCCAAATTTTGGTTTTTAGCTCGATTTTGGCTAGATCAAGTTGTGGGTCTTCTAGAGCTATAGAAGATCTTTTTTTTTTTAATTACTTTTTTCTATAAGAGTTATGGCGTGATCAAGTTTTGCATTCAAGCTTTACATTGTAGATAATTTTGAATATCCACTTCTGTTGAAAGTTTAGTTAGCGAGTATGGGTCGATTTGTTAGCGTTTAAAATTAATATTTGTTTCGTATTTGTTGTCGTATTTTGTTTAATTTTGATGTTGATCTCACTTAATTGATAAGATTACAAGATCGTTAACTCATATAGCTGTGGGTTATTCGTTTTTGGCATTCCCTGATGAGTGGCATTATCTTTTTTTTTTTTTGAGTTTGCAAATCCATATTTCGAAAACGAAATGAATTAGTTATGTTATGAGTTAAGACTAAACCTATTTCTTGCATAAATTGAATTGGAAATTTACTACCATTTGCGCATTAAATATGAAAAAGTTATCTTTATATTATAGTCTAAATTGATTGCTTGCAAATGGGCTCACGAAACCTTTTGGGAAAGATTCATGAGAAGTCCTTGACTTTAAATATGGTTTATGAATGATTGCATATTGATTTGTGGGCTAGTTTATGAAATGGAGTTTGAAATAGTTTGGGAAACGTATCATGATATATGAAATGGTTTCTAGATTTGACTTTGTGAATTTTAGAGGATGTTGTGGATTTGTGTTGATACTCAATATTGCTGTGAGCCTAATGAGAGGCTAGTAGATATACATATTAGTTTTGGATATCCTTGTGAGTCAAGCCATCGACAATATAGGTGGAAACCATGTCAAAGGATGAACTTGGTTCCCTTGTCATGGGGCACTATATGTGATCATGGTTAATATTTGAGCTCGAGATTGGTCATTGGAATAGACTATTCATATGTGTGATGAGATTGATTAGTGGATTGGACTATTGGTTTTTGTTTCGATGTTATTGAATTAAATGAATATGTTATTTTGATCTTAAGATTTGTTTTTTGTTATAGTCCGGATTTTGTGTAAATGAGTTATGTGTGTGTTTTAAATGTGCAGAGTGATTGCTTGATCTATGTAGAAGAGATGTATTACTTATTGAGTTGTGGTTGTTCCTTTCATTTGTCTTTTGTGTTTTTAGGTTCTTCGATCAACGACAAGTAAGGCGAGAGTATTGGTGGAACACTTTTGAGAGTTGTATTTTGGATATGGCTTAAGGGAGTTGTATATATAATTGTTAATAGTTTGTTGGGTTGTTTAAGTTCTAAGTTGTACATATTCTTTTTGATGTATTATAGAAACTTTGATATTGTAAATAACCTGTGGTTTTATTTGATATATTTATATGAATGATTGGAAGTATATATGTTGATAGTAAGTTGTTGGTTGTCCTTTGAGATTGTGTCTTTGAGTAGAAAGACGGCCACGTTATTTCCTACTCTTGTTAGTCTTGGGGTTTGACACTTGCAAACTCGTTTAAAACTTGAACCACGAACAAGGGTTACAAGGTGACACATGCAACCCCCAGCTTGTTGTGGCAGAGCTCATACTCATGGGGGGCTAGCAAGCCGTGCTTCAACCCCTTGGTGGCTTGGGGCAGGATGATTCAAGAACAATGGTTACATGCATTAATGGTATTGATACGACAAGTTTTAAGACTTTATTGCACAAAGTAAGCCGAGCGATTTTGAGTACCACATATCACTCTAGATGCCGCCTTGTTTGGCCATTGCTTGGCCCTTGCATGGACTGCCTTGGCCTATGCTTGGAGCTTTATAAAAATTCAAACACTTGTTTACTACTTCAACCACTTGGACAGTGAGTTCAATCACAAAAGTTCTAACGCAGTTTACCCACACAAACACCTCTTTTGACAGCTCTAACAACACACCTAATACCACCATCTAAACTTGCAGACCCCCAACCATTCATTCTCCACCTAGACAGACAGCAACGTTGGCATTGTGTGATCACAAATGCAAAGATCCTAAACTCCAATCCACCTACAAATCCATTGCCCATCCTGAACGTAACCCATGCTAATCAACTGAGGTAACAACAGCATTGGGAACCTAGAGGCAGTTGGGAACCCAGAGGCAGTAAATCACAAGCCATGAAATCAGGCCCCCGAGTAATAGCTTCTCTCTCCCTTCGGCTTTGTTGAAGGTCAGCTTCCACTAACGTCGTCATTCACAAGAGCAAATAGACAATGCGCCGGGAGCATCCATCAACAAATGGATCATCAACCTACATGAAGAAGTCAGAGTTACCACGTTGCAAGCACATAATACATGTTAGCTTCAAACCTGCATAAACCCTCTGTTAAAACCCTAAATTTCCAATAGATGTACAAATTTCACTTACCCCACGCTTTTCGTATGCAAGAAATCGTCTCCCTGGGTTCACCTCAGTCCATGATGTCCTCAATCGACCCTTTCTTTTAGATCTGCAGTTTGGATTCTCCATTTCCGACCGTACAAACCCTAGCAGTCTTCTTTCCCAGTTTGGGGAAATAATTTTTCAGATCAAAGTACCCCAATTCAACGGTAACAAATGAGCATGTGGCCATCACATGGTCGCCGGGAGGTGCTTTTTATTGTTGGTAACGAGGGGGGTCATTTGAAATTCAGTGGTTTGATCTCGGGCTCATTTGAGAAAAGTCACTTTGGAAACTCTTTTGAGAAAATGCATCTAATAGAGGTGTAATTTGGAATGTCCCATAAGAAAAAAAAAAAAAGGTTTCCAGAACCAAACTCAAATCTTTTTCTCTTTTCTTCTCTTCTCCCTCCACTCTGTCTTCTCTCTTCGATTCCCAAAGCCATGGTTGTCCAGCCATGCCTCGGTCCAGTCTCACTGCCAAATGCAACTTCGCCGGTTGCAACCACAATCCTCCTTTGCTGCACTCGACCCAGTCACCGAACCCCTACTATAGTTGACGGCGGATGGGCATGGTGGCGAGCCATGGCCATGGAGGCTGACCATTGATTTGAGAAAGAATAATGGACGAACAAGAAGAAGGGGCGAGGAAAAAAGGGAAAGGCAGATGAGGAACAACATGAGACGATTTAATAACAACCAAATTTGAAACTTAAATTGTTTGTAAAATTCTAAACACAAGTGAACGTGTCGAACAAGTAATATAATGATAAGAAAGAATATTGTCCCACAGAGATCGATGATTAATAAACTAATTAAATACTAAAATAGATTAACTCTAAAATTTATCTAACAGATCAAAATATAATTGAGAATAAATAAAAAACAAAATTTGGAGACTAAATGCAGTAAATCAATCAGATAAATATGTTAGAGCATCTGATTTCACCATAACCACTAGATATGAATTTCAGATTATTGTGAATACAAGAATGATATCAAACATGTGATAGCGGAATTTCCTAACCTATTTACTATCCTATCTTTAGTATAATAAACCTACTCAGTTTATTAATCCATTATATTTCTATGTGAATTAAAATAAACATAAGTGTATTAAAAACTATAAATATTCCCGGCTTACAATGAGTTTTTTTGATCACCTTATCACTGAAAGCTACACAAATAACGCGGTATATCTCTATTTACATTTAATTCATGGTTATATATTATAATGAGCAATTACATATTATCACTTTTCAGTCTCAAATATGCACATCAGATCATTCAAGTGATGGCCAGTTACTCAAAAGCATTAAGCACAATAATATATAACTCACATAAATGAAATCAATTACAAAACATAAAAAAATGAAATTCACATCATCATGGTTATGCTACATCGTAGCCCTAACAAAAGAAAATTAGAACATGGTAGATGAAAAAATAAAAATATAAATTAAACTCAGCATCTTGAATCAAATAACAAGAATTCTATCACCACTTTTATCTTCTCTTCAAAATACTTGAAAAACTCTTAGAATAATAAAATATGATCTAACAAAAACCTAACTGCTCTTTCTCGCCCTCAATGTTCTCCTCTTCATAGGATATATCCAAGATCTCCCACGCTTGCAGATAACATTAGGGAACAAAATCAAGGATTCCTTGATTTGATATCTATCTTCTACTACTGCTTGATTTGAATTCCTAATTTTTGCCATTCTTTTCTTTATCTTTTCCATATCTCATTATTCTGCATAAACAATGAAAATTCAAATAATTAGGAGGAAATCCAAATATTTTCTCATAGATATTGCATTAATTGTTGCCTAAAATAGGTAAAATAACTCTATTTTTATAGAGTTATCATAAATTTTGATTATTAGTTGGAGGAAAGACAGCATTTTAGCAGCACAGAATGTTTCCACTCTCGATAACTTCAGAACTTTTTTAAAAACAACCGTTTGTTGCTAGCTTCAATTCAACAAATTGGTAGGGAGAACGTACGCGGGATTGAATCCTGAAAAACTCTACGTGCAGGGAATGAATATGAGGAATGGAGAATGAACGCAACAATCGTTGAAAGAATAGACGTTCTCTAAAATCGTGCTTGTAGAGAGCAAAGAACAAACTGAGTTTAGATTTGCAAGGTTTTGGGGGACACGCAAGATTATCTAAAATGTCGAACTTAAGTGATACTAAAGGACCTTGAGGAACGATTCGAACTTGATTGATTTACAATTTTGAGAACTTCAGATCGAGGTTAGCCATTGCTCACCAAATTCTATATCTATTATTCATACTACATGTTGGAAAAATGAATTAAGTGCGAAAAATATTTGAATAGTAACTTTGATTTGGTGCCTATAATCTCTTTTGAATTTTAACTTTTAGACATAAGAACTTGACGCATTATAAAGTTCATTGTTGGAAAGACCAATTTTACATGCATTTCATTCTTTTGAGAAGGTTATAATTTGCCACGACACTTATAAACAAGTCATCATTACCATATATGCGACGACTAATGAGACATTCTTTTGTATTACTATTGCTGTACTCGTAGTAAAGTTAGCGATTGGTGGTGGACTGACACAGCAAGGAATTTCATTCGGCGATACCAATATCTATGCATATTGCAATATCGAAATGGTTATGCTGATGTGATATATTAGAGGTATTTATACAATGATAACGTTTACAATTTTTTACTTTTTTAAGGTGATGAAAAATCAAGTAGAATATCGATATTATCTCTCGTGAAACTAATAGGGAAATGCTTGCATGACCGTTTTCACTTTTGAAAAGTGGAAAACATTTTCAAATGAAATTGAGTTTTTAATTTCTTTTCTTTTCTTTTTTCTTTTATTTCTTTCCTATTCATCTTCTTCTTCTTTGGCTCCACCGGCCACGGCGGTGTAACGGTCACAAGACAGCCACAAATTCATTTTAATAAAAAGAAAGAAAAATAAAAAAAAATAAAAATTTCGATTTTAAAAAAAATATAAATAATTAAAAATTCATTTTTTTAAAAAAAATATTTAAAAATTTTTTTTTTTGGTCAATTAAAAATTTTAAAATTCAAATTTTGATAATTTTTCTTAAACAATTAAATGAAACTGGAAAATATTTTCCACTCAAATTTTAGGTTTTAGCCGAACACCGGAAAACCTCTTTTCCTGGAAAATGACTTCCAGGAAACTGGTTTCAATTTTTTTCCGACGCTGTTTCCTTTTTTTTTTTTTGACTTTTTTTTTTACTATATTTCCTTATTACAAACTTAATATAGAAATGAAAATCAAAAGAGAGCCCACTAAATCAATGTTTTGAAATGTTATTACTTTGATTTGTTCTTTACATAAGACAAGAAAATCGTTCTTGTTTTATGCATTAGTGATATCATTGATCTTATTTTAGGTCATTGAAGAGTTCTTTTATAGCAATTTGATTCGAGTGAAAAAAATAAGGAGCTATTTCGGCCAAAATGCTGATGTGGCATTTTTCCAACAAGACAAATGCAAAACGACATTGTTTTACCTCTTATTTGAATTTTGATATAAATATTAATTAAACTAAAAAAAAATAAAAACAAAATAGAGATTGTAGGCAAGGGTTATGCAAGCCCTTTGCCATTGCCTCCCCACCGTCGCCGGCCTTGGCCAGGGGTCGACCAAGAGATTGTAGGCAAGGTGCAAAACAACGTCGTTTTGCCTGAAAAACGCCATGTTGGCATTTTGGCTGGAATTTCTTGCAATTGGCATTTAATTGATTCATTTTGCTTCAATTTTGATACTTAAGTGTACATTTATGAACTTTTAACATTTAAGTATCACTCCGTGCTAAGTTTTAGCACTCGAGGTGTCTATGACTCATTAATTTTATTTTTAGTTGTAAAGCTAACGTTTAAAGTTTTTTTTTTTTTTACTTTTTAAATTTGATAAGTCTTTATAATGACATTAATGATTTCTTTTTAAAAGTGATAACTTTGTTTTACTTATAATTATTTAGATTTTGGCATTTAATTTATTTTCTCTTTCTTCATATTCAAGAACATTAATTCGGTGGGTTCCCTTTTGATTTTTGTCTCGAAGAAAAAAAAGAAAAAGAAATGGAGTCTAAAATTGAAACCGGTTTAAGAAGTCTACCGGTTTCCACAAAATGAATTTGTGGCTGTCCTGTGACCGTTCCACTGTCATTTGGCAGTGGACGGTCATCCTAGCAGCACCCAAACAAATACACAAGAGCCAAGATTTATTTCCATATTCAATCATCGCTTCCCGCGCATTGCACCAGTGTCATGCTAGAATTTCGAATGAAGTTTAACGTAGTCGTCACAAATGGGCAACAGCAATGCATCTCATTTTTCGGGAAGCAGCAACATAACATATCCCATGAGAAAATAAGGGTATCATATTGACATCCGACGTTAAACTTTATTTGAATGTCATTACATAATGCACTTAGAGAGAATCAAGAGGATATCATATCGAACATCCGACATTATCGATGGACTTGATTCCAATACTGCTTGCATTTCTTAGCAAAAACCTCAAAGCCTTTCTTAGCAAAAACCTCAAAGGAGAAAATACTATCCCAATGGTCAGAACTTTTGTCTAGACTGTACATATCACTTGGCATGGTAATCCAGGAAATACATAGTATGAAGGATTTTAAACCCAGTGCTATAATTTTCTGTAGAAGTAGAAGTAAAACTGATATCACTATCGGCAGCCCAGCCAACAATTGCACGCTCATCAGACTGAATTTTTCACCCAGAGCATCTGAGAACGGCATGTACCACATGTAGCAAAAGTACGAATAAACCATTGCAGACGTGGCGAGTATCACCGGCGACTGCAATGGGAGCTTTTTGGTGAGACAAATGATCATCTGAACAGACACCAAGAATCCGAACGTGTTGCCGCTCATGAAGCTTAAGTAGTTCAGATCCCTCATGAAGGCACTTGTCATGAATGATGCGTATGCTGCAAGGAAGCCTTTCTTGGTACTAGTGTCTGCCTTTGGGGTAAAGCTTGGAGGCTGAAGCACGGCTTGGTAGGTCGCGCTGGCGATGAGTGTGGCTACGACCAGCAGGGTATCGCGAGGATCGCCCTTCGTCTCGTGTCCTTGGTTCGAACCTTTTGGTGGATGCAAATATTTGAGGACAGTTTCGGAAGCCGATGGATGGTTTCTAGCCGCCTTGACATCATCTTTTTGGCAGTCCACCAGGACTATTTCTGAAGAGGGCAAGTTTCCGGCTCGCATGAGGATTTTTCTAATCTCTCGATCAGAGCGAGATGAGACATCCAGAGCGGTTAAGCCACTCTCGTTCAAGGCGTTCACCTCTATGACCTTGCGCTTGAGAGCAGGCCCACTAAGCATGAAGTCAACCACCTGCAATTTGTTTTCCTTATGTTTGTTTTGTTTTGTCCTATTTGATGTTCAGCCATTCAGATCATACAAAAATAACAAGCGTAGAAAATTGATAAGGAAAAAGGGAAAGGTGCAAGAGATTGCGTGCCTCGAAATTTTTAGCAGCGGCAGCGAGGTGCAAGATGGTATCCCCGTTCTTGTCCTTCCAATTGATAACCTGCTCATTGTTGTGCTGCTTCAGATGCTCCACCAGCACAACCAACGCCTCAAACCGATTGTTCTTCACTGAGAGGTGGAGCGCCGTCTCCTCTCGGGCAGTCGTCTCTTCCACGGACTCAGGTGAAGCGGAAAGCAATTCCTTCATGGCGCCGACCTTCCCGTTTGCGGCGGCACAATGCAGAGGGATTCTTCTCTCCCTGGCCTTCACAAGGCATAGGTCTTGAGGCCCACCCGCCCTTAAAATCTCCCTCACAGTCTCAACATCACCTCTAGCTGCTGCGATGTGCAGTGGACTGAAACCATCTGCGTTCACATTCTCCGTGAGCTCCGGCATCAACTTGAGGAGCTCTCGGATGAAATCCAAATGGCCAGCAACACAGGCGACGTGCAACGGCGTGTGGCCGGCTCCTTGGAGAGCCGCCTCCTCGAGGATGAGTCGATTGCTTCTGATCAGGTCATTCAGTAGACCCACATCGCCTGTCTGAGCTGCTTTTAACAACCTCGGATCCATTTGAGTGTTTGTATGTGGATATGTGCCCTTCAACTCAAGAATTGATGATGCTGGATCTGCATGAATCGTGCTTTTATAGAATGGATATTGCCTGATAAAGGGAATGTCTATATTACTTTACTAACACTTAATTTCTTCGAGGAGTTTGTCCTGTCAAAAGGTTACTCTCGAATTGGGCAATTCTTCAATCCCTTGAAGCAATGAATCTAATATGTTCTGGAACTAGATGTCTACCCAGTCAGATGCCCATTTGTCGAACGTGTTTTGATTTTCAAAATTTTTTTATTTTTATTTAAAATTATTTTTTTGGAAAATATTATTCTTGAATCTTAAATTTAATTTCTAATTTCTTAATTATGTTTCAAAAAAGGAAAAAATATAGCCACATAAAAGCACTAGAATCCTACAACATGTTATCAAAGTGCAATTGAGTTTTAAAACTTTTAAAAAGTGCAAACAAGTTATTTTGTTAATCTTTTCCCAAAAAAAAAAAAACAAGTTATTTTGTTAATTATGTCTAATTGGCTAATATAAAATGCTAAAATGACTTTTTTTTATTATTTGCTTTCTCCTATGTGACGTCGATATTAAAAAGAATGAAGCATAAGACTAAAACAACCATGTTTTAGTCCAAACTTACTTTTTTTACCCAAATCTTGGTTAAATTAGATTAAAAAATGAAAAAGAATATATATTTTTAGAAAGCACAAACTAAAAAATGAAAAATAAATAATAAAACGTCTAAACTACGTTTGGCAGTTATGATAAAATTTATGACATGATAAGATATCCTGTGTTTGGTGTCCGTTCAGGACATGATAAAGTTATATATAAAAGGGATATAGTATCCCAAGGGGTAAGTGGGATAAAGATAGGTAGAATTTATAACACAATAATAGAAAAATTTTTTTCTCAAAATAAAAAATTCTTAAATTAATAAAATTAAAATTATATTTCAATATAAATAATAGTTAAATTCTAATATAAGAAATTCAAAATAACAAAAAATAGCAACAATGTATTTTTTTTATTTAATCTTATTTTTATTTATATATTCAAATTTAATTCTATTTTATAATATAACTTCAATACATAATAAAAATATATTAATATTTATTACATATTTTAGGTATTTTAGCATTTTAGGTATATTATTATAGTTTATTATTTAACAACATTTTATTGGATTGATGGAAGGTGAAAAAGAAAGAAAAAAAGAAAATAATTAAAAAAAAAAGGAAAATTTTAAACAAAAGCAAATAAAAATAAAATGTGCAAGAGTATTGTGAAAGATTTTTGCCATCTCCGTTTGTACAACTTTAAGGTTCATTTATACTGATATGTCCTTTATATCAAACAATATATATGATACGATGTAATTATATCCAATTTTATTATTGCAATTCACCAAACAGTGGATATGACTAACTAAATTTTTGGATTTTATATCCTATCTTATTATGATTAGAATTCCAGATGACCAAGTGTAGCCTTACAAGTGTCACCACACCATCGTCAAAAAGGGCCACGAGGGTTGCCATGGCCTTAGCGACTTTCTAACCACAAGCGAGGGTTGCAACCCTTACCTAAATCTAGGCAAGGACTGGTGACCTTCGTGTAGATCCAAGAAGGAATAGTGGTCATCATTGAGACCTTAGCGACCACCGCCGGTGCTTTTTGATGATGGTGGGGCATTGACTCCACCCCACCAGGTTTAATTGAATTTAACTAAGATTTTAAGAAAATATTTTTGAACCAAAATGATTTTTTTTTAGTTTACTATGCTTTAGTTGTCGTTAAAAGAAAAATAAAAAAGTCACATCAGCATTTTTCAATAGTCAAATGGAATTTAACTAAGATTTGATTGTATCAATTTAATAATTTTTAACATTTCATTGCACTTTTTGAAATATTGAGGACTTTTGGTTAGTAGAAGACTTTGGGTTTTTCAGATTTGATGAAGCAATAAAACTCACACGTCTTAGCATCTGATGATGGGAATTATGGAAAATGCTAATAAAGGATCCTCTTCATGATGGCTAAACAAACTAAACTACGTTTGGTTCACCTTTATCTGGCTTCCAAAGCTTATTGGAGAAAATTTGCGGTGTATGGCAAGTTTTCTCAAGGGGGGCTTTTAGTCAAATATTAGCTTTAGCGAAATTGAAAACCTAAGGTAATTTGCCATGAGCTCTTAACATTTTCAGAATGGTGGAATGTTCAATTAATGAAATTTGGCTAGTTTCTTGTTTTGATGTATGGATCTTTGGTCGCAAGTTGTTCTAAATTTGTTTATATTTTTTTTTTGTAATTCTTGTACAAAATGTCATAATATAAAGGGATCTAAAAACTTTGCAATCAATGGGTGAAATTTATTATGTCTTTATTTAACAACTATCTAGGTGTAGGGCAATCCTCCATACAACGACATAGACACGATCAGTTGCACCAACTGAATACTCTTTTATGTAGCTTAAATATTGTATTGCTTCTCTATCTTCCGTACGTTCAATTAGATCATGCAAGCAATCTCCTACATAATAACTGTGTAGGCGCAAAATTTATAAATTTGTGTAAAAAATATTTTCTTTTCATGCTGGTAAAAATACTATTGGTTACAAGAATGACCGGCGATTTTTTTCAATAAGTGTTGGTTAAAAAAATAACAGGTGATTTTTTTCCCGGGTGATTTGTTAGGAATTTACCAAAACTTTAATGAAATAACCATTTTTCTCTACAGCGAGACTTAAATAATATCGGTAGTTTCTTTTGATTGGCTATGCATGTTGTTTTGCTTAATAATCATGATAAAAAATCAAATATGGCGCTCCATGTTTAGTACTTACATTATATAGTTTGTACGTCGTGATTCCAAGTATGTAATTATTGGACATACCTATGTAATCTAACAGTAAGCAAATTTTAATTCCATTTTAAAGGGGTTTATGTCTTCTTAATTATTTAGGAATTGAAGTGAACTTACGTTTGACTAATTGGACATGTTTTTTCTCCATTCTTATTTGGAGTGATTAGCTCTCTGAATGATGTCCCCTCTATTTCTTTAACATAACCATTAAATTAATTCGAGACCTATCCAAATCAAAATCTGGAAAGAAAAAACATAAATTGAGCAGATTTATCAATATCTCGATGATAATCATTCAATTACAAGTTAAATATCAACCTCTAACCTGTATCTTAATAAAAACATCATGAATCAATGAAAAACTAGGCAAAGATGTAAACGAAGAGTGTCACTTCAGGTTATATCAAAGATGCGAATAGCTTACAGAAGGTAATCCCTCGGGTCCTCGACCAGAACTTGACAAATGTGACAAGTTTAATAAAGGGATTAGCAAACCACTGACTCAGTAAGTGAATTCTCAGACCATGGGAATTCACATAATAAATTATGAATAACAGCTATACAAGTACTTCGATGAGGTTTCAAATTCAAGATAAAGTACTAAACCTATTGTACTAGTATCAATTTCTCAACCTTTTAATTGAACCAATTTAGTTTTGAATCTTTTGTATTTATACCAATTGAGTCCATTTGGCCAAATTTGACTCAAAATCGTTGATTTAAATATCGGTTGTTTAACGTGGTGCAATTGATGCTAACGTGGAGATTTTTTTTACTAATATTTTGAATATTTTATAATTTTATGGTTTTTTCATTTTTTTTCCTTTTCTTTAACTTTTTTCTTTTTTTAGTTGAGGGTTTACAAAAGTCCTTGCCCAACCCTCGCTAGCACTAGGAGAGGGTGTTGTGGCCCCTATCAGCTCTGGCCGAGGACAGTAATGCCCTCGTCGACCATGGGCAAGGGCTCAAGGGCCCTTGCTATGGCTGGTGAGGGCCTTCTACTCGAGAATTGATAAAGGTGGATGTGCATGAAACTTGCTTTTATAGATGGGAAATTGCCTGATCAAGGGAATAACTATATTACTTTACTAACACTTAATTTCTTCGAGGAGTTTATCGTGTCAAAGGTTACTCCCGAATGGGGCAATTCTTTAGTCCCTTGAAGCATTGAATATAATATGTTTTGGAACTAGATGTCTACCTAGTTGGATACCCATGTTTCGAACGTGTTTTGATTCTCAAAAAAAATTATTTCATGTTTAAAATTATTTGTTTGAAAAATATTGTTCTTGATTCTTAAATTTAATTTCTAATTCTTAATTGTATTTCAAAAAAGGAAAAAAAATATAATTGTATAAATACACCATAATTCTAAAACCTGTCAATAAAGTATAATCAAATTTTAAAACTTTCAAGAATTACAATCAAGTTCTTCTATTAATTATTTCTGATTTAGCTAATGTGAAATGCTGACATGGGTTTTTTTTTTTTTTTTAATTTTATTTATTATTTGATTTCTCTTATGTGGCATTGATGCCATGCTAGTCCAAAATTACTTTTTTTTTTTCCCTCAAATCTTAGTTAAATTAGGTTTAAAAAAATGGATATATAATTTTTTTAAAAAGCAAAAACTGAAAAACAAAATATAAAAAATAAAACACAAATGCATGTGGGTGCTAAGGGCCATGTGGGTCAATAGGGCCTCAGCGACTTGCTAGCCACAAGCAAGGGTTGCAACCCTTGCCTAGATTTGGATGAGGACCAGTGAACTTTGTGCAGATATGGGGAGGAATAATGGCCATTGTTGAGGCCTTAGTGACCATCGTCGGTGCGTTACAGTGATGGTGGGGTATCAACTCCACCCCAAAGGTGCCTTTTTTTTTTCCTCTTTATTTTAGTTTCTATTTTATTAAAAAAACTATTATCCTTTTATTGTTTAATCGAACTTAACTAAGATTTGGGAGGCAAGAAAATAGGATTTTGGACCAAAACGATGTCATTTTAGCATTATACTTCATGCCTTAGTTGTTGTTAATACCACGATGGATATAAAGAAAAAAGCCATGTTGGCATTTTCCATTAGTTAAATTGGATGGAGTTGATAGAAGGACTTGATCGTGTCAATTTAATAAGTTTTAAGATTTTATTGCACTTTTTGAAATATTTAGGACTTTTGATGCACTTAACTCTTAAAAAAAACTAAAAAAAATTAGAGCGTTGCTTGGCTAATAAAGTTTAAGAAAATTCAGTAGAGGACTCTGGATTTTTCAGACGTGATAAAGTAATAAAACTCACACTTCTTAGGATGATGGAAATTGTGGAAAATGACGATAACGGATCCTCGTCCTGATGGCTCGTCCTGATGGCTGAGCAAATTAATCTGCATTTGATTTAACTCCAAGGGGCTTTAGACCTCCAAAGTTTATTGGGGGAAATTTGTGGTGTTTGTCAAGTTTTCTCAGAGGCCGGAGGCCAAATATTACCTTGAGAAAGTTAAAAGCTGAAGGCAGATCCAGTTGCCGTGAACTTTCAACATTTTCGAAATGTCGAAATGCTCAATTAATGAAATTTGGCCAGTTTCTTGTTTTGATGGATGGATCTCCTGTTGCAAGTTGTTGTAACTTCATATAATTTTCTTGTATTTCTTATACAAAATGTCATGATATAAAGAGATCTAAAAACTTTGTGATCAATGGGTACAATTTATTATGTTTCTATTTGACGACTATCTAGGTTTTGGACAATCTCTTATACGACGGCATAGACACAATCGGTTGCGCTAACTGAATGCTTTATTAAGTAACTTAAATATTGTATTGCTTCTCTATCTCTATACGTTCAATTATCAGGCAAGCAATCTCCTATATGATAATTGTGTTGGCGCAAGACTTGTAAATTTGTGTAGAAATACTGTTAGTTAAAAGAATGACCGACGTGTTTTTTCAACAAGTGTTGGTAGGTGTTGGCTGGAAAAAATGAAAGGTGAGACTTGGATAATATCGGTACTTAATTTTGGTTGGCTATGCATATTGTTTTGCTTAATAATCATAATAATTAAAAAAAAATATGGCTCTCCATGTTTAGCACTTACATTATAAAGTTTGTATGTCATGATTCCAAGTACGTAATTATTGGACATACATATGCAATAATGAATGTGCATAATGTGGTGCAGCTCCTCCTCTAAGCATGAATCGTGGTTTTATATGTTGGAAATTGCTTGATCATGGGCTTTAGAATTACAACAATGGGATTAGTCAGTATTCACGGATCTTTTGATTCTATCCCTAGAATTCTTCATGTCTTCACATCTAAAATATAAAAAGTATTGGAGGGTAGTCTAGTCTTCATCTTCTGTTGAAGGCTCTTTATTGTTAGTGAACCCTAATGCTCACTATAGATATTGATGTAATATCTAATTATGAAAATAACAATTTTCTTCTCTTCGTTTACATAGTATCAGAGCAACAAAAATACACCTTTTACCCTAGCCATCGAATGGTCATCATTACATCACCGAAGAAACCACCGTCGCCAGATGGCGACATCCACAACACTCTAGTCACTGTTGCCAAGGCTCGGCGACCAAATCTAGCATCGTTCGAACCATAGTTGTGGTTGCCTATCCTTGCAACTAGATCTGGAGTCACAGATGAGGTCTGCTCCTCCTTCCTCGCTGGAGGAGTATCTAGTGTGTTGGAATTTGGGAGCACTTTGAAGCAATAGGGCATGAAGTTCTTCTAGATGATGTGCACGTCATTACCCATTTTTCAAATTATTCTTTTCTAGGTGATGTGGTTGAGGATCGTAGGTGCAGTGAGTGCAATCATTTGAGAGTTTGATTGGTTGATTTTCTAGGAGCTAAGCATGTTGATACTCCAATGGATCTTAATGTGAAACTTGATGCAGAACATAGAGACTTACTTCATGATTTGAGTAGATATAGGAGGTTAGTGGGTAAGCTCAACTATTTAACTATCACTCGACCATACATTTGTTTTGCTGTTAGCTTGGAGAGAAATTTATGAGTGCTCCTCAGACTACGCATTGGGAGGCAGTGCTACGTGTTGTTAAATACTTGAAAGGAGCATTGGATAAAGGAATTTTGTTCAAGAGTCATGGACATCTTTGTGTCACTGGCTACTTTGATGCTGATGATAGAAGATCAACTTTTGACTACTGCATGTTCTTGGGAGGCAATCTTGTGAGTTGGAAAAGTAAGAACCAATAGGTGGTGTCTCAATCAAGTGGAAATGTGGAATATCAAGCCATGGGTCATGTGGCTAATGAGTTGCTTTGGTTGAGGGTGTTGTTATCTGAACTTATCATGCCATCTCAGTTCTATATTGGGATAACCGGTTTGCTATGCATATCACTTCGAATCTAGTTTTTCATGAGCGCATGAAGCACATCGAAGTAGAGTTCCACTTTGTGCGAATGTCTAGGTATCCATCAAGATATTTTTCAAGAAATATCACTAGGAAAACGACACGGCGTGCTTCCGTAGCTCGGAGTCCACCTATATTGACCAGCATGCTTCAGTAGCTTGAAGCCCTCCTTCACCGACTCAGCATGCTTTGGTAGCTTGGAGCCCCCTATATCGACCTGGCGTGCTTCCGTAGCCCGAAATCCACTTACATCGACTCAACGAGCTTTTGTAGATCGGAGTCCCCTTATATGAACACATTGTACTTTTGTAGCTCGAAGTCCTCCTTCATCAACCCAGCGTGCTTCCATAACCCGAAGTCCACCTACATCAACTTGACGTACTTTTGTAGCCCATAGTCTCCTTACATCGACCCAGTGTGCTTCAGTAGCCCGAAGTCTCCTTACGTAGACACAGCGTGCTTCCGTAGCCCGGAGTCCATCTCATCAATATGGCATGCCTCCGTAACCTGATGCCCCTTACATTGATTCGGCGTGTTTCCATAACCTGAAGTCTACATACATCGACCCAACATGCTTCCATAATCCAGAGTCCTCATATATTGACACGGTATGCTTCTGTAGCTCATAGTCCTCCTTCATCGACCCGACATGTTTCTGTAGTCTACCTACAATGACTTGGCATGCTTCCATAACTTGAAGTCCACCTACATCGACATGGCATGCTTCCATAACCCGAAGTCCACCTACATCGACACAGTGTGCTTCCGTAGCCCAGAGTCCATCTACATCGACACAGTGTGCTTCCGTAGCCCAGAGTCCATCTACATTGACACAGCGTTCTTCCGTAGCCCAGAGTCCATCTACATCGACACATCGTGCTTCCGTAGCCTAGAGTCCATCTACATCGACCTGGCGTACTTCCGTAGTCCTCCTTCATCGACGTGGCGTGCTTCCGTAGTCTGGAGTCCTTCATCGACTCGACGTACTTCTATAGCCCGGAGTCCACCTACATTGACTCAGTGTGCTTCCATAGCTTAGAGTCCTTTACATCAATGTGCTTCTGTAACCCGGAGTCTTTCTTCATCAACATGGCACGCTTCCGTAACATGATGTCTCCTTACATCGACCTGGCGTGCTTCCATAGTCTGGAGTCCCCCTACATAGACATAGTGTGCTTCCGTAACTCAGAATCCTCCTTCATCAACCTGGCATGCTTCCATAACTTGGAGTCCACTTTCATCGACTCCGCATGCTTCTATAGTTCGAAGCCCACCTACATTGACTTGACGAGCTTCTGTAGCCTGGAGTCCCTTTATATTTACCTAGCATGCTTCTGTAGCCTGATGTCCCATTACATGGACCCGGCGTGCTTCTGTAACTTGGAGTCCCTTCCTTGACCCAACGTGCTTTTGTAGCTCGAAGTCCATTCTTCACCAACTTGGCGTGCTTTGGTAGCTTGGAGTCTTCCTACATTAATTCGACATGCTTTCATAACCTAGAGTCCTCTTTACCGACACGGTATGCTTCTGTAGTCCAAAGTCAAGTAAACAAATTGTTGCTTTAAGAGGTGATCGAAGAACGATTTAGGTCCTAGAAAAGCAACTTCTCATCAAGGAGACTGAAAAAAGATTTGGGTCCTAGACAAACAATCTGTTACTCTAACAGGCGACTAAAGAAATGTTTGGGTTTTGGAAAAGCGATTTTCTCACATTATTAGGTAAGATGATACATTGATACTTGCTAAACTCGAGGTTCGCATCCTATATCACTCCTTCCCAATAAGTAACTAAGGTATCTTCTTATTCGTCTTAGTATGTGTCACGACCTCTTTTTTCCGTTCGGGGGAAAAGAAAGAATGGTTTAGGGGTATTTGCCTAAAGAGGCGGACCAATGGCCCTAAATTAGGCGCGGGCTCTCCCAAGCCCATACCTCGCGCGACGTTGGATTTTGTTTTTTAGTTCTTAACAACCTAAATATTTCTAGGAGTCGCCACTAGCCTATTGGGGTCGGCTAGAAACCAATCGAGGCACGGGAGTGTTGTCTCGATTCCTACGCAACCAGAGATTTCTAGGAACGGGGACTTGTTTACGCTAATGTTTCTATTAGCGCCCTTGCGGTACCACTAACTTGAAAGGTTATTCATCTAAATGGCCACACAATCTTGATTACCAATTATAATCCTTACAAAACCTCTAAGCGTCCATGCAAATGTTTTTGTAGGTTTTTTTTTAATGTCTAGACTAATCCTAACATAATTTAGAAGAGAAATTTACACTCAAATTAATGAAAAGCGGTGCATAAGTAAACATCCAAGAAATTGAAATAACTTGAAAATAAATGCGGAAAATGAAAACCCGATACAAGTCGGGCAAATAATATTACATGGCCTTGTTATCACACCCCGGGACAGGACCCCGTGAGCAAAATGAGAATTTAAATTTGCATGAAATTACCTTAGATGCATGAAATTACTCTAAATAATTTTAATCTAAGCAAAATAGATTATTTACAAAAATGGTTATAAAATACCAAAATATCATTTAATTAGGAAAATGACTTTATAAAATTAGGAAAATCTCCTAGATGTCATTTTTGGCTTAATTTGATAACATCCAACATTTTTTGATATTTTTGAAATTTTCATATTTTTCTTTTTTATTATTATTTTTAAAAAATATTAATAATAATTCCTTAAACCGATCTATGCTAACATGGAGTAACACAGCACATGAATGTCACAATAACCGAGCTCAAATCGACCGTTTCAAGATCGAAACTTGGTTTGCGCATTTCATCGAACACTTGGCGTGCATTAAATCACCCAAAAACAGCTTCGCGGGCCATGTTTGCGGCCTTCAATCTTCATCCATGAGCAATATTATGTGGAACTAAAGCATCAAGATTACACTACCACATGCAAGGAGCAAGATTAGATAGAAATCATAGCTTAAAATACAAAATAACTAAGCTAAAATCATCCACAAATATGCGGGTTTGATCTGATTTCACAAATCTGGGTTTGAACCCAAGTCAAACAAACAGGTTGCATGCCCATGTTCAAGCCCCGACACTTATCACATGAAAGATCTACGGGAAACACTACTTAATCCGAGTGAAAGTAGGTAACATGAGCTTTCAAATGCAACAAAAATCATAGAGAATGGCCCGCCGAAAGACATCAAAACGACCTCTCCAAGAAGCACACTTGCAAAGTTCTTGAAGAATTTCAAACACTTAGAAAAATTTCAGCCTCAGAAATCAGTTTTCCGGGCTAGTTTTCCTCTTGATTTTCATGATCAAAACGTACTCAAACTCGAAAGAAAATACATCTAGGATGCTTACCTTGCTTCTGAGTTTCCCTTTCAAGTGGTTCTTCGCTCAAGAAACCAAGAAATTATCCTCGGGGGCCCGTGGAAGTTGGCTTCTTCAACTGGAAAACAAGATCTGCAAAGAAAGAACTGATAACGAAGGTTTTCATTAACCTCCAAAATTAGACTCCATGACCTTTTTTGTTGGAAAAATAAACACCAAACAAAGCTATATGTATTCTACTTTGGTTTTGAACTCATGGTTTTCCTCATTTGTCTCTCAACTTTCTCAAAAACACTCGCTTTCTCTCACTCGTGACCAACCGGGCTCAACACTTAGAAAAATTCAGACTTTCTTTGGCCCGCCAGGAGGGTAGTTTTTCGGGGGGCTTTAGGAGGCCTTCCCGATCTCCATTTGGGACTTGTGACCTATGGTTGGAAAGATCTTTGAGTGAAGTTTAACTCTCTAGTTGAAGGTTTTGGCTAATTGTTGCCTCAGGTGTGTGAAAATCTCACTTTTCTCTCTCTAGGTCGGTCTGGAATTTCTGGGTTTGCTTTTCTGGAGTTGCTTCTGAAGGCTTGTTTGGGGGACGACCCCGAGCTCTCTCCTCTCCCTCTCGTCTTCTCTCTCTCATCTGGCGAAAGAGCTTGCTTCCGTGATCTTATCCACTGAAATCATCAATCCCTTGGTCGGCTTTTTGTCCACCTACCAAGCCTGCCAACTGAGCTAGTTCACCCACTCTCTGACTTAGCCAATTTTTCCAACTTCTGCAGCTGTTGAGTGTCCGGATTTGGTGCGATTTTCCCGTGCATTCAGCAGCTTATCTCTGGCCAATTTCCGTCCACTGGTACTACTCATTATGGTCTTCAATCACGTGCAAAGATCAGGCTTGATGGGCGGCTGAGTGGGATATGGTGGGGCCACCAAGTTGCTTACTCAGCAACTCCGAATTGAGGCTAAACCGTGGGCTGGGTTTTGGTAGCTCGTTTGAGTGCTTTAATCCAACAATTTGGCTGCGATTTTTGATCAATTAGCAAGCTCATGCATAGTAGTTTAAGATCTCTACCAGATTTCGCAATTTTGCCCAACCAATTTTGCAAGAAAGTCCCTCAAAATTGGCCATTTTCTTATCCGAAAATACCCAATCCAATACCAACTTGGTCTTTTTGGCCCGATTTGATTGATTCAAGTTGGCCCAAGTTCAATTTCAACTTAATTGGTGACCAAGATGATGATTTAAGGGTTCGGGCAAAATTTTGCAAAATTTGCGAATTGGTCCCTCAACTTTTGGAAATTGCAATTTGGCCCCAATTTGCCATTTTAATTCCAATCTGACCTCCTGGGCTTGGCTAGTCACATTTAGATCATTGGCCCCAACTTTTTTTTTTTTTTTTTTAATCTTTTTTTTTTTTTTAATATATATTTTCAATTTTTTCATCTTTTTTTTTTTTTTTTTTTTTTTTTAAGTAAAAACATCTTCCATTTAAAACACTATATTAAATGTCTAGATAATCTATATGCAAGAATTTAACTTGGAATATTTTTGTGGAAAAACAAGTGTTCCCATTTTTGGAAATGATTTTTTTGGCAAAAATTTAGGTGTCAACAAAGTATGTATTATATTTTATCATCATTTTTGCATAGGACACTTGGTCCCAACATAAGCTATTATTATTTACTGCATATGCATTGACAAAATTTAGGTATTAGTTCATCTTTGAATGCAACCTTTGCAAGCTCACATTCAAAGAGTGGCAGCTATTGTCACATAAATTTTAGTTAAGTATATAATATAAATTGCATAGAAAATTAGAGACCAATTAGACCCTTCACCTGGGTATTAATATAATTTTCTTTTACTAAGTTTTATTATTTTATTAATTTTCTTTTTTAACCTTATTTTTAGATAAATTAATTGTATTAAAAAAAAAAAAAGGGGCCCATGAGGGTTGGGCTTTCACGCCCAACCCCTTTTTCTTCTTTTTCCCCCCTCCACAAAGGTTTATGGCTTTAGCTTTTTTTTTTCCTAGCCCAACTTGCGCGCCTCTCTCCTTCCTTCTTCCTCCCTCCTTCCTTTGCAACCCACACGCAAAAGATAGGTGGAGGAGCAAGGGGACTAGACAGACAACCAAGGGGGTGATTAAGCATGTGTCTTTAATGTGGTAGAGGAGGCGGCCTAGCTAGAGCTATCTTGACTAGAGGGACACCGATTCAGCCAAGGGGGAGTCCGGTTGGTATGCCAAGGACCGGTGGCCGAAGCCTCTATCAACCGCCCCCCTTGGCCTATAAATAGGGCTTTCGACGGCGGCCAAGTGGGAGACACATGAAGAGAAAGAGATCGGAGGAGCGAGCTCAACGACTTCCCTCAAGAGACATCTTGGGAGGTCTAAGAGTGAGCAAATCCGAGATTTTAAGGGAAAGGAAAAGGGGAAGGAGATCTTGGGAACACCAGATCTAAGAGAGGGAGGTCTGGGAGAGAAACCAAGGCGACAAGAGATATTTGAGTTTGCAAGAGAGACGCGGCACTCATCCCGACCACCAATTGCCGCTGCGGCTTCACTTGCCGTGGCCCTAGCGACCTGCTGTGAGCCTCGTTGGCCCGACGCTCGCCGGCCTAAAGCTTGCCGCTTCGCCAATCTATTGTCGTCCTTGTGCCAAGCCAACCTATACCGTTTCTTGTCATCACCGCCCATCTTGCGTTTCACTCGAGCATGCCCACAGTAAGACCGAGGAACCTGGGCTTGCTTAGCTGCTTGCGATGCCTTTGTTTACAAAATTTCTAGGCCAGTTGCCGTCGCACGCTGTGGCCATCTTCGTTGGGTGAGAGGAAGAGATTCGGGTCGATAACTACAAGTCGGGTTGGGTGCAAGTTTCAGTTGAGTAGGGTTCCAGCCAATTCAGGCCAAAAACACGTGGGCTTTGCAAAATTATGGGCTTATTTTGTTATTTTTTTTAAATTTATGGGCGTGGAATTTTTTTTTTTTTAAATAAAGCTCAGGTTGGGCCCGTTCTTCAGGCCCATCCAATCGAGCTAGTGGCTAACAAACCGAGTCGGTCCCAACTCGACAATCCAACCCGGGTTGTTTATATTATATTATTATTTTAATATTAAAAATATTTTAATAATCAAAAATAAAAAATCAGAAAAAGGTAAAAAAATAGTTTTTATTCTTCAAAAAATAGAAAAGATCCATAAAAAGAGAATTTATATTAAAAAAAAATCTGAAAAATCTGAAAATTTTTTTTTTTTTTTTCCTAAAAAAGAAAAAAAGACCAAGAAATATGGTTTTTTTTTTTTTTTTATTAGTTTTCTCCACAAAAGCATGGAAAATCCTTGAAAATCCAAAAAACCTTAGGATTTAAACAAGATTAGGTACCATAAATGCATTAGTGATTGACTAGTGTACTCAAGTCCCCGATCCCAGTTTTTCTGGTTGCGCAGGAGTGAAATGTTTTTTCCAATATTTCGCTTGGGTTTTTAATCGACTCATCCCAAATCGATTAATGACGATTCATATTTGAAATTGACTTGCAGGTTAAAAACTCGGACCATAAGTCGTGAATTGGTGAGCTTGGGAGAGCTCATGCTAAGCCTAATACTTAGTGAGCCATTAGCCTCCCCACTCGTCCATGCCAAAGAGGGCACCTGATAGTGAGGTCGCGACAAGAACTCGTCCTTTCAAACCTGCATGGAGTCAATCCTCGTGTTTCAAGGTGAGAAAGAAATAATAAACCATAAAACGAGGACTTAGCTACGACTTCCGCAAGTTTATCATGATTGTTGTTCGTCCTAGAGGAACTAATTGCAATGTTTAATACGATAATTCTTCTTTACATTCCGATTTTCTTTTTGCTTTCTTCAAAGGCGAACTACTTCTGTTTTGTCAGGCAGGCAAGTATGAATTAATAAAGCGTGGAGACTCTATTATTATTTGATATTCTATATCAAACATCAAAATCAACTATAGTTCGCAAGAATTCTAGCTACTGATTGCGACATGGCTTCGTCTGTCCTCTCATTCTTAACACTTCTTTTCGTCGCCCTTTAATATCTCCATGGGAAAACTACGTACTCTAGTCGTTCTATTCACACTTGTACGAAGCAATATATTCATGCCATCTTCCCAGTGGGGAGATATGAAAGAGGGTGAAGGAAGATATGATAATTTAGAAGAGATATGGCATTTCAAGTGTTGAGTATATTAATGCCACAAAGTATGTCAAATTTATCTGCAATGTCCCGCATTTATCGGTATCAATGAGAGAGAATTTCATGAAGAAGAAAAAAAAAGGGAGAGGAGAGTATATAAATCTATTTGTGGTACATGGAAGAATACGCAAGCAATCAACATCTATGTTAGAGATAATAAGTATATTAATCTTGATTTTCTATATCTCTCATAACTGTGCATACATTTAAAAGATTCTTTATATCTTCTAGTAATTGTGCATATTACTGATTGATCCTAATCGATTATCTTGTTAATAATCTATAAAGCTCTTTAAAAAGCTTACATGTGCTTAAGAGAAAATTGTCCAAAAATTCTTAAACCTATTTGTTTTTTTGACAATTTAGTTTTAACCTTTCAATTTTACCAATTAAGTCATAAATATCTTTATATTTTGCCGATTGAGTTTACCCGACCAATTTTGGTTGGAAATCATTGACATGAACGCTAGTTGTCTTATGTGGCATGGGTGATGTAGACATAGGTAATTTTTAATACGATTTTGATATCTTTTTTGAATTTTTTTGTGTGTCTTTTTTGTGCCGATGAGGGTCATCGGCAATCCTTGCCAACCATGCAGGCCTCGGCCAAACTTGTTTATACCAAGATCACACAATTCTCTCTTCTGTGTATAATTGACACCTAAATTTTAGTTCATAAACTCATCATTCCTTGCATAACTAATATTCAGAGTTGACCCATGTCGTGACTTATCTTTTTCGTCCAAAGGGGAAAAGAAATATAAGTATGTTAATATCGTCTAATTTGGGCCGATGGCCCATTAGGCATAGGCTCTCTTATATCCATACCTCACATGACATTGGATTTCATCTTTTTTAGTTCTTAACAATCAAAATATTTCAAGAAGTCGTCACTAGTCTATTAGAGTTGGCTAAAAACCAATCGAGACGCGGGAATATTGTCTCAATTCTTACGCAACCAAAGATTTTAGGGTTGAAGACTTGATTACGCTAATATCTATTAGCGCCCTTTCGATACCTCTAACTTGGAAGATCATTATCTAAACGGTCACATGGTCTTTATTATCAATTATAGACCTAAGGACATCAAAGTTGCTAAATGATCATATGAATGTTCTTGCAAGGTTTATTTCCATCAAAGTCTAAACTAATCCTAATCTATTCTAGGAAAGTGATATACAATCAATTTATTGAAAAATTGTGCGGTAAATAAACACCAAAGTATTGAAATGACCTTAAAGTAAATGCGAAAAGGAAAACTCAATACAAGTCGAGCAGAGAATATATATGGCCATGCACCATGACACCATCCCCATGAGTTAGGTTCAAATCAAGTTTAATTTTTTTTAAAAGGATATTCCACTAGGGCTAAGCTACATGTATATTAATTAAATGAAACTAAAATAAATCTAATGCTAAAACTAAAAAATGTCGTGAAGACCTATTCCCAAGCATTTTCTATTTTTCTATTTTTATTATTTAATTTTTTTTAAAAGGTATAACATAATATAATGGACGGGGCTCAATCGCTGAGCCCAGTCCGGCGAAACACAAAATAAAATAAATGCGAAAACTAAGCCCAGCCCGCAATGAAATAAACCTACTCCGAAGCCTCATTAGACCCACTGAGCCCATGCCAACGCTCAAGCCCATTTAGACCTAAAGTTCATCCAGCCCACGAGCTCAAAATGGCCAACTCTATTTTGTTTCTTTTCTGATTTTTTTGTTTCTTTTTTCCTTTTTTTTTGAACAATTTTTTTTTTTCTTCCTATCTTTGTTGCGTTTTTCTTCCAAAATTGTTTTTCTTGAGCGATGTCCCTCACCCGAAACAAATTTTTTTTCCCTTTTTTCCAGCGGAATTCGACTGAAACTTTTTTTATTCTTATTTTTCTTTGGACAAGTTCCGTACGCCCGAATCTCCGGCGATTTGACGTCACCACCTGACGTCACCGGCGACACCAACCGTCACCAAATACCCCCGGCTCAGCCACCGCTTCGGCCAAGATCGAGCTAGCCTCGCCCGAGGAAATTTCGAGCTTGAAAATCGCACAAAACAGCGTAAAAGCCTAAAAACATGCTAAAGCAGCGAAGAATGAACCGACTTAGCAGCGTCATTCCGTGGGCATTGCCGGCGACGGAGGTTGAAAAAGAAGAAAAAAAAAAAGGAAAAAGAAAAAAAGGAAAAATAAATAAGAAAATAAGAAAGAAAATAGAAAAATAAAGTAAAAATATTAAAAAATTAAAAGAAATAAAATAATTATACAAATTCACCAAACATGTTTCTGTTTATTTTTTATTCCTGAACAAGTTTACCAAACGCGTCTTTTTGTTCAAAAATTGTTCCCGGAACAGAAACACTTTTTTCTATTTACGTTCGGAACAATTTTTAAACGAAATGTTACCAAACGCACCCTAAGTCATTAACCCAGCCACTTGATCCCAATTTTTTTTTTTTCTTTTCTGATTTTTTTGTTTCTAATTTCCTTTTTATTCTTTTATTTCTTCCTATCTTCTTCACGTTGTCTTCTTCACGACGTCCCCTTCTTGAGCGATGTCCCTCACCCGAAGCTCCCTTTGTAAATCCAGCGGAATTCGACTGAAACTTTACCGCACAAGTTCACGCCCGAATCTCTATCGATTTGACGTCACCACCTGACGTCACCAACCGTCACCAAATACCCCCGGTCAGCCACCGCTTCGGCCATGATCGAGCTATTCCGATGAGGAAATTTCGAGCTTGAAAATCGCACAAAACAGCGTAAAAAAGCCTAAAAACATGCTAAAGCAGTGAAGAATGAACCGACTTAGCAGCGTCATTCCGTGGGCATTGCCGGCGACGGAGGTTGAGAATGGTGGCTTCAAACTCGTGTGCCCGTGGACAACCGGTGCTGAAAATCGCGAAAGCCTGGCATAAAACGAAAGGGGAAAACATGGAGTCAATATCCGACAAAGCAATGGGTGCAACAAGCATGAATCACTACAGATCAAAACACCTTCGAGCATCTGATTATGCGAAGCCAGATTCAAGACATCTAATGCACAAAGGAAAAGAAAAAAGGCTAGGCCGTTCAACCTAGTCCAGTTGGCCCATTTTCAAATAATAATAACAATAATAGTATTTTGATTTTTTTTTTAGATCTTTTTCTTTTGAAAATTTTAATTAATGCTATCACTATTAATGCAAACGCCTTTAAAATCTATATGTTACACAATTAAAATAAAATTATTTTTATTTAGGGGTTAAAAATCAATCCTTAATTTTCTATACAAATAAACCTTAAATAGATAGTTATGATTTAGGTGTCAACAATCCCTAAACAAAAATATCAGCCTTGCACATTTCTATTTTTTTCCCTCTACATTGCATTACATCACATTTAAATAATATTAGCACATAATACTAACTCATTTACATGAAGCATGTTATGGGGAATCGAAAGTGAACCCAATGTGTGGTCCAACGTGGAGTATGAGCTTAAAACTAAGTTTAGTGTGTGGAATGAGCCTAAACCTAAGTTTGACAAGAGAGATAAGCTCGAAATTGAAGTTTCAAACTTTTTGGAGCTTAAGCTTGAGTTTAGCATGAGAGATGAACGTAAATGCAAGCTCCCAACATTCTTGGAGCTTAAAGATAGCTCGATGAGGTTGTACAAGTGAACTTCAACATTGTAGGAACTTCAAGCAACTTAGAGGCTAGCTTAAATAACGGTCATAAAAGTTCTAAGCTTATTCCATTGGTGCTAATTTAGTTATAAATAGTTTAATTATGTCAATGTAGTCCTAAATCTTTTGACCTAAAGCCAATTTAGTCTTTCCGACTAGTTTGGACTAGATATTGCTAGTGTGGATGCCAACTAGCCTACTTAGCATGGTCGACACCGATGTGGACATTTTTAATAATATATATAATTTTCTAATTTTTATGTCTTTATATTTTTTTCCTCCTTTTTTTTTCCTCCTCTTTTCGATGGCTTGTGAGGGTGGCTGACACCTAGCCTCATAGGCGCCAACCCTCGCATAGGCGATGCCCCATGAGGCCGTCCTTGCCCAAAATCATCGGTTGACCAAATGTGTAAACTTCATATCCTTGTTTTGCTTTTGCATTGGATCTCTACCATTTTTCTCATTGAAAATTTGAGAATTGTAGTGAAGTAAAATATAATATTTTGGACATTACTAATGAAGAATACGTTAACCTATTTATAGGCTTTAGAGGTTAAATATCTAAAGTAGCAAAATATCAATTGTATTAAATTAGAATCAATCAAGAGAAATCTCCTAAATATATCTATATCTCTAACATCCCCCCTCAAACTCAAGATGATTTGAAAAATGTCAACTTGAGTTTAGAGAAAAGATCTAGAAAACGCCTAGGCAAATGTGTCTTGCTAAAGACATCAGCAGTTTGTTCAGTGGATGAAGTAGAGATGAGTCAAACAATGCCACAAAGAACATGAGATAGAATGAAATGACAGTCTATTTCAATGTGCTTGGTTCATTCGTAGAAAGCATCACTATGTGTTATTTGAAATAGCAGTTTGGTTGTCACAATGAAAGACTGTTCCACTGTTGACGTATTCTCATGTCTTCTAGTAGCCATCGCAACCATAGTAACTCTGATGTCATATCAACAAGAGCTCAATATTAAGTTTCTTGTACTAGATCAAGCAGCAATAGTTTGCTTCTTGCAACATGTGAGATAAGTGAGGTGCCCAAAAAGAAATATTAGCCTGTAGTGGAGTGACAATCTTGACGGTCCCCAACTTAGTTAGCATTAGAATAAATTGTCAAATCCAATGTAGATTAAGAAGAATAGTGAAGGCCATGAAATAACGTACCCTTGATGTTGCGAAGAATTTGAAGTAGTACAGCAAAATGCGTCATGTGGCGCGTGGCTATGTACTTGACTAACAATATAGACAACATGGGCAATGTCAAGTTGAGTAATAGTAAGATATATAAAATGGCTGACAAGCTGTCAGAAGAATGAAGGATTCAAAAGAGGAGCCCCATCTTTAGCATTGGTCTCAACAAGAGCTGTAGCGATCTTGTTGTCAATGAGTTTGACTTGACAAATAGGAATAGTGGCATATTTTGCTTGTAAAAGACAATAATTAGAGCAATTTGAATGAACCTTCAAGCCTAAAAAGTAGCTAAAAGTAGCTAAGTCATCCTAGATCTTTCATTTCAAATTGTTAACTGAGATATTGCTTGAAGTGTCAATATGATCATTGCCAATAATAACCATGTGATCTACATATAAGAATAGCATAATATATGCACATTCGTGGATCGAACAAAAATAGAATTATCATAGGGACTAGATTTGAAGCCGAGAGATTACACAATAGAGCTAAATTTGTGATACCATGCATGGGAAGCTTGTTTCAAGCCATATAATGTTTTGCGCAACCAACACATTTTGTTGGAACAATGAGTATATCCAAGAGAAAGCACAATATAAATTTCTTTAGT
Source organism: Eucalyptus sp. ANBG9806169 (assembly GCA_014182395.1). NCBI lineage: Eukaryota > Viridiplantae > Streptophyta > Magnoliopsida > Myrtales > Myrtaceae > Eucalyptus > Eucalyptus sp. ANBG9806169. Next base: position 16,022,510 of record CM024577.1, on the reverse strand, counting down.
AAGATCACCATTCAAGAATACATTTTGAATATCCATATGGAATAGAGACAGCGCTTAACTGTAGTAACATCGAGAAGACCACAAACGGAAGTAAGGTGTGCAATAGGAGCAAAAGTCTCTTTATAGTCAACTTTGTATTCTTGAGTAAAGCCATTCATCACTACTTAAGCTTTTTAACGATCCACAGTACTGTCTAACTTTATTTTAATCTTACATACCCATTTAAAACCTATAACAGACTTATCGGGATGCAAATTAACCAAATCCCATGTATGAGCTTTGTCTAAGGCTTATAACTCATTTGTCATTACTTGCTGCCAAGAGGATTAGTGCTAGCTTTTCCTATATGTGTGAGGTTCAGAAAGGGAAGTAATATTAGAGTAACAATTGTAATTATGAAGTCGAGTAGAAGGTTGACTTACTCTGCTGGAACGATAGACAAAGGATGACAGAATTTCAACCATTGGAGAATCCATGGATGGAGCAGACATGTAAGAAGCTGCCGAGGTGGTCTCACTAGTAGAACTTGCATCAAGATTATAATAAGAAGCAGGAGGAGGCAGTTCTAGAGAGGAGGATTCACAAGTGGAGGGAGCCGTGGGATCTTTAGGAAATAAACCCGCTGAAATATTAGTGAAGAAAAGAACATGAGACGATGACTTGAAGGGATGAAGAGAGGGAACATCTTATGTTCCCAAAAGATAATGTGACGATACACACAAAGACAATTAGATATAGGATCCCAACATTTATAACCTTTGTGCTGAATGTTGTTGACACCTAAATTTTGGCGATTTGATCGTTTATTTGTTGCATAGAAAATTATGGGTTAATTTTATCCTTGAAAAAATTGCATAGCATATAGATTTAGGTGCATTTATTTTTTAATTTGCATTTTGTTGCATTTTATTAAACCGGTGGCAGATGGGTTCAAATTAGTTGGCCGAGCATTTTTTTTAAGTGATCGGAAATTATCTCGTGAAAAAATGGGAATTTGAAATTTTTGAGATGCGATTGGATTTTTTTTAAGAATATCTTTGGATAAGACAGATGTGTGAAAGGATATTGCAATATATTTTTGCAAGATTTGGATTTAAGGAAAAATTCTATCGTAATCTTGAGCCCTTATCAATATGTGACAAAATTGGTGAAAAAATATTACGGATATGGATTCGAAGAAGAAATTGAGATCCTAATTTTTCACCTCTTTTAGAGGATGTGCGTATGTTTTTTTAGAGGGGGTCACACAATTCCACATATGGCCACATTGAAAAGGGGGCCACACATATTGAATATACGGCCGCAAGGGTTTTTTCTTTGGATCACTCGGCGGGGGCCATACAATTGAGGATACACGGCACACCCGTCCGTAGAGAAGAGAAATCGTGAATTGCGTGATAGGAGAAGTTTGCTCATTAGAAAAGGCGAAGCCCCACCATTCTGGTTTTGTTTTGCTTGTGCCCCCAAACTCCAATCTTCACGTTTAGCCATCACGAGTGCCCCGATGTCCGTCCAGTTTGCCACGCCACGCCTCGCTGCCGTGTTCTTTGACACCGTCAATTCGCACTACGGTGCTTGAACTGTTCCTCACAGGTTTTTAGACGATTCCTACAACATAGCTCTCTGACTTGCGTCGCACTATCGCGTCGAGTTTCCTCAACAGCCTGTAAACTGGGATGCACTTTTGTGTCCATGAACAGAGAGAGAAATTTAGCGAATTGAAGAGTATCCGGTCAAAGGAGCAAAGTCAAGTGAGTGGGAAACAATCGGTGGGTTTGTAATAAAAAGGATGAGAGCTTGATCAGCCAATAAGGAATCTCCAGAAGATTGCTTGGTCAAAGTGGTGGAGTTTTTCTCTTCTTACATGGTGCAGTCCTCGGAATTCAGAATGTTTCTGCCGTTCATCGCGGTCCAAGACTGACGACGTCAATAAATTCCTGCAGCAACTCGTCTTCTCGCGTGTCCAATAACTGCGACACACTCGACTGTGATTGTCTCTTCTTGCCAAGAAGCACCCCATTAAACCAAGCCACCGCACGGTCATCGACGAGCTCGAGCCAAGAAGTTTATACCAACATGAGCAGTTGCTGTTGTGAGCCGATCACCCACCGCCATTCCCGATTGTGATCCCGATCCGATTGCGCAAAAGTCCAAATTTGAAAGCCAATATTCGGATAGGGTAAAAATCTTATCTATTTTGATTTTCGAAAATTCCATTACCTTATTTGAGATATTTGTCGATGCATATGATTGATATTCCAACATGGATAGCCCCTCAAATTAGGGATTAATAGTCCGATTTTCACGCCCGAAATCCGGCTCATAATCCCTTGCAAAAATCAACAATCCAATCTCATGCCCGAGATTCGATTCACGATTTAATTTTAAAATTGGACAACCCGATCTCATGCGCGAGATATGGTTCGCCAATTTTCGAATATCAATCTTGTCTTGTTTGATTTGATGTCGTGGTATTTGAGTCAATTTTATTTTCGTAAAAAGAAAAAAATCCAAAAAAAGTTTGAATTAGGATTAGGTTTGTTTTTTTTTAATTATCTTGCATGTTTAGAATAGGGATTTTATTTTGAATCATGACAAAGAAAAAGAAAAAGTGCATTCATTTAGGATGTTAGTTTTTTTTTTATTCCATTATTATGTGAATTGCATGTTTAATTTTAATTTCGAATTTCATAAAAAAAAAAAAAAAAAATTAGAATTAGGGCATTCTCTACATGTCATTGCATATTAGATAAAATTGCATGTTTGATTTTAGGTCTAGATAGATGTTTAGATGAATTGCATGATAGGTTATTTTTTTAAAATGCATGTTTAGAAAGCATTTAGAATAGATATTATTTCACTTTAGTTTGATTTTCATTTTTAGTGATTTTAATTACGAATTTTCATTAAATGAAATCATGAAATCATGTCATTTAGTGATTATTGCTAGGTTCATTTAATTAGAAATTGTACGTCATTAGAATTAGGTCATTTTGGTTAATTTAGATTGCAAATTTAATTATTGCATGTTCATTAAAAAATCATTAGTTTTTTTTTACTCATTCATATAATTTAGGACATTTTGCCATACCATATCATTTCATTTTATATTAGAAGCATTGCATTGCATATGGACTATATTCTCGTTAAAAAGTGAAAGCAAAAATTGAGTGATTGCTTGTTAATTAGAAATCATATCTAGGATTGCGGATGTGAATTCTGATCTAACAACGCAGATGTTTTTGTTGCTTTGAGGTAAGTTATGCATTATTTAATTGCTTTCTTGAGTGTTAAATTGGTGGTATGCGCACCCGTATGATCACCTCACATGTTAAGGAAGTAAATTAAAATTAATTCAAGCTGCCTGCAAAACAATTTTTCGAAATAAAAAGAGAAAGGTACCGAAAGGGCACTAGGATAGTCTAGTGTAACCAAGTCCCCGTACCCAAAGTCTCTAGTTCATAAAAGTGAAATAGTTTTCCCATTATTTTACTTAGGTGTCTAATTGACCTACCGTAAACTGATTAGTGGTGACTCCCTTTTGCATGCTAGATATTTGAATTTAAATCGCGAGTTGGTATGGGCTTAGGAGAGCCCGAACTAAGTCTAAACTTAGCAATCCATTAGCCTAATTTTAGGTGGTGCACCCGAAATTTTGGTTGCGACAAATGTCATAACCAAGGAAGCAACATAAATGAGCACGAGGCTCTAACTTTGCGCGTTCATGTGAGAGAAGTACAAAACAAGCACTACCAAAGACTTGAATAAAACTGTAATTAGGGACGCTACCATACAAGCGCTCATAAGAAGAACTGTTACCTATTATAGGTGATGGAATATAGTTAATAATGTATACAATAGTAAGACAAGCCTCTATCCTAAAATACTTCTGGACAAGAAGTAGAGAATAGAAGAGTGCGTGTAATATCTAAAATATGCTTATGTTTACGTTTTGCTCGGCCATTTTCTTGGGAAATTCGTGGACAAGAATGATGAACAATAGTACCATTTTGGGAGAGAATTCTCAGAAATTTCATGGTATTATCAATACAAAAAATCTTGATATCTTGAGAAAATTGCTTTTTTATCATGGCAACAAAGTCACGGTGATATGAGTAAATTCCGAGCGATTTTTTCATAAGATAAAACCATAGTGAAAGTTGGAGATGGCCCCAAATATCAAAGTGAATAAGATCAAAAGGAGTAAGAGAGACAAATTCACTAAAATCAAAGGCAAGGCATGACGTTTCCCAATTGGCAAGGTAGAAAATCAAAATGATTATTATCAATAGAAGCTAAATGACCATTTGAAATTAATGAATTCAATCTAGAGGATAAAGCATGACCAAATCAAGAATGCCAAGTTTCATATGACATTGTGGCTGCACAACCAACAAATGAGTTGAGAATATTCAAGGAAACAAGCTTAAATAGGCATCCCACTCTATGGCCTGTCCCAATAGTCTGTTCCATCTGTGGATCCTATACATAACAATCATGAGAAGAGAAGTAGACATCAAAGCTAAGTTCACACAATTGTCCTAATAAAATCAAAATTTGAAGTCATATGATTGTAGCAGACAGAGTCAAAATACCACGAATTAGAAGTGAGATAGACATAACAGAAGGAACATAGAAGTTAGAAGTACCAAACTCTCCAATAATGAAATGAAGATCCTCTAATGAAAGAGTGACAAAAAATCCATTAGGAGAAGTCTTTACACTAGCTGTAGTGGCAGATGAACTTACATGTAGACCTCAATTTTGGGGTTGATTAGCCATCCTTGTAAGTTGTTTAGGTCATACTAGATAATAATTGGACATCAAAACTTCTAATATGTCCATAATAAGCACTATACCAATTTCAACACAGCAGATTAAACAAAAAAAATGTGAAGAAACTAGTACCTCAAGAACTGATTTGGAGCATATAAGGCCAAAAACGAACTCATAATTTCAAACTCCCCCAGGAAATCGATTTGAGGTGGCTAACAATTGGCCTAAAAGTGCATGAGTCGATCAGAATAGCATCAAATCGATCAAAAATAACGTCAAACCGGTTGGGAATAGGATTGAACTAGTTGGAAATAACATTGAACCGGTTGGAATACAGACAAACTGGTATGAACCGGCCTAAATAGAACCAAACCGATCTAAAAACGGACGAAGAGGTTTGAAATTCGATTGAACCTATCCAGTCAATGAAGTTAAATGGGTCGGATTGGCAAACTGATGTTACAAATTACGTCAGCCGCATGGGAGCGTCTAGGTGACAGCAGGCGCATGGATTTCACCTGCAGAGAGCGAATGTAGCATGTCAAGGCACGTTTTGCATCTGAAGGCGATGTGGTTGAGTTGAGTTGACTCACCAAAGCTTCAAGAGGCTGATGGTGGTGGTTGTTGGTGAATATGAGCCACGGAAATGGATGAAATAACTCCCAAAGGCTTGGGCTTGGTGGTTCGCCGGGGTAGTGGCGTGTGCTACAGCATCCAATCTTCGTTCTTGATAGTTTTAGGTCAAACTTGCAGAGGATGGTGGTTTGTGGGTGGGTCTTGGTTTTTCGAAATACTCAGTGGAAGGTGCCAAATCAGCACTGAACAATGGGGGCTTCTTGGATCCGAGATGTGGTAGTGCGTAAAGAGGATTCTGGCATTCTTGGACAACAAATTTTCAAGATCTTGATAAGGATGTCTATTCTCTAAAATTAGCAGCGGAAGAGTCTCAATCAACTGCAGAATTGAAGGTGAAATCAAAGTGACGCGGCTAATGCAACTGTCGTTAGACTGAATGGACGCTTCCTTAGAAAAGAATGGCTCCAAAACCAAGTTGAGAATTATAGTGACAAAAAAAATTAATATTCCATGAACCTATTTATAAGATTTAGAGGCTAATTATCTAATGTTGACACCTAAATTTTTGCAATTTAGTTTATTTATTTTATTGCATAGAAAATTAGGGGTTTAATTTTATTAATTTCATAGTATATAGATTTAGGTTGCATTTATTTTTGATTTGCATTTTTTGTTTTTTATTGAATTGGTGGTGGATGGATTCAAATTAGTTGGCCAAGCCTATTTTTAAATGATAAGAAATTATCTTGTGAGAAATTAGAAATTCGAAATTTTTCCGAGAAATGATGAATTTTTGGGTAGATATGATGAAATATTGCGATTTGGCTTTCCATGATTTGGAATTAAAGAATAATCTTATCGAAATCTTGAATCGTTATCAATAGGTGAAAAATTTGGCGAAAAAATATTGCGGTTGTTGATTTCGTAAAAGAAATTAAGATCCTGAATTTTCCCTATAAAAGGCATACGCACATGCGACGTAGGGGGGTTCCGGATTTTTTTTTTTTTTTGTAAAGGAAGAATTCTTTTGGTTTTCTAAAAAGGGCAGAAATTTCTTTTGCTTTTCAGGGTTTTTTTTTTTTTTTTTTTTTTGGTCGAGCGAGGGGTTTCTTTCTGTGGAATTTTCGTGGATTCTTTTTGGTGTTTAAAGTCAACGAAGGGGAGTCTTCTATTGGGGGATCACTTGGCAGATGAGTACACGACCAAATTGAGAAACATAGGAGCGGCGGATCGTGAGGCAAAATTGTTGACGAACAAAGCTCTCCTTTTTACTTTCGGTAGTTTAAAAGGGGACTCCTTCGAAACGGTTTGGGCACCGTGCAGGCGTGACTGCAGTTTTCCTCAACCTTGAATCGCGCCCAGCCCAACACTGGTTAAGCTCGCCGGTCTTGCTGCATCAACGTTTTTTGTTCTCTGTTCAATTCGACGCCACGGAACTTCCCAGCCTCATCATTCGGGCTTCAATACCGTGACCAGTTCTCAGCATCGACGATCACTCGGCGACACCGACAAGCCTCCCGACGAATTGCTTGAGCTTTCGATAGATTTGCAGGTTTCCTGGTGTCCTGTACGTCGACCCATCGAACTTGCCGCGGCCTTGTCGAGCCATGCCAAGTCACCACAGTGACCCACCGCCACAACGCTACCACAGCAGCCCCTTCGCCCTTGAGCCGTGCCGCTCCGAGCCTTCATCGTTGGTCCATTCTACCGATTGAGTTTTTGAAAAAATTCAAATTTAGGTATAGATCTATTTTATTTTATTAGTTAGATTTATTAGATTTAGTTTATTAGGTAGATTTATTAGATTTAATTTATTAGATAGATTTGCTTGATCTTATTTTACGTTTTGATATTTTATCTCTTTGTTTGAATTTTTTTTTAGAATTAGTCTTTAAGGTATGATTGATATTTCGACATGAAAGTGCCCCTCAAATTAGGGATTGACAGTTCGATTTTCGCGATCGAAATCCGACTCGCAATTCCTTGCAAAAATCGCCAATCCGATCTCATGCTCCAGATTCGATTCGCGATTTAATTTTTAAAATTGGACAACCCGATCTCAAGCGCGAGATATGGTTCGCCAATTTTCGGATATCAATCTTATCTTATTTGATTTGATGTCGTGGTGTTTGATTCAGTTTTATTTTCGTAAAAGGAAAAAAATTCAAAAAAAGTTTGAATTAGGATTAGGTTTGTTTTTTTATTATCTTGCATGTTTAGAATAGGGATTTTATTTTGAATTATGAAAAAGAAAAAGAAAAAGTGCATTCATTTAGGATGTTAGTTTTTATTTATTTATTATTATCTGAATTGCATGTTTAATTTTAAATTTCGAATTTCATGAAAAAATACAAAATTTGTCTTTGCATTAAATTAGTTTCAATTTTTAGGATAGATTGCTTTTTTTAAGAATAGAAATATCAAATGCACGTCATTTAGTTTTTATTAGTTTCATTTAATTAGAAATTGCCCGTCATTAGAATTAGGTCATTTGAATTACATTTAATTATTGTATTTCTTCATGTCATATAGTTTAGGTCGTATTGCCATGTCATATAATTTCATGTTAGATTATTAGCATGCATTGCATGACTTTCATTAAATGAAGTGAAAACAAAAATTGAAATTGCGTGTTAATTAGAAATCATATCTAAGATTATTGATATGAATTCTGATCTAACATTGCAGATGCTTTCGTTGCTATGAGGTAAGTCCTGCATCTTTTTATTTGCTTTTCTTGGATGTTAAATTGGTGGTTTGTGCACTCGTATGATTACCTCACATGCTAGGAAAGTAAAATTAATTCAAGCTGCTTGCCAAACATTTTTTCAAAAATAAAAGAGAAAGGTAACGAAAGGGCGTTAGAGAAATCTAACGTAATCAAGTCCCCGAACTCACAAATCTCTGGTTCGTAGGAGTAAGATGATTCTCTCATTATTTTACTTAGGTGTCTAATCGACCTACTACAAATTGATTAGTTGCGACTCCTTTTTGCATGCTAGATATTTGGATTTAAATCGCGAGTTGGTATGGGCTTGGGAGAGCCCGAGCTAAGTCTAGGCTTAGCAATCCATTAGCCTAATTTTAGGTGGTGTACCCGAAAATTCGGTCGCGACATCTAAAATAGCGAAATATCAATTACATCAAATCATAATCAATTAAGAGAAATCTCCAAATATATGTATTATCTCAAACATAAATTTCAAGCGTATATCTTGCATTGCAATGCTACACCCATCCAATTTAAGAATTTTTAAAATCATATCTCGTTGGAACCTTGTGCGATTCCATAAATATCTCTGCAAAGATGTGAAACATTTAAAGTGGTATTATGCTTATGCCACCGTTCCATTGTAGCCTTTGTATACTAATCCTCTATTAAGTGACCTAGTTGGAAAAATTTGTCAAAAGCCATAATCTTTTATACGGTGTCCGATGAGAACCTAAACATCTCAAAAGGTTCAGTGGACGCTATGTTGAATGACTTTGATATGCTTGTCCTAAGTAAGATATGATTATCTTAGATAGCCCTTCCAATGAATATAACTGGCTCAACTTGTTTATGAGGCAAGCGTTGAACATAAATTTTTATTACGAAGAGAGGGACAAAGCCTGGCAACGGATGCGACAATTAATGTGCTACTTGTCTGAAATCGTTACCGTTGATTCTTTTATAAGCCGTATGTTTGTAATTTTCTTTCCCTTTGCCTTCGTATCTCTTAGAGATATATATTGTAGGATGTTAGAGATATTTATCTGCCACGACCTAAATTTCGGGTGCACCACCTAGAATTAGGCTAATAGACTACTAAGTCTAAACTTAGCTCGGACTCTTCCAAGTCCATACCAATTCGCAACTTAGATTCAAATATTTAGCATGCAAAAGATTATTAGCTAGGAGTTGCCACTAATCAGTTTATGGTAGGTCGATTAGACACCTAAATAAAATAATATGAGAATTAATTTATTCCTACGAACTAGAGATTTTAGGTACGGGGACTTGGTTACACTAGACTTTTTTAATGCCCTTTTGGTACCTTTCCCTTTTTATTTCGAAAAAATGTTTTGTAGGCAGCTTGAATTGATTTTAATTTACTTCCCTACCATATGAGGTGATCATATGGGCATGCAAACCACCAATTTAACACCCAAGAAAGTAACAAATAAATTATGAGACTTACCTCGTAGCAACAAAAACATCTACAATATTAGCTTGTTAGAGATATTTATTTTCCTGATTGATTATAATTGATTTCATATCGATTATAATTGATTTAATTATGATATCGTAATATTTTATTACTTTAGATAGTTGCCTAGAATAGCGTATACATAAGCTCTTGTATTATTAGTATTACACACATTGCAATATACATAAATTCATTTTTCCACTCTCTTTTATCATGGTATCAGAGTGAGGTTTTGTTTGAGAAGGTGGTTGCCATTGTTGCAGCACCTTGAAAATTCATTAATGGACTAAAATAGGCTCCTCGTGCATGGTATTCCAAGTTTAGTTCTACTATGGAACGCCTTGGATTTGTATACAGTCCCTGTGATAACGCTCCATTTATTCAACGAACATCTCGTTGGAGTATTCTGCTACTGTTATATGTGGATGACATGGTTATTACTGGCAATGATCACGAAGGCATTACAAAACTACAACTGTATTTGAGTCAACGGTTTGAAATGAAGGATCTTGGACGGCTTAGTTATTTTTTAGGATTGGAGGTTGCTTCAAATTCCTTTGGCTATTATCTTTCTCAAGCGAAATATGCCACTGATCTTCTTTCTCGAGCTGGACTTACTAATAACAAGACTGCCACCACTCCCATTGAGAATAATGCCAAATTTGATGAAAAAGATGGGACTCCTCTTCCAAACCCTACACTTTATTGACAGTTAGTTGGCAATCTGGTTTATCTCACTATTACCCGCCCTAACATCACTTATGCTGTTCATGTTGTGAGTCAATTCATGACTGTGCCGTGGACGACTCACTTTGCTATTGTTCTTCGGATTCTTCGCTATATCAAGGGTACCTTATTTCATGGTCTTCACTTTTCTGCTAACTCATTCTTAGAGTTAATAGCTTATTCTGATGCTGATTGGGCTAGTGATCCTCTTGATCGTTGCTTTACTACAAGCTATTGCTTTTTCTTAAGGAAGTCCCTTATTTCCTGGCAGAGTAAGAAACAGACTACTATCACTCGATCGAGTACGGAAGCGGAATATCGTGTCCTTGCCGATACATTCGGAATTATTATGGTTACGGTGGTTACTAGAAGACATGGGAGTTCGTCATGATGGTGGAACAGTCATTCATTGTGATAACCAAAGTGCCATCCAAATAGCTCATAATGACGTTTTTCATGAGCGTACCAAACATATTGAAATAGATTGTCATTTCATACGCTCTCATGTGCTTCATGGCGATGTTCGTCTTGTTCCCACCTCCTCAATTGATCAGATGGCTGATGCTTTCACGAAGGCACATCCACCTGGGCGTTTTAAAGATCTTTTCTCCAAACTCCAGTTAACCTCTTCTATCTCACCTTGAGTTTGAGGGGGGATATTAGAGATATTTATCTTAGGATGTTAGAGATATTTATTTTCCTGATTGATTGTAATTGATTTCATATCGATTATAACTGATTTGATTATGATATTGTAATATTTTATTACTTTAGATAATTGCCTAGAACATCTTATAAATAGGCTCTTGTATTATCAGTATTACACACACTGCAATATATAGAAATTCATTTTTCCACTCTATTCTATCAGTATCATTCTAGCTTATTGTACAAACAATTGATGACATGGATACGCCGCAAATTGCCAGATCATTTGATAAAAATTTCTTAGTACGTGTAGCATTCACCTTGGTCAATGATAAATTTTCCCATCTCATTTTTCCTTTTTCTTTCTTTCTCCTTCTTAGTTCCTTGCGAACTCCATTAATAGAGGAGATCAAGCTCAAATTAGATTTGCACAACCTCGGAGTGGAATCGCGTGACCTCCAATTTGAGTTGCATGACCCCAAATTTGAGGTTGTCGGCCTCAATCGCGGGAGGCAACCTCCATTAATGGAGGTGGACCATAGGGCACAGAGTGGAAGAAATGATCTGAAACTTCTCAGCAACAGTGGTTCTATAGAAAGCTTGGGCTTGTTTTGTCATTGCTCTGAGCGGATTTGGTCTATAAAGCTTCGAGGATAGCTAAGTGAAGGTGGTGACCGATTATAATGCCTTGTACCATAAGTTTAGGATTTTTTGGACAGATATCCATGGTCTTGTGCCACGTGAAACTAAGAAATCAGCTGGTGAGATTAAATAGGAGGTGAGATAGAAGGCAAAGCAGAGAGTTAAGACTTACAAATTTGAGCATGAGCAGCTCCACCTCCATTAATGGAGGTTGTAAGGAACGTCGGACGAGGAAAAGAAAATAAAAAAAAAAAAAAAAAAAGAAATCAGGTTCTTTCATTATCAAGGAAATATTGAATTGAATTGAAATTTCACATTGCCAATGACATATAAAGGGAGAGAGACATGCACACATGAAATTGATGAGCGGACCTTTAGCGGCAATATTGGATGAAAACTCTAAGAGGGTAAGATCCCACTTAAAGTTTGTGCTTTTTAAAGGAATGCTTTTTGAAGGAACTGGACCATTATTTTGTAACATACGCTCGCATTTCTCGTTGGCTGACCTCATATGTTATAAAGGCAATGTTTTTTCTCTTTTAACTCTTTTCCGTGGAAATAAAGTCAATGCCCTGGCCAATTGCCTCTGACCTCTTCAGATGATCACCTTTTGCGGCTTATTTAACGTTCGCATTGATCAATAATTATTCTATCCCGTCTGTGACCTAAATCCCACCAAGATGCTAACGATTAAAAAGTCTTTCCGCACAACATATGCTACAATCATGCATCACAAGCTAATAAAAATTTTATTCATTGTCGAACCCATGATTTAGGGAAAAACAACTAACCTATTTATCGCTAGGCCAAATGCCTCAATGGTAGATTGTATTAGATAACTTAAAAACCCCTCACGCATGGAAATCGGATGAAGAAGATACAACAAAGTATTGAAAATAAGGAAAAAAAAAAGTGAAATTTCATATGGAGCACGAGAAGAAAACGACATTAGGCTTTTTGCGATAATTTCTGACTCCGAATTCTTAAATATTAGCTAGGCAGAATTATTGTCCTTTATAATATTTTTCTTCTATCGCATCAAATAGGTGTTGGGACACCATATATCTTTTCGTCCTATGGTGTCATTGATCTTGACCTTATAAAGTTGCCAATCCTAATTTTATCACATTCTAGTAATAGATAATTCAATAGAAGAAATTTCTCATTCTTTTTTTAAATCAGTAGGACGATTATAGGGATTTTAGTAATTCATTTTTAGTGAGGAAAAAAATCATTACAAAAAAAAGTTCATATGCTATTGTGACATGAGATTATTTTTAATTTTATATTATAGAGACAGAGTATTTATTTCTTTTGATGTCCAAAAAGCTCGTGGAGTGATTGAATGCTTTTGTTTATAAGTTTATTAGTCTCCTGATTCTAATGCTCCAATTCACTTAAAAAGCACCGACTTTTAATAGGATCCTAATTCTATCTTGAGTTATATATATAAAATTATTGGCTTTCACTTTTATCAAAATCCAGCCCCCGTTATTCTTTGTCTAATGTTGCCGTTAAAGTTCATTGTGCCAATTCCATATGCACTTCTCTCCCTCAAACCGTATCGATGACGTAAAATTTTAGCTCAATTAGATATTTTTAAAAGAAAAACCTTTGTTCTTTCTTTTTGCTTTTGTTCTTTTTCTTCTTCTTCCTTCTTTGCCTCCTCCGTTATGTTCTTTTTTTCTATTTCCTTGCTCTAGCATAGAAATTCATTCTCAACCTCACAAAGATGTTTAACTTCACGGCCGATCCATCTGAAGAAGCAAAGATCAAATGAGTACTTAGGACCGAACTCGCGTGACCACGTTTCAAAATCTCGACCGCTGTTCACGAATTTACAAAACTGGGTATAAGCCCCCAACACGCTTTATTAGGGAGTACGATACAACGGATCACTTACAAACATCACACAATCAACTGCAAAGAATCTAAGGACATCAATCTGATGCCCGACCTCGACGAACAAACTACAATACCATACTGCTAAAGGCTTGCATGTCTCAGCTCAACCTCAAGGAAGGAGAGATACCATCATCATTTACAACCTTTCTTTCGCCCTTCTTCTCTAAGTCCTTATTCTCTGAGTCCTTGTCCTCTAGCCGGTACATATTACCTAGAAGGTGCAATCCAACAAGCCGTTCCAAGAAATAATCTATAGCGCGTGCCAGCCACTGCTGCATCAGCAGAAGAACGAATGCTATCATTAGCGGCATCATGCGCAGAGCTTTCTGGTCTGAATTCCTTTTACCCATTGTCGTGAGCAGCAGGGATAACGTGAAGCAAAAATAAGTTAGAATCATGGCGACCAGGGATAGCCTAAGCGGCAGCTTAAGCGGCAGCCTGGCGTGGTTGGGGACGAATCTGGTGAGGCAAATGATCATCTGGACCGATACCATGAATCCTAGTGTGTTGCCGCCCAGGAAGAGAGCGTACACCAAGCCCGCACCAGTCATGGATTTCCCGGAAAGAACTAATTTGTCGTCGTCTGATCCGTTGAGGTCGACTTCTATTATCTTTGGCGGCTGAAGCACAGACTGGTAGGTCGCGCTCGCGATGAGCGCGGCGACGACTAACAGGGCATTGCGGACGTCGCCAAACGACTCCTTTTCCGCATTTGAATTCTTCGATTGCAAACGTGGTGATGACTGAGGAGCATCATTGACTGGTTCCTCCCAAGCTGCTTGATGACTCTTACCTCCCCCGAAATCTTTGTCGTCCGCCGGGACTGGGCTTGATGCGGGTGAGTTTGATCTTCCTCTTCCGTGTTTGGCTCCTGCTCGAATGAGGATTTCTCTGATCTCTCTATCTCCTGCTTCCCATTCGCGAGGGAGTTGAGATGTCTAGAGGCGTCGACCCACTGTCGTTCACGGCGTTCACCTCCACGACCTCAGACTCCACAGCATGCTTACAAAGCAGGAAGTTCACCACCTGCAATTATTTTGCATTTTCCAAGCGTTAAGATAATACGGAAAGACTTCAGGCATAGACGAGACATCCTTTATTCCAGTGATGATCAAAACAGACCCGGTTCGATAAATTCCTTTGCCTAGAAGATCTTTGAATATGGTAGGGACACCAAATCAACACCCTCACTGAAGTAATGCACAAAGAAAAGCGCGATAAAATTAGGGAATCGCGAGACTTGCCTCGAAATTTTTGCCAGCGGCAGCAAGATGCAAGGCAGTGTTGCCTTTGTGGTCCTTCCAGTTGATCACCTGCTCCTTCTTGTGCTGCTTCAGATGGTCCACCAACACAACCACTGCGTCGAACCGGTTGTTCTTCACGGCGAGGTGAAGCGCGGTCTCCTCTCGGGCAGTCGTGTCTTCAACAGACTCAGGCGAAGCGGCGAGTAATACCTTCATGACATCGACCTTCCCGTTCACGGTGGCATAATGCAAAGCGATTCTTCTCTCCCGTCCCTTCACGGGGCACAGGTGTGGTTTCACTGTCAAGAGCTCCCTCGCGATCTCGACATCACCTCGAGCCGCCGCGATGTGCAGTGGGCTGAAACCATCGGCGTTCACCTTTTCCGCGAGCTTCGGCATATGCTTTAGGAGCTCTCGGACAAAATCTAAATGGCCAGCCACACAGGCGACATGCAGCGGCGTGTGACCGGCTCCTTCAAGATCCATCTCCTCGAGGATGAGCTCATTGCTGCTGATCAAGTCTTCCAGCTCATGGACATTGCCCTTCCGAGCTGCATCTAACATTCTTCGCTCCATTTGATCGGAACTAATAATGGCCTCTCTCTCTCTCTTTCTGGGACGCCTTTGGACTTGGATATCTGTTAAATTATATCGACCCATTTTATAGAGTTTTCCGAGCATCAAGAAGCTCATTGTTTAATGATGAAATGAGACTAGCAACAGCAAAGTTCCATTCTACCACTCGTGATAACTCAACTTTTCAGTAAAATAATGACGATATCAAAGCACAGATCCAACCAGTAGGACCACGAATTAAAGGAACACCAGCGTTGAAATCGTGCGGCACGGCACGGGTTTGTGGCGGAAAGTCAGTTATTTTGGTCATAAAATGGCTTTTTAAATACATCGGAAATCAAGAAGAGAGAACATCTCGAAAACCCTCCTCAAGAGTGTGGCATTTCTCTCAAAGCACCTCCGAGATCGGTGTTAGCTTGATATTAATCTCCATAATTTGATGATTTCGTCTCAATTGAATGGCCCAAATCTCGCTGGCGACACAGATGTTTGCCGGACGACGACTACTTGTGTCTCACATGCCATTGTCCACGCCATGGACAGGGGCATTTTTTGTCCGAAAGAAATTACCTCTCGGCCTCCCGCTGCGCTTGCTCTTCCGTCCCCACCACCCTCCGTGCCAGCTAAATAACAGAAAATCCAGTAGAAGAAATTTCTCATTTCTTCATTAGTAGAACGGGGAAATATACAGAATAGGGACTTTAGTACTTCATTTTTAATGAAGGGCAATTTTATTGTCCTAGGGTTGTGAAATGAAACGGCACCTTTCGAAGCACTTTTCAATGTCATTTTGTCTTATCTTATATTTCTTTTCTTGGGGTCTAGTGTTTTGTTTTTATCTCTAGAGGGCAGAGTATCTAATGTGTCCCAGTGGCGGGAGTGAAGTCAATGCCATGGTCTTCGTAGACTAAAACTATTACGTCATAGTCATGACCCTAGGATGACGTCACTTGCCTCCACAATATTCCGCACCTAGGATTTTTTTTAGCCTATGGAAATAAAAGAAATGAGTCTTTGCACGTAGACCAAAAAGTTGGTGGGCCCAGGTCAAACTTTTGACATTGAACACATATAAATAAGAATCTCTCCACGAGGTGTGCTGCGTACTACTGAAACCCTATGAGGAGGCTGCTGAAACCCTATGAAGAGTTGTTGAAGACCTACGAGAAAATAGCAACCGCACAACGTTAGTTGAAGAGGAGCCACCCACCCACGTGATCAAGAAAATGAGTTCTTGTTTTTAGTGTTTTGATTTGAGCTTAAATGCACGGTGATTTTTGTGTAGTGAGTTTACTTGTTTATTTATAAACATTTTGGATTTGAGGTTAAATTTAGATATGAAAAACACTTGAGCATGTGAGCGATTGTAAATTTTAATTCTCCAATTATAGTTGATTATTTGCTGCTGACTCTCTCCGTAGATGTAGGTACCGATACTCGGACTGAACCACGTAAATTTCTGGTGTTCTTATTATTTTGTCGTTTATTTCTCTGAAATTTGCACGTTGCTGTCATTTTCGCATATTATATTCCAACAATTGCTATCAGAGCTCCTCCTCCTCCTCCTCTTTATTTTTTGTTTTTTTTTTTTTTTTTTGGTCGATGGAGGATGATGATGATGGTGGTGGTTCTTGCAATTTTATAACGGCATTTTGGTTGGATTTTGCCAAAAAAAAAAAAAATTCCGGTGTTGGATCCATTGGAGCAAACGACGGAAAGCCTTTTTTGTTGTAATATTAATGCGAAAATGCCCTTATAAATTAAGTCAATGTTGAAAATATCAGAAAAACAAATAAAAATGATAAAGATATTAGAGATTTACGTCGATCTGACTATTGAATTAAAAAAATCAAATTACATTTACTCGATCGAATGATTTTCCTTAAATTTTAGCTTCAATCAAAAGTGTTCCCAAATAAAGAACTCCGCCTTTCACTTCCTCAAGGAACCTACTGGCTTTTTCTCGTGCGGCGCTGTTCACTGAGCAAGCCCTGGATTTTATTTTATTTTATTTTTTCTTATTTTTTGCAGTTTCAAGGAGTCAAACGAATTGTCCCTTTGTTGACCGACCAATCACAGAGCATAAAGGAGACGTTCGCTGTACGGAGCTAAAGAGGATTTCTTTTGAGCGCAGTCTTCAATATTATCTTCAACAGGGAAAAAAAAATCTTCATGATCAAATATTAGAACTTATCCAAGCGTCTTGTATTTCGTAAATGCCTCAAACTGGAGACATGATCTAATAGGTTTTGTGCCACGTACATCTTGATGAGTTGGATTTTCTACATATCGGAACTCGATAGGTAATCACGCCTTTCATTCATCTAATAAGAGTAATATTTGAGGTTAGGGCATAAATTCTAGAGATTTGCGGATTTTGAATTAATGAACATGTGGTCGTCACGTAGGCGCAAGGAGGTGCTTTTAATCGCTAGCAACGAAGGGGGTCATTTGAAACACAATGGTCTGATTTCGGGCTCATTTGAGAAAAGTGTCACTTTGGATGCTCTTTTGAGAAAATGCGTCTAATAGAGGTGTAATTTGGAATGTTCCCAAAAGAAGAAAAAAAGGTTTACAGAACCAAACTCAATTCTTTTTTTCTTTTCTCGTCTCCTCTCTCTCCACTCTGTCTTCTCTCTTCGTTTCCCGAAGCCATGGCTGCCCAGCCACACCATGGTCTAGTCTCACCGCCAAAATGCAACTTCGCCAGTGCCAACTGCAACCCCGCCTTGCTCCACTTGTCCCAGCCAGTCGCTAAACCCCTACTATAGTTTACGGCGGGTGGGCATGGTGGCGAGCCATGGCCATGGAGGCTGACCATTGATTTGAGAGAGAATAATGGACGAACAAGACGAAGAGGCGGGGAAAAAAGGAAACGCAGATGAGGAACAGCATGAGAAGATGTAATAACAACCAAATCTGAAACCTAAATCTTGATTTTTAGTTGGAGGAAAGACAACATTTTAGCAGCACAGAATGTTTCCACTCTCGATAACTTCAGAACTATTTTAAAAACAACCGTTTGGTTGCAAGCTTCAATTCAACAAAATGGTAGGGAGAATGTACGCGGGATTGAATGTTGAGAACTCTACATGCAGGTAATGAATACGAGGAATAGACAATGAATGCAACAATCATCGAAAGAATAGACGTTCTCTAAAATCGTGCATGCAGAGAGCAAAGAACAAACTGAGGTTAGATTTGCAAGGTTTTGGGGGACACACAAGATTATTTGAAAAGTTAAAAGTGATACTAGAGGACCTTGAGGAACGATTCGAACTCGATTGATTTACGATTTTGAGAGCTTCAGATCGAGGTTAGCCATTGCTTACCAAATTTTACATCTGTTCTTCATACTGCATGTTAGAAAAATGAATCAAGTGCGAAAAATATTTGAATAATGTCTTTGATTTGGCGCCTATAATCTCTTCTGAATTTTACTTTTTGACATAAGAACTCGAGGCATTATAAATTCATTGTTGGAAAGACCAATTTTACTTGCATTTCATTCTTTTGAGAAAAGATTATGATTTGCTACGACACTTATAAACAGCTCATCATTACTATATATGCGACAACTAATTAGACATTCTTTCGTATTACTTTTGAGACCACGCTATATGCAAAAACCTTATGTCTAACTAAGTGTTTCATTGCTCCTGAGTACCTGCCACTGTTCGGATACTATGTCTTATTAACAGTTGACCTATTCGAGTTGTCTGCAGAGTTTGGATACTTGTAACTGTTCAGGTATCCCATTATCTTTGAGTACGTACCATAGTCCAGGTACTCCCTTATCGATGCTCGACTTGTTCAAGTTGTCCTCGAAGTATGGATACTGGTGACTGCCCAAGTATTCCATTATCCTTATGTACCTGCCACTGTCTAGGCATTCTCTCTTATCAACACTCGACCTGTTCGGATTGTCCTCATGATAGGAATACTTGTGACTGTTCCGGTATCCCATTATCTTCGAGTACCTGATACTGTTTAGGTACTCTTTCTTATCGATACTTGACTTATTTGAATTGTCCTCAGGATATGAATACTTACGACTATTTAGGTATCCCATCGTCTTCGAGTACCTGACACTATTCAGGTACTCTTTTTTATCGACACTCGACTTGTTCGAGTTGTCCTTAGGATATGAGTACTTGCGACTGTTCATGTATCCTATTGTCTTCGAGTACTTGACATTGTTCAGGTACTCTCTTTTATCGATGCTCAACCTATTCGAGTTGTCCTCAGAGTATGGATATTAGTGACTACTTAAGTATCCCATTATCTTCTAGTACTTGCTACCGTCCACGTACTCCCTTTCAATGACACTCAAGTTGCCTAAGTTCTCCCCAAATTGCATCTTGGGATACTTGTAGCTGTCCAAATATTCCACTACTTTGTGTGCTTGCGACTACCTAGGTATGCTCTCTTACTACCATGACACTCGACTTGTCCGAGTTGTCCTAAAATTGTATCATTGAATACTTGTAGCTGTTCAAGTATTTTGCTACTTTGTGTGCTTGTAGTTACCCAAGTATGCTCTCTTATCACCATGACACTTAGTCTGCCTGAGTTGTCCCCAGATCATATTATTAAATACTTGCGATTGTCCAAGTATTCCACTGCTTTGTTTACTTGTGACTACTAAGGTATTCCAACCCTTTTGATTGCCTGTGGTCATCCAGGAGGTGAGAGACCTTCATGAATATCCAAAGTATGTACTCGATATTCCAATCATTAGGAGATGAGAGACTTTTATGAAGCCTCTTCATGAATACCCGAGATGTGTCCTCAATATTCCATTTACCATAAGGTTGAAGACCTTCATAAATGCCTGAGGAGATGGGAAACCTTCACAAATATCCAAAAAGGTGAGAGACCTTCCCAACTACTTAAGGTAAGCAGTTATAAGCACTCTTTCAATGCTTGCAAATGTCTAGGTATCTATCAAGATATTTTTCAAGAAATATCACTAGGAAAACGGCACAGTGTGCTATCGTAGCTCAGAGTCCACCTATATCGACCGGCGTGCTTCAGTAGCTTGAAGCCCTCATTCACCGACTCAGCGTGTTTTGGTAGCTCGGAGCCCCCTACATCGACTCGGCATGCTTCCGTAGCCCGAAGTCTACCTACATCGACTCGACGTACTTTTGTAGACCGGAGTCCCCTTATATGGACACAGCGTACTTCCGTAGCTCGGAGTCCTCCTTCATCGACCCGGCGTGGTTTCGTAGCCCAAAGTTCACCTATATCAACTTGACGTACTTTTGTAGCCCGAAGTCCCCTTACATCGACCTAATGTTCTTCCGTAGCCCGGAGTTCCCTTACATAGACACATCTTGCTTTCAAAGTTCGGAGTCTTTTTTTTTATCGACCTGGCGTACTTCCGTAGCCCGGAGTCCACCTACATCGATATGGCATGCTTCTGTAACCTGATGTCCCATTACATTGACCTAGTGTGTTTCCGTAACCCGAAGTCTGCATACATCGACTTGGTGTGCTTCCATAACCCGGAGTCCTCATATATTGACACGGTATGTTTCTGTAGCTCAGAGTCCTCCTTCATCGACCTGACATGCTTCTGTAGCCTAGAGTCCATCTACATCGACACAACGTGCTTCCATAACCCAATGACGCCCTACATTGACCTGACATGTTTTTGTAAATAGGAGTCGACCTACAATGACTTGGCATGCTTCCGTAACCTGGAGTCCACCTACATCAACATAGCGTGCTTTCGTAGCCCAGAGTTCTCATTCATCGATCCAACGTGCTTCCGTAATCCGAAGTTCACCTACATCGACACATTGTGCTTCCATAGCCTAGAGTGCTCCTTCATCGACCCGACGTACTTTCGTAGCCCTCCTTCATTGATGCGGCGTGCTTCCGTAGTCTGGAGTCTTTCTTCATCGACCCGACGCACTTCCATAGCTCAGAGTCCACCTACATCGACTCAGCGTGCTTCCATAGCTCGGAGTCCCTTACATTAACACATCATGCTTCTGTAACCCAGAGTTTTTCTTCATCGACACATCGTGCTTCTATAACCCAATGTCCCCTTACATCAATCTGGCGTGCTTCCATAACCCGAAGTCCCCCTACATAAACACAACGTACTTCCGTAGCCCAGAGTCCTCCTTCATCAACCTGGCATGCTTCCATAACCCAGAGTCCACTTTCATCGACACAACGTGCTTCCGTAGCCCGATGTCTCCTTACATTGACCTTGCGTGCTTCTATAGTTCAGAGTCCACCTACATCGACCCAACGTGCTTTCGTAGCCTGGAGTCTCCTTATATTTACCCAGCGTGCTTCTGTAGCTTGATGTCCACCTACGTCGACTCGGCGTGCTTCCGTAACTCGGAGTCCCTTCCTCGACCCAACGTGCTTCTGTAGCCCAAAGTCCCCTCTTCATTGACCCAGCGTGCTTTGGTAGCTCGGAGTCCTCCTGCATTGATTCGGCATGCTTTCTAACCTAGAGTCCCTCTTTACCGACACAACATGCTTCTATAGCCCAAAGTCAAGTAAACAAATTGTTGCTTGAAGAGGCGATCAGAGAATGATTCGAGTCCTGAAAAAGCAACTTTCCATCAAGGTGACTGAAAAAAAGGTTTGGGTCATAGACAAATAATTTGTTGCTCTAACAGGCGACCAAAGAAATGTTTGGGTCTTGGAAAAGTAGTTTCCTCACGTTATCAAGTAAGATGATACATTTATACTTGCTAAACTCGGGGTTTGCATCCTATATCACTCATTCCCAATAAGTAAGTAATGTATCTTCTTATCCTTCTTAATATGTATTATATTTTATTGCCATTTTTGCATAAGACACCTGTCCCAACATAAGCTATTATTTCTACTGCATATGCATTAACAAAATTTAGGTATCAATTCATATTTGAATGCAACATTTGCAAGCTCACCTTCAAAGATGGACAACTATTGACACCTAAATTTTAGTTAAGTATGTAATATAAATTGCATAGAAAATCGAGACCAATTCACCTGAGTATTCACATCATTTTCTTTTACTAAGTTTTATTATTCTATTTTTTCCTTTTTTAACCCTATTTTCAGATAAATTAATTGTATTCTTTTTTTAAAAAAAGAGAGAAAAAAAGGAGGCTCATGAGGGTTGGGCTTTCACGCCCAACCCCTTTTTCTTCTTTTTTCCCCCTCCACAAAGGCCTAGGGCTTAGCTTTTTTTTTTTTTCCCTAGCCCAACCTGCGCGCCTCTCTCCTTCCTTCTTCCTCCCTCCTTCCTTTGCAACCCACGCGCAAAAGATCTAGGTGGAGGAGCGAGGGTAGATTGACAACCAAGGGAGTGATTGAGCACGCGTCTTTAATGCGATAGAGGAGGCGGCCTAGCTAGAGCCTCCTCGACTAGAGGGACATCAATTCAGCCAAGGGCGAGTCTGGTCGGTATGCCAAGGACTCGGTGGCGGAAGCCTCCGTCGATCGACCCCCCTCGGCTTATAAATAGGGCTTCCGACGAAGGCCAAGTGGGAGACACATGAAGAGAGAGATCGGAGGAGCGAGCTATACGACTTCCCCTAAGAGACATCTGGGGAGGTCTAAGAGTGAGCAAATCCGAGATTTGAAGGGGAAAGGAAAAAGGGGAAGGAGATCTGGGAACACCAAATCTAAGAGAGGGAGGTCTGGGAGAGAGAAACCAAGGTGAGGAGAGAGATTTGAGTTTGCGAGAGTCGTGGAACTCATCCTAGCCACCAATTGCCACTGCGGCTTCACCTGCCGTTGCCCTGATGACCCGCCACAAGCCTTGGTGTCCCGATGCTCGCCGACTTGAAGCTTGCTGCTTCGCCGATCTATCGTCATCCTTGTGCCGAGCTGACCTGTACCGTTGCTTGTCATCACTGCCCATCTTGCGTTTTAGCTTGAGCATGCCCACAATCGAGATCGAGGAACCTGGGCTTGCCTAGTTGCTTGCGATGCCTCTGCATACAAAATTTTTGGGCTAGTCGCCGTCGCATGCCACGGCTATCTCTGTCGGGTGAGAGGAAGAGAGAGACAAAGGAGAGATTTGGGTCGACAGCTGCAAGCCGTGTCGAGCGCAAGTTTTAGTCAAGTAAGGTTCCGACTAATTCAGGCCAAAACATGTGGGCTTTGCAAAATTGTGGGCTTATTTTTTTTTTTTTAAAATCTATGGGCTTGGAATGTTTTTTTTTTAAAGCTCCAGTTGGGCCTATTCTTCAAGCCCATCCAATTGGGCCAGTCGCTAACGAACTGAGTCAGTCCCAACTCGAGGATCCGACCTGGGTCGTTTATATTATATTAGTATTTTAATACTAAAAATATTTTAATAATAAAAAATCATAAATCATAAAAAGGTAAAAAATAGTTTTTATTCTTCAAAAAATAGAAAAAAAAAAAAAAAAAGAAAATTTATATTTTGAAAAATCAGAAAATTTTAATTTTTTTTTTTAATTTTATTTTCCAAGAAAAGAAAAAGACCAAGAAATATGGTTTTTTTTTTTATTTTATTTTTTCTCCACAAATGCATGTAAAATCCTTGAAAATCCAAAAAGCTTTAGGATTTTAAACAAGATTAAGTACCGGAAAAACATTAGTGATTAATTAGTGTACTCAAGTCCCCGATCCTAGTTTTTCAGGTTGTGTGGAAGTAAAATATTTTTTCCAATATTTTGCTTGGGTTTTTAATCGACTCACCCCAAATCGATTAGTGGCGACTTCTATTTGAAATTGACTTACATGTTAAAATCTTGGACTATAAGTCATGAATTGGTGAGCTTGGGAGAGCTCAGGCTAAGCCTAATACTTAGTGATCCATTAGCCTCTGCACGCGTCCGTGTGAAAGAGGGCGCTCGATAATGAGGTTGCGAGAAGAACTCGTCCTTTCAAACCTGCATGGAGTAAATCTTCGTGTTTTAAGGTGAGAAAGAAATAATAAACCATAAAACGAGGACTTAGCTACGACTTCCGCTAGTTTATCATTATTTGTTGTTCGTCCTAGAGGAACTAATTGCAATGTTTAATACGATAATTATTCTTTACATTCCGATTTTCTTTTTGCTTTCTTGAAAGGCGAACTACTTCTGTTTTGTCGGGCAGCCAAGTATGAATTAATAAAGCGTGGAGACTCTATTATTATTCGATATTCTATATCAAACATCAAAATCAACTATAGTTCGCAAGACTTCTAGCTACTGATTGCGACATGGATTTGTGTGTCCTCTCATTCTTAACACTTCTTTTTGTCCCCCGTTAATATCTCCATGGGAAAACTACGTACTCTAGTTGTTCTATTCACACTTGTACGAAGCAATATATTCATGCCATCTTCCCAGTGGGGAGATATGAAAGAGGGTGAAGGAAGATATGATAATTTAGAAGAGATATGGCATTTCAAGTGATGAGTATATCAATGCCACAAAGTATGTCAAATTTATCTGCAGTGTCCTGCATTTATCGGTATCAATGAGAGAGAATTTCATGGAGAAGAAAAAAAAAGGGAGAGGAGAGTATATAAATCTATTTGTGGTACATCGAAGAATACGCAAGCAATCAACATCTATGTTAGAGATAATAAGTATATTCATCTTGATTTTCTATATCTCTCATAACTATTCATATATTTAAAAGATTCTTTATATCTTCTAGTAATTGTGCATATTATTGATTGATCCTAATTGATTATCTTGTTAATAATCTATAAAGCTCTTTAAAAAGCTTACATGTTGTTAAGAGAAAATTGTCCAGAAATTCTTAAACCTATTTGTTTCTTTGACAATTTAGTTTTAACCTTTCAATTTTACCAATTAAGTTATAAATATCTTCATATTTTGCCAATTGAGTTTACCTGTCCAATTTTGGTTGGAAATTACTGACGTGAACGCTAGTTGTCTTATGTGGCATGGGCGACGTAGGCATAGGTAATTTTTAATATGATTTCGATATCTTTTTTGATTTTTTTGTGTCTCTTTTCTGTGCCAATGAGTGTCATCGGCGATCCTTGCCTACCATGCAGGCCTCGACCAAACTTGTTTATACCAAGATCACACAATTCTCTCTTCTACGTATAATTGACACCTAAATTTTAGTTCATAAACTCGTCATTCCTTGCATAACTAGTATTCAAAGTTGACCCATGTCATGACTTATCTTTTCCATCCCAAGGGGAAAATAAATATAAGTTTGTTGGTATTGTCTAATTTGGGCTGATGGTCGATGATTAGACATAGGCTCTCTTATATCCATACCTCACATGACATTGGATTTCATCTTTTTAGTTCTTAACAATCAAAATATTTCAAGAAGTCGTCACTAGTCTATTAGAGTTGGCTAAAAACCAATCGAGACGCGGGAATATTGTCTCAATTCTTACGCAACCAAAGATTTTAGGGTTGAAGACTTGATTACGCTAATATCTATTAGCGCCCTTTCGATACCTCTAACTTGGAAGATCATTATCTAAACGGTCACATGGTCTTAATTATCAATTATAGACCTAAGGACATCAAAGTTGCTAAATGATCATACGAATGTTCTTGCAAGGTTTATTTCCATCAAAGTCTAAACTAATCCTAATCTATTCTAGGAAAGTGATATACAATCAATTTATTGAAAAACTGTGCGGTAAATAAACACCAAAGTATTGAAATGACCTCAAAGTAAATGCGAAAAGGAAAACCCGATACAAGTCGAGCAGAGAATATATATGGCCATGCACCATGACACCATCCCCATGAGTTAGGTTCAAATCAAGTTTAATTTTTTTTTAAAAGGATATTCCACTAGGGCTAAGCTACATGTATATTAATTAAATGAAACTAAAATGAATCTAATGCTAAAACTAAAAAATGTCGTGAAGAACTATTCCCAAGCATTTTCTATTTTTATTTTTATTTAATTTTTTTAAAAGGTATAACATAATATAATGGACGGGGCTCAATCGCTGAGCCCAGTCCGGCGAAACACAAAATAAAATAAATGCGAAAACTAAGCCCAGCCCGCAATGAAATAAACCTACTCCGAAGCCTCATTAGACCCACTGAGCCCATGCCAACGCTCAAGCCCATTTAGACCTAAAGTTCATCCAGCCCACGAGCTCAAAATGGCCAACTCTATTTTGTTTTTCATTAACCCAGCCACTTGATCCCAATTTTTTTGTTTCTAATTTCCTTTTTTATTCTTTTATTTCTTCCTATCTTCGTCACGTCGTCTTCTTCACGACGTCCCCTTCTTGAGCGATGTCCCTCACCCGAAGCTCCCTTTTTAAATCCAGCGGAATTCGACTGAAACTTTACTGCACAAGTTCACGCCCGAATCTCTATCGATTTGACGTCACCACCTGACGTCACCAACCGTCACCAACCGTCACCAAATACCCCCGGTCAGCCACCGCTTCGGCCATGATCGAGCTATTCCGATGAGGAAATTTCGAGCTTGAAAATCGCACAAAACAGCGTAAAAAAGCCTAAAAACATGCTAAAGCAGTGAAGAATGAACCGACTTAGCAGCGTCATTCCGTGGGCATTGCCGGCGACGGAGGTTGAGAATGGTGGCTTCAAACTCGTGTGCCCGTGGACAACCGGTGCTGAAAATCGCGAAAGCCTGGCATAAAACGAAAGGGGAAAACATGGAGTCAATATCCGACAAAGCAATGGGTGCAACAAGCATGAATCACTACAGATCAAAACACCTTCGAGCATCTGATTATGCGAAGCCAGATTCAAGACGTCTAATGCACAAATCATCGAACAGGGAGCGTGCGTTTTTGAATATGGGTTCAGAATCGGATTCGGTGCTATGCTCAGTCTAAACAGTGTATCGGCACAAACCGTCACAAATTCGATCTCGGTTCTGTATTATTTCCTAGAGAGTTCATTGGCTAAGTTGAGTACTCTAAACCTTAGCAAAATCGAGCAACATAGAGCAGAGATTACCTGGTTTCAGTTGACTCCACCGAGGTCAGGGACGGCGACCGCCAATGAACAGCGGCGAACGAACGGTGGGTTTGTCCCTTATTATTATTATTTTTTTTCAGCCAATGTTCTCTTCCTCTTTTGAAGGCCACCGGCAGGCGCGCATGACTTCTGCGATGCCAGCAGCCGCTGCCAACGTAGCCCCGACCACCAACTCCCCCGGTCGACACTCTATCCTCTGTCCTGTTCCCTATGCTCGCGGCGTACGTCCTTCCCTTTTCCGCACACCCCGAGAGGGAGGACGATAAGGGCGCGTGGGCCGAGCCGGGAAAAAGAGAAATTGGGCCTGGTCAAGCGGGAAAAGGAGGGAAAATAAAAAAGGCTAGGCCGTTCGACCCAGTCTAGTTGGCCCATTTCAAATAATAATAACAATAATAGTATTTTGATTTTTTTTTTTGATTTTTTATCTTTTTCTTTTGAAAATTTTAATTAATGCTATCACTATTAATGCAAACGCCTTTAAAATTTATATGTTATGCAATTAAAATAAAATTATTTTTATTTAGGGGTTAAAAATCAATCCCTAATTTTCTATACAAATAAACCTTAAATAGATAGCTATGATTTAGGTGTCAACAATCCCTAAACAAAAATATCAGCCTTGCACATTTCTATTTTTTTCCCTCTACATTGCATTACATCACATTTAGATAATATTAGCACATAATACTAACTCATTTACATGAAGCATGTTATGGGGAATCCAAAGTGAACCCAATGTGTGGTCCGACGTGGAGTATGAGCTTAAAACTAAGTTTAGTGTGTGGAATGAGCCTAAACCTAAGTTTGACAAGAGAGATAAGCTCGAAATTGAAGTTTCAAACTTTTTGGAGCTTAAGCTTGAGTTTAGCATGAGAGATGAACGTAAATGCAAGCTCCCAACATTCTTGGAGCTTAAAGATAGCTCGATGAGGTAGTACAAGTGAACTTCAACATTGTAGGAACTCCAAGCAACTTAGAGGCTAGCTTAAATAACGGTCATAAAAGTTCTAAGCTTATTCCATTGGTGCTAATTTAGTTATAAATAGTTTAATTATGTCAATGTAGTCCTAAATCTAGTTTGGACTAGATATTGCTAGTGTGGATGCCAACCAGCTTACTTAGCATGGTCGACGCTGATGTGGACATTTTTAATAATATATATAATTTTCTAATTTTTATGTTTTTATATTTTTTTCCTCTTTTTTTTTTTTTTTTCCTCTTCTTTCGATGGCATGTGAGGGTGGCGACACCTAGCCTCGTAGGCGCCAACTCTCGCATAGGCAATGCCCCATGAGGCTGTCCTTGCCCAAAATCACCGGTTGACCAAATGTGTAAACTTCATATCCTTGTTTTGCTTTTGCATTGGATCTCTACCATTTTTCTCATTGAAAATTTGAGAATTGTTATGAAGTAAAATATAATATTTTGGACATTACTAATGAAGAATACATTAGCCTATTTATAGGCTTTAGAGGTTAAATATCTAAAGTAGCAAAATATCAATTGTATTAAATTAGAATCAATCAAGAGAAATCTCCTAAATATATCTATATCTCTAACATCCCCCTCAAACTCAAGATGATTTGAAAAATGTCAACTTGAGTTTAGAGAAAAGATGTAGAAAACGCCTAGGCAAATGTGTCTTGCTAAAGACATCAGCAGTTTGTTCAATGGATGAAGTAGAGATGAGTCAAACAATGCCACAAAGAACATGAGATAGAATGAAATGACAGTCTATTTCAATGTGCTTGGTTCATTCGTGGAAAACATCACTATGTGCTATTTGAAATAGCAGTTTGGTTGTCACAATGAATGACCGTTCCACTGTGTTGACGTATTCTCATGTCTTCTAGTAGCCATCGCAACCATAGTAACTCTGATGTTGTATCAACAAAAGCTCAATATTAAGTTTCTTGTACTAGATCAAGCAGCAATAGTTTGCTTCTTGCAACACGTGAGATAAGTGAGGTGCCCAAAAAGAAATATTAGCCTGTAGTAGAGTGACAATCTTAACGGTCCCCAACTTAGTCAGCATGAGAATAAGTTGTCAAATCCAATGTAGATTGAGAAGAATAGTGAAGGCCATGAAATAACGTACCCTTGATGTTGCGAAGAATTTGAAGTAGTATAGCAAAATGCGTCATGTGGCGCGTGGCTATGTACTGACTAACAATATAAACAACATGGGCAATGTCAAGTTGAGTAATAATAAGATATATAAAACGGCTGACAAGCTGTCAAAAGAATGAAGGATTCAAAAGAGGAACCCCATCTTTAGCATTGGTCTCAACGAGTTGTAGCAATCTTGTTGTCAATGAGTTTGACTCGACAAATAGGATTAGTGGCATATTTCGCTTGTAAAAGACAATAATCAGAGCAATTTGAATGAATCTTCAAGCCTAAAAAGTAGCTAAAAGTAGCTAAGTCATCCTAGATCTTTCAGTTCAAATTGTTAACTGAGATATTGCTTGAAGTGTCAATATGATCATTGCCAATAATAACCATGTGATCTACATATAAGAATAGCATAATATATGCACATTCGTGGATCGGACAAAAAAAGAATTATCATAGGGACTAGATTTGAAGCCGAGAGATTACACAATAGAGCTAAATTTGTGATACCATGCATGGGAAGCCTGTTTCAAGCCATATAATGTTTTGCGCAACTAACACATTTTGTTGGAACAATGAGTATATCCAAGAGAAAGCACAATATAAATTTCTTTAGTAAGATCACTATTCAAGAATACATTTTGAATATCCATATGGAATAGAGACAACGCTTAACTGTAGTAACAACAAGAAGACCACAAACAGAAGTAAGGTGTGCAATAGGAGCAAAAGTCTCTTTATAGTCAACTTTGTATTCTTGAGTAAAGCCATTCATCACTAGTCAAGCTTTTTAACGATCCACAGTACTGTCTAACTTTATTTTAATCTTACATACCCATTTAAAACCTATAACAGACTTAACGGGATGCAAATTAACCAAATCCCATGGATGAAGTCGAGTAGAAGGTTGACTTACTCTGCTGGAACGATAGACAAAGGATGACAGAATTTCAACCGTTGGAGAATCCATGGATGGAGCAGACATGTAAGAAGCTGCCGAGGTGGTCTCACTAGTAGAACTTGCATCAAGATTATAATAAGAAACAGGAGGAGGCAGTTCTAGAGAGGAGGATTCACAAGTGGAGGGAGCTGTGGGATCTTTAGGAAATAAACCCGCTGAAATATTAGTGAAGAAAAGAACATGAGACGATGACTTGAAGGGATGAAGAGAGGGAACATCTTATGTTCCCAAAAGATAATGTGACGATACATACAAAGACAATTAGATATAGGATCCCAACATCTATAACCTTTGTGCTCAATGTCATAACCAATGGAGCAACATAAATGAGCACGAGGCTCTAACTTTGCGCGTTCATGTGAGAGAAGTACAAAACAAGCACTACCAAAGACTTGAATAAAACTATAATTAGGGACACTACCATACAAGCGCTCATAAGAAGAACTGTTACCTATTATAGGTGATGGAATATAGTTAATAATGTATACAATAGTAAGAGAAGCCTCTATCCTAAAATACTTTTGGACAAGAAGTAGAGAATAGAAGAGTACGTGGAATATCTAAAATATGCTCATGTTTACGTTTTGTTTGGCCATTTTCTTGGGAAGTTCGTGGACAAGAATGATGAACAATAGTACCATTTTGGGAGAGAATTCTCAGAAATTTCATGTATCTAAATTTCATGGTATTATCAATACAAAAATCTTGATATCTTGAGAAAATTGCATTTTTATCATGGCAACAAAGTCACGGTGATATGAGTAAATTCCAAGCGATTTTTCATAAGATAAAACCATAGTGAAAGTTGGAGATGGCCCCAAATAACAAAGTGAATAAGATCAAAAGGAGTAAGAGAGACAAATTCACTAAAATCAAAGGCAAAGCATGACGTTTTCCCAATTGGCAAGGTAGCAAATCAAAAGGGAAAATTGTCCAAAAAGTCCTAAACCTATTGCACTTTTGCTAATTCAGTCCTAAACCTTTCAATCTTGCCGATTGAGTCCTAAACCTTTTGTCAGTTTGCCAATTGAGTCCATCCGGCTAATATATGCCGGAAAATGCTTACGTGGATATACAGTCAGCATCGGCCATCCTATATGGCTGAACCGGCTCTGATGTGGACGTCGGACTTAAAAAATGATAACCTTTTACTCTTCTTCTTCTTCTTCTTTTTTTTTTTTTTTTTTTTTTTTTTTTTAGCTTTTTGCTTACGGGGAAAAATTTCCCCAAAACCAGAACCCTCCCCAAAATGAATCGAACCCTCGACAACCCTCGACAAGCTCTAACCTTAATTTGCTCGCCCACTCCAAAAATCAAAACCCTGTAGCACTTGACTCCGAAGATTTTCTCGATGACGGCCATCAACGGCGCTCGGAGGAACAGGGGATTTCCGTGAGCAGCTTTTGAGGGGACTCGATTTGACGCGAAGACTCGATCGAGACTCGATTCATTCTCAAGATTCCTTAGCAAACTCGATATTTTGTGGTCCCGATTTTCTTACGCTGTCGACACTTTAGCGAGCACGACAAAAAGGTATGTTTTGTGTCCCCAATTAAGTGTGCGTAGTATAATCTGTTCGACTCATGATGTCGGAGAGAAATATTTTTCATTGCTTTTTTATACTGGAAAGAGAAAACACCGGTGTGCGTTTGGGGTTGACGGATTATCTTTGATGAGGAAAAGGAGCAATTAGGTGCAAGGCAGCTGTTCCTTTAGGGTTGTGTTCCTAGTTCGAATAGGGATGCCTTCCTACCTTAGAGAAGGTGTCTGCTTTACAAGTGATATGGCCGATGTCGTCTGAAGACAATTTCCAATGGGGTTGTAAGCATGCATGTCCACTGCCTAATAATGCTTTTAGAATTATCGATGAAAATCTCAAGTTCTCTCCAAACTGGGTTTTCTAGGAAGTCTCCTTCCTTTCTTTGTGTTCTAATGTCGAATATGATAGGAAGGGGATAATCCCGTGTTTATTGAAAGTCGGCAGGACAAATCTAGAGTTTGATTTTTAGGGTCCAACACACTACGGAATAGTGATAATGGATATCACGAGTATCGTGAATATGAAAACTAAGTCCAAAAAGGTCAATTATCAGTGTCGCCCATAAGTCCATAAAGTTTGTAGATCTAATGGCACGTGGGAGTTAGGTTGTTTCATTTGCTTTGTGCATGTATGTCAATAAACTCATTCAGCTAATAAAATAATTTTCTATGTTGACGCCACATATCTTTATTGATCAACAAATTTGATTATAAAGTTCAATGACGTTGAAATGATACTTCGTTAGTTGGATAATCAAATTTAGAATTAGGTTTGCAGAATTACGGCCAATTCAAAGTTTGGAAAGAGTCGGGTCACTTGTAGATTTGGAAGCCAAGTCAAGCCAGGCTGATTCTAATCCCATCTTTAGCTATTTCAGCAGGAGTTATTTGGATCCTAAATGTTTAGGGGTCGATCGACAACTTCAACTTGTTATACATTAACATAGATTAATCTAAAGGCTTATTGTGCGTTTGTTATATATTGTCTTTAGTTTTAGAGGACTTGTGGGGCTGCTGTTTTAGTGAATTCACAGGCATATAATTCATTTTTTATTTGATACACAGCAGTTATAAGCTCATGCTTTCCATGATCTCTAAACTTTGGAAGAGTAAAACACCCTGCAACTTTGGTTCTAGAAGATAACATGTCTTTAACTTTATTTTGCTTTAAGCATGTTACTTCTCTCTCAGAACATGTTGATTTCATTTATATATTGGCTTTAGTTTTAGAGGACTTGTGGGGCTACTATTTTAGTGAACTTGCATGCGTATAGTCGATTTTTTTTTTTTTTTAACACAGCAGATATATGAATTAGAAAGCTCATGTTTTTTATGGTCTCTGAACTTTGGAACTACCATAGTGGCGTTGAATTTTGTTATCTTATTTCCTCTGTCCAGGTGTCGTGGATCAGTTTGAGAACCGTTTAGCATAGACGATGGCGTCAGTCCCTCCAATTAGCAACGATACATCTATGTTTTGCTATTGTGGCCTAAAATCTCCTTTACGAAGGGCAAGGACGAAGGACAATTGGGGAAGAAGATATCATGGTTGCTCAAAATACAACTACAAAAATAGAGTGGAAAATTGTGGATTTTTTATTTGGGTTGATGCGGAAACCAGTCAATCGACAATGAGTGTGTCTAAAAGTTTTTATCAAATCAAAGAAGAACTAGTGTCAACCCATAATGAGGATGATGGCAATTAGATGGATGTTGAAGTCAAAGTTCTTAAGGCATAACTGAAACATGATAAACAAGATACGACAAAGCTGAAGAAAGAAAATTTCAGATTAAAGAAAATGTTGATTGTGTTGTCAATGTCTACAATAATATTAGCTCGCATGTTATTTGGAAATTTGAAGGTCAAGGATGTGATGAGTTTGCCATAGTATGTTATCGTGAACATATTTTGTATTTGTCGACATATTTTATATGAGGATGTGCACTCTCTTTGTGGAAATAAAGTGTGAGTTTTGTTTTCAGTAAATGAATTTCACTTTTGAGGTCTCAGTATTAGTTTCTTCAATTTGTATATATCTATAATCTTGATTTCAATGTTCCATACATGGACAGGAGATCATTTAGTTAAACATCACTTGACAGGAGATCGTTTTGGTTTGAGCTTTTCTTAGAATCGACCTTTCCCCATTTATTCCTAAAAATGAAAAAAAGTAGTGGTCTTCGTAAAATCGTAATGGATCAATCTGGTTCCGAGCAAAGATGGCACTCCCACATGAAGTCGCCAATCATCTAAAACAGTGCAGAGCATTCAGTCCAACTTTGCACAACTGAAATTGTTGCCGCAAAAAAGATATGATTTTTCATTATCATTGCATCAAAAGAAAGTATCTTGTCTCTCTGTACATCTCTCTTCTATAATGACCGAATCGATAATCACAGTCGCCGAAAAGGAAAAAGAAAAAGATTCAATTGAATCAGAACCCTCGGATTGAACAAAAAGAAATCATCCAAGACTCTGCTCTGTTCTTAGCGGCTGACTCAGCTTTCGGAACTGGGACGATTCCCATCATCTCACGGTCACCCAACCCCCGGAATCTTCCTAATTAGGCCTCTCCTGGCTCGCCAACTCGCCAATCCAATCAGTCACCGATGAAGAATCCAGCGAGATCTCCAGCGCAGCGTGCTCTGTAGCGAATGGCCGCCCCTGCGGATACACAGGATGCTCCGGTCGAAGCTTCCTCAGAGGAGGCAGTCTCAGTTCTCCCCTCTCCCTTGCTTCTGGCGCGACTCCGCCATCTCTGCTTCCGTGGATTCAAGCTACTTGGACGGCGAGGTCTCTGTCGGGACGGTGGACCCGAAGAAGGAGAAGAAGAGCGCGAGCTCTCAGAAGAGGCGTTCTAATGCTGTCGGAGGAGGCAATTACGAGTTTAGGAGAGCGACGAGGTCCTCGTGCAAGCGACAACGGGAGGAGGAGGAGGAGGACAACGACGAAGGCGGAGTTGCCGAAGTTGTTGCGGAGGTCTCGGTGTCGGAGTCATGTTCCGGTTCGTCTTTCGAGGTTGATTCCAAAGAGGAGAGCTCCGAGTTGAAAGACACCGGAACCTACCATGGTTTGAAGGAGTTCAGAGGAAATGCGGCTTCGGAGTCGATCACCCGATCGGAGATCTCTTGCGTCCACCAGCATTCGCCGGATAAGGGAGAAGCTATTAGTACTGTATCACTTCAGCCAAAATAGAAGACTCTCTAGATATAATGAGTCCCTTCAACAATAAATACTCAACAAAGAAGTAAGTGACTGTATAACAAGTTCAGAAGAATGACTTATGGCATATAAATGTCCTAGAATTAGAGTAAGGGACTTGCATATAACATAATAATATGGCCATAAGATCTCAAACTTCATATCTTACCATATCCTTCATGATCTTACCATATCGCTTTGAGGATGTCAATTCTTTGCACATTTGACTGACACAATATCTGCAGATGCTCAACAACCAGAAAAATTGAGAAAAACAGCACCATTTGAAGCCAAGATGGCCTACAAATGGCCCAAGATGCCTACCGTAGACGCATGTACAAGAGATAAAGCAATACCTACTGTAGATATATCTATAAACTTAAACATTAACATCACACCGAATTCTACTAAGTAGAATAAAAAAAAAAAACTGATTATTTGAATAACACAGCAAGTCAGCAACAAGTGATTGCAATTTCAAATGGAGTAAATAAGATTGCCTGAACAATTATGGCCTATCGGATCACTTCATAAAAGGAAGTGAACAACAAGAGACATGGTGGTTTCATCCACACCAAGAACTGGACATTAGAAAAGAGCCATAACACAACTTCACTAAACCAAACCATCGTCAACCAAAAAATAAAAAAAAAAAAAAAAAAAAAAAAAAATCCACCAATGCTATATCAATAAACTTATCAATGACAACAAAAAGAAAATAGCCACAACACCACTTCACTAAACCCGTCATTAACAATAACAAAAGAGATAGCCACATCACTTCCCTTGGCTCATCATCACAAACAAAAAATAAAAACAACCACGTCACTTGCTTGAACCCAACCACATAAATGGCTATCATTCTTATAGGTTAGACTTGCTTCCTCTCAATATTTTTCTTCTTTCTTGATGGCCTTAGTACTTTAAGTGGCACTTCAATTGGAGCTTCTTGTGACATTGATGCAACTTGTACTTGTAAATCACTTCTTTGTCTCTTGTCCTGTTTGGCACTTTTAGTCTTAACCTAGTAGTATTGAAATTCATTAGTTCACAAATTTGTTCATAAAAATACAAATCTAACAAAATGGAAGTACTTACTGGAAGCATTTGTGATGTCGCTAACCCAACCTTCTTAGTGGGGCATGTCAAACTATTATGTCCCGTCTTCTTGCAACTTCGACATGTCATCTTCATTCCTCTTCTCGACATTCTAATACCACTTGCGACCTCCCCTTCCTCTCTTCTTCTTTTTTGTTTGTGTCTACCAGGCTTCACCCTCATTGGAAGTGGTTCATGTGCTTCCCTATTAGTCTTTTTAGTCTTTTTCCAAAATTTCTCTCCTCGAACAGGCTGCATCATGTTCTGATATGTGGATAAGTACTTGGTTTTTTTTTATAACACTCATCCACATAGTCATATGCATCCTCTTGCCTATTGCATATGGAAGAAATGGCATGGGAACAAGGAATGCCAGTTAGCTGCCATCTCCTACAAGTACATTCTCTCTTGAACACATCTACCACATACCTCACATCCTTATCCATCACCTCATATCCAGCATCACCATTCCATATCACCCGACAATAAGTTGCACTAAGTCTATTTTCTTCCAACTTTCTTACAATCCTTGGACCATAGTCCCTTCTCCACCTAGCACATGCATCTCTTTGTGTATGCATCCTTGTCATCATCATTATCCTCATTTCTTCCAACATACTGTAAATGGACCTACACCTAGCATCTACTATTCTTCCATTGAATGCCTCACATAGGTTGTTGTCAACTATGTCACATTTGACATGAGTAGTGAAGAAAGCTCTACACCAATGTTTTGGCTTTGTTTGAACCAAGTCATGATATGCTGTAGGACTAATTTTCTTCAATGCTTGAGAATGTTCATCATAATCAGCCATAGTACTACTTTTAGCACACTTCCAAAACAATCTTTGCATTTGTATCCCTTTGTACTTCTTGCCCCAATTAGCATAAATGTGTCTGGCACACATTCTATGCTCAGTTGCTGGCAACAATTCGGCCACAGCTTGTATAAGCCCCTACAAAATATGATTTCGAATGTAAAGCATACACTACATTTATAATCTTCTAATAGTAATAATAATGAAAAAGAAATAAGAAACTTACCTTTTGCTTGTCAATAATTATGACCCATCCTTGTCCATATGTGTTTGTAATTTTGAAATCACACATCAAATTCGTCAAGAACCAAGTCCAAGTTTCTGTACTCTCAACTCTAACAACTGCCCAAGCAATTGGGTACATTTGATCACTAGCATCCCTTCCAATAGCACACAAGATCTCCCATTTACAAATTCCCTTTAAGAAACAACCATCTAGTCCAACAACTTTTCTACGTCCAACAAGAAAGCCTTTCTTACATGCTGCAAAACATACATACATTCTTTCAAATAACGCTTTAGATTGCACATCAAGTTTTTCAACTTTAACTGTAATAACACTCCCGGGATTTGTCGCCCTAAGTTCCTCTGCATAATCCCACAACTTTGTATATTCTTTCCTATAATTTCCCATCAAAACTCTATAGGCAAGCAACTTAGCCTTCGTACATTGATTTATGCTTACATTTAAGCCTAACTGTTCCTTGATAAGATCTTTCAAAGCAAGGGTTTTAATAGTTGGCATTGCTCTAATTGTAGCAAGATAATGATTTGCCAACTAAGAACTTGTCACCCTCTTATTTTTGAAGCTAATGGTACATGTATGTTCTTCATGATACGTTTTCACGTGGAACAATCTAGTTCTAATATCAAAGGATGCAGAGATCTTCCAAGGACAATTTTGATCAACACATTTTGCCTTGATATACTTCTTTTCATTCTTGATAAATTTTATCTCTTTACGCTCAGCCACTGAATACTTTATGAGAGCATCTTTGAATTGCCTACCATCATCAAACCTCATACATGTAGTAAATACAGGCATTGCAGAATCAGGTTCATACCTTGGGAACCGGCTTCTCCTTCTTCTAACAACTTCAACTTCTTCACTTACATCAGACCCCAAGCTCTCATCAGCATCAGTGTCATAGTATTCTGTTCAGTAATCGGCTTCAACAATAGCCATATCTGATTGTTGGGGATTAGATGATTCAGCTATAGATTCTTGAGATGGTACAAATCCCACGGATGATTCCCCCACAATCTGAGCCTTTGTGACCCTCCTGCCAAATTCTCTAATATTTTTCCTTCCTTCCTTCCATAAGGTCCACATCATCATCATCATCATCATCATCATCAGTCAAGATTCGTACATCGATGAGGACGTTTGTGTCTTCATCTTCTGAATAGATTTCTACATCATCATTATTATCATCATCAGTCTCTACCTCATTACCTAAATCAATGCCCTCACCATGACTAATACCCTCACTAGCACCCTCACCAATGCCAACACCTTGACTAACACCCTCACCAATATCCCGAACATCACATTGACAAGCTTTGTCACCTACCTCATCATCAACATATTCTCCATATATTTCAACTACGCCATTATGCAAATAATGGAAAACTAGATCGATAACAGTGCTATCATCCCATATGTATCTCAACCCATTTTCTAGAGACTTCCCAGGAATTTTCAAATAAAGTTTTTCGAATTTACGATTTACCCTATCCTCAAGATCTCTAATGAATCTCTCATAGCTAATTGATTTGATATCAACATGTATGAAGTCCATATTTCCCCCGACATATTCCAACATTGGGCAACGAACAAGTTTTCCACCATGGAAAGGGCAAACCAATGCTGTCTTGTTGCTCATCTCAATCCTACAAAAAAGACATATATTATAAGTAAACACATAATAGAGGGATAACATAGTAACACACATGAAAGGAAGGAGACTTTCTAGATATCGCTGTCCTTTTAATGAGATTAACCACGATTTTGCTAACAAAATGAGTCTAAATAGTAACTTTGGTGCATCGTGTCTACATCTAAGAAGAATGTGACAGATGAATGTGGCTTGTTATGATTGTGCATGACCAGCTTGTTGGGTTTTCCGTGCTGTACTCAAATAAAAAAGAAGCCTACTTCCAAAAAGATGGATCACGTCTCCCTCCCAATTCAAATTCAAAGATGCCAATCGTGTGGTTTCGATCAATGTAGTCCCTCACATAGGACACACCCCACAACAGTTTCCCTTATGCCTTTCTTTCTAAGGGTCCCCCTTTCTCTTTCGTGCTTGAGGACCTTTGCCCCTTTTTTTTGGGTAGGACCATTTACAAATTTATTAATTAGTCAAGTATACAATGGCAATATGAACATATGGTTCTACAAGCAGCTTCATCCATCTTCGCTTGATGATTAATAAAAATACATATAGTTACAATAGAGATAGTTACAATCTTTAAATTGATGGTAGATGGAGTCGCTTGTGGAATCTTATTTTCTAAATTTTTGATTTTGTTCTCTCTTCTTTTCTTTCATTACTGTGAGATGAACTTCATTTGTGTCATTTAGAAGCACTTGCAGAAAACCAAAGAGTTTGCATTAAGGGCACGTTTGGTGACTTTTGGTGGGGGTTTGTCACCTAGTGGGGAATGGGTACCACTAGGAGGGAACAATATAGGGTTTTCTTTCTTGGGATTCGTTGTTTGTATTGAAGATTTTCCATCCTGCTGACTTTCAATAAACACAAGGTTATCCCCTTCCTATCAGGTTCGACATTAGAACACAAAGAAAGGAATGAGACTTTCTAGAAAATCTAGTCTAAAGAGAACTTGAGATTTTCATTGATAATTCTAAAAGTATTATTAGGTAGTGACCATGCACGCTTACGACCCATTGGAAATTGTCTTTAGATGACATCGACCATATCACTTGTAAAGCAGACACCTTCTCCAAGGCAGGAACACGTCCCTGTTCGAACTAGGAACTCAACCCTAAAGGAATAGCTGCCTCGCACCTAATTGCTCCTCTTCCACATCAAAAAAATCCGTCAACCCCAAACGCCCACCGGCGTTTTCTCTTTCCAGTATAAAAAAGCATTGAAAAATATTTTCTCTGACATCATGAGTTGAACACATTATACTACACACACTTAATTGGGGACCACAAAACATACCTTTTTGTCATGCTCGCTAAGTGTCGATAGTGTGAGAAACTCGGGACCACAAAAAATCGAGTTTGCTATGGAATCTTGAGAACGAATCGGGTCTTCGCGTCGAATCGGGTCGTCACGTCGAATCGGGTTCCCTCAAAAGTTGCTCGCAGAAATCTCCTGTTCCTCCTAAGCGTCGTCGAGCGCCGTTGATGGCCGTCGTCGAGAAAATTTTCGGAGTCAAGTGCTACGTGGTTTTGATTTTTGGAGTGGGCAAGCAAATTAGGGTTAGAGCTTGTCGAGGGTTGTTGAGGGTTGTCGAGGGTTCTGATTGATTTTGGGGAGGGTTCTGGTTTGGGGGAAATTTTCCCCCGTAAGCAAAAAAGCTAAAAAGCTAAAAAAAAAAGAAGAAGGAAAAAGTTATCATTTTTTAAGTTCGGCGTCCACGTCAGCGCCGGTCCGGCCATATAGGATGGCCGACGCTGACTGTATATCCATGTAAGCATTTTCTAGCATAAATTAGCCGGATGGACTCAATTGGCAAACTGACAAAAGGTTTAGGACTCAATCAGCAAGATTGAAAGGTTTAGGACTTTTTGGACAATTCTCCCCAAATCAAAATGATTATTATCAATAGAAGCTAAATGACCATTTGAAATTAATGATTTTAATCTAGAGGATAAAGCATGACCAAATCAAGAATGCCAAGTTTCATATGACATTGTGGCTGCACAACCAACAAATGAGTTGAGAATATTCAAGGAAACAAGCTTAAATAGGCATCCCACTCCATGGCCTGTCCCAATAGTCTGTTCCATCTGTGGATCCTATACATAACAATCATGAGAAGAGAAGTAGACATCAAAGCTAAGTTCACACAATTGTCCTAATAAAATCAAAATTTGAAGTCATATGATTGTAGCAGACAGAGTCAAAATACCACAAATTAGAAGTACTTGAAGAGATAGACATAACAGAAGGAATAGAGAAGCTAGAAGTACCAAACTCTCCAAGAATGAAATGAAGATCCTCTAATGAAAGAGTGACAAAAAATCCATTTTTTACACTAGCTGTAGTGGTAGATGAACTTACATGTAGACCTCAATTTTGGGGTTGATTAGCCATCCTTGTAAGTTGTTTAGGTCATACCAGATAATAATTGGACATCAAAACTTCTAATATGTCCATAATAAGCACTATACCAATTTCAACATAGCAGATTAAACAAAAAAAATGTGAAGAAACTAGTACCTCAAGAACTGATTTGGAGCATATAAGGCCAAAAACGAACTCATAATTTCAAACTCCCCCAGGAAATTGATTTGAGGTGGCCAACAATTGGCCTAAAAGTGCATGAGTCGATAAGAATAGCATCAAATCGATCAAAAATAACGTCAAACCGGTTGGGATTAGGATTGAACTAGTTGGAAATAACATTGAACCAGTTGGAATACAGACAAACTAGTATGAACTGGCCTAAATAGAACCAAACTGATCTAAAAACGGAAGAAGAGGTTTGAAATTCGATTGAACCTATCCAGTCAATGAAGTTAAATGGGTTGGATTGGCAAACTGATGTTAGAAATTACGTCAGCCGCATGGGACCGTCTAGGTGATAGCAGGCGCATGGATTTCAAGCGCAGACAGCGAATGTAGCATGTCAAGGCACGTTTTGCATTTGAAGGTGATGTGGTTGAGTTGAGTTGACTCACCAAAGCTTCAAGAGGCTGATGGTGGTGGTTGTTGGTGAATATGAGCCACGTAAATGGATGAAATAACTCCCAAAGGCTTGGGTTTGGTGGTTCGCCAGGGTAGTGGCATGTGCTACAGCATCCAATCTTCGTTCTTGATAGTTTTAGGTCAAACTCACAGAGGATGGTGGTTTGTGGGTGGGTCTTGGTTTTTCGAAATACTCGGTGGAAGGTGCCAAATCAGCACAGAACAATGGGGGCTTCTTGGATCCGAGATGTGGCAGTGCGTAGAGAGGATTCTGACATTCTTGGACAACAAATTTTCAAGATCTTGATAAGGATGTCTATTCTCTAAAATTAGCAGTGGAAGAGTCTCGATCAACTACAGAATTGAGGGTGAAATCAAAGTGACGCGGCCAATGCAACTGTCGTTAGACCGAATGGACGCTTCCTTAGAAAAGAATGGCTCCAAAACCAAGTTGAGAATTATAGTGACAAAAAAATTTAATATTCCATGAACCTATTTATAAGATTTAGAGGCTAATTATCTAAAATAGCGAAATATCAATTACATCAAATCATAATCAATTAAGAGAAATCTCCAAATATATGTATTATCTCAAACATAAAATTCGAGCGTATATCTTGCATGGCAATGCTACACCCATCCAATTTAAGAATTTTTAAAATCATATCTTGTTGGAACCTTGTGCGATTGCATAAATATCTCTGCAAAGATGTGAAACATTTAAAGTGGTATTATGCTTATGCCACCGTTCCATTGTAGCCTTTGTATACTAATCCTCTATTAAGTGACCTAGTTGGAAAAATTTGTCAAAATCCATAATCTTTTATACGGTGTCCGATGAGAACCTAAACATCTCAAAAAGGTTCAGTGAACACTATGTTGAATGACTTTGATATGCTTGTCCAAAGTAGGATATGATTATCTTAGATCGCCCTTCCAACGAATATAACTGGCTCAACTTGTTTATGAGGCAAGCGTTGACCATAAATTTTTATTACGAAGAGAGGGACCAAGCCTGGCAAGGGATGCGACAGTTAATGTGCTACTTGTCCGAAATCGTTACTGTTGATTCTTTTATAAGCCGTATATTTGTAATTTTCTTTCCCTTTGCCTTCGTATCTCTTAGAGATATTTATCTTAGGATGTTAGAGATATTTATCTGCCGCGACCTAAATTTCGGGTGCACCACCTAGAATTAGGCTAATGGACTACTAAGTCTAAACTTAGCTCGAACTCTCCCACTTCCATACCAATTCGCAACTTAGATTCAAATATTTCGCATACAAAAGATTATTAGCTAAGAGTTGCCACTAATCAGTTTACGGTAAGTCGATTAGACACCTAAGTAAAATAATAGGATAATTATTTTACTCTTACGAACCATAGACTTTAGGTACGGGGACTTGGTTACACTAGATTTTTTTAATGCACTTTCGGTACCTTTCCCTTTTTATTTCGAAAAAAATGTTTTGTAGGCAGCTTGAATTGATTTTAATTTACTTCCCTACCATATGAGGTGATCATACGGGCACGCAAACCACCAATTTAACACCCAAGAAAGCAACAAATAAATTACGAGACTTACCTTGTAGCAATGAAAACATCTACAATATTAGCTTGTTAGAGATATTTATTTTCCTGATTGATTATAATTGATTTCATATCGATTATAATTGATTTGATTATGATATTGTAATATTTTATTACTTAGATAGTTGCCTAGAACGGCTTATAAATAAGCTCTTGTATTATCAATATTACACACACTGCAATATACAGAAATTCATTTTTCCACTATGTTCTATCATGGTATTAGAGCGAGGTTTTGTTTGAGAAGGTGGTTGCCATTATTGCAGCATCTTGAAAATTCATTATATGGACTAAAACAAGCTCCTCGTGCATGGTATTCCAAGTTTAGTTCTACTATGGAACACCTTGGATTTGTATACAGTCCATGTGATAACGCTCTATTTATTCAACGAACATCTCGTGGGAGTATTTTGCTACTGTTATATGTGGATGACATGGTTATTACTGGCAATGATCACGAAGGCATTACAAAACTACAGTTGTATTTGAGTCAACGATTTGAAATGAAGGATCTTGGACGGCTTAGTTATTTTTTAGGATTAGAGGTTGCTTCAGATTCCTCTGGCTATTATCTTTCTCAAGCGAAATATGCCATTGATCTTCTTTCTCGAGCTGGACTTACTGATAACAAGATTGCCACCACTCCCATTGAGAATAATGCCAAATTTGATGAAAAAGATGGGACTCTTCCAAACCCTACACTTTATTGACAGTTAGTTGGCAGTCTGGTTTATCTCACTATTACCGCCCTAACATCACTTATGCTGTTCACGTTGTGAGTCAATTCATGACTGCGTCGCGAATGACTCACTTTGCTATTGTTCTTCGGATTCTTCGCTATATCAAGGGTACCTTATTTCATGGTCTTCACTTTTCTGCTAACTCATCCTTAGAGTTAATAGCTTATTCTGATGCTGATTGGGCTGGTGATCCTCTTGATCGTTGCTCTACTACAGGCTATTGCTTTTTCTTAAGGAAGTCCCTTATTTCCTGGTGGAGTAAGAAACAGACTACTATCACTCGATCTAGTACGGAAGCGGAATATCGTGCCCTTGCCGATACAACTTCGGAATTATTATGGTTACGGTGGTTACTAGAAGACATGGGAGTTCGTCATGATGGTGGAACGGTCATTCATTGTGATAACCAAAGTGCCATCCAAATAGCTCATAATGACGTTTTTCATGAGCATACCAAACATATTGAAATAGATTGTCATTTCGTACGCTCTCATGTGCTTCATGGCGATGTTCATCTTGTTCCCACCTCCTCAATTGATCAGATGGCTAATGTTTTCACAAAGGCACATCCACCTAGGCGTTTTAAAGATCTTTTCTCCAAACTCCAGTTGACCTCTTCTATCTCACCTTGAGTTTGAGGGGGATGTTAGAGATATTTATCTTAGGATGTTAGAGATATTTATTTTCTTGATTGATTATAATTGATTTGATTATGATATTGTAATATTTTATTACTTTAGATAATTGCCTAGAACAACCTATAA
Organism: Eucalyptus sp. ANBG9806169; assembly: GCA_014182395.1. Classification (NCBI taxonomy): domain Eukaryota; kingdom Viridiplantae; phylum Streptophyta; class Magnoliopsida; order Myrtales; family Myrtaceae; genus Eucalyptus; species Eucalyptus sp. ANBG9806169. The sequence goes on along the minus strand of CM024577.1, from coordinate 15,977,569 downwards.
ATAGGCTCTTGTATTATCAGTATTACCCACACTACAATATATAGAAATTCATTTTTCCACTCTATTCTATCAGTATCATTCTAGCTTATTGTACAAACAATTGATGACATGGATACGCCACAAATTGCTAGATCATTTGATAAAAATTTCTTAGTACATGTAGCATTCACCTTGGTCAATGATAAATTTTCCCATCTCATTTTTCCTTTTTCTTTCTTTCTCCTTCTTAGTTCCTTGCGAACTCCATTAATAGAGGAGATCGAGCTCAAATTAGATTTGCACAACCTTGGAGTGGAATCGCGTGACCTCCAATTTGAGTTGCATGACCCCAAATTTGAGGTTGTCGGCCTCAATCGCGGGTGGCAACCTCCATTAATAGAGGTGGACCATAGGGCACAGAGTGGAAGAAATGATCTGAAACTTCTCAGCAACGGTGGTTCTATAGAAAGCTTGGGCTTGTTTTGTCATTGCTCCGAGTGGATTTGGTCTATAAAGCTTCGAGGATAGCTAAGTGAAGGTGGTGACTTATTATAATGCCTTGTACGATAAGTTTAGGATTTTTTGGACAAATATCCATAGTCTTGTGCCACGTGAAACTAAGAAATCAGCTGGTGAGATTAAATAGGAGCTGAGATAGAAGGCAAATCATAGAGTTAAGACTTACAAATTTGAGCATGAGCAGCTCCACCTCCATTAATGGAGGTTGCAAGGAATGTCGGACGAGGAAAAGAAAATAAGGAAATAAAAAAAAAAAAAAATCAGGTTCTTTCATTATCAAGGAAATATTGAATTGAATTGAAATTTCACATTGCCAATGACATATGAAGGGAGAGAGACATGCACACATGAAATTGATGCACGGACCTTTAGCGGTAATATTGGATGAAAACTCTAAGAGGGTAAGATCCCACTTAAAGTTTGTGCTTTTTAAAGTAATGCTTTTTGAAGGAACTGGACCATTATTTTGTAACATTTGCGGCTTATTTAACGTTCGCATTGATTTCTCTTTGGATGCTGACCTCATATCACAAGTTATAAAGGCAATGTTTTTTCTTTAACTCTTTTCTGTGGAAATAAAGTCAATGCCCTGGCCAATTGCCTCTGTGACCTCTTCAGATGATCACCCTTTGCGGCTTATTTAACGTTCGCATTGATCAATAATTATTCTATCCCGTCTGTGACCTAAACCCCACAAAGATGCTAACGATTAAAAAGTCTTTCCGCACAACCTATGCTACAATCACGCATCACAAGCTAATAAAATTTTTATTCATAGTCGAACCCATGATTTAGGGAAAAACAACTAACCTATTTATCGCTAGGCCAAATGCCTCAATGGTAGATTGTATTAGATAACTTAAAAACCCCTCACGCATGGAAATCGGATGAAGAAGATACAACAAAGTATTGAAAATAGGAAAAAAAAGAAGAAGAAGTGAAATTTCATATGGAGCACGAGAAGAAAACGACATTAGACTTTTTGCGATAATTTCTAACTCCGAATTCTTAAATATTAGCTAGGCAGAATTATTGTCCTTTATAATATTTTTCTTCTATCGCATCAAATAGGTGTTGAGACACCATATATCTTTTCGTCCTATGGTGTTATTGATCTTGACCTTATTAAATTGCCAATCCTAATTTTATCACATTCTAGTAATAGATAATTCAATAGAAGAAATTTCTCATTTTTTTTTTTTTTAAATCAGTAGGACGATTATAGGGACTTGAGTAATTCATTTTTAGTGAGGAAAAAAATCATTACAAAAAAAAGTTCATATGCTATTGTGACATGAGATCATTTTTAATTTTATATTATAGAGACAGAGTATTTATTTCTTTTGATGTCCAAAAGGCTCGTGGAGTGATTGAATGCTTTTGTTTATAAGTTTATTAGTCTCCTCATTATAATACTTCAATTCACTTAAAAAGCACCGACTTTTAATTGGATCCTAATTCTATCTTGAGTTCTATATATATGAAATTGCATTGATAGTTTCGACTCATGTCCTAGCTCGTCTGAGAGCTAGATTTGCCTCAATTGTTTGTCTCTTACCTTCAGCTTTTCTTAAGTTATCTTCCGCTAGTTCAAGAGTTTCCCGAGCTTCTTGTGGATCAATATCATTACCCTTTTTCGCATCATTTACTAAAATAGTGATCTCATTATTGCCTATTCTAGCAAAACCACCCATCAGAGCCATTGTTAACCATTGGTCGTTAAGGCGTATTCTCAAAATACCTATATCTACAGCTGTGGCAATAGGCGCGTGATTTGGTAATACGCCAATTTGTCCAGTATTAGTAGATAAAATGATTTCTTTCACTTCTGAATCCCAAACAATTCGATTAGGGGTTAGTACACAAAGATTTAAGGTCATTTCTTCAATTTACTCTCAATTTCTAAGTTCATAGCCTTCGTAGTAGCTTCATCGATGTTACCTACCAAATAAAAGGCTTGTTCAGGAAGACCATCTAATTCTCCGGAAAGGATCAATTTAAACCCTCTAATTGTTTCTGCTAGACCAACATATTTCCCCGGGGAACCGGTAAATACTTCGCTACGAAAAGGGTTGGGATAAGAAACGCTCAATTTTTTGTGCTCTTGCTACAGTTGAGCGATCCTCTTCAGATAATTCATCCAACCCAAGGATAGCTATAATGTCCTGAAGTTCTTTGTAACGTTGTAAAGTTTGCTTAACTCTTTGTGCAATATCATAATGTTCCTCACCAACGATTCGAGGTTGGAGCATAGTTGACGTTGAATCTAAAGGATCTACTGCTGGATAGATACCTTTAGCAGCTAATCCTCTTGATAGTACGGTTGTAGCATCTACATGTGCAAATGTTGTGGCAGGAGCAAGGTTGGTTAAATCGTCCGCAGGTACATAAACTGCTTGAATAGAAGTTATGGATCCCTCTTTGGTAGAAGTAATTCTTTCTTGTAAAGTACCCATTTCGGTACTAAGGGTAGGTTGATAACCCATAGCATAAGGCATTCTACCTAATAAGGCGGATACCTCAGATCCTGCTTGGACAAAACGGAAGATATTGTCGATAAATAGAAGTATGTCTTGTTCATTAACATCTCGGAAATATTCCGCCATAGTTAGGGCAGTCAAACCAACTCTCATACGAGCTTCGGGGGGTTCGTTCATCTGACCGTAGACTAGAGCCACCTTAGATTATGCAATATTTTGTTCATTAATTACTCCCGATTCTTTCATTTCCATGTAAAGATCATTTCCTTCACGAGTACGTTCACCTACTCCTCCAAATACGGATACCCCCCCATGAGCTTTAGCAATGTTGTTGATCAATTCCATAATGAGTACTGTTTTACCCACTCCAGCCCCCTCGAATAGTCCTATTTTTCCTCCACGCCGATAAGGGGCTAAAAGATCTACTACTTTAATTCCTATTTCAAAAATAGATAATTTTGTATCTAACTGTAGAAAGGCGGGCGCAGATCTATGAATAGGAGATGTTGTACGAGTATCTACAGGTCCTAAATCATCAACAGGTTCTCCAAGCACGTTGAAAATTCGGTCGAGAGTCGCTCCGCCGACTGGAACACTTAAAGGAGCTCCTGTGTCAATCACTTCCATTCCTCTCATTAGATCATCTATAGCACTCATAGCTACAGCTCTAACTCGATTATTTCCTAATAATTGCTGTACCTCACAAGTCACATTAATTTCTTGACCGATAGTATCTCGACCTTTAACTACCAGAGCGTTATAAATATTAGCATCTTGCTCGGGGGAAAGGCTACATCCAGTACCGGACCAATGATTTGAGAGATACGTCCCAGGTTTTTTTTTTTCAAGTGTGGAAACTCCAGGACCCGAAGTAGTAGGATTGATTCTCATAATAATAAAAGTGAAATATATTGAAATTTTTTGCGAAAATTGTCGAATCCAAAAAAAAAATGTTTGATAGCAAGTTGATCGGTTAATTCAATAAGAAATGGTAATTATCACTCGATTTAATTGGTACCATCCAACCGAATCCAATTCGATTTTGTTTACTTATTCAATTTCAACGAGTGAATTCTCAAGTTCAACCAACCTATTTTCAAAATATCAAGATCAAGTGGATGAATAAAAATCTTGAGCTTGAGAAAGTCCTTAATTTGATTTGTCTATCATTATAACAAGAAATTCCATATTATCTATGGAATTCAAACCTGAACTCTATTTACAATTCATTATTTTGATCTCATTGGGCCTTATTTTTTCTTTTTTCAGCAGAGCCTTATATGCCCAGTCTATTCCTTTTTTTATACCTATACCCTTTCCTTTTTCATGGATATAAATTCCTCATATTTTCATATCTAGGATTTACATATACAACATATATCACTGTCAAGAGTAAATTTCTTATTATTTCAATATGCTATTTTATGCCATTTTGAAAAAAAGTAAGGGATTCAAAATTTCAAAAACAAGAATTGGGTTGCGCCATACATATGAAAGAGTATACAATAATGATGTATTTGGCGAATCAAATACCATGGTATAATAAAGAACCATTATGATTAGTTGATAATATTCGTTGATGATTTTGTGAAATATTTCTGTGAAAGCTTTCATTAACTCCGAATTTCTGTCGAGTAGACCTTGTTGTTGTGAGAATTCTTAATTCATGAGTTGTAGGGAGGGACTTATGTCACCACAAACAGAGACTAAAACAAGTGTTGGATTCAAAGCTGGTGTTAAAGATTATAAACTGACTTATTATACTCCTGAATATGAAACCAAAGATACTGATATCTTGGCAGCATTCCGAGTAACTCCTCAACCTGGAGTTCCTCCTGAGGAAGCAGGGGCTGCGGTAGCTGCTGAATCTTCTACTGGTACATGGACAACTGTGTGGACCGATGGGCTTACCAGCCTTGATCGTTATAAAGGAAGATGCTACCACATCGAGCCTGTTGCTGGAGAAGAAAATCAATATATATATGTTATGTAGCTTACCCTTTAGACCTTTTTGAAGAAGGTTCTATTACTAATATGTTTACTTCCATTGTGGGTAATGTATTTGGGTTCAAAGCCCTGTGCGCTCTACGTCTGGAGGATCTGGGAATCCCTCCTTCCTATACGAAAACTTTCCAAGGTCCGCCTCATGGCATCCAAGTTGAGAGAGATAAATTGAACAAATATGGGTGTTGACACCTAATTTTAGAAAAATAAAATTGCATTTTGAACAAATAAAAGGAAATTTTTTTTAAAAAATGGAAGAAATTGATTTGATTGATTATGTATGGAAATTTGAAATTCTGATGAATATTCAGATTTTGATAAATGCAGAAACAATTAAAAATCAGGTGAACAAATGGCAGGGATTTTGATAAAATGGAAAGAATCAAGTAAAATCGAGCTGATTACGAAATCACATTTCGATTTGCACGCTTGATTTGATGCAACAAAAGATGGAAGTTTGAAATATGCCATACAAAGCTGTTCGGAATCGGTATAAAAGAGAGCTTTATTTTTCGTAACCTAGGGTGGTGGAATTCAAAAAAATTCAGAGCAAATAAAAAATTTGTCGTTTGGGGGGCTTCTTGACTCAATTTTCGAAACACTCAAAGGGGAATGGAGTTTTTGTGAGAGAGAAGTCAACAAAGTTTTTTCCTTCTACTGAAAAGTAGAGCAGGGAGTTCGCACGGAAAGAGACAGGTCGCGTGGAGGGACGTGCAGTAGAAGGAAAAGAAAGAACACTGCAGCAAAAAGGAAAAAGTCATTTCAGAGAAAGCAAAAAAAGAAAAGAAAAGAAAAGAAAAGCAGCAACAACTGTTCATCTTCTTTGTGGAGTTCTTGCCGGCGCCTACCTCCTCCACTCGCCCGCGCCGACCACCATCGCACCATCGCTCGGAGCCACCACCGCAACGCCCGTGACGCCCATCACCGCGCGACCCGACGCTCGCCGATCCGCCTCCGCACCCCGTGAAGTCGGCCGCGACCATCGTGACGCCTCCAGCCTTGCTCCACCCCACGCTCGCCGCGCCGAGGCCTTGCTCCGCTGCCATTGTTGCTTCCTTCCTGTTGTCGCTCACCCATAGCAGCTATCAGAGCCTGCACCGGACACCACTTTCTGCCCCCTTCCTCTCCGACAATCGCCCGACGCTCTCGTTCGGTTTTAGCCCTTAGGTAGTTTTATTTTTACTTTTACTTTTCATTTCTTTGTAGTTTAGTCTATTTCATTATTTGTTTCATCTTTTAGGTTAATTTGACTGTTTATTTCATTTGATAGCATGTTTAGTTTAATTATTTAAATGTTGGGTGTTAATATTTGCAATTTCTATATGCATTATCCGAAGATTTTACCTCAAATTACTATAGTTATTAATTTGATCCGAGAGACATCGGGTCATTTTTTTTAATTATACTAATTTTGAGTTTGTTTTGTTAGAATTTCATTGTTAAATCACAATAATTATTTAATTTAGTTCGTAAGACTTCGGACTAAATTTTTAATTATTTTGATTTCCTATTTGTGATTGTAGAGTTAAAATAATTATTAATTTAATCCGTGAGACAACGGATTATCTTTTTGATTATTTTAACTCTTATCTTAGTTTTTATGTAAAAATAATTAATTGTTTGAAAAAATTTAAAAAATTAAAAAAGGAAATAGTGAAATACTAAAATCTTGCATGAGCATATAGGTCATATAGGTTTATTAATTTAGACACGTAGGTTTAATAAATTAACCTTTATGTTTTTTTTTTTTTTTTAGGATTTCATCCTTAGTAAGTTTGCATGTTTTCATAATATAAAAAGATAAAAAAAAAGTAAAAAGAATAATGATTTTCTAAGACAAATGAGGTTTAAATCAAATTAATCCCGAAATTGAATTAGGAAATTATTCCATTTTGAATAGCTTAATTAGTTTTTTTTTTTTTTAAAAAAAATTAAAAAAGTTAGCATTGCATCACCATGTTTTTCTTAATAGAAATTATTCGGTCATTTTAAAAATAAAAAAAATAAATAAAAAAAAAAAAGAGAAAACACAAAAGTTATTTTCTTGATTAATTAATAAATTAGTTCATAATTAATCCCATTTCATATCATCATTATTTAATATAGGTTGCATACATAAAAAAAAAAAAAAAAATCACAAAAAGAACATGCATATAGAATTAATATGTCATTCATCCCATGTCATGAAACGCATGCATATTAGAATTATATAATTTAGATTGCATGCATATAGTTCATATTAGGCCATGTAAATTGCGTTTCACATATCATTAAAGTAGAATTCATGCATATTAATTTTAGATTAAGATTGCATTTAATTAATTTTTTTTTAAAAAAGAAAAAGAAAAATTATGTGTCATGTCATTTAGAAATCATGTTTAGGGCATGCATTTTTATTAACATTTTTTAAATGTTTTCCTAGAGAGTGGACTTTAATAAAGTTGTGGTTTAAATTTCTTAGCATCTTGATTTATTGAATGTTATTTAATTGATTGTGCACCCGCATGACCACCATTTGCATGTTAGTATCTTAGGTTAAAATTAATCAAGACTGCCTGCAAAAATGTTTTTTTTTTGAGGTACCGAAAGGGCGTTAGATTAATCTAGCGTAACCATGTCCCCGAATCCATTAAATCTCTGGTTCGTAAAAGGTAAAGTATTCTCCCATACTTTACCTGGGTTTCTAATCAGCTCTAATTGGTTTGTGGCGGCTCCAATTTGAAATATAATTGCATGTTTTAATGGGTATTTTTCTTAGTATCAAGTCGCGATTGGTAGGGCTTGGGAGAGTCTGCGCCAAGTCTTCGGACTTAGTAATCCATTAACCTAGTTTTTAGGTGATTCACCCTTCGAAAAATTAGGTCGCGACAGCTTGGCGACTCCACTAGGGACTTAGAGTTAAAACTCATAGTGGACATAGGCCTGTTTCTTTTAAAAAAAAAAAACATATTTTTGTTTGGCAGCAAGGACACCAGGTATGTCACTAACATTTCTAAGGTGTTAAATGTTCTTGCAGATGGGAGGTATAAGGGAAGTAGTCTTTGCTAATCCTTGTCTTGCAGGAGGGTGTAAAGATGAATGATTTATTTTTCCTTATATTGAAGTGTTGTTTGTATTATAAATTGTTGTGCATGTTTTTTAAATTGTTTTAGCACTACACATTGCACACACACCTGTAGCCGAACCCGGCTACGATAGGATTTCTAAGATGGTGTTTAGAATGATACTTCCTCTAAAGCGAGACTGCTATGTAGAGGTTGACATTCTCTTCCCCGAAATTTCTTCCATGGTGTCAAATGTGTTTGTCCATATCTGCGAGATTGCGTGATTATTGGACATTCCATTCGACTAAGCCGGAGTTAAGGGGACCTGACGTTAATGCGAGACTGCAACGGTCAGATCACCCTCTTAGCTCCACTTTGTTAAGCCATCTAGATAGAAATCGAGCCGCACATTTCATGCGTGTGTCTATGTGATTGTCATCCATTTTCTGGTAAAAGTAAGTTGTCTAAACTCATACTTTGCAATTTACTTACTTTATTGTAATTTTGTCGGTCCATGACAATAGGTTTCATCGTCAGTCTTGTCTTATATGCAATGGGGAAAACCGACGTACAATTCATTTCCACTCCCAAAAAAGAGCTCAAAATGTGGCTGGACCAGTTAGATCAAGACGGCCAGAGATATGTGAAAGCTAGGATCGCTCGACTTCTCCACTTTGTTAGATATCGCATCCACTCCGGTGTTATACGGCGCTGCCCCATTTCTGGTGTCCACAAACTTCAACCTTTGTGTTTGGTGAGTATGAGCTAACTCCAACACTAGAGGAGTATAGTATTGCTATGGGAATGCCTATGGAGAAAGAGCTTATTAGGCCACCTATCGGTATTGATTTCATTTCTGAATTATCACAATTTTTAAAAATCGAGGCCGAAGTGGTAAGAAAGGTTGTTAAAGCCAATTGCTATGCATGCCCATTTTCATTTCTGAAAGAGTGTTTTGCAAGCCAACCAATGATTTCAAAAGCTAGGATTTTCATATTGGCAATTTTTTGGACTAACCGTTTTTCCTTATCGAAAAAATGCCATTAATCCCTCAATTTCGTGGGTGGTCAATCGAGTTTGTGATGGGTTGAATTATGTCAATATGGTTTTAGCTTAAACATTTTTGTCATTAACCCGTTTCAAACAAAATGAGGAAAAAACTATGCGTGCCCTACCTGAGCTTTTGCAAATATGGTTTTTCTCTCACATAAGAGGGTTTGGGCACCTGATGAAACAATTCAAGATTGACGATTTTAGGCACCCCATACAAAAATTTATGGTCCTAGAACGTTTCTCTCCACACAAGCAGTACGCTCGTTGGATAATTTTTTTGAAAGATCCTGATCCTAAGGCATTCCTATGGCATACTAAATGGTTCCGAGTTGAGGAGGCTCGTTTCTTACACAAGCATGGCGAGCCAATCCCATTGCTGGGCCTTTCCGGTGCGACTTCTTATTACCCACATAGGGTGGCCCGTCGATGAGCTCTTCAAGAAATTCCTCCACCCCTCAAGACGGAATTATTTCAAGTTCGTTTTGATCATAAGAGCTATGATTACTTCAACGAGGTCCGGATGATCATTGCTGCATGGAATGAATGCCATCTAGAGAAGATTTTGGAGCCCAAGAGACTGAAAGGCGAGGAGGAGATTCACCATGCATCGGCGTTCTACATCCAGCAACATCGGATTCCTGCTGCCTTGCGTCTAGTGGTCCTTGATGTGACCGAGAAGCCCACCCAACGAGCACAAATTGAGCATCTTAAGCGGAAAGTGGAAATGATTGAAGTTGAAAATAAAAAGCTTCGCAAGGCGTTGGGTTCCCGAAAGCATATAAAATGAGATGTTCAATGTTTAGAGATCTTGATTTCAATTTAGTCTTTTCAATTTTAGTTCAATGTTTAGGGATTTGAATTTCAATTCTTAGTTCATTGTTAGGAAGTTTGGTTCATTGTTAGGGAGTTTGGTTCAAACATTTAAAATAAATAAAATGAGATGATTAGACCATTGTCATGGGCCATTTTCCTATCTTGTCGTTGTTTCTTATATTATCTCTTTCTCTTAGGTAACAACACGGCTCACCCAAGATCACCAATCCGTACTCGTTCTAGAGTAACAATGGCTGATGACGCCGAACAAATGCGTGGTGCTGAACAAGCTCGTGTCGTTGCCCTCGAAACAGAAATGAAGCAAGTCCTAAACATCCTTGAGCAGCTCTCTAAGCAAATCGATTCTCTCCAAGCAAATACTGTCCCATCAGTTTCGCAAGTCGAGGTGGTGTTACCACAGCATGCTCCTATGGCTGATCCGAAAGATAAAGGCAAGAATGTATCCACAAGCGGCCCATCAAGATCTAATGATGTCTCTAGGGAGAAAACTACCGACACGCCTCAAATCATTGTTGATGAGGAGATACAAGTGATACGGACGGCTGTATCCGAAGACGAGCGGGAAAACGCTTGGCGAAAATCGAGGAGAAACTTAAGCGCGGGGGTGCATTTAGCCAAGACCCAACCGATCTATCCCATTATGCAAAGATCAAGATACCAAAGAAGTTCAAAATGCCAGGACTTTGAAAAGCATAATGGCACTTCTTGCCCGAAGATCCATTTGCGGACTTATGTGGTTAGGATGACCCCATATGTTGATAACATACCCCGATGATTCAGCAATTTCAAGCAAGCCCGACAAGACCGGCACTCCGGTGGTATATTATGAAGAAGATTAATCTCCTAGAGACTTGGGAGGATTTGACTGATGCCTTCTTCAAGCAGTACAAGTATAATATTGATGTCACTCCATCTCGAGAGGATTTACTTCGCACTGAGAAGAAGAAGATAGAATCTTTCAAGGCCTATGTCACAAGATGGAGGACTGTAGCGGCTCAAATTACTCCGGAGCCGACTGAAAAGGAGTTGATGGATTTGTTCATGAAGACGCTCCCACCTGAATATCGAAATCGGATGTTAGGATCGACTGCCGAGTCGTTCAATCAGCTAGTCCCTGTTGGCGAGCGAATTGAAGTAGCATTGCGTGATGGATGGGCATCTGATCAAACCAGCTCATATAGGGGAGTCTTTGCCAAGAAGGATAAGGAACCTATAGCAGAGGTTAATGCAGCTTATGTTCAAGCACCTCGCCCAACTTCGAACACTCAACGGGGAGGAGCACGACCATTCTTTGGCCAGCGAAGAACTCTTACGGCGTCAATTTACGCATCTTCCTAAGCCATTGTCTAAGATCTTGCCGACTCTTCGAAAAAATGGATTACTCGCTAAGGAGCCTAAGCGACCTAATCCCGAGCGTTTCCCCAACTATGATCCGTCCAAGACATGTGCTTATCATATGGGGGAGGTAGGGCATTCTGTTGACGATTGCTATACACTGCAACACAAAATCCAAAATCTTTTGGATGCCAAGGTGGTCTCATTCCGCGATGGACAACCGAACATCCAGAATAACCCACTCCCTGACCACCCATAAGTTGTGAATGCCATTTTTGATGTTGAGCCCACCGTGTTTCAAATGATGCATGAGGATACGATCAATGCTATCCTGGAACCAGACATTGAATCCGAATCGAGTTACCACTCATTTGAGTTGGTGTCCACCATACATGCATCTCAAGACTCACCACCACCCACTTCTGATGCTGCCCTTATGATGGAAAGGAAGATGGATGTGAATGGTTTTGTTCCTAGTAGTGGCCTTGGAAGAAATAGTCAGGGTATTCAAAGTCCCAATGAAGCCCCTCAGAGGCCCCATGCTGCTGGAAGAGGAGGGGAAAGTTCTGGAGGACGAAGACAGGGAGGGCGGAACCCGCCACCTAACCAAAGGCGAGGGAGGCAAAACCCATTACCCCCGAGCATTCGCGAAATATTCCCCGGTCCTCCAAGAATGATGCAGGATGAAGCTGAAGTGATTGACACTTTGGGGCAGCCTAGTGGCAAGTTTGATTACTTGGTGAAGTATTCGGCCCCTCCTAGTTACTACATTGATCCTCGTGAGATAATCCCAGATGGATGGGGTGGCATGGATGATTCGATACCCCCGAAGGCAGATAACCCTGATGATGAACTGGAAGGAGTTGCAAGCTTGTTCGACGATCTCATCATAGGAGCTATCGATGAAGGACCCCCAGAAGAGATGGGCTTTGGCCCACAAGAGTAACTCTTTTACTGTTTTTGCATATTCCCCTGCGTGAGAATTTTTATTGTTTTCTGAGAGATGCTTCCACTTTCCTTTTAATTCTTGAATGTTGCATTTTTTTCATTTAATAAATGTAATTTATTGATGAATTTCAATAAAATTACAAATTTTATTTTGAGGGCATGATGAGGTACTCCAAACCAGCCCTATGATGAAATCCTACCAAAAGAAAACGGCAAGGAGCTAATTCTGAAGGCTGGGCTTCTTCATGTTCCCTTTTAAAAAAAAAAAATTAAAATAAAATAATTTCCAGCATGCATCTAATTTACCTTGTTTGTTTCTTTTAATTATCTACTCCATGTTTCAGGTGCTTTGATCTTAGCAGAAATGGATGTGCGTGAATTCATGAATCCTGTAAACTCTAATGCAGGGGCAAAAAATGGATGTGAACGATGGTGTCTTATTTTTGTAAGGAATCTCTATGAGCTCCCTTACAAAGAGAGGGCAAGACATGGACACCTAATAGTTTTGATTTTATGAGCATGCCCTCTTTATCATTATAGAATGCTTTCACATGATATTGTGCAAATTCATCAATTTCGATTGAAATTTATCAAGTTACTTGAGCATGCTAAATGAGGCGTGAAAGGCAAGCCTAATCCCATACACCGTCCCCCGTCTATATATTGTGAGGAGAGTATGGAAACATTTTGTATTTCAAGGTGAAGAATTTTCTTGCGAAAAGTACGACAGCTGAAATGACGAGAGGCGTTCATTTCTCTATCCCAAACACTACGGTGTTCCATTGCTTAACCATTTTTGAGCCCATACACTTATGGATGTTCTTTTCAAATTACCCCTGTCAAGAATCACCCCACATCGGGGCAACTGGGAGATAAAAATGACATCATGAAGTGAGGAAAATGAATTGAAATTTTCTTGCTCTCACTTGCATCAATTTTCAAGTCGTGCTATTACATTGAATTCATGTGCTAATTTAAGTGCCTTAGGATGACGAAGAGCATTTCTTTCACTATCCTACACACTTATATCCTTTGAATAGCCCACTTGAGCCTGCCATTTCATTTCTTTGAAAACCCAAGTTGATGATCATCACCCACACTGGGGCAAGGCAAGAGACAGATGAAGACCCTTGAAGGTTCGCGTGTCATTTAAAGTATACTTGACACATGCATTGTGCGCAAGAACTGAAATCAAAATAAAACTAAGGGGCATTAAAAAGCAGTGTGCTTGGTAAAAGCAAGGTCAATGCCCGTGAAAAGAAGAGAGAAATGATTGATGAATTGGAGGCAAAAAGCAGTGTGCCTGACCAACGTCCATCATCAAAGAAAATGACTTTTAAAAAAAATGTTGAGAAAAGATCTCCAGTTGAAAAATCATTGGCATAAGGTGATAAACTTTTGAGCCAATAAAGAAATCTGTCAAGAAGACAATCAGCGTTGAAGAAAAACTGGTGGTAATGTCAAGATGATCACCAACTTTGCCCCTATACACATCTTTGAGCCTAACGATCCTTTCGTTTCTCAACCCATGAACCTAGCCTATGTTACGTCCCTTACAAAGTCTCTTCAGATTAGGGCACTTGAATTAACATAGGAAATCACATGTTTTAAGCATTGCTCGAAGAAGTGCGAGCAAGATTATTTCTTTATCATTTTGCAGGGTTCTTGACTTGTAAACCCAGAGATGATTACAGAATTATTCGTTCAATTTGCTTTGACTCGAAGAGTCCCTTTGTTAAGCCATTGACCAAGCCTGCATTACATTCATTGACAAGGACCTCTCAAATTGGTAAGGTCGTACTGATTGCAAGAAAATTCGAACTCTTGTCGACAAGATGATGATAAGATTGAGTGATATATTCCCGCATCAATGGTTGGGACAAATAACCCTTCTTAAATGAGAGCGAGTGAAAAAGCCTTTTCACACCAAAAGTGTCTCATTTAGCATGTTCAAGAGATTCACACTATAACTGAAAATTGTCTTAGTGATAATTTTTCTGATAATAGTTTGATAAAGCCATCATGCATGGGCCTTCATTGAATTTTTCCTCAAAGACCAAAAATAATTGTCTTTGAAACCCTGAATTTGTTCAGTCATCTTTATACTTGATGAGAATTCCAAGTACCTATTTATAAAATGTTTCCAAATGTCTAGTGTGAATTCTAGATATTTGAACTTTTAAACGCTTGATGTGATTTCCAAGTGTTTGTCTTTCCAAACATCTGATGTGATTTCCAGACGTTTAGTAAAAGTTTTCAAATGTCTGACATAAGAATCAAATTTTGAAGTTTCAAGTACTTAATGCAATTTCTAGGTGCTTAGAATCTGATGAGAATTCCGGATCCCTAAAGACTTTGAGCCTTTCAATTATCTCGAAGGAAGTTCCAGATGATTGATAGGTCTCATCGAATCATTTCACACCTAAATCCTCAAAACAGGTATGACAGTACATGCTCTTCTTTGCATTTGCATTTCATTGGTCATAGACACATGGAGATCTATGTTCCCGACCATATCATTGCATTTACATTGCATCCTTTATTCTTAAAAAAAAAAAAAAAGTCAAGTCATTCACATTTGCGTATGCATTTCATATTTCATTTTGAATGGTTTAAATTTAGGTGTCATATATCTTTGAAGGAAACCTCTACAAGCTTCCCTTCAAAGAGGGGCAGCTGTTGACACCTAATTTTAGAAAAATAAAATTGCATTTTGAACAAATAAAAGGAATTTTTTTTTTTTTAAAATGGAAGAAATTGATTTGATTGATTATGTATGGAAATTTGAAATTCTAATGAATATTCAGATTTTGATAAATGCAGAAACAATTAAAAATCAGGTGAACAAATGGCAGGGATTTTGATAAAATGGAAAGAATCAAGTAAAATCGAGCTGATTACGAAATCACATTTCGATTTGCACGCTTGATTTGATGCAACAAAAGATGGAAGTTTGAAATATGCCATACAAAGCAGCTGTTCGGAATCAGTATAAAAGAGAGCTTTATTTTTCGTAACCTAGGGTGGTGGAAGTCAAAAAAAATTCAGAGCAAATAAAAAATTTGTCGTTTGGGGGGCTTCTTGACTCAATTTTCGAAACACTCAAAGGGGAATGGAGTTTTTGTGAGAGAGAAGTCAACAAAGTTTTTCCTTCTACTGAAAAGTAGAGCAGGGAGTTCGCACGGAAAGAGACTTCGCGTGGAGGGACGTGCGGTAGAAGGAAAAGAAAGAACACTGCAGCAAAAAAAGGAAAAAGTCATTTCGAGAAAGCAAAAAAAAGAAAAGAAAAGAAAAGAAAAGCAGCAACAACTGTTCATCTTCTTTGTGGAGTTCTTGCCGGCGCCTACCTCCTCCACTCGCCCGCGCCGACCACCATCGCACCACCGCTCGGAGCCACCACCGCAATGCCCGTGACGCCCATCACCGCGCGACCCGACGCTCGCCGATCCGCCTCCGCACCCCGTGAAGTCGGCCGCGACCATCGCGACGCCTCTCCGGCCTTGCTCCACCCCACGCTTGCCGTGCCGAGGCCTTGCTCCGCTGCCATTGCTTCGCTTCCTTCCCTGTTGTCGCTCACCCATAGCAATGCTTTCGAGCCCACGAGTCTTGCACAATATGGATTGGACACCACTTGCTGCCCCTTTCCTCTCCGACAATCGCCCGACGCTCTCCTTCGGTTTTAGCCCTTAGGTAGTTTTATTTTTACTTTTACTTTTCATTTCTTTGTAGTTTAGTCTATTTCATTATTTGTTTCATCTTTTAGGTTAATTTGACTGTTTATTTCATTTGATAGCATGTTTAGTTTAATTATTTAAATGTTGGGTGTTAATATTTGCAATTTCTATATGCATTATCCGAAGATTTTACCTCAAATTACTATAGTTATTAATTTGATCCGAGAGACATCGGGTCATTTTTTTAATTATACTAATTTTGAGTTTGTTTTGTTATAATTTCATTGTTAAATCACAATAATTATTTAATTTAGTCCGTAAGACTTCGGACTAAATTTTTAATTATTTTGATTTCCTATTTGTGATTGTAGAGTTAAAATAATTATTAATTTAATCCTTGAGACAACGGATTATCTTTTTGATTATTTTAACTCTTATCTTAGTTTTTATGTAAAAATAATTACTTGTTTGAAAAAATTTAAAAAATTAAAAAAGGAAATAGTGAAATACTAAAATCTTGCATGAGCATATAGGTCATATAGGTTTATTAATTTAGACACGTAGGTTTAATAAATTAACCTTTATGTTTTTTTTTTTTTTTTAGGATTTCATCCTTAGTAAGTTTGCATGTTTTCATAATATAAAAAGATAAAAAAAAAGTAAAAAGAATAATGATTTTCTAAGACAAATGAGGTTTAAATCAAATTAATCCCGAAATTGAATTAGGAAATTATTCCATTTTGAATAGCTTAATTAGTTTTTTTTTTTTAAAAAAAAAATTAAAAAAAGTTAGCATTGCATCACCATGTTTTTCTTAATAGAAATTATTTGGTCATTTTAAAAATAAAAAAAATAAATAAAAAGAGAAAACACAAAAGTTATTTTCTTGATTAATTAATAAATTAGTTCATAATTAATCCCATTTCATATCATCATTATTTAATATAGGTTGCATACATAAAAAAAAAAAATCACAAAAAGAACATGCATATAGAATTAATATGTCATTCATCCCATGTCATGAAACGCATGCATATTAGAATTATATAATTTAGATTGCATGCATATAGTTCATATTAGGCCATGTAAATTGCGTTTCACATATCATTAAAGTAGAATTCATGCATATTAATTTTAGATTAAGATTGCATTTAATTAAATTTTTTTAAAAAGAAAAAGAAAAATTATGTGTCATGTCATTTAGAAATCATGTTTAGGGCATGCATTTTTATTAACATTTTTTTAAATGTTTTCCTAGAGAGTGGACTTTAATAAAGTTGTGGTTTAAATTTCTTAGCATCTTGATTTATTGAATGTTATTTAATTGATTGTGCACCCGCATGACCACCATTTGCATGTTAGTATCTTAGGTTAAAATTAATCAAGACTGCCTGCAAAAATTTTTTTTTTGAGGTACCGAAAGGGCGTTAGATTAATCTAGCGTAACCATGTCCCCAAATCCATTAAATCTCTGGTTCGTAAAAGGTAAAGTATTCTCCCATACTTTACCTGGGTTTCTAATCAACCCTAATTGGTTAGTGGCGGCTCCAATTTGAAATATAATTGCATGTTTTAATGGGTCTTTTTCTTAGTATCAAGTCGCGATTGGTAGGGCTTGGGAGAGTCTGCGCCAAGTCTTCGGACTTAGTAATCCATTAACCTAGTTTTTAGGTGATTCACCCTTCGAAAAATTAGGTCGCGACAATGGGCGTCCCCTATTGGGATGTACTATTAAACCTAAATTGGGGTTATCCGCTAAGAACTACAGTAGAGCAGTTTATGAATGTCTTCATGGTGGACTTGATTTTACGAAAGATGATGAGAACGTGAACTCACAACCATTTATGCCTTGGAGAGACCGTTTCTTATTTTGTGCCGAAGCAATTTTTAAATCACAAGCTGAAACAGGTGAAATCAAAGGGCATTACTTGAATGCTACTGCAGGTGCATGCGAAGAAATGATCAAAAGGGCTGTATTTGCCAGAGAATTGGGAGTTCCTATTGTAATGCATGACTACTTAACAGGGGATTCATTGCAAATACTAGCTTGGCTTTCACTTTTATCAAAATCCAGCCCCTGTTATTCTCTGTCTAATGTTGCCGTTAAAGTTCATTGTGCCAATTCCATATGCACTTCTCTCCCTCAAACCGTATCGATGACGTGAAATTTTAGCTCAATTAGATATTTTAAAAAGAAAAACCTTTGTTCTTTCTTTTTGCTTTTGTTCTTTTTCTTCTTCTTCCTTCTTTGCCTCCTCCGTTATGTTCTTTTTTTCTATCTCCTTGCTCTAGCATAGAAATTCATTCTCAACCTCACAAAGATGTTTAACTTCGCGGCCGATCCATCTGAAGAAGCAAAGACCAAATGAGTACTTAGGACGGAACTCGCGTGACCACGTTTCAAAATCTCGACCGCTGTCCACGAATTTACAAAACTGGGTATAAGCCCCCAACACGCTTTATTAGGGAGTACGATACAGCGGATCACTTGCAAACATCACACAATCAACTGCAGAGAATCTAAGGACATCAGTCTGATGCCCGACCTCGACGAACAAACTACAATACCATACTGCTAAAGGCTTGCATGTCTCAGCTCAACCTCAAGGAAGGAGAGATACCATCATCATTTACAACCTTTCTTTTGCCCTTCTTCTCTAAGTCCTTCTTCTCTGAGTCCTTGTCCTCTAGCCGGTACATATTACCTAGAAGGTGCAATCCAACAAGCCGTTCCAAGAAATAATCTATAGCGCGTGCCAGCCACTGCTGCATCAGCAGAAGAACGAATGCTATCATTAGCGGCATCATGCGCAGAGCTTTCTTTTCTGGAGTCCTTTTACCCATTGTCGTGAGCAGCAGGGATAACGTGAAGCAAAAATAAGTTAGAATCATGGCGACCAGGGATAGCCTAAGCGGCAGCTTAAGCGGCAGCCTGGCGTGGTTGGGGACGAATCTGGTGAGGCAAATGATCATCTGGACCGATACCATGAATCCTAGTGTGTTGCCGCCCAGGAAGAGAGCGTACACCAAGCCCGCACCAGTCATGGATTTCCCGGAAAGAACTAATTTGTCGTTGTCGACTTCTATTATCTTTGGCGGCTGAAGCACAGATTGGTAGGTTGCGCTCGCGATGAGCGCGGCGACGACTAACACAGCATTGCGGATGTCACCAAACGACTCCTTTTCCGCATTTGAATTCTTCGATTGCAAACGTGGTGATGACTGAGGAGCATCATTGACTGGTTCCTCCCCAGCTGCTTGATGACTGTTACCTCCCCCGAAATCGTTGTCGTCGGCCGGGACTGGGCTTGATGCGGGTGAGTTTGATCTTCCTCTTCCGTGTTTGGCTCCCGCTCGAATGAGGATTTCTCTGATCTCTCTATCTCCTGCTTCCCTTCGCGAGGGAGTTGAGATGTCTAGAGGCGTCGACCCACTGTCGTTCACGGCGTTCACCTCCACGACCTCAGACTCCACAGCATGCTTACAAAGCAGGAAGTTCACCACCTGCAATTATTTTGCATTTTCCAAGCGTTAAGATAATACGGAAAGACTTCAGGCATAGACGAGACATCCTTTATTCCAGTGATGATCAAAACAGACCCGGTTCGATAAATTCGTTTGCCTAGAAGATCTTTGAATATGGTAGGGACACCAAATCAACACCCTCATTGAAGTAATGCACAAAGAAAAGCGCGATAAAATAAGGGAATCACTAGACTTGCCTCGAAATTTTTGCCAGCGGCAGCAAGATGCAAGGCAGTGTTGCCTTTGTGGTCCTTCCAGTTGATCACCTGCTCCTTCTTGTGCTGCTTCAAGTGGTCCACCAACACAACCACTGCGTCGAACCGGTTGTTCTTCACGGCGAGGTGAAGTGCGGTCTCCTCTCGGGCAGTTGTGTCTTCAACAGACTCAGGTGAAGCGGCGAGCAATACCTTCATGACATCGACCTTCCCGTTCGCGGTGGCATAATGCAAAGCGATTCTTCTCTCCCGTCCCTTCACGGGGCACAGGTGTGGTTTCACTGTCAAGAGCTCCCTCGTGATCTCAACATCACCTCGAGCTGCTGCGATGTGCAGCGGGCTGAAACCATCGGCATTCACCTTTTCCGCGAGCTTCGGCATATGCTTCAGGAGCTCTCGGACAAAATCTAAATGGCCAGCCACACAGGCGACATGCAGCGGCGTGTGACCGGCTCCTTCAAGATCCATCTCCTCGAGGATGAGTTCATTGCTGCTGATCAAGTCTTCCAGCTCATGGACATTGCCCTTCCGAGCTGCTTCTAACATTCTTCGCTCCATTTAATCGGAACTAATGATGGCCTCTCTCTCTTTCTGGGACGCCTTTGGACTTGGATATCTGTTAAATTATATCGACCCATTTTATAGAGTTTCCGAGCATCAAGAGGCTCATTGTTAAATGATGAAATAAGACTAGCAACAGCCAAGTTCCATTCTACCACTCGTGATAACTCAGCTTTTCAGTAAAATAATGACAATATCAAAGCACAGATCCCACCAGTAGGACCACGAATTAAAGGAACACCAGCATTGAAATCGCGCGGCACAGGTTTTTGGCGGAAAGTTCGTTATTTTGGTCAAAAAATGGCTTGAGTGAAGTCAATGCCATGGTCTTCGTAGACTAAAACTATTACGTCATAGTCATGACCCTAGGATGACGTCACTTGCCTCCACAATATTCAACACCTAGGGTTTTTTAGCCATGGAAATAAAAGAAATGAGTCTTTGCATGTACACCAAAAAGTTGGTGGCCCAGGTCAAACTTTTGACATTGAACACATATAAATAAGAATCTCTCCACGAGGTGTGCTGCGTACTGCTGAAACCTATGAGGAGGCTGCTGAAACCCTATGAGGAGTCTGCTGAGAAAATAGCAACTGCACAATGTCAGCCGAAGAGGAGCCACCCACGTGATCAAGAAAATGAGTTTTTGTTTTGTTGTTTTGTTTTGAGCTTGAACGCAGGGTGATTTTTGTGTAGTGAGTTTACTTGTTTATTTATAAACATTTTAGGTTTGTAGTAAAATCTAGATGTGAAAACACTAAAGCGTATGAGCGATTATAAACTTTGATTCTCCGATTATAATTGATTATTTGCTGTTGACTCTCTCCGTAGACGTTGGTACCGATACTCGGACCGAACTATGTAAATTTATAGTGTCCTTATTATTTTTTGTTTATTTCTTTGAAATTTACGCATTGACGTAAATTGTAAGATCTTTGTCGTTTCCGCATATCATATTCCAACAATTGCTATAAGAGCTCTCCCTCTTCCTCCTTTTTTTTTTTTTTTTTTTTTCGGTCGATGGAGGAGGATGATGATGATGGTGGTTCTTGCGATTTTATAACGGCATTTTGATCTGGAGTTGGATTTTGCCAAAGAAAAAAAACCGGAGTTGGATATGTTGGCCATTGGAGCGTCCAAACAACGAAAAGCCCATAATGAAAAAATAATGACGCCCCTTTAGTTTGAAAGGACACGTTTGCCCTTTTGATTCGGTGAGGTTATGCGCTTAATTTTCAAATTGTGGGGGGCTTTACGAGTACTCAGTAATTTTTTTCCCAACATTACCCTCACTAATTTTTAAAATTTTTCGATTTTACCCAAATTTATAACTGTTCGTCATCTTCCCTTCATGAAGTCGACCGGCGAGGCTAGATCTAATTGTGAGTAGTTAGTGAGGTTGCGCAAACTAAGGGATTATCACCCGGGGTTGCATGACCTTAGGCAGCCCTCGTGTTGTGCAACCCTAGGCAACTCTTGTTGTGGGTTGCTAGGGGCGACTTGAAGTTGTGCGATTTTAGATGATGGTAGTCGATACCAAATCTTGATGGCCGGCTTTATTAGAGGGTTTGGGTTTTTTTTTTTCTCCCTTTTTAATAGAAGAAAGAAAAGTCAATTGCAAGAATGTTTTTTCCAAATACTATTTAGTCCAAAGTAGCTTTATAATGGATTTTTAACTTATAATTTACATTTAAGAAAAACTACTTTAATTTAGACTTCGTTTATTTTACAAAAAATGAATGATTTGAAAATTATTTTTAAAAGACGAGTACTTGTATTGTTTACGAAGTATGAAAATTTTTATATATGAATTGTTACAGATAATGAAAATATTATCAATTAACTAAATTAAGCAACAAAAGCATTAATTTGCGATTTTTTTTTTATAAATAATTTTTTTTATGAGATAAATGGAATCATAAAATCCTTCGTGGTTTTCTTTAAACTTTTCTCCAAAAGTCCCAACAAATGCAATCTCCAGGCGGTGCGACTTCCGTCCAAAGTCATGAAATCTTGTGAAGTGGATTCTATGCCTTTTACTCCGACCGGAAAAAAAGAAGAAGAAAAAACTCCTATCTCTTTTAAGCTTGTCCTTTCCTCCTTTTTTTTTTTTATGCCCAGGATCCGCTGAGCTAGCCTGGCTTATGCCGGGCAGCCCACGGCCTGTAGAGTGCGCGATGCACCCCAAACCAAGCGTCAATATCTAGGGGAAGCTAGCATGTGACTCCACTACCATGACTCTCACTTAAGATGTGTTAGCAGCTGTGTCCTTTCCTTCTTTCTTCTTCACTGCACGTGGCCAAAAATTTCTCAAATGAACAGACCGAAGCAGAACAAGCCAGGACCCAGAAATCCGCAAAATCCCGAAGTTCATTGTTGGAATCTTTTCAATTGAAAACAAAGAAATAACTTCCACGGAATCCTTGGAGATGAGGGACCAAAGGAAGGGACGGAGGTTTGGGATTGAATCGGAAACCATCTCTCTCTAATGGCGGGATAGAACGGCCCGTTGTTGGCCATGCTCACCACATCAAAGTCATTGCTCCTTCGTTCGTCCCCGACCGTCTGGTCCTCCATCCACAACCTTTTCTTCCGTCGCCGCTGAGGACGATTTGCTCACCATTAGCACCAGCACCAGCACCGGCTGCAGGAGCGCGATGCAATCATGGAATAGAAGTCAAGGAGGCGGCTAATGGCGGAGACCCTCAACAAGCGACCCTAGAACTTCAGTAGTCATGGAAGATGAACGGGGCCGAGTGAGGGTAGGACCAGAATTTGATTTAAAAGAAAAATAGCAGGAGCAATTTAGGAAGAATATAAAAGTTCATTAGCCTGGGAAGTTGCATTTCCAAAATGTTGAAAGTCATGATAGGGGTTTCAACTAGGTCAAAGCCAATTTTTCTTCAAAGTGGTTAAAAAAAAATTAGGTTGTTTTTTGGTAGCTTTGCTACCCAAGAAAGTTAAGTACACCGAGTCCTATCTAATTTCACGTAGACCCCATACTAAAGTCAGTAAGCTATATAAGGAGTTCGTAATTTATTGGAAAAGTTGATAATTTTGAAATACTTCGAATAAACGCCAGTGAGTTGATAATTCACTAGACAAATTATTAGCATTATGTAAAATTTTCTAATATTGCTAAAAATTTACCAACATGATTTTTTATTTTGAATTTTCCCCAATGGATCTATAGAATTTTGCGATGTCGAACAAAGATGAGAATTTGTCCAATAATTAACAAAACGACCCTAATTTTCCGATCTTTCAAATGGGTAAAGTCATTTCCAAAGTGATTCGACTTCAGTGAAGATGATTATTAGGCATTGAATAATTGTTATTGTAACCAGTTAGATCGCCATTTTGATCGATTACTTGCTCGGGCTTGGCTATTTCACCATGAACTCGAACATCCCTCGGTAGAAATGGTGGCGAGCTTTCAAATGGGTAAAGTCGTTTCAAGTGTGAGTATTCTGCACTTGTCCCAGTCGCCGAACCCCTACTATAGTTTATGGCGGGTGGGCATGGTGGCGAGCCATGGCCATGGAGTCTGATCATTGATTTGAGAGAGAATAATGGACGAACAAGACGAAGAGGCGGGGAAAAAAAGGAAACGCAGATGAGGAACAGCATGAGAAGATGTAATAACAACCAAATCTGAAACCTAAATCTTGATTTTTAGTTTGAGGAAAGACAACATTTTTAGCAGCACAGAATGTTTCCACTCTCGATAACTTCAGAACTATTTTAAAAACAACCGTTTGGTTGCTAGCTTCAATTCAACAAAATGGTAGGGAGAACGTACGCAGGATTGAATATTGAGAACTCTACATGCAGGGAATGAATACGAGGAATAGACAATGAATGCAACAATCATCGAAAGAATAGACGTTCTGTAAAATCGTGCATGCAGAGAGCAAAGAACAAACTGAGGTTAGATTTGCAAGGTTTTGGGGGACACACAAGATTATCTGAAAAGTTAAAGTGATACTAGAGGACCTTGAGGAACGATTCGAACTCGATTGATTTACAATTTTGAGAGCTTCAGATCGAGGTTAGCCATTGCTTACCAAATTCTACATCTGTTATTCATACTGCATGTTAGAAAAATGAATCAAGTGCGAAAAATATTTGAATAATGTCTTTGATTTGGCGCCTATAATCTCTTCTGAATTTTACCTTTTGACATAAGAACTCGAGGCATTATAAATTCATTGTTGGAAAGACCAATTTTACATACATTTCATTCTTTTGAGAAAAGATTATGATTTGCTATGACACTTATAAACAAGTCATCATTACCATATATGTGACATATAGGGGTGAGCATCGGTCCAGGGTCAACCCTGGACCGGCCCAACCCTGTCAGTCCTGGTCCGATTACCAGGGAGATTAGGTCGATCCTTGGTCCTAGAATTCCTGGGCCAACACTATGCGGGTTGGTTCTCAGTCTTGAGAGTTCCGGGTCAGTTCAACCCGGACCAACCCTGACTATATATATATATATATATATATATATATATATATATATATATATATATATATATATATATAATATTACTTACAATTTTTTTATATAGAGAAAACCTTAAAATAAACGACATCAATAATATTAAACAACTCTTTAGTGAGGAGTTCAAGTAATTTTACATTATTCTTTAATAACTTATAGTTTTAATGTTTTTTACGGTGTTAATAGTTATAATTTACGAAAAAGAAAATGTTTTTGTGAGGAGTCTTTACGGCGTCAAAAGGCATAAACAACTCATTATGGTATCATTTTCTAGTATTCGTTTTCTTCTGTCTTATTTGTTATTTTAATCTTCAATTTGCTAAAATCGAAAAAAACAACTTTTCCACTCACCATTTGACACTCACCTCGCTCGCTTTGGGTCACTCGTGCCTCTCGCAGCTTGATGTCCGCTTGGCTTGTTGCTTCTCGCTCGACATTTGATGCTTATTCTGTTCGATGCTCATCCTACTTGACCCTCACCGCTTGCCTTTCTTAGCTGACCTCGCTTATTATTGAACTCTTGGTATGGTCCTTAGTTGCCCTTCTAAGGAGTACAAAAAATGAAATAAAAAATTATTTGTTGGTCCTGAGTTGATCTTGAAATTGGACCGAACCCATTGGATCAGTTTGGTTCTCAATCGCTTTTTTAAGGAGTACAAAATATGAAATAAAAATTATTGGTTGGTCTTGGGTTGACCTTGAAACCGGACCAAACCCATTGGGTCAGTTCGGTCCTTAATCGTTTTTTTAAGGAGTAAAAAAAATGAAATAAAAAATTATCGATTGGTCCCGGGTTGACCCTAGAATCGAACCGAACCCATTTGGTCGGTTTGGTCCTCGGTCCCAAGCTCAATAGGATCGGTCCTTGGTCCCAAAAATTGAGAACCAGCACTGTGCGAGTTGGTTATAGGGTTAGGGGGTGGACCGGCCCAACCCGGACCATGCTCACCCCTATGCGACAACTAATGAGACATTCTTTTGTATTTACTTGTGAGACCACGCTGCAATTTCCCGATGCAATTGCTATTGCTGTACTCGTAGTAAAGTTAGCGATTGGTGGTGGACTGACGCAGCAAAGAATTTCATTCAGCGATACCAATATCTATGCATATTGAAATATCGAAATGGTTATGCTAATGTGATATATTAGAGTTATTTATACAATAATAACGTTTACAATTTTTTCATTTTTTAAGGTGATGAAAAATCAAGTAGAATGTCAATATTAACTCTCGCGAAACAAATACACAAGAGCCAAGATTTATTTTCATATTCAATCATCGCTTCCCGCGCATTGCACAAGTGACATGCTAGAATTTCAAATGAAGTTTAACATAGTCATCACAAATGGGCAATCGCAATGCGTCACTTTTCGGGAAGCAACAACAAAAAATATCCTCTGAGAAAATAAGGGTATCATATCGACGTCCGACGTTAACCTTCACTTGAATTTCATTACATAATGGACTTAGAGAGAACCAAGGGTATCATATCGAACATCCGTTATCGAAAGACTCGATTCCAATACTGCTTGCACTTCTCAGCAAAACCCTGACAGCGAGAACTTGCTTGTAGACTGTACATATCACTTGGCATGGTAATCTGGGAAATAGATAGTATGAAGATTCCTAAACCCAGTGCCATGGGTTTCTGTATAGGTAGAAGAAGAAGTGATATCACTATCGGCAGCCCGCCCAACAATTCTACACTTATCAGACTGAATTTTTCACCCAGAGCATCTGAGAACGGCATGTACCACATTAAGCAAAAGTACGAATAAACCATTACGGACATGGCGAGTCTCAGCGGCACCGCAATGGAAGATCTTTGGTCAGACAAATGATCATCTGAACAGACACCAAGAATCCGAACGTGTTGCCGCTCATGAAGCTCAAGTAGTTCAGATCCCTCGTGAAGGCACTTGTCATGAATAAGCGTATGCTGCAAGGAAGCCTTTCTTGGTACTAGTGTCTGCCTTTGGGGTAAAGCTTGGAGGCTGAAGAACGGCTTGGTAGGTCGCGCTGGCGATGAGCGTGGCTACGACCAGCAGGGCATCGCGGATGTTGCCCTTCGTCTCTTGTCCATGATTACCTTCGACTACAGTTTTAATAGCCGGTGGATGGCTGGTAGCCGCCTTGACATCATCTTTTTGGCATTCCACCAGGACTATTTCTGAAGAGGGCAAGTTTCCAGCTCGCATGAGGATTTTTCTAATCTCTCGATCAGAGCGAGATGAGACATCCAGAGGGGTTGAACTACTCTCATTCAAGGCGTTCACTTCTATGACCTTGCGCTTGAGAGCATGCCCACTAAGCATGAAGTCAACCATCTGCAATTTGTTTTCCTTTAGTTTGTTTTGTTTTGTCCTCTTTGATGTTCAGACATTCAGATCATGTAAAAAGAACAAGCGAAGAAATTGCAATGGAAAAAGGGAAAGGCGCTAGAGATTGCGTGCCTCAAAATTTTTGGCAGCGGCAGCGAGGTGCAAGACAGTATCGCCCTTCTTGTCCTTCCAGTTGATCACCTGCTCCTTGTGCTGCTTCAGATGCCCCACCAGCACGACGAATGCATTGAACCGATTGTTCTTCACTGAGAGGTGGAGTGCCGTCTCCTCTTGGGCAGTCGTCTCTTCGATGGACTCAGGTGAAGTGGAAAGCAATTCCTTCAAGGCACCGACCTCCCCACTTGCGGCAGCATAATGCAGGGTGATTCTTCTCTCCCTGCCCTTCACACGGCATAGGTGTTGAGGCTGACCCGCCTTTAAAATCTCCCTCACAATCTCAACATCACCTTTAGCTGCCGCGATGTGCAACGGACTGAAACCATCCGGGTTCACCTTTTCCGCGAGCTTCAGCATCAACTTGAGGAGCTCTCGGATGAATCTTGAATGGCCAGCTACACAGGCGACATGCAACGGCGTGTGGCCAGCTCCTTGGAGAGCCGCCTCCTCGAGGATGAGTTCATTGCTTCTGATCAGGTCATTCAGTAGACCCACGTTGCCTTTCTGAGCTGCTTTTAACAACCTCGGATCCATTTGAGCGTTTGTATGTGTATTTGTGCCCTTGTACTTAAGAACTGATAACGGTGGATGTGCATGAAACGTGCTTTTATAGATTGGAAATTGCTTGATCAAGGGAATATCTATATTTCTTTAATAACACTTAATTTCTTCGAGGAGTTTGTCCTGTAAAAGGATTACTCCCGAATTGGGCTATTCTTTAATCCCTTGAAGTATTGAATATATTATGTTCTGCAACTACAAGTCTACCTACTTAGATTCTCACGTGTCGAAAGTGTTTTGATTTAAAAAAATAAAAATATTTCCCGAATATTTTTTTTTTCAAAAAAAAAATATTATTCTTGATTCTTAATTTTAATTTCTAATTTCATTATTGTGTTTCAAAAAAGGAAAAAAAAAAGGAAAAATATAATTGTGTAAATGCACCGAAATCCTAAAACCTATCACCAAAGTACAAGAGTGCAATCAAGTTCTTTTGTTAATTATATCCAATTTAACTAATATAAAATGATGACGTGACTCTTTTTATTATTTGTATTCTCCTATATGGCATTGCTATTAAAAAGAGTGATGCATAAGACTATAATGATGCCACTTTAGTCCAAACTCACTTTTTTTTACCCAAATCTTAGTTAAATTAGATACAAAAATTAAAAATGGAAAAATAACTTCTTTTTTTTTTTAAAAGCACAAACTAAAAAGAACGAAAAATAAAAAAAGAAACACAGACTCCTATGGGGTGGCATCGCTGCCACACCATGGTCAAAAAGGGCCAAGAGGGTTGCCAAGGCCTCAACGACTTGCCAACCACAAGCAAGGGTTGCGACGCTCGCCTAGATTTGGGTGAGGACTGGTGACCTTCATGCAAATCTAGGGAGGAACAGTGGCCATTGTTGAGGCCTTAGCGACCATCCCTGAATCGGCGATGCTGGTGCATTGACTCTACCACATAGGTGCTAGTTTTTTTTTATCCTTCTTTTTTAGTTTCTATCTTATTAAAAAACTATTATCCTTTCTTATTGTTTAATCGAATTTAGCTAAGATTTGGGGCAAGAAAATAGGATTTTGACCCAAAAAATATCATTTTAGTCTTATACTCCATACTTTAGTTGTTGTTAATGCCATGTGGAACATAAAGAAAAAAGCCATGTTAGGATTTTTCATTAGCCACATTGGGTGAAGTCGACCAAAAGACTTGATTGCACCAATTTAATAAGTTTCAAAATTTCTTTGCACTTTTTCAAATATTTAGGACTTTTGGTGCACTGAACTCTTAAAAAAAAACTGAAAAAAATTAGGGAGAGTTGCATGGCAAATAAAGTTAAGAAAATGCCTTAACATCTGATGATGGGGATTGGGGAAAATGATGATAAAGGATCTTCGTCCTGATGGCTAAGCAAATTAGACTGCATTTGAGTAAGCTTTCCTAAGGGTTTTAGGCAAATTTGTGGTGTTTGGCAAGTTTTCTCAAGGGCATTTATGCCAAAAACTAGCCTTGGAAAAATTGAAAGATTAAGGCAGGTCCCATTGGCCTTGAGCTTTTAACATTCTCGAAAAATTGAAACACTCAATTAATGAAATTTGGCTAGTTTCCTATTTTGATGGATGGATCTCCTATCGCAAGTTGTTGTGTATTCGTATAATTTTTTTGTAATTCCTATACAAAATGTCATGATATAAAGGGATGTAAAAAATTTGCGATCAATGGGTGAAATTTATTATGTTTTTATGACTACCTAGGTGTTAAACAATCTCCTATACACCAACGTAGACACAATCAGTTGCAATAACTGAACGCTCTATTAAGTAGCTTAAATATTGTATTGCTTCTCTATCTCCTATACGTTCAATTAGATCATGCAAGAAAATCTCCTACATAATTATTGTGTAGACGCAAAATTTATAAATTTGTATAATTTTTTTTTTTTTTTTTATTATTATTTTTTTGTGCCGATAAAAATACTGTTCGTCAAAAGAACGACCAGTGAGTTTTTTCAATAAGGCATTGGTAAGTGTTGGTTAAAAAAAATGACAATTGATTTTTTCTTTTCCAGGTAACTTGTTGGGAATTTACCAACACTTTAATTTAATGAAATTACCACCTTTTCTCTACAGTGAAACGTGGATAATGTCTGTAGTTTCTTTTGATTGGCTCTGCATATTTGTTTGCTTAATAATCTTAATAAAAACAAATATGGTGCTCCATGTTTAGCACTTACATTATAAAGTTTGTACGTCATGATTACAAGAAAGTTGGATTAATTATTGGACGTACATATGTAATCTAATATAAATAAAATTTTAATTCCGTTTTTAGGGGTTTCCGTCTTCTTAATTATTTACTTGAAATGAACTTTTTTTTTTTTTTTTTGTCAATTATTTAGGCCCCGCCTCTTACAGGACGTGGGAGTCGAAACCCACTCTTGAAACTTGAACCCCTCACCTCCCCTTCCATGTTATGAAATGAACTTACGTTTGACCAATTGGATATGTTTTGCTCCATTCTTATTTGGAGGAATTAATTTTCTGAATGATAGATTTATTTGAAGAATTATACACATGTGGATAACCAATAAAAAAAAAAAATGATCTCTCTCATACGAGAGAGAGAGGGGGGTGGGTGCAAAGGTTTTTCCTTTGGCGTTAAATCTCCAGTGGCTTGAATCAGAGCTCAATAAAATTTGACGTCAACACTCTTCCTCCCATCCGATAAAACTACCTGTAAGTGAAATGCAGGAAAGCAAAAGAAGACCTGAACATTTCTTTCTTGGATCTCGTTACTTGGGCCTTGTCACTTTCCCATTTGAAAAAGTTTCGGTATAAAACATGTCACCCATAGACGGATATCTCTTAAATTATGTTCTTTCCTTGTCATTATTGGTCTCTTTAACATGCTTGATCTCACTGAATTTCGTTCGTAAAATTTGAAATGTTCATTAGTTGTTTCTCCATACACATGTGAGATACAAATTGATGTCTTCAATGAATGTATCACGCCCAATCGTCATCATGAAATCTTTCTTTCTTCTATGCAAGGTCATATCATGTAAGGGCCCAAATCCTCAAAACTGTTGGGGGTGAAGTGGGCAACAATTTATCAAGAACTAGCCCAATCAAGGATCAAGGTGCTTAAAAATCATACGCGATCTTTCAAAGTCTCAATTCCATGAAATATTTAAACTCGGAAGCTCGACTGATTGACCCACAGTATTGGAGAAAAAGTTAGAGCTCAAGAAGCGGAACGATGAGTTCATTGTCAAAGTACACGAGGCCGTGTAGGATTGAGAGAGGATTTTGCAGAGGTTGAAGATCTTTTTGGAGAAATCATGGAGATGGATCGTGGAGATCCTATCATAAGAACAAGGATGAGGACCATTGCTCCCGATCCAAGATCTGAATGTAATGGTGTTGTTACAGCTTCAGCATTGCTCGTGGGTTACAATCATTGCTCACTTCTAAACGAGATCTCGGCATTGACTGAGGAGCTTTGGAGGAAATTAAAATGGCCGCCGACACAGGCGACGTGCAACGGTCTGTGGTCCATCGACTCGCAGGTGGACCAAAAGCCAAACATGGGCGGATAGCAGGCTACTTCGGGGGCCGTCGTCTCCTCCAGGATGAGTTCATTGCTTCTGATCAAGTCATTCAGCTCATCGAAATTAACAATGCTTTCATACAATATTGCTAACATATAAGTTGTTATATCAACAATAATCAGGTAGTTAACATTACATAAGATGTCCACTAAGCACACTTAATAAAGAAACAGCCATAACATTTAAAAACAAGGCATCATACAACTAATAGGGAAAGCTGCTACATGGTCCAATTTCTTTTTCTTTTTCTCTGTAAAAATTTCAGGCATTCTTGACAGCCACGGAAAAACAGACGGATATCCCTTAGGATTTCTCCTACGCACATTCAGTCTTGGCCCAATCGAAGTCATTCCTTGGGTCGCAGTCTTTGTGGCTCTAACCCGATGATATGCATCTACGAATTCCATTACTAGCGCCTTATAGCTAGTAAATCCTTTGACCTCCCGTAGGCGATTCAACACTCCTTGCCATTCTAGTGGAAGAGTGTTCATAAAGAATCGCACCATCTGAATATCTTGCATGGGATAACCGTTCCAAATGACTTCCTGAATTTTGTTGTTGACCTCTATGACATGATCAATTATGTCGTCACTCTCCCATCGATAACCATTCAAATCGGCTATCAACCTTGTAAGCCTTTTCTTCGTTCATCGACATTGTGCGCACAGATGCGCGCGGCTTACGGGGAGACATTGTTCCCGCAACAAATGTAGAACAAAAAATGGATTACATATAATCCACATAGACATAATTGAAAAAAGAAACAAATTTTTTTTTTTTTTTGGTCAACGGTCAACGGTCGCCGTCAACGGTCAACAGAAGTCAACGGTCGCGATCAACGGAAGTCACCGGTCAACGGTCAAGGTCGTCGGACCGGTCGGACCGGTCGGGCCGGTTGGGGCGGTCGGACCGGTCGCTCGGGTCGGACGGACGGACCGCACGTGCGTGGGCTGACGTCACGCAAACGTCAACCTGCACGTGCCGCGCGCGTGCCAGGCGGGTCGGGTCAGGTCGCCGGCCGGTGACCGTCCGGCCAAACGACGTCGGCGATGACGTTAGCGATGACGTCACCCCGGCGATTACCGACCGTTGGGTGACGTCATGCTGACGTCACCACACGTCGGTCCGTGGATCGGCGCGTGCCGATTCGCCGGCCGGCGGCGCGCATGCGCCGGTTCGCCACGGGCGCGTGCGCTGCACGCGCCGGACGAACCAGCACGCACGTGGGCGCGTGCGGCGTCCCCGACGGCGTGCAACGTGTCGCCGGACTCGTCTCGACGTCGCCTTCCTCCCTATGCAATCAGATTTTGATTTCGACTTACGAAAAGTCGGAAAAAATGGCGAACAACGCTCGGGTGTCGGGATTTCTCGCCCCGATCCGTACGGCCGAAATGCTTTTGCGAAAAAATCAATCTTAAACATCAAATTGATCAGGAAAAAACGTGAACTAATGCTCTGATACCAATGTTGGGAACGTCGGATCCCTGAAAATGGATTCGGCACTTAAAACCGAACCCCTAAATCAATGCGGAAGACAAGCCCGGGAATTAAACATGTATCACCGATCGTAAAGCACACCACGGATTCGAGCGTACCTTGTTGGCCACAGATTAGACACCGATGCTGTAAAGAGGAAGAGAATTCAATCCCGTTCGATCCGATGTCGAAAATTCGCCGTGAAGGGAAGATGGCGTCGCTTCTTAGCTTTTCTTGGAGAGAGAGAGCTTTTTGGAAGAGAATGAGAACGTACGTTGTAAAAATGCCAAGAGGTATGTTCTCTCTCTCTCTCATCCCTTTTATAGGTCCCTCTTTCCACGGGCCTTATTCCCGTGGGCCGGGCCTTTAAGCCCATCGTGGCCGGGCCAACTTAGGCCCATATAATTAAATCCATTAGTACTTAGACCTCATCTCGAAATCTCGACTGCTATCGAAGTGACCAGCGTCATATAAACTCAGGACACATCTTATTAGGGAAATACGATACAGCATATCGCTGGCGGAAATTACGGAGTCAATTGCCGAGAATGGAGGACGTCACATCAATGTCCGACCTCGTCGAATGAAGTCCATTCGATACCGCCAAAGGCTTGCATTTCTTAACTCAACCGCGAGGAAAGAGTAAGTACCATCTTAACGACAAGGAGTTGGGTGCTTAAGGCTGTACATATCACTTGTGAGGTTCTGCCGGAAAAGTCCTTCCAGGTAGAAATCCATAGCTCGCGCCAACCACTTCTGTATCAGTAGAAGAAGAAATGATATGATGAGCGGCAACACGCTCAACAATAGCACGGTTGTCAGGGGTAACTCTTTGTTCATCGACGTGAACGGCATGAATGGCATGAAGCAAATGTAAGTTTGAACCATCGCAGCTAGGCAGAGTCTCAGGGGCAGCTTCAAGGGGAGATCTCTGGTGAGGCAAACGATCATCTGGACCGACACGAAGAGTCCAAATGTGTTGCCGGTCATGAAGACGGTGTATATGACGTCCTCAGCATGCGAAGACACAAAAGTAGGAGGCGCGAGGAAGACTTTGCTGGAATTAGGGTCGACATTTGACGAAAAGCGCGGAGGTTGGAGCACGGATTGGTAGGTTGCGCTTGTGATGAGCGTGGCGACGACCATCAGGGCGTTGCGCATGTCGCCCAACGACTCCTTTTCTTTGTTCAGATTTTTCCATGTCGATTGGGATAATGATTGAGGAGCATTTGTGACTGGTTCCCCATCTGATTGATAACTGTTAGCTCCCTCGACATCGTTGTCGTCCGCCGAGACTGGTATTGAAGCGGGCGAGTTTGATCTTCCTTTTCCATGCGTGGCTCCAGCTCGGGTGAGAATTTCTGTGATCTCTCTATCTCCTACTCCTCTTTCCAAGGGAGTTGAGAGATCAAGAGGCGTCAAGCCACTCTCGTTCGAGGCGTTCACCTTCACAACCTCGTACTTAAGCATGAAGTCAACCACCTGCAACTCTTTCCCATCTTTGTTTTATTCTCATTGATTTTCATTGATTTTTGGATTGGGTTCATTCGTTTCGCGAAAAATATCATGTTTCCGAAAAATGTTTTCTA
The DNA here is from genome assembly GCA_014182395.1 of Eucalyptus sp. ANBG9806169. Taxonomy (NCBI): domain Eukaryota; kingdom Viridiplantae; phylum Streptophyta; class Magnoliopsida; order Myrtales; family Myrtaceae; genus Eucalyptus; species Eucalyptus sp. ANBG9806169. Next base: position 15,943,208 of record CM024577.1, on the reverse strand, counting down.
GAAAGCCATTGTCTAAGAAAATGACTATATTTTATAGTATTTGATTGAAACCTGAAATTTGAGTAAAAAATATTTTCCAACATTCATTTTTTAATTTGATTTTTTGGGAAAATTTTTTAAAAAAAAATTGAATTTTAATATTTCTAATTGACCAAAAAAATTTAATTTTAATTTGTATATATATGTTTTTAAAAAATGATTATTTTTTTATTTTTTTATTTTTCTTTTTTCCTTCCTCCTCCTTCCTCTGCCGCCCTGTGCCTCAAAAATGGTCGGCTACATGGCGGCTGACCAAGACACAATCGCTAGATCCGATGAGCTTGAGGATCGGCTAATCCACGTGAGCCACGAGCTCGCCGGCCAGCGGACACAACTTGTAGCTTGTTAGATTTAGTGAGCTTGAGGCTTCGATTGATCCAGGCGAGCTCGAGCTCTGTTGAGGCCGGCGAGATCGGGCGAGCCCGAGCTTTGCCACCCTTGCCGGATCTAACCTTGGGCGGGTGGAGTTGGCCTGTGGTTGGTTGCCGGCCACCAGCATGTCCAGCGACCAGCCAAGGAAGAAGAAATAGAAAACAAAATTAAAAATTCAATTTTAAAAAAATAAAAAAGCAAAAGAAATAAAAATAAAGAAGAAGAGGAAAACAAAGAAAAGAAAAAGAAAAAGAAAAAGAAAATAAAAAATGATAATTCTAATTAAAACAACGAAGAAGGAGGAGGAGGGAGCAAGGACTTGGGTGTGAGATAAGAGAGATCAAGTAAGAAAAATATTTTCCACTTTTTCCCCTAATTTAGAAGACTTTTTACCTTTTATGGAAAATATTTTCCTCAAGCAATTCATTTTCCGTAAAACGAATGCCGAAAAATTCGGAAAACGTTTTTCAATAAGTTATTTTCCGTGAAATGAACAGATTCTAAGATATGACAAAAATTCTTTTGCATAGACGAGACAACCTAAATTCCCATGACAATCAATAATGCACAAATAAAAGTGTGATAAGATATGGGAACTGCACGACTTGCCTCGAAATTTTTCACGGCAGCGGCAAGATGCAAGAAGGTGTTGCCTTTGTGGTCCTTCCAATTGATCACCTGCTCCTTCTCGTTCTGCTTCAGATGCTCAACCAACGCAACGATCGCGTCAAAGAGGTTGTTTTTCATGGCAAGGTGAAGCGCCGTCTCCTCTCGGGCGGTTCTCTCTACGACGGATTCAGGCGAAGCGGAGAGCAGTAACTTCATGACATGGAGCTCCCCGTTTATGATGGCATAATGCAAAGGAATCCTTCTCTCTCTTCCCTTCACAAAGCATAGGCGTCGATCCACTCTCAAGAGCTCCCTCGCGATCTCAACATCACCTCAGGCTGCCGCGATGTGCAAAGGACTGAAACCATCCCTGTTCACTTTTTCCGCGAACCTTGGCATCAACTTCAGGAGCTCTCGGACGAAATCCAAATGGCCGGCCACACAAGCGACGTGCAACGGCATGTTACCAGCTCCTTTGATAGCCATCTCCTCGAGGATGAGCTCATTGCTTTTGATCAAGTCATTCAGTTCATCGATGTTGCCCTTTTGAGCTGCTTCTAACAATCGTCGCTGCATTCTAGGCGTGAATATGTGGATATCCGCCCTACTAAACATATGATGTGCACAATGCAGTTTGCACCTCATGGCAGGCATCATTGCTGTTTTATGGGGAAAATTTCCTGATCGGGGAAAGGCCTCTTCTGGGGACACGTTGAAATGACTTGGACATACAGGTGCATACTGCAAATCCGACTTCTAATTCAAATTATTGATGGGTGAACGTTTTAAAAAACAGTTATCAAATTCAATTGATCAATTAAAAAGTTATATTCCATTTAAGTGATTATAAGAAAAGTCATGACATTTAAGTAAGTATCGTACATAAATTCTGATACTCAAATCATTGAAAAAAGTTATAGCACTCAACTGTGTACTGTACAAAAGTTGCGACATTTATGATGTCATTTTCTATTAAAGAAGTTATGTCATAGAATTTGACTTATTATTCAAATTCATGGCGAGTGAATGAAATTTTTGTGGATAATGTGTGCAACGAACTCAGTTTACCTTTGATTGAAATATATTGCGATTGCGTTTTCTCTCCTTTATATAGGGAGTCTTGCCCGATCAGATGCATGCCCGTTGGTTTCTTTAGTGGAATGGTTCGGATGAAGAGCACGCCGCCCAGCGCTGCGATCGTCAGGCAGAAAGAAAACTAATAAATAGGTCATGTAAAATGACTTTTTTCAAATTAAATAAAAAGAGCAAAGAGAAGCAGCTGGAACCAGTAGGCCTCCCGCCGTCACTAATCTTACGGAATTTTTATATTGAACTTTAGTTATTTCACGCTGCCTGCGATCTCATCGTTTAGGGTTGATGGGCCTGTTATTATAATTCCCATCTTGATACCTCCTGATACGTTAATAGTTAGAAAGTCTCTCAATACGAGATATATTGAAATTAGGCACAACAAACCGTTCAAAAATTTGTTCACGGTATATTGGACTTGTGAATTAGGGAAACACAACCCACCTCTTTATTTGTAGGTCAAACACCTCGGTGATAGGTCATGTGAGGTAACTTTATGACTCCTCTCCTGAGCTAGGTTTTTTTTTTTTTTGCCTGGTCGGTGAGCTAGGTTCACCTACCACCATAACGTGAGACTCATCTTATTTTATTTTGTAGGGACAGAGCTGATCTACTCATATTGACTGGTCTTGTTTATAATTTATTTAAAATTTTTTGTTTAGCTATATTTATTGCATACATTGGTGTTTATAATTGACCAACTTCATATTTTGTATAGGCAATGTCTTTTTTCTTCAATTTTCTTCTTTGAGTGGAAATAAAGTCAATGTTATGGTCTTTGAAAACTTTGACTATTACCTCATGGTCATGATTTTTCAAACGATCACTCTCTACGACGATCAATAATTTCACAGTTCTTATATAATATTCATTTTGAGCTATAACTATTCTATTTTTTTCACGACCTAAATCCCATTAAGATACTAGCAATTGGAAAGTCCATTCATACGAGGTATGTTGCAATTAGGTATAAAGAATCGTTTAGAGATTCATTCGTGACTTGAATCAAACTCGTGACCTAGGGAAAGACAACTAACCTCTTTATTAGTAGGCCAAACACCTCGGTGATAGGTCATGTAAGATAACTTGACATCTCCTTGCGCATAGAAATTGGATATAGAAGAGATACCAAAAAGTTGACTTCTAAAAAACAAACAAAGTGAAATGTATATAAAACACAAGAAGAGAACGCCATTTGGCATTTTATAACAATGTCAAACTTTGAATCTTAAGTATTAGCTAGGTAGAATTATTGTCCTCTGAGTAATTTTTCTTCTCGTCTCATCAAATCGGTGATGGCTCACCTAGGACTCCTAATATATCTTTTCGTCCTTTTGTTTCATTGACCATATAAAGTTCCTCATCTTCTCACATTCTACTAATAGATATCCAATAGAAGAAATTTCTCGTTTCCTTATTAGTAGGATGATGGACATATATTATAGAGAGTTTGGTATTTCAATTTCAGTGAAAAGCCTATGAAAGTGCCCTTCTGTATTGTTCATGAAGTTTATGACAAAGCACCATTATTTTGACACCAAAAAAATTAATAGCTAGATTTGCATACTATCATGACGTGAGACTCATTTTATTTTATATTATATGGATGGAATATCTATCTGCTCTGAAATCTAAAAAGCTCGTGGATTTATTGAGTGATCTTGAAGATTATCGTGAAGATGACCATACCTTGCTGCAAACTTTAATAGATCAAGAAAAGCTAGTTAATCGACTTTCAGGTTCCTGTTGAGGTCTTTCTTTATGCTCCAGGGTATTTGTTGAGATAAACACTAACATATTGAGGCAAAAGAGCATATTGTCCATGTACTTAGATAGCCCTTTAGTTTCATGTAGTCCAATGTACTAGGCAGCACCTTTGTTTGATGTAATCCCATGTTCTAGGCTGTACAACAATACCTTGTACTTAACCAATGCTCTTAACTTCTATTCGTTTTGCAGAAAATATAACAATTCTGAAAAACGTTTTCTAAGAAGTAATTTTTCAGGAAAATGATAATATATTCCAACATTCGGTTGAAACTTGAAAATGAGTTAGAAAATATTTTCCTCCTGTTCAGGATGGAAAATCTCATTTGGTTTTCATTTGTGAACTCCTTTTGATAATATTTTTTAAATAAATCACAATTTTAATTATTTATCTTTATTTATCTTTATTTTTTCTTTTTGGCTAATCGCTTGCCATGGCAACGGCCTATGACCAGCCTTTAGCAAGCCGAGCCTCACCAACCTCGAGTGAGGCTTCATCTCACTAGATCTGGTGAGTTGGAGTCTCGCTCGAGGCTGGCAAGCTCGAGTCTCACGAGATCGGCCATTGCATCTCCGTGGGACAAGATGAGGAATGAGACGAAGTGTGAGGCAGCAGCGGAGGTGAAGCTGCTCTGGAGATGAGAGACCAGACGAAGAAGCCCTAGATTACGTGAGAAAAATGGGGAAAAGGAGCAGCTCTAGAGAAGGAGGAGAGTACGCGTGAGAAAAAGGGGAAAACAAAGAGAGATGCAAGGAGATGCAAGGGCAATAGGGCGAGTGGGAAAGATTAAAAAATGATTTCCTTTCTTTCCCTCAGTGTTAGGAGGTTATTTTTCATTGACTGGAAAATATTTTCTTTAATCATCTATTTTTTGCCTCGAACATCGGAAATTATGAAAAATGCTTTTTAAGAAGATGCTTTTCACGAAATGAATTACCCCTTAATGAAAAGTCAGTTTCTCTGGCGTCCTGTCTCTCTGATTCCATCTGCGGAACTTCATAGGATATTCTTAATCTCGCCAACATTTGCAACTGATTGATGCATAATTAATCAAATTGTACAATCCGCGATAGACATGCGGTTCCAAATCCTCCAACCGACGCTATTATCTTATGAGTTAAGGAGGGCAATCATTGTGCCTTATTGATCTTTTCTCTATTGTGTCTAAGTCAAGGGATGAGACGCACCTTTTGATTATGACGTCACCATCTTTTCTATATTAGAGCATCGATGCACCCCCTCTTTTCAACTTCTGTCAATGCGGTCTATATACACTGCACTAACGCTAACCTTTTCCTTTGGAGTCACGAAGTTACAAAGTCATTCCTAACTCTTTTTTAAATTGGTGACCCTTCCCTAGTCATGCCTTCTTCTCCTTCAGAGTCTACTGTCAATCCTCTGTTCAGTGATGGGTTCGTCTCAAACTGGAAGAGGCTGCTCGATCCCCTTTCCCTCAAATATTCTCTCATAATATCTAACCCTGACGTCGAAGGGGAGATTCAAGCGGTCATAGGGGATGTTAAGCCGCATAGTCTTCCTCCGACTCATTTGTTTGAGACAGACTTTGACGAGTTCTCCGCTCGTGTTTGACCATGGCATACAGGATTTTCTAGCCAATGAGGCCAAAATCGACTATTTCCGCTCCTTTGAAGAGGATTATGGGATAGGAAAGAGTAGGCCTACCATGCTGAGGAGGTACTCGAGGGGTCGTAAGAAGGTCCTTGAGTTGGCTGAGGAGATTCATGCCCGTCTGGTCCACGCGAGGGAGAGGTTGACTAAGAAGCCGGTTTCTGTCGACGCGAGGCAAATAGGGGGAGAAACATCGTTGAGATGGAGATGGAGGAAGAAAGACTCTCCAAAAGGCTAAATGACTTGGATCGTGGCATTCGGATCTCTGAGTCTCTAGTGACACATGCCAATCAGCTCGTGGAAGACGAGACACCCGTGTTTGACGAGCCCTGGGATGATTGTGACCATCTGTTTCCATTGATGCAAGTGCGTTCTTCGATCGCTCACCAGGCTATGGAGGAAAACAACCGCATGGAGGATCACCTCGCCGCATTATGCTTTGCCACCGTTCCACTGTAGCCTTTGTATACTAATCCTCTATTAAGTGACCAAGTTGGAAAAATTTGTCAAAAGCCGTAATCTTTTATACGGAGTGCGATGAGAACCTAAACATCTCAAAAAGGTTCAATGAACGCTAGGTTGAATTACTTTGATATGCTTGTCCTAAGTAAGATATGATTATCTTAGATTGCTCTTCCAATGAATATAACTGGCTCAACTTGTTTTTGATCAAAGCGTTGAACATAAAGTTTTATTACGAAGAGAGGGATCAAGCCTGGCAAGGGATGCGACAATTAATGTGCTACTTGTTTGAAATTGTTACTATTGATTCTTTTTTTTTTTTTTTTTTTGGTGGCAGGAGGAACCAGCTTGCACCGACAGTGCGCCGTAAACCCCCTGGTGACGCTAGCAGGGAAACCACCACCCCGACGCCACGCTTAAATCGCCTAATGATCCGCCAGCCTCCTTGCAACTTGCGTTGCAGGGGCTTCGAATTCCCGACCTCCCTGAGGAGGATGTTGTAGAGCCTACCCAGCAGAGTTACTGTTGATTCTTTTGTAAGCCGTATGTTTGTAATTTTCTTTCCCTTTGCCTTCGTATCATTCTAGCTTATTGTACAAATAATTGATGACACGAATATGCCACAAATTGCGAGATCATTTAATAAAAATTTCTTAGTACGGGTAGCGTTCACCTTGGTCAACGATAAATTTTCCCATCTCATTTTTCCTTTCTCTTTCTTTCTCCTTCTTAGTTCCTTGCGAACTCCCTTAATAGAGGAGATCGAGCTCAAATCAGATTCGCACAACCTCGGAATGGAATCGCATGACCTCCGATTTGAGTTGCATTACCCCAAATTTGAGGTTGCCGGCCTCAATCGTTGGTCGCAACCTCCATTAATGGAGGTGGACCATAGGGCACGGAGTGGAAGAAGCGATCTGAACCTTCTCAGCAACGGTGGTTCTATAGAAAGCTTCGGCTTGTTTTGTCATTGCTCCGAGCGGATTTGGTCTATAAAGCTTCGAGGATAGCTGAGTGAAGGTGGTGGCCGATGATAACGCCTTCTTGAAGCTTGAAAAATTGGAACAAGAAATAAGGTCTCTGCCGAACTCGCAGGAGATTTTTTTTAACAACTGCCAACCATCATGGAGGGTTATTGGAGGTCGTGGCGCGGCATCGGAGGTCTTGGTGGTGATGGATGAGGCCCGATGAAGCTGTGGCTGAGAGAGGCCATGTGAAGAAGATGATGAACATCGATGAGTAGGGGCATGAGCTTGATGATCAATCCGGGCATGAAATATGACCTAGATGATCAATCTTTTCCCACAATGATCCATTTGCTTTGATACCACAGAAGAAACTTTCTTACCCAAAAGCCTAAATCAATACATGGCAGGAGATCACATGTATATGAAGAGAGTATAAAACTCATAGATTAGTATTGTGAAATACTTTAGTATCCTCTCTCATGTGCAAGCTGGATTAAGAATGGCACATGAAGCCATTCATGTGAAATAAATTTAAAGCATGACTTAGCTCTAATACCACATTAAGAAAATGCGGAGGAAAGAAATCTGTTATTTCCGCATGTTCCATAATACTATATTAGTCTATTTATAGGCTATAGAAGATGACTAACCAAGTTAACAAGATATCGCAATATTTATCTACAATCAATTAAGGATGAGTAATCAAATACAACATATACACAATCTTAAGAAATATGAAGAATTAAGTAAGATTTGCATAATCGAGAGAGATATACATAATCTACTAGGTACATCTCCGAGATGGTCAAGTGGTCCATGTGACACACAAGGTCATCCGTGCTGCCGTTCTTGCTCAAAATCTGAAGTTCAGTGCTGCCCCGTCAAACATTTGATCTTTCCCTTTCATGATTAAGAGCCCGCACTTATGCATCCGCATTATGATTATAGGGACCGTAGGAACCTGTTGGAGAGATGTGGAATAGATGTGGTAAGTCAAGCTAAACTCACTTTAGTTGTCGACGAGTAGAGAAAAATGTAACTTAATGCTATGGCTTTTGACCTTTCTATTCACAAAAGGCACGTTTAGATCTGTTATCATTATGGCTCATCGTCCTAAAAATATTATCTGAAAAGTCCCAAACTTATTACACAGTAGCCAATTCAGTCTTAAACCTTTCAATTGTGCCAATTTAATTTTAAACATTTTAACAATTTGTCAATTTAGTCATAAACTTTTTAATTGTATCAATATAGTCTTATACCATTTGACAATTTGTCAATTTAGCCCTAAAATTTTTGACAATTTGTCATTGCTGTCTTTCCGGTCAATTATACAAATTATAGATTTAGGAATGAAATGAAAAATATTCAAAAGATTTAAGACTAAATTGGCATAATTAAAATGTTTAGAACAGAACTAAACTGACTGTCATACCATAAGTTTAGGATTTTTTGAATAAATATCCATAGTCTCGTGCCATGTGAAACTAAGAAATCGCTGGTGAGATTAAATAGAGCTGAGATAGAAGGCAAAGCAGAGAGTTAAGACTTACAGATTTGAGCATGAGCAGCTCCACCTTCACTAATGGAGGTTGCAAGGAACGTCGGACGAGGAAAAGAAAATAAGGAAATATTAAAAAAAAATCAGGTTCTTTCATTATCAACGAAATATTGAATTGAATTGAAATTTCACATTGCCTTTGTGACCTATTCAGATGATCACCCTTTGTGACTTATTTAACGTTCGCATTGATTAATAATTATTCTATCCCGTTTGTGACCTAAACCCCACCAAGATGCTAACGATTAAAAAATCTTTCCGCACAACATATGCTACAATCACGCATCACAAGCTAATAAAATTTTTATTCATTGTCGAACCCATGATTTAGGGAAAAACAACTAACCTATTTATCGCTAGGCCAAATGCCTCAATGGTAGATTGTATTAGATAACTTAAAAACCCCTCACGCATGGAAATCGGATGAAGAAGATACAACAAAGTATTGAAAATAGGAAAAAAAAGAAGTGAAATTTCATATGGAGCACGAGAAGAAAACGACATTAGGCTTTTTGCGATAATTTCTAACTCCGAATTCTTAAATATTAGCTAGGCAGAATTATTGTCCTTTATAATATTTTTCTTCTATCGCATCAAATAGGTGTTGGGACACCATATATCTTTTCGTCCTATGGCGTCATTGATCTTGACCTTATTAAATTGCCAATCCTAATTTTATCACATTCTAGTAATAGATAATTCAATAGAAGAAATTTCTCATTTTTTTTTAATCAGTAGGACGATTAAAGGGACTTTAGTAATTCATTTTTCGTGAGGAAAAAAATCATTACAAAAAAAGTTCATATGCTATTGTGACATGAGATTATTTTTAATTTTATTTTATAGAGACAGAGATTTATTTCTTTGATGTCCAAAAGCTCGTGGAGTGATTGAATGGTTTTGTTTATAAGTTTATTAGTCTCCTTATTCTAATGCTCCAATTCACTTAAAAAGCACCGACTTTTAATTGGATCCTAATTCTATCTTGAGTTTTTTTTTTTTTTTTTATATAAAAAATTATTGGCTTTCATTTTTATCAAAATCCAGCCCCGTTATTCTCTATCTAATGTTGCCGTTAAAGTTCATTGTGCCAATTCCATATGCACTTCTCTCCCTCAAACCGTATCGATGACGTGAAATTTTAGCTCAATTAGATATTTTTAAAAGAAAAACCTTTGTTCTTTCTTTTTGCTTTTGTTCTTTTTCTTCTTCTTCCTTCTTTGCCTCCTCCGTTATGTTCTTTTTTTCTATTTCCTTGCTCTAGCATAGAAATTCATTCTCAACCTCACAAAGATGTTTAACTTTGCGGCCGATCCATCCGAAGAAGCAAAGACCAAATGAGTACTCAGGACGGAACTCGCGTGACCACGTTTCAAAATCTCGACCGCTGTCCACGAATTTACAAAACTGGGAATAAGCCCAACATGCTTTATTAGGGAGTACGATACAGCGGATCACTTGCAAACATCACAGAATCAACTGCAAAGAATCTAAGGACATCACTCTGATGCCCGACCTCGACGAACAAACTACAATACCATACTGCTAAAGGCTTGCATGTCTCAGCTCAACCTCAAGGAAGGAGAGATACCATCATCATTTACAACCTTTCTTTCGCCCTTCTTCTCTGAGTCCTTGTCCTCTAGCCGGTACATATTACCTAGAAGGTGCAATCCAACAAGCCGTTCCAAGAAATAATCTATAGCGCGTGCCAGCCACTGCTGCATCAGAAGAAGAACGAATGCAATCATTAGCGGCATCATGCGCAGAGCTTTCTTTCTGAATTCCTTTTACCCATTGTCGTGAGCAGCAGGGATAACGTGAAGCAAAAATAAGTTAGAATCATGGCGACCAGGGATAGCCTAAGCGGCAGCTTAAGCGGCAGCCTGGCGTGGTTGGGGACGAATCTGGTGAGGCAAATGATCATCTGGACCGATACCATGAATCCTAGTGTGTTGCCGCCCAGGAAGAGACCGTACACCAAGCCCGCACCAGTCATGGGTTTCCCGGAAAGAACTAATTTTCGTCGTGTCGACTTCTATTATCTTTGGCGGCTGAAGCACAGATTGGTAGGTCGCGCTCGCGATGAGCGCGGCGACAACTAACAGGGCATTGCGGACGTCGCCAAACGACTCCTTTTCCGCATTTGAATTCTTCGATTGCGAACGTGGTGATGACTGAGGAGCATCTTTGACCGGTTCCTCCCCAGCTGCTTGATGACCGTTACCTCCCCGAAATCGTTGTCGTCCGCCGGGACTGGGCTTGATGCGGGTGAGTTTGATCTTCCTCTTCCGTGTTTGGCTCCTGCTCGAATGAGGATTTCTCTGATCTCTCTATCTCCCGCTTCCCATCGCGAGGGAGTTGAGACGTCTAGAGGCGTCGACCCACTGTCGTTCATGCTTACAAAGCAGGAAGTTCACCACCTGCAATTATTTTGCATTTTCCAAGCGTTAAGATAATACGGAAAGACTTCAGGCATAGACGAGACATCCTTTATTCCAGTGATGATCAAAACAGACCCGGTTCGATAAATTCCTTTGCCTAGAAGATCTTTGAATATGGTAGGGACACCAAATCAACACCCTCACTGAAGTAATGCACAAAGAAAAGCGCGATAAAATAAGGGAATCGCGAGACTTGCCTCGAAATTTTTGCCAGCGGCAGCAAGATGCAAGGCAGTGTTGCCTTTGTGGTCCTTCCAGTTGATCACCTGCTCCTTCTTGTGCTTTTCAGATGGTCCACCAACACAACCACTGCGTTGAACCGGTTGTTCTTCACGGCGAGGTGAAGCGCGGTCTCCTCTCGGGCAGTCGTGTCTTCAACAGACTCAGGCGAAGCGGCGAGTAATACCTTCATGACATCAACCTTCCCGTTCACGGTGGCATAATGCAAAGCGATTCTTCTCTCCCGTCCCTTCACGGGGCACAGGTGTGGTTTCACTGTCAAGAGCTCCCTCGCGATCTCGACATCACCTCGAGCCGCCGCGATGTGCAGTGGGCTGAAACCATCGGCGTTCACCTTTTCCGCGAGCTTCGGCATATGCTTTAGGAGCTCTCGGACAAAATCTAAATGGCCAGCCACACAGGCGACATGCAGCGGCGTGTGACCGGCTCCTTCAAGATCCATCTCCTCGAGGATGAGCTCATTGCTGCTGATCAAGTCTTCCAGCTCATGGACATTGCCCTTCCGAGCTGCATCTAACATTCTTCGCTCCATTTGATCGGAACTAATAATGGCCTCTCTCTCTCTCTTTCTGGGACGCCTTTGGACTTGGATATCTGTTAAATTATATCGACCCATTTTATAGAGTTTTCCGAGCATCAAGAAGCTCATTGTTTAATGATGAAATGAGACTAGCAACAGCAAAGTTCCATTCTACCACTCGTGATAACTCAACTTTTCAGTAAAATAATGACGATATCAAAGCACAGATCCAACCAGTAGGACCACGAATTAAAGGAACACCAGCGTTGAAATCGTGCGGCACGGCACGGGTTTGTGGCGGAAAGTCAGTTATTTTGGTCATAAAATGGCTTTTTAAATACATCGGAAATCAAGAAGAGAGAACATCTCGAAAACCCTCCTCAAGAGTGTGGCATTTCTCTCAAAGCATCTCCGAGATCGGTGTTAGCTTGATATTAATCTCCATAATTTGGTGATTTCGTCTCAATTGAATGGCCCAAATCTCGCTGGCGACAGATGTTTGCCGGACGACGACTACTTGTGTCTCACATGCCATTGTCCACGCCATGGACAGGGGCATTTTTTGTCCGAAAGAAATTACCTCTCGGCCTCCCGCTGCGCTTGCTCTTCCGTCCCCACCACCCTCCGTGCCAGCTAAATAACAGAAAATTCAGTAGAAGAAATTTCTCATTTCTTCATTAGTAGAACGGGGAAATATACAGAATAGGGAGTTTAGTACTTCATTTTTAATGAAGGGCAATTTTATTGTCCTAGGGTTGTGAAATGAAACGGCACCTTTTGAAGCACCTTTCTATGTCATTTTGTCTCATCTTATTTTCTTTTCTTGGGGTCTAGTGTTTTGTTTTATCTCAAGAGGGCAGAGTATCTAATGTCTCCCGGCGGCGGGAGTGAAGTCAATGCCATGGTCTTCGTAGACTAAAACTATTACGTCATAGTCATGATCCTAGGATGACATCACTTGCCTCCACAATATTCCACACCTAGGTTTTTTTAGCCTATGGAAATAAAAGAAATGAGTCTTTGCATAGACCAAAAAGTTGGTGGGTCCAGGTCAAACTTTTGACATTGAACAAATATAAATAAGCATCTCTGCACGAGGTGTGCTGCGTACCGCTAAAATCCTATGAGGAGGCTGCTGAAACCCTATGAAGAGTTGCTGAGAAAATCGCAACTGCACAACATCAGCCGAAGAGGAGCCACCCACGTGATCAAGAAAATGAGTTGTTGTTTTGGTTGTTTTGTTTTGAGCTTGAATGCACGGTGATTTTTGTGTAGTGAATTTACTTGTTTATTTATAAACATTTTGGGTTTGGGGTTAAATTTAGATGTGAAAAACACTTGAGCATGTAAGCGATTGTAAATTTTGATTCTCCAATTATAATTGATTATTTGCTGCTGACTCTCTTCGTAGATGTAGGTACCGATACTCGGACCGAACCACGTAAATTTCTGGTGTTCTTATTATTTTGTCGTTTATTTCTTTGAAATTTGCACGTTGACGTAAATTTCAAGATCCTATCATTTTCGCATATTATATTCCAACAATTGCTATCAGAGCTCCTCCTCCTCATTCTCTTTTTTTTTTTTTGTTTTTTTTTTTTTTTTTTTTTGGTCGATGGAGGATGATGATGATGGTGGTGGTTCTTGCAATTTTATAACGGCATTTTGAACTGGAGTTGGATTTTGCCAAAAAAAAAAAAATCCGGTGTTGGATATGTTGGCCATTGGAGCGTCCAAACGACGGAAAGCCTAGAATGAAAAAAAAAAAGAGAGAGGGGTTTTTGTTGTAATATTAATGCGAAAATGCCCTTATAAATTAAGTCAATGTTGAAAATATCAGAAAAACAAATAAAAATGATAAAGATATTAGAGATCTACGTTGTTCGATTTGATTATTGATATTAAAAAAATCAGAATTACATTTACTCGCTTGATCGAATGATTTTCACACTTAAATTTTAGCTTCAATCAAAAGTGTTCCCAAATAAAGAACTCCGCCTTGGGGCGGCGGCTCACTTCCTCAAGGAACCTACTGGCTTTTTCTCGTGCGGCGCTGTTCACTGAGCAAGCCCTGGATTTTATTTTATTTTATTTTTTCTTCTTTTGTGCAGTTTCAAGGAGTCAAACGAATTGTCCCTTTGTTGACCGACCAATCACAGAGCATAAAGGAGACGTTCGCTGTACGGAGCTAAAGAGGATTTCTTTTGAGCGCAGTCTTCAATATTATCTTCAACAGGGAAAAAAATCTTCATGATCAAATATTAGAACTTATCCAAGCGTGTTGTATTTCGTAAATGCCTCAAACTGGAGACATGATCTAATAGGTTTTGTGCCATGTACATCTTGATGAGTTGGATTTTCTACATATCGGAACTCGATAGGTAATTGCACATTTCATTCATCTAATAAGAGTAATATTTGAGGTTAGGGCATAAATTCTAGGGATTTGCGGATTTTGAATTAATGAACATGTGGTGGTCACGTAGTCGCAAGGAGGTGCTTTTAATCGCTAGCAATGAAGGGGGTCATTTGAAACACAATGGTCTGATTTCGGGCTCATTTGAGAAAAGTATCACTTTGGATGCTCTTTTGAGAAAATGCGTCTAATAGAGGTGTAATTTGGAATGTTCCCAAAAGAAGAAAAAAAGGTTTACAGAACCAAACTCAATTCTTTTTTTCTTTTCTCGTCTCCTCTCTCTCCACTCTGTCTTCTCTCTTCGTTTCCCGAAGCCATGGCTGCCCAGCCACACCATGGTCTAGTCTCACCGCCAAAATGCAACTTCGCCAGTGCCAACTGCAACCCCGCCTTGCTCCACTTGTCCCAGCCAGTCGCTAAACCCCTACTATAGTTTACGGCGGGTGGGCATGGTGGCGAGCCATGGCCATGGAGGCTGACCATTGATTTGAGAGAGAATAATGGACGAACAAGACGAAGAGGCGGGGGAAAAAAGGAAACGCAGATGAGGAACAGCATGAGAAGATGTAATAACAACCAAATCTGAAACCTAAATCTTGATTTTTAGTTGGAGGAAAGACAACATTTTAGCAGCACAGAATGTTTCCACTCTCGATAACTTCAGAACTATTTTAAAAACAACCGTTTGGTTGCAAGCTTCAATTCAACAAAATGGTAGGGAGAATGTACGCGGGATTGAATGTTGAGAACTCTACATGCAGGTAATGAATACGAGGAATAGACAATGAATGCAACAATCATCGAAAGAATAGACGTTCTCTAAAATCGTGCATGCAGAGAGCAAAGAACAAACTGAGGTTAGATTTGCAAGGTTTTGGGGGACACACAAGATTATTTGAAAAGTTAAAAGTGATACTAGAGGACCTTGAGGAACGATTCGAACTCGATTGATTTACGATTTTGAGAGCTTCAGATCGAGGTTAGCCATTGCTTACCAAATTTTACATCTGTTCTTCATACTGCATGTTAGAAAAATGAATCAAGTGCGAAAAATATTTGAATAATGTCTTTGATTTGGCGCCTATAATCTCTTCTGAATTTTACTTTTTGACATAAGAACTCGAGGCATTATAAATTCATTGTTGGAAAGACCAATTTTACTTGCATTTCATTCTTTTGAGAAAAGATTATGATTTGCTACGACACTTATAAACAGCTCATCATTACTATATATGCGACAACTAATGAGACATTCTTTCATATTACTTTTGAGACCACGCTATATGCAAAAACCTTATGTCTAACTAAGTGTTTCATTGCTCCTGAGTACCTGCCACTGTTCGGATACTATGTCTTATTAACACTTGACCTATTCGAGTTGTCTTCAGAGTTTGGATACTTGTAACTGTTCAGGTATCCCATTATCTTTGAGTACCTACCATAGTCTAGGTACTCCCTTATCGATGCTCGACTTGTTCAAGTTGTCCTCGAAGTATGGATACTGGTGACTGCCCAAGTATTCCATTATCCTTATGTACCTGCCACTGTCTAGGCATTCTCTCTTATCAACACTCGACCTGTTTGGATTGTCCTCATGATAGGAATACTTGTGACTGTTCCGGTATCCCATTATCTTCGAGTACCTGATATTGTTTAGGTACTCTTTCTTATCGATACTTGACTTATTTGAATTGTCCTTAGGATATGAATACTTACGACTGTTTAGGTATCCCATCGTCTTCGAGTACCTGACACTGTTCAGGTACTCTTTTTTATCGACACTCGACTTGTTCGAGTTGTCCTTAGGATATGAATACTTGTGATTGTTCATGTATCCTATTGTCTTCGAGTACTTGACATTGTTCAGGTACTCTCTTTTATCGATGCTCAACCTATTCGAGTTGTCCTCAGAGTATGGATATTAGTGACTACTTAAGTATCCCATTATCTTCTAGTACTTGCTACCGTCCACGTACTCCCTTTCAATGACACTCAAGTTGCCTAAGTTCTCCCCAAATTGCATCTTGGGATACTTGTAGCTGTCCAAGTATTCCACTACTTTGTGTGCTTGCGACTACCTAGGTATGCTCTCTTACTACCATGACACTCGACTTGTCCGAGTTGTCCTAAAATTGTATCATTGAATACTTGTAGCTGTTCAAGTATTTTGCTACTTTGTGTGCTTGTAGTTACCCAAGTATGCTCTCTTATCACCATGACACTTAGTCCGCCCGAGTTGTCCCTGGATCATATTATTAAATACTTGCGATTGTCCAAGTATTCCACTGCTTTGTTTACTTGTGACTACCAAGGTATTCCAACCCTTTTGATTGCCTGTGGTCATCCAGGAGGTGAGAGACCTTCATGAATATCCGAAGTATGTACTTGATATTCCAATCATTAGGAGATGAGAGACTTTTATGAAGCCTCTTCATGAATACCCGAGATGTGTCCTCAATATTCCATTTACCAGAAAGTTGAAGACCTTCATAAATGCCGGAGGAGATGGGAAACCTTCACAAATATCCAAAAAAGGTGAGAGACCTTCCCAACTACTTAAGGTAAGCAGTTATAAGCACTCTTTCAATGCCTGCAAATGTCTAGGAATCTAACAAGATATTTTTCAAGAAATATCACTAGGAAAACGGCACAGTGTGCTATCATAGCTCAGAGTCCACCTATATCGACCGGCGTGCTTCAGTAGCTTGAAGCCCTCATTCACCGACTCAGCGTGTTTTGGTAGTTCAGAGCCCCCTACATCGACTTGGCATGCTTCCGTAGCCCGAAGTCTACCTACATTGACTCGACGTACTTTTGTAGACCAGAGTCCCCTTATATAGACACAGCGTACTTCTGTAGCTCGGAGTCCTCCTTCATCGACCCGGCGTGGTTTCGTAGCCCAAAGTTCACCTATATCAACTTGACGTACTTTTGTAGCCCGAAGTCCCCTTACATCAACCTAATGTTCTTCCGTAGCCCGGAGTTCCCTTACATAGACACATCGTGCTTTCAAAGTTCGGAGTCTTTTTTTTTATCGACCCGGCGTACTTCCGTAGCCCGGAGTCCACCTACATCGATATGGCATGCTTCTGTAACCTGATGTCCCATTACATTGACCTAGTGTGTTTCGTAACCCGAAGTCTACATACATCGACCTGGTGTGTTTCCATAACCTTGAGTCCTCATATATTGACACAGTATGTTTCTGTAGCTCAGAGTCCTCCTTCATCAACCTGACATGCTTCTGTAGCCTAGAGTCCATCTACATCGACACAACGTGCTTCCATAACCCAATGACCCCCTACATTGACCTGACATGTTTTTGTAAATAGGAGTCGACCTACAATGACTTGGCATGCTTCCGTAACCTGGAGTCCACCTACATCAACGTAGCGTGCTTTCGTAGCCCAGAGTTCTCATTCATCGATCCAACGTGCTTCCGTAATCCGAAGTTCACCTACATCGACACAGCGTGCTTCCATAGCCTAGAGTGCTCCTTCATCGACCCGGCGTACTTTCGTAGCCCTCCTTCATTGATGCAGCGTGCTTCCGTAGTCTGGAGTCCTTCTTCATCGACCCGACGCACTTCCATAGTTCAGAGTCCACCTACATCGACTCAGAGTGCTTCCATAGCTCGGAGTCCCTTACATTAACACATCGTGCTTATGTAACCCGGAGTTTTTCTTCATCGACACATCGTGCTTCTATAACCCAATGTCCCCTTACATCAATCTGGCGTGCTTCCATAACCCGGAGTCCCCCTACATAAACACAGTGTACTTCCGTAGCCCGGAGTCCTCCTTCATCAACCTGGCATGCTTCCATAACCCGGAGTCCACTTTCATCGACACAACGTGCTTCCGTAGCCCGATGTCTCCTTACATTGACCTTGCGTGCTTCTAGAGTTCGAGTCCACCTACATCGACCCAACGTGCTTTCGTAGCTGGAGTCTCCTTATATTTACCCAGCGTGCTTCGTAGCTTGATGTCCACCTACGTCGACTCGGCGTGCTTCCGTAACTCGGAGTCCCTTCCTCGACCCAACGTGCTTCGTAGCCCAAAGTCCCCTTCATTGACCTAGCGTGCTTTGGTAGCTCGGAGTCCTCCTACATTGATTTGGCATGCTTTCATAACCTAGAGTCCCTCTTTACCGACACAACATGCTTCTATAGCCCAAAGTCAAGTAAACAAATTGTTGCTTGAAGAGGCGATCAGAGAATGATTCGGGTCCTGGAAAAGCAACTTTCCATCAAGGCAATTGAAAAAAAGGTTCGGGTCATAGACAAATAATTTGTTGCTCTAACAGGCAACCAAAGAAAGGTTTGAGTCTTGGAAAAGTAGTTTCCTCACGTTATCAAGTAAGATGATACATTGATACTTGCTAAACTCGGGGTTTGCATCCTATATCACTCATTCCCAATAAGTAAGTAACGTATCTTCTTATCCTTCTTAATATGTATTATATTTTATTGCCATTTTTGCATAAGACACCTGGTCCCAACATAAGCTATTATTATCTACTGCATATGCATTAACAAAATTTAGGTATCAATTCATATTTGAATGCAACATTTGCAAGCTCACCTTCAAAGATGGACAACTATTGACACCTAAATTTTAGTTAAGTATGTAATATAAATTGCATAGAAAATCAGAGACCAATTCACCTGAGTATTCACATCATTTTCTTTTACTAAGTTTTATTATTCTTTTTTTTCCTTTTTTAACCCTATTTTAAGATAAATTAATTGTATTCTTTTTTTAAAAAAAAAGAGAGAAAAAAAGGGGGCCATGAGGGTTGGGCTTTCACGCCCAACCCCTTTTTTCTTCTTTTCCCCCCTCCACAAAGGCCTAGGGCTTAGCTATTTTTTTACCCTAGCCCAACCTGCGCGCCTCTCTCCTTCCTTCTTCCTCCCTCCTTCCTTTGCAACCCACGCGCGAAAGGTGGAGGAGCGAGGGTAGATTGACAACCAAGGGAGTGATTGAGCACGCGTCTTTAATGCGATAGAGGAGGCGGCCTAGCTAGAGCCTCCTCGACTAGAGGGACATCAATTCAGCCAAGGGCGAGTCTGGTCGGTATGCCAAGGACTGGTGGCGGAAGCCTCCGTCGATCGACCCCCCTCGGCTTATAAATAGGGCTTCCGACGAAGGCCAAGTGGGGGACACATGAAGAGAGAGATCGGAGGAGCGAGCTATACGACTTCCCCTAAGAGACTCCTGGGGAGGTCTAAGAGTGAGCAAATCCGAGATTTGAAGGGGAAAGGAAAAGGGGAAGGAGATTTGGGGAACACCAAATCTAAGAGAGGGAGGTCCAGGAGAGAGAAACCAAGGTGAGGAGAGAGATTTGAGTTTGCGAGAGTCGTGGAACTCATCCTAGCCACCAATTGCCACTGCGGCTTCACCTGCCGTTGCCCTGACGACCCGCCACAAGCCTTGGTGTCCCGACGCTTGCCGACTTGAAGCTTGCTATTTTGCCGATCTATCGTCATCCTTGTGCCGAGCTGACTTGTACCGTTGCTTGTCATCACTACCCATCTTACGTTTTAGCTTGAGCATGCCCACAATCGAGATCGAGGAACCTGGGCTTGCCTAGTTGCTTGCGATGCCTCTGCATATAAAATTTTTGGGCTAGTCGCCGTCGCACGCCGCGGCTATCTCTGTAGGGTGAGAGGAAGAGGGAGACAAAGGAGAGATTTGGGTCGACATCTGCAAGCCGTGTCGAGCGCAAGTTTTAGTCAAGTAAGGTTCCGACTAATTCAGGCCAAAACATGTGGGCTTTGCAAAATTGTGGGCTTATTTTGTTTTTTTAAATCTATAGGCTAGGAATGTTTTTTTTTTTTTTTTTAAAAGCTCCAGTTGGGCCTGTTCTTCAAGCCCATCCAATTGGGCCAGTCGCTAACGAACCGAGAGTCGGTCCCAACTCGAGGATCCGACCTGGGTCGTTTATATTATATTAGTATTTTAATACTAAAAATATTTTAATAATAAAAAATCATAAATCATAAAAAGGTAAAAAATAGTTTTTATTCTTCAAAAAATAGAAAAAAAAAAAGATGAGAATTTATATTTTGAAAAAAATCAGAAAAATTAGAATTTTTTTTTAATTTTATTTTCCAAGAAAAGAAAAGACCAAGAAATATGGTTTTTTTTTTTTTTCTCCACAAATGCATGTACAATCCTTGAAAATCCAAAAAGCCTTAGGATTTAAACAAGATTAAGTACCGGAAAAGCATTAGTGATTAATTAGTATACTCAAGTCCCCGATCCTAGTTTTTCAGGTTGTGTGGAAGTGAAATATTTTTTCCAATATTTTGCTTGGGTTTTTAATCGACTCACCCCAAATCGATTAGTGACGACTTCTATTTGAAATTGACTTACAGGTTAAAATCTTGGACTATAAGTCATGAATTGGTGAGCTTGGGAGAGCTCAGGCTAAGCCTAATACTTAGTGATCCATTAGCCTCTGCACGCGTCCGTGTGAAAGAGGGCGCTCGATAATGAGGTTGCGAGAAGAACTCGTCCTTTCAAACCTACATGGAGTAAATCTTCGTGTTTTAAGGT
Source organism: Eucalyptus sp. ANBG9806169 (assembly GCA_014182395.1). NCBI lineage: Eukaryota > Viridiplantae > Streptophyta > Magnoliopsida > Myrtales > Myrtaceae > Eucalyptus > Eucalyptus sp. ANBG9806169. Next base: position 15,922,531 of record CM024577.1, on the reverse strand, counting down.
GAGAAAGAAATAATAAACCATAAAGCGAGGACTTAGCTACGACTTCCGCTAGTTTATCATTATTTGTTGTTCGTCCTAGAGGAACTAATTGCAATGTTTAATACGATAATTCTTCTTTACATTCCGATTTTCTTTTTGCTTTCTTGAAAGGCGAACTACTTCTGTTTTGTCGGGCAGCCAAGTATGAATTAATAAAGCGTGGAGACTCTATTATTATTCGATATTCTATATCAAACATCAAAATCAACTATAGTTCGCAAGAATTCTAGCTACTGATTGTGACATGGCTTTGTGTGTCCTCTCATTCTTAACACTTCTTTTTGTCCCCCGTTAATATCTCCATGGGAAAACTGCGTACTCTAGTTGTTCTATTCGCATTTGTACGAAGCAATATATTCATGCCATCTTCCCAGTGGGGAGATATGAAAGAGGGTGAAGGAAGATATGATAATTTAGAAGAGATATGGCATTTCAAGTGATGAGTATATCAATGCCACAAAGTATGTCAAATTTATCTGCAGTGTCCTGCATTTATCGGTATCAATGACTTCTGCGATGCCAGCAGCCGCTGCCAACGTAGCCCCGACCACCAACTCCCCCGGTCGACACTCTATCCTCTGTCCTGTTCCCTATGCTCGCGGCGTACGTCCTTCCCTTTTCCGCACACCCCGAGAGGGAGGACGATAAGGGCGCGTGGGCCGAGCCGGGAAAAAGAGAAATTGGGCCTGGTCAAGCGGGAAAAGGAGGGAAAATAAAAAGGCTAGGCCGTTCGACCCGATCTAGTTGGCCCATTTCAAATAATAATAACAATAATAGTATTTTGATTTTTTTTTTAAATCTTTTTCTTTTGAAAATTTTAATTAATGCTATCACTATTAATGCAACGCCTTTAAAATCTATATGTTACGCAATTAAAATAAAATTATTTTTATTTAGGGTTAAAAATCAATCCTTAATTTTCTATACAAATAAACCTTAAATAGATAGTTATGATTTAGGTGTCAACAATCCCTAAACAAAAATATCAGCCTTGCACATTTCTATTTTTTTCCCTCTACATTGCATTACATCACATTTAGATAATATTAGCACATAATACTAACTCATTTACATGAAGCATGTTATGGGGAATCGAAAGTGAACCCAATGTGTGGTCCAACGTGGAGTATGAGCTTAAAACTAAGTTTAGTGTGTGGAATGAGCCTAAACCTAAGTTTGACAAGAGAGATAAGCTCGAAGTTGAATTTTCAAAATTTTTGGAGCTTAAGCTTGAGTTTAGCATGAGAGATGAACGTAAATGCAAGCTCCCAACATTCTTGGAGCTTAAAGATAGCTCTATGAGGTAGTACAAGTGAACTTCAACATTGTAGGAACTCCAAGCAACTTAGAGGCTAGCTTAAATAACGGTCATAAAAGTTCTAAGCTTATTCCATTGGTGCTAATTTAGTTATAAATAGTTAATTATGTCAATGTAATCCTAAATCTTTTGACCTAAAGCCAATTTAATATTTCCGACTAGTTTGGACTAGATATTGCTAGTGTGGATGCCAACTAGCCTACTTAGCATGGTCGACACTGATGTGGACATTTTTAATAATATATATAATTTTCTAATTTTTATGTCTTTATATTTTTTTCCTCCTTTTTTTTCCTCCTCTTTTCAATGGCTTGTGAGGGTGGCTGACACCTAGCCTCATAGGCGCCAACCCTCGCATAGGCGATGCCCCATGAGGCTGTCCTTGCCCAAAATCACTGGTTGACCAAATGTGTAAACTTCATAACCTTGTTTTGCTTTTGCATTGGATCTCTACCATTTTTCTCATTGAAAATTTGAGAATTGTAGTGAAGTAAAATATAATATTTTGGACATTACTAATGAAGAATACGTTAGCCTATTTATAGGCTTTAGAGGTTAAATATCTAAAGTAGCAAAATATCAATTGTATTAAATTAGAATCAATCAAGAGAAATCTCCTAAATATACATATATCTCTAACATCCCCCCTCAAACTCAAGATGATTTGAAAAATGTCAACTTGAGTTTAGAGAAAAGATCTAGAAAACGCCTAGGCAAATGTGTCTTGCTAAAGACATTAGCAGTTTGTTCAGTGGATGAAGTAGAGATGAGTCAAACAATGCCACAAAGAACATGAGATAGAATGAAATGACAGTCTATTTCAATGTGCTTGGTTCATTCGTAGAAAGCATCACTATGTGCTATTTGAAATAGCAATTTGGTTGTCACAATGAAAGACTGTTCCACTGTGTTGACGTATTCTCATGTCTTCTAGTAGCCATCGCAACCATAGTAACTCTGATGTCATATCAACAAGAGCTCAATATTAAGTTTCTTGTACTAGATCAAGCAGCAATAGTTTGCTTCTTGCAACATGTGAGATAAGTGAGGTGCCCAAAAAGAAATATTAGCCTGTAGTGGAGTGACAATCTTGACGGTCCCCAACTTAGTTAGCATTAGAATAAATTGTCAAATCCAATGTAGATTAAGAAGAATAGTGAAGGCCATGAAATAACGTACCCTTGATGTTGCGAAGAATTTGAAGTAGTACAGCAAAATGCGTCATGTGGCGCGAGGCTATGTACTGACTAACAATATAGACAACATGGGCAATGTCAAGTTGAGTGATAGTAAGATATATAAAATGGCTGACAAGCTGTCAGAAGAATGAAGGATTCAAAAGAGGAGCCCCATCTTTAGCATTGGTCTCAACAGGAGCTGTAGCGATCTTGTTGTCAATGAGTTTGACTTGACAAATAGGATTAGTGGCATATTTTGCTTGTAAAAGACAATAATGAGAGCAATTTGAATGAACCTTCAAGCCTAAAAAGTAGCTAAAAGTAGCTAAGTCATCCTAGATCTTTCATTTCAAATTGTTAACTGAGATATTGCTTGAAGTGTCAATATGATCATTGCCAATAATAACCATGTGATCTACATATAAGAATAGCATAATATATGCACATTCGTGGATCGAACAAATATATAATTATCATAGGGACTAGATTTGAAGCCGAGAGATTACACAATAGAGCTAAATTTGTGATACCATGCATGGGAAGCTTGTTTCAAGCCATATAATGTTTTGTGCAACCAACACATTTTGTTGGAACAATGAGTATATCCAAGAGAAAGGACAATATAAATTTCTTTAGTAAGATCACCATTCAAGAATACATTTTGAATATCCATATGGAATAGAGACAACGTTTAACTGTAGTAACAGTGAGAAGACCACAAACGGAAGTAAGGTGTGCAATAGGAGCAAAAGTCTCTTTATAGTCAACTTTGTATTCTTGAGTAAAGCCATTCATCACTACTTAAGCTTTTTAACGATCCACAGTACTGTCTACCTTTATTTTAATCTTACATACCCATTTAAAACCTATAACAGACTTATCGGGATGCAAATTAACCAAATCCCATGTATGAGCTTTGTCTAAGGCTTATAACTCATTTGTCATTACTTGCTGCCAAGAGGATTAGTGCTAGCTTTTCCTATATGTGTGAGGTTCAGAAAGGGAAGTAATATTAGAGTAACAATTGTAATTATGAAGTCGAGTAGAAGGTTGACTTACTCTGCTGGAACGATAGACAAAGGATGACAGAATTTCAACCGTTGGAGAATCCATGGATGGAGTAGACATGTAAGAAGCTGCCGAGGTGGTCTCACTAGTAGAACTTGCATCAAGATTATAATAAGAAGCAGAAGGAGGCGGTTCTAGAGAGGAGGATTCACAAGTGGAGGGAGCCGTGGGATCTTTAGGAAATAAACCCACTGAAATATTAGTGAAGAAAAGAACATGAGACGATGACTTGAAGGGATGAAGAGAGGGAACATCTTATGTTCCCAAAAGATAATGTGACGATACACACAAAGACAATTAGATATAGGATCCCAACATTTATAATTTTTGTTCTGAATGTTGTTGACACCTAAATTTGGCGATTTGATCGTTTATTTGTTGCATAGAAAATTATGAGTTAATTTTATCCTTGAAAAAATTGCATAGCATATAGATTTAGGTGCATTTATTTTTTAATTTGCATTTTGTTGCATTTTATTGAACCGGTGGCAGATGGGTTCAAATTAGTTGGCCGAGCCTTTTTTTTTTAAGTGATCGGAAATTATCTCGTGAAAAATGGGAATTTGAAATTTTGAGATGCGATTGGATTTTTTTAGAATATCTTTGGATAAGACAGATGTGTGAAAGGATATTGCAATATATTTTTGCAAGATTTGGATTTAAGGAAAAATTCTATCGTAATCTTGAGCCCTTATCAATATGTGACAAAATTGGTGAAAAATATTACGGATATGGATTCGAAGAAGAAATTGAGATCCGAATTTTTCACCTCTTTTAGAGGATGTGCGTATGTTTTTTTAGAGGGGTCACACAATTCCACATACGGCCACATTGAAAAGGGGGCCACACATATTGAATATACGGCCGCAAGGGTTTTTTCTTTGGATCACTCGGCGGGGGCCATACAATTGAGGATACACGGCACACCCGTCCAGAGAGAAGAGAAATCGTGAATTGCGTGATAGGAGAAGTTTGCTCATTAGAAAAGGCGAAGCCCCACCATTCTGGTTTTGTTTTGCTTGTGCCCCCAAACTCCAATCTTCACGTTTAGCCATCACGAGTGCCCCGATGTCCGTCCGGTTGCCAAGCCACGCCTCGCTGCCGTGTTCTTTGACACCGTCAATTCGCACTACGGTGCTTGAGCTGTTCCTCACAGGTTTTTAGACGATTCCTACAACATAGCTCTCTGACTTGCGTCGCACTATCGCGTCGAGTTTCCTCAACAGCCTGAAAACTGGGATGCACTTTTGTGTCCATGAACAGAGAGAGAAATTTAGCGAATTGAAGAGTATCCGGTCAAAGGAGCAAAGTCAAGTGAGTGGGAAACAATCGGTGGGTTTGTAATAAAAGGATGAGAGCTTGATCAGCCAATAAGGAATTTCCTGAAGATTGCTTGGTCAAAGTGGTGGAGTTTTCTCTTCTTACACGGTGCAGTCCTCGGAATTCAGAATGTTTCTGCCGTTCATCGCGGTCCAAGACTGACGACGTCAATAAATTCCTGCAGCAACTCGTCTTCTCGCGTGTCCAATAACTGCGACACACTCGACTGTGATTGTCTCTTCTTGCCAAGAAGCACCCCGTCAAACCAAGCCACCGCACGGTCATCGACGAGCTCGAGCCAAGAAGTTTATACCAACATGAGCAGCTTGCTGTTGTGAGCCAATCACCCACCGCCATTCCCGATTGTGATCCCGATCCGATTGCGCAAAAGTCCAAATTTGAAAGCCAATATTCGGATAGGGTAAAAATCTTATCTATTTTGATTTTTGAAAATTTCATTACCTTATTTGAGATATTTGTCGATGCATATGATTGATATTCCAACATGGATAGCACCTCAAATTAGGGATTAATAGTCTGATTTTCACGCCCGAAATCCGGCTCATAATCCCTTGCAAAAATCAACAATCCAATCTCATGTCCGAGATTCGATTCGCGATTTAATTTTAAAATTGGACAACCCGATCTCATGCGCGAGATATGGTTCGCCAATTTTCGAATATCAATCTTATCTTGTTTGATTTGATGTCGTGGTATTTGAGTCAATTTTATTTTCGTAAAAAGAAAAAATCCAAAAAAAGTTTGAATTAGGATTAGGTTTGTTTTTTTTTTAATTATCTTGCATGTTTAGAATATGGATTTTATTTTGAATCATGAAAAAGAAAAAGAAAAAGTGGATTCATTTAGGATGTTAGTTTTTTTTATTACATTATTATGTGAATTGCATGTTTAATTTTAATTTCGAATTTCATAAAAAAAAGGAAAAAAATTAGAATTAGGGCATTCTCTGCATGTCATTGCATATTAGATAAAATTGCATGTTTGATTTTAGGTCTAGATAGATGTTTAGGTGAATTGCATGATAGGTTATTTTTTTAAAATGCATGTTTAGAAATCATTTTGAATAGATATTATTTCACTTTAGTTTGATTTTCATTTTTAGTGATTTTAATTACGAATTTTCGTTAAATGAAATCATGTCATTTAGTGATTATTGCTAGGTTCATTTAATTAAAAATTGTACGTCATTAGAATTAGGTCATTTTGGTTAATTTAGATTGCAAATTTAATTATTGCATGTTCATTAAAAAATCATTAGTTTTTTTTTTACTCATTCATATAATTTAGGACATTTTGCCATACCATATCATTTCATTTTATATTAGAAGAATTGCATTGCATATGGACTATATTCTCGTTAAAAAGTGAAAGCAAAAATTGAGTGATTGCTTGTTAATTAGAAATCATATTTAGGATTGCTGATGTGAATTATGATGTAACAACGCATATGTTTTTGTTGCTTTGAGGTAAGTTCTGAATTATTTAATTGCTTTCTTGAGTGTTAAATTGGTGGTATGCGCACCCGTATTATCACCTCACATGTTAAGGAAGTAAATTAAAATTAATTCAAGCTGCCTGCAAAACAATTTTTCGAAATAAAAAGAGAAAGGTACCGAAAGGGCACTAGGATAGTCTAGTGTAACTAAGTCCCCGTACTCAAAGTCTCTGGTTCATAAAAGTGAAATAGTTTTCCCATTATTTTACTTAGGTGTCTAATTGACCTACCGTAAACTGATTAGTGGTGACTCCCTTTTGCATGCTAGATATTTGAATTTAAATCGCGAGTTGGTATGGGCTTAGGAGAGCCCGAATTAAGTCTAAACTTAGCAATCCATTAGCCTAATTTTAGGTGGTGCACTCGAAATTTTGGTTGCGAAAAATGTCATAACCAAGGAAGCAACATAAATGAGCACGAGGCTCTAACTTTGCGCGTTCATGTGAGAGAAGTACAAAACAAGCACTACCAAAGACTTGAATAAAATTGTAATTAGGGACGCTACCATACAAGCGCTCATAAGAAGAACTGTTACCTATTATAGGTGATGGAATATAGTTAATAATGTATACAATAGTAAGACAAGCCTCTATCCTAAAATACTTCTTAAAATACTTCTGGACAAGAAGTAGAGAATAGAAGAGTGCGTGTAATATCTAAAATATGCTTATGTTTATGTTTTGCTCGGCCATTTTCTTGGGAAGTTCGTGGACAAGAATGATGAACAATAGTACCATTTTGGGAGAGAATTCTAAAAATTTTCATGTCTCTAATTTCATGGTATTATCAATACAAAAAATCTTGATATCTTGAGAAAATTGCTTTTTTATCATGGCAACAAAGTCACGGTGATATGAGTAAATTCCGAGCGATTTTTCATAAGATAAAACCATAGTGAAAGTTGGAGATGGCCCCAAATATCAAAGTGAATAAGATCAAAAGGAGTAAGAGAGACAAATTCACTAAAATCAAAGGCAAGGCATGACGTTTTCCCAATTGGCAAGGTAGAAAATCAAAATGATTATTATCAATAGAAGCTAAAAGACCATTTGAAATTAATGATTTCAATCTAGAGGATAAAGCATGACCAAATCAAGAATGCCAAGTTTCATATGACATTGTGGCTGCACAACCAACAAATGAGTTGAGAATATTCAAGGAAACAAGCTTAAATAGGCATCCCACTCTATGGCCTGTCCCAATAGTCTGTTCCATCTATGGATCCTATACATAACAATCATGAGAAGAGAAGTAGACATCAAAGCTAAGTTCACACAATTGTCCTAATAAAATCAAAATTTGAAGTCATATGATTGTAGCAGACAGAGTCAAAATACCACGAATTAGAAGTACTTGAAGAGATAGACATAACAGAAGGAACAGAGAAGCTAGAAGTACCAAACTCTCCAAGAATGAAATGAAGATCCTCTAATGAAAGAGTGACAAAAAATCCATTAGGAGAAGTCTTTTCTCTAAAATTAGCAGCGGAAAGAGGATTCTGGCATTCTTGGACAACAAATTTTCAAGATCTTGATAAGGATGTCTATTCTCTAAAATTAGCAGCGGAAGAGTCTCAATCAACTGCAGAATTGAAGGTGAAATCAAAGTGACGCGGCTAATGCAACTCGCGTTAGACTGAATGGACGCTTCCTTAGAAAAGAATGGCTCCAAAACCAAGTTGAGAATTATAGTGACAAAAAAATTTAATATTCCATGAACCTATTTATAAGATTTAGAGGCTAATTATCTAATGTTGACACCTAAATTTTGGCGATTTAGTTTATTTATTTTATTGCATAGAAAATTAGGGGTTTAATTTTATTAATTTCATAGCATATAGATTTAGGTTGCATTTATTTTTTATTTGCATTTTTTGTTTTTTATTGAATTGGTGGTGGATGGATTCAAATTAGTTGGCCAAGCCTATTTTTAAATGATAAGAAATTATCTTGTGAGAAATTATGAATTTTTGGGTAGATATGATGAAATATTGCGATTTGGCTTTCCATGATTTGGAATTAAAGAATAATCTTATCGAAATCTTGAATCGTTATCAATAGGTGAAAAAATTGGCGAAAAAATATTGCGGATGTTGATTTCGTAAAAGAAATTAAGATCCTGAATTTTCCCTATAAAAGGCATACGCACATACGACGTAGGGGGTTCCGGATTTTTTTTTTTTTTTGGTAAAGGAAGAATTCTTTTGGTTTTCTATAAAGGGCAGAAATTTCTTTTGCTTTTCAGGGTTTTTTTTTTTTTTTTGGTCGAGCGAGGGGTTTCTTTCTGTGGAATTTTCGTGGATTCTTTTTGGTGTTTAAAGTCAACGAAGGGGGAGTCTTCTATTGGGGGGATCACTTGGCAGATGAGTACACGACCAAATTGAGAAACATAGGAGCGGCGGATCGTGAGGCAAAATTGTTGACGAACAAAGCTCTCCTTTTTTACTTTCGGTAGTTTAAAAGGGGACTCCTTCGAAACGGTTTGGGCACCGTGCAGGCGTGACTGCAGTTTTCCTCAACCTTGAATCGCGCCCAGCCCAACACTGGTTAAGCTCGCCGGTCTTGCTGCATCAACGTTTTTTGTTCTCTGTTCAATTCGACGCCACGGAACTTCCCAGCCTCATCATTCGGGCTTCAATACCGTGACCAGTTCTCAGCATCGACGATCACTCGGCGACACCGACAAGCCTCCCGACGAATTGCTTGAGCTTTCGGTAGATTTGCAGGTTTCCTGGTGTCCTGTACGTCGACCCATCGAACTTGCCGCGGCCTTGTCGAGCCATGCCAAGTCACCACGGTGACCCACCGCCACAACGCTACCACAGCAGCCCCTTCACCCTTGAGCTGTGCCGCGCCGAGCCTTTATCGTTGGTCCATTCTACCGATTGAGTTTTTGAAAAAATTCAAATTTAGGTATAGATCTATTTTATTTTATTACGTAGATTTATTAGATTTAGTTTATTAGGTAGATTTATTAGATTTAATTTATTAGATAGATTTGCTTGATCTTATTTTACGTTTTGATATTTTATCTCTTTGTTTGAATTTTTTTTTAGAATTAGTCTTTAAGGTATGATTGATATTCCGGCATGAAAGTGCCCCTCAAATTAGGGATTGACAGTCCGATTTTCGCAATCGAAATCCGACTCGCAATTCTTTGCAAAAATCGCCAATCCGATTTCATGCTCCAGGTTCGATTCGCTATTTAATTTTTAAAATTGGACAACCCGATCTTATGCGCGAGATATGGTTCGCCAATTTTCGGATATCAATCTTATCTTATTTGATTTGATGTCGTGGTGTTTGATTCAGTTTTATTTTCGTAAAAGGAAAAAAATTCAAAAAAAGTTTGAATTAGGAATAGGTTTGTTTTTTTTTATTATCTTGCATGTTTAGAATAGGGATTTTATTTTGAATTATGAAAAAGAAAGAAAAAGCGCATTCATTTAGGATGTTATTTTTTTTTTTATTATATGAATTGCATGTTTAATTTTAAATTTCGAATTTCATGAAAAAATACAAAATTTGTCTTTGCATTAAATTAGTTTCAATTTTTAGGATAGATTGCTTTTTTAAGAATAGAAATATCAAATGCACGTCATTTAGTTTTTATTAGTTTCATTTAATTAGAAATTGCCCGTCATTAGAATTAGGTCATTTGAATTACATTTAATTATTGTATTTCTTCATGTCATATAGTTTAGGTCGTATTGTCATGTCATATCATTTCATGTTAGATTATTAGCATGCATCACATGACTTTCATTAAATGAAGTGAAAATAAAAATTGAAATTGCGTGTTAATTAGAAATCATATCTAAGATTGTTGATGTGAATTCTGATCTAACATTGCAGATGCTTTCGTTGCTATGAGGTAAGTCCTGCATCTTTTTATTTGCTTTTCTTGGATGTTAAATTGGTGGTTTGTGTACTCGTATGATTACCTCACATGCTAGGAAAGTGAAATTAATTCAAGCTGCTTGCCAAACATTTTTTCAAAAATAAAAGAGAAAGGTACCGAAAGGGCGTTAGAGAAATCTAACGTAATCAAGTCTCCGAACTCACAAATCTCTGGTTCGTAGGAGTAAGATGATTCTCTCATTATTTTACTTAGATGTCTAATCGACCTACTACAAATTGATTAGTGGTGACTCCTTTTTGCATGCTAGATATTTGGATTTAAATCGCGAGTTGGTATGGGCTTGGGAGAGCCCGAGCTAAGTCTAGGCTTAGCAATCCATTAGCCTAATTTTAGGTGGTGTACCCGAAAATTCGGTCGCGACATCTAAAATAGCGAAATATCAACTACATCCAATCATAATCAATTAAGAGAAATCTCCAAATATATGTATTATCTCAAACATAAAATTCAAGCGTATATCTTGCATTGCAATGCTACACCCATCCAATTTAAGAATTTTTAAAATAATATCTCGTTGGAACCTTGTGCGATTCCATAACTATCTCTGCAAAGATGGGAAACATTTAAAGTGGTATTATGCTTATGCCACCGTTCCATTGTAGCCTTTGTATACTAATCCTCTATTAAGTGACCTAGTTGGAAAAATTTGTCAAAAGCCATAATCTTTTATACGGTGTCCGATGAGAACCTAAACATCTCAAAAAGGTTCAGTGGACGCTATGTTGAATGACTTTGATATGCTTGTCCTAAGTAAGATATGATTATCTTAGATAGCCCTTCCAACGAATATAACTGGCTCAACTTGTTTATGAGGCAAGCGTTGAACATAAATTTTTATTACGAAGAGAGGGACAAAGCCTGGCAACGGATGCGACAATTAATGTGCTACTTGTCTGAAATCGTTACTGTTGATTCTTTTATAAGCCGTATGTTTGTAATTTTCTTTCCCTTTGCCTTTGTATCTCTTAGAGATATATATTGTAGGATGTTAGAGATATTTATCTGCCGCGACCTAAATTTCGGGTGCACCACCTAGAATTAGGCTAATAGACTACTAAGTCTAAACTTAGCTCGGACTCTTCCAAGTCCATACCAATTCGCAACTTAGATTCAAATATTTAGCATGCAAAAGATTTTTAGCTAGGAGTTGCTACTAATCAGTTTATGGTAAGTCGATTAGACACCTAAATAAAATAATAGGAGAATTAATTTATTCCTACGAACTAGAGATTTTAGATACGGGGACTTGGTTACACTAGACTTTTTTAATGCCCTTTTGGTACATTTCCCTTTTTATTTCGAAAAAATATTTTGTAGGCAGCTTGAATTGATTTTAATTTACTTCCCTACCATATGAGGTGATCATACGGGCACGCAAACCACCAATTTAACACCCAAGAAAGTAACAAATAAATTATGAGACTTACCTCGTAGCAACGAAAACATCTACAATATTAGCTTGTTAGAGATATTTATTTTCCTGATTGATTATAATTGATTTCATATCGATTATAATTGATTTGATTATGATATTGTAATATTTTATTACTTTAGATAGTTGCCTAGAATAGCATATACATAAGCTCTTGTATTATTAGTATTACACACATTGCAATATACAGAAATTCATTTTTCCACTCTATTCTATCATGGTATCAGAGTGAGGTTTTGTTTGAGAAGGTGGTTGCCATTGTTGCAGCACCTTGAAAATTCATTATATGGACTAAAATAGGCTCCTTGTGCATGGTATTCCAAGTTTAGTTCTACTATGGAACGCCTTGGATTTGTATGCAGTCCATGTGATAACGCTCCATTTATTCAATGAACATCTCGTGGGAGTATTCTGCTACTGTTATATGTGGATGACATGGTTATTACTGGCGATGATCACGAAGGCATTACAAAACTACAACTGTATTTGAGTCAACGGTTTGAAATGAAGGATCTTGGACGGCTTAGTTATTTTTTAGGATTGGAGGTTGCCTCAAATTCCTTTGGCTATTATCTTTCTCAAGCGAAATATGCCACTGATCTTCTTTCTCGAGCTGGACTTACTAATAACAAGACTGCCACCACTCCCATTGAGAATAATGCCAAATTTGATGAAAAGATGGGACTCCTCTTCCAAACCCTACACTTTATTGACAGTTAGTTGGCAATCTGGTTTATCTCACTATTACCCGCCCTAACATCACTTATGCTGTTCATGTTGTGAGTCAATTCATGACTGTGCCGTGGACGACTCACTTTGCTATTGTTCTTCGGATTCTTCGCTATATCAAGGGTACCTTATTTCATGGTCTTCACTTTTCTGCTAACTCATCCTTAGAGTTAATAGCTTATTCTGATGCTGATTGGGCTAGTGATCCTCTTGATCGTTGCTTTACTACAGGCTATTGCTTTTTCTTAAGGAAGTCCCTTATTTCCTGGCAGAGTAAGAAACAGACTACTATCACTCGATCGAGTATGGAAGCGGAATATCGTGTCCTTGCCGATACATTCGGAATTATTATGGTTATGGTGGTTACTAGAAGACATGGGAGTTCGTCATGATGGTGGAACGGTCATTCATTGTGATAACCAAAGTGCCATCCAAATAGCTCATAATGACGTTTTTCATGAGCGTACCAAACATATTGAAATAGATTGTCATTTCATACGCTCTCATGTGCTTCATGGTGATGTTCGTCTTGTTCCCACCTCCTCAATTGATCAGATGGCTGATGATTTCACGAAGGCACATCCACCTGGGCGTTTTAAAGATCTTTTCTCCAAACTCCAATTGACCTCTTCTATCTCACCTTGAGTTTGAGGGGGGATATTAGAGATATTTATCTTAGGATGTTAGAGATATTTATTTTCTTGATTGATTGTAATTGATTTCATATCGATTATAACTGATTTGATTATGATATTGTAATATTTTATTACTTTAGATAATTGCCTAGAACATCTTATAAATAGGCTCTTGTATTATCAGTATTACACACACTGCAATTTATAGAAATTCATTTTTCCACTCTATTCTATCAGTATCATTCTAGCTTATTGTACAAACAATTGATGACATGGATACGCCGCAAATTGCCAGATCATTTGATAAAAATTTCTTAGTACGTGTAGCATTCACCTTGGTCAATGATAAATTTTCCCATCTCATTTTTCCTTTTTCTTTCTTTCTCCTTCTTAGTTCCTTGCGAACTCCATTAATAGAGGAGATCGAGCTCAAATTAGATTTGCACAACCTCGGAGTGGAATCGCGTGACCTCCAATTTGAGTTGCATGACCCCAAATTTGAGGTTGTCGGCCTCAATCGCGGGTGGCAACCTCCATTAATGGAGGTGGACCATAGGGCACAGAGTGGAAGAAATGATCTGAAACTTCTCAGCAACAGTGGTTCTATAGAAAGCTTGGGCTTGTTTTGTCATTGCTCTGAGCGGATTTGGTCTATAAAGCTTCGAGGATAGCTAAGTGAAGGTGGTGACCGGTTATAATGCCTTGTACCATAAGTTTAGGATTTTTTGGACAAATATCCATAGTCTTGTGCCACGTGAAACTAAGAAATCAGCTGGTGAGATTAAATAGGAGGTGAGATAGAAGGCAAAGCAGAGAGTTAAGACTTACAAATTTGAGCATGAGCAGCTCCACCTCCATTAATGGAGGTTGTAAGGAACGTCGGACGAGGAAAATAAAATAAGGAAATAAAAAAAAAATCAGGTTCTTTCATTATCAAGGAAATATTGAATTGAATTGAAATTTCACATTGCCAATGACATATGAAGGGAGAGAGACATGCACACATGAAATTGATGAGCGGACCTTTAGCGGCAATATTGGATGAAAACTCTAAGAGGGTAAGATCCCACTTAAAGTTTGTGCTTTTTAAAGGAATGCTTTTTGAAGGAACTGGACCATTATTTTGTAACATACGCTCGCATTTCTCGTTGGCTGACCTCATATGTTATAAAGGCAATGTTTTTTTCTCTTTTAACTCTTTTCCGTGGAAATAAAGTCAATGCCCTGGCCAATTGCCTCTGACCTCTTCAGATGATCACCTTTTGCGGCTTATTTAACGTTCGCATTGATCAATAATTATTCTATCCCGTCTGTGACCTAAACCCCACCAAGATGCTAACGATTAAAAAGTCTTTCCGCACAACATATGCTATAATCACGCATCACAAGTTAATAAATTTTTTATGCATAGTCGAACCCATGATTTAGGGAAAAACAACTAACCTATTTATCGCTAGGCCAAATACCTCAATGGTAGATTGTATTAGATAGCTTAAAACCCCTCACGCATGGAAATCGGATGAAGAAGATACAACAAAGTATTGAAAATAGGAAAAAAGAAGAAGTGAAATTTCATATGGAGCACGAGAAGAAAACGACATTAGGCTTTTTGCCGATAATTTCTAACTCCGAATTCTTAAATATTAGCTAGGCAGAATTATTGGGGAGAATTGTCCAAAAAGTCCTAAACCTATTGCAGTTTTGCCAATTCAGTCCTAAACCTTTTAATTTTGCCGATTGAGTCCTAAACATTTTGTCAGTTTACCAATTAAGTCCATCCGGCCAATTTTGGCTGGAAAATGCTGACGTGGACGCCGACAGTGCCACGTAGGACTGCCCGCGCCGACGTGGACAATTTTTAATAATATTTTAAAATTTTAATTTTTTTTATTTTTTAATATTTTCTATTTTTTCCCTCTTTTTTTTTTTTTTTTGGGCTTTTCCCTTGCCCTTTTCCGGTGGCTGGCCACCGGCCACGCCTGGGCACTGGCCGGCCTCGCCCGCCACGGGCGGGCCCGGCCGGGCGACGGCGACGCGGGCGAGGCCGGCCACGGCCTCGGCGAGGGCGGCCTCGCCGGATCTGGCGAGGGGAGCCCTCGCCGGGGCTCGCCCTCGCCCTCGCCCGGGCGAGCGTCGGCCTCGCCTGCGGCCGGGTGGGCGACGATTGGCCACCGGCCATAGGCCGACGCCCGGCCGGCCGGGGGCGAGGGCCGGCCTCGCCCGGATCTAGTCCGGGCGAGGCCGACGCTTGCTCGGGCGAGGGCGAGCCCCGGCGAGGGCTCCCCTCGCCGGATCTAGCGGCCGGGGCCAAGGCGGCCTCGCCGTCACCCGGCTAGGCCTCGCCCGTGGCGGACGAGGCTAACCCCGGCCTCGCCGGATCGGCGAGGGAGCCTCGCCGAGGCTCGCCCTCGCCCGGGCGGCGCCGGCCTCGCCTGCACCCGGATCCGGCAAGGCCGGCCCTCCCCGGCCGGGCCGGGCGTCGGCCCGTGGCTGGTGGCCATCCGTCGCCCGCCCGGCCAGAGGCGAGGCCGACAGTCCTACGTGGCACCGCCGGCATCCATGTCAGCATTTTCCGGCCAAAATTGGCCGGATAGACTCAATTGGCAAACTGACAAAAGGTTTAGGACTCAATCGGCAAGATTGAAAGGTTTAGGACTGAATTGGCAAAACTGCAATAGGTTTAGGACTTTTTGGACAATTGTCCCGAATTATTGTCCTTTATAATATTTTTCTTCTATCGCATCAAATAGGTGTTGGGACACCATATATCTTTTCGTCCTATGGCGTCATTGATCTTGACTTTATTAAATTGCCAATCCAAATTTTATCACAATCTAGTAATAGATAATTCAATAGAAGAAATTTCTCATTTTTTTTTTAAATCAGTAGGACGATTAGGAACTTTAGTAATTCATTTTTTGAGGAAAAAAATCATTGCAAAAAAGTTCATATGCTATTGTGACATGAGATTATTTTTAATTTTATATTATAGAGACAGAGTATTTATTTCTTTTGATGTCCAAAAGGCTCGTGGAGTGATTGAATGCTTTTGTTTATAAGTTTATTAGTCTCCTCATTATATTACTTCAATTCACTTAAAAAGCACCGACTTTTAATTGGATCCTAATTCTATCTTGAGTTATATATATATAATTATCGGCTTTCACTTTTATCAAAATCCAGCCCCTGTTATTCTCTGTCTAATGTTGCCGTTAAAGTTCATTGTGCCAATTCCATATGCACTTCTCTCCCTCAAACCGTCTCGATGACGTGAAATTTTAGCTCAATTAGATATTTTTAAAAGAAAAACCTTTGTTCTTTCTTTTTGCTTTTGTTCTTTTTCTTCTTCTTCCTTCTTTGCCTCCTCCGTTATGTTCTTTTTTTCTATTTCCTTGCTCTAGCGTAGAAATTCATTCTCAACCTCACAAAGATGTTTAACTTCGCAGCCGATCCATCCGAAGAAGCAAAGACCAAATGAGTACTTAGGACGGAACTCGCGTGACCACGTCTCAAAATCTCGACCGCTGTCCACGAATTTACAAAACTGGGTATAAGCCCCCAACACGCTTTATTAGGGAGTACGATACAGCGGATCACTTGCAAACATCACACAATCAACTGCAAAGAATCTAAGGACATCACTCTGATGCCCGACCTCGACTAACAAACTACAATACCATACTGCTAAAGGCTTGCGTGTCTCAGCTCAACCTCAAGGAAGGAGAGATACCACCATCATTTACAACCTTTCTTTCGCCCTTCTTCTCTAAGTCCTTATTCTCTGAGTCCTTGTCCTCTAGCCGGTACATATTACCTAGAAGGTGCAATCCAACAAGCCGTTCCAAGAAATAATCTATAGCGCCTGCCAGCCACTGCTGCATCAGAAGAAGAACGAATGCTATCATTAGCGGCATCATGCGCAGAGCTTTCTCTTCTGGACTCCTTTCACCCATTGTCGTGAGTAGCAGGGATAACGTGAAGCAAAAATAAGTTAGAATCATGGCGACCAGGGATAGCCTAAGCGGCAGCTTAAGCGGCAGCCTGGCGTGGTTGGGGACGAATCTGGTGAGGCAAATGATCATCTGGACCGATACCATGAATCCTAGTGTGTTGCCGCCCAGGAAGAGACCGTACACCAAGCCCGCACCATTTATGGATTGCTTTCCCTCGTGTTCTATTATCTTTGGTGGCTGAAGCACAGATTGGTAGGTCGCGCTCGCGATGAGCGCGGCGACGACTAACAGGGCATTGCGGACGTCGCCAAACGACTCCTTTTCCGCATTTGAATTCTTCGATTGCGAACGTGGTGATGACTGAGGAGCATCTTTGACTGGTTCCTCCCCAGCTGCTTGATGACCGTTACCTCCCCCGAAATCGTTGTCGTCCGCCGGGACTGGGCTTGATGCGGGTGAGTTTGATCTTCCTCTTCCGTGTTTGGCTCCTGCTCGAATGAGGATTTCTCTGATCTCTCTATCTCCCGCTTCCCATCGCGAGGGAGTTGAGACGTCTAGAGGCGTCGACCCACTGTCGTTCACGGCGTTCACCTCCACGACCTCAGACTCCACAGCATGCTTACAAAGGAGGAAGTTCACCACCTGCAATTATTTTGCATTTTCCAAGCGTTAAGATAATACGGAAAGACTTCAGGCATAGACGAGACATCCTTTATTCCAGTGATGATCAAAACAGACCCGGTTCGATAAATTCCTTTGCCTAGAAGATCTTTGAATATGGTAGGGACACCAAATCAACACCCTCACTGAAGTAATGCACAAAGAAAAGCGCGATAAAATAAGGGAATCGCGAGACTTGCCTCGAAATTTTGCCAGCGGCAGCAAGATGCAAGGCAGTGTTGCCTTTGTGGTCCTTCCAGTTGATCACCTGCTCCTTCTTGTGCTGCTTCAGATGGTCCACCAACACAACCACTGCGTCGAACCGGTTGTTCTTCACGGCGAGGTGAAGCGCGGTCTCCTCTCGGGCAGTCGTGTCTTCAACAGACTCAGGCGAAGCGGCGAGTAATACCTTCATGACATCAACCTTCCCGTTCACGGTGGCATAATGCAAAGCGATTCTTCTCTCCCGTCCCTTCACGGGGCACAGGTGTGGTTTCACTGTCAAGAGCTCCCTCGCGATCTCGACATCACCTCGAGCCGCCGCGATGTGCAGTGGGCTGAAACCATCGGCGTTCACCTTTTCCGCGAGCTTCGGCATATGCTTTAGGAGCTCTCGGACAAAATCTAAATGGCCAGCCACACAGGCGACATGCAGCGGCGTGTGACCGGCTCCTTCAAGATCCATCTCCTCGAGGATGAGCTCATTGCTGCTGATCAAGTCTTCCAGCTCATGGACATTGCCCTTCCGAGCTGCATCTAACATTCTTCGCTCCATTTGATCGGAACTAATAATGGCCTCTCTCTCTCTTTCTGGGACGCCTTTGGACTTGGATATCTGTTAAATTATATCGACCCATTTTATAGAGTTTTCCGAGCATCAAGAAGCTCATTGTTTAATGATGAAATGAGACTAGCAACAGCAAAGTTCCATTCTACCACTCGTGATAACTTAACTTTTCAGTAAAATAATGACGATATCAAAGCACAGATCCAACCAGTAGGACCACGAATTAAAGGAACACCAGCGTTGAAATCGTGCGGCACGGCACGGGTTTGTGGCGGAAAGTCAGTTATTTTGGTCATAAAATGGCTTTTTAAATACATCGGAAATCAAGAAGAGAGAACATCTCGAAAACCCTCCTCAAGAGTGTGGCATTTCTCTCAAAGCACCTCCGAGATCAGTGTTAGCTTGATATTAATCTCCATAATTTGGTGATTTCGTCTCAATTGAACGGCCCAAATCTCGCTGGCGACACAGATGTTTGCCGGACGACGACTACTTGTGTCTCACATGCCATTGTCCACGCCATGGACAGGGGCATTTTTGTCCGAAAGAAATTACCTCTCGGCCTCCCGCTGCGCTTGCTCTTCCGTCCCCACCACCCTCCGTGCCAGCTAAATAACAGAAAATTCAGTAGAAGAAATTTCTCATTTCTTCATTAGTAGAACGGGGAAATATACAGAATAGGGAGTTTAGTACTTCATTTTTAATGAAGGGCAATTTTATTGTCCTAGGGTTGTGAAATGAAACGGCACTTTTCGAAGCACCTTTCTATGTCATTTTGTCTTATCTTATTTTCTTTTCTTGGGGTCTAGTGCTTTGTTTTATCTCAAGAGGGCAGAGTATCTAATGTCTCCCGGCGGCGGCGGGAGTGAAGTCAATGCCATGGTCTTCGTAGACTAAAACTATTACATCATAGTCATGACCCTAGGATGACATCACTTGCCTCCACAATATTCCATACCTAGGTTTTTTTAGCCGATGGAAATAAAAGAAATGAGTCTTTTTGCATGTACACCAAAAAGTTGGTGGGCCAGGTCAAACTTTTGACATTGAACAAATATAAATTAGCATCTCTCCACGAGGTGTGCTGCGTACCGCTAAAATCCTATGAGGAGGCTGCTAAAACCCTATGAAGAGTCGCACGTCAGCCGAAGAGGAGCCACCCACGTGATCAAGAAAATGAGTTCGTGATCAAGAAAATGAGTTCTTGGTTTGGTTGTTTTGTTTTGAGCTTGAATGCACGGTGATTTTTGTACAATGAGTTTACTTGTTTATTTATAAATATTTTGAGTTTTGGGTTAAATCTAGATGTGCGAAACACTCGAGTATATAAGAGATTATAAACTTTGATTCTTCGAATATAGTTGATTATTTGCTGTTGACTCTCTCCGTAGACGTAGGTATCGATACTTGGACCGAACCATGTAAATTTTTGGTGTTTTTATTATGTCTTGTTTATTTCTCTAAAATTTACGCGTTGACGTAAATTACAAGATTCTATCATTTCCGCATATTGTCGCGACCTAATTTTTCGGGTTCACCCCCTAAAACTAGGTTAATGGACTGCTAAGTTTTTTTTTTTAACTTAGCTCAGTCTCTCCCAAGCCCATACCAAATCGCGACTTGAGTCTAAACTTTTTAAACATGCAAAAAACTATCTAGGAGTCGCCACTAATCTGTTTTTGGTAGGTCGATTAGACACCTAAGCAAAATAAAGGGAGAATTATTTTACTCCTACAAACCAGAGACTAAGGATACGGGGACTTAGTTACACTAGACTATCCTAGTGCCCTTTCGGTACCATTTCTTTTTAATTTTCAAAAATGTTTTGCAGGCAGCTTGATTTGATTTTAATTCATTTTCTTAACGTGTGAGGTGATCATGCGAGTGCACAAACCACCAATTTAACACCCGAGAAAACGAATAAAATAATGCAGGACTTACCTCAAAGCAACGAAAGCAACTGCGTTGTTAGGTCGAATTCATATCAATAATCCTAGATATGATTTCTAATTAATAAGCAATCACTCAATTTTTTGTTTTCACTTTATTTAATGAAAGTCGTGCAATGCATGCTACTAATTTAACATGAAATGATATGACGTGGCAATATGACCTAAACTATATAACTTGAATAAGCATGCAATCCATCTTAAAGCATGAAATGAATTTATTCTAATTTTTTGTATTTTCTATGAAATTCGAAATTAAAGAAATGCAACAATTAAATATGCAATTTAATCAAATGACCTAGTTCTAATGACGAGCAATGAACTTAGCAACAATCACTAGATGACGAAAATTTCATAAACCTAATCCTACATGTCGATTTACTAAACCTATATGCTCGGGCGAGAACTTTGATTTTTTTTAAATAATTAATTATTAAATAAATATTAAATCTAAACTATCAACAAAATAAAGCAAGAAAGGATTAAAATAATCGAAAAAATAACCTATTGTCTCACAGGTCAAATTAACGGTTATTTTAACCCTAATTATCACAACAAGGAGATCAAAACAATTACAAATCTGATTCGAAGTCCTACGGACCAAATTAAATAATTATTGTGATTTAACAATTAAAATTTCACCAAAAAGCCCAAAAATTAATATAATAGAAAAAATGATCCGATGTCTCTCGGATCAAATTAATAATTACATTAATTTCGGACAAAATCCTTACGGATAATGCATACAAAATGCACAAATATTAACATTGACACCATATTCTAACTTAAACAATAATAACAAAATTTATAACACAATAAAATAACGTAAAATAAGCAAAAGAAAGAAATAACAATAAAACTAAAGGAGGGGAATTGCGGCAACATTGGTGGGCATATGGCTAGTTCTTGATTTGATCATTTGCTAGTCTCCTCCGAGAACTCTTTGAGTGGACGCCCCCCTTCTCTTGTCGTCTCGCTCTTGTCAATTATGGTGGAATTATGTGGTCTTTTGTTCGGCATTGAATTGCCTGTGACCACAACATCAGAACAAAACAAAGTAAATATCGAAAAATATGGAGTGAACAACTTTAATAGGGAGAGAAACAACCCGGTTTTATCACAGTGAAATCACTGGATGGTAATTAGCGCTTAGATACGTTGGCTACTTCGATGTCTCGCTGTTGGAATTATCGTCGGAGATGTAGGAGTTTAATCTAGGCAAGAAACAAAAATAAAATCACCTTAGTGCGAATAGCAAATTGGAATTGCACACAATCAAACTTAAAAAAAGGAAGCTCGACTTAGCTTTATGATTGTCGTCAATATCCATGAAGCATGATGAACATGGGGCATCGTCAAGAAGACTACACCATCGTCCGAGATCCCTGAGGGTGTGTGCCTCTCCTCCAAAGAAAATCGAACTCAAAAGAAACCAAGGAGAAAACCTTCCTCACTTTTGCTCTGAATTTTTTTGAAAATCGCCTCCTCTCTGAAAGATTGTCTATTGAACATCTCTACGTTTTCTCACCATTTTTTCCCCTTGTGAGCTCCACTCTCCTCCTCTTGTCATGAAAAGTGAGCCTCTCTTTTATAGTGATTCGAAACGGTCTCTTTACATGGCATTTCCCGAGTTGCCATTTCTTGTTGCTTTAAATCAAGCCTCGCAAATCGAACGTGATTTCGCAATCAGCTTGATTTTACTTGATTCCTTCCATTTTACAAAAATTCTTGCCCCTTATTCAATTGCTTCCGCATTTAATAAAATCCGAATACCCATAAGAATTTCAAATTTCCATGCATAATCAATCAAATCAATTACTCCCATTTTCTTTCATTTTTTCTTTTTATTTGTTCAAAATGCAATTTTATTTTTCCAAAATTAGGTGTCAACACATATTATATTCCAACAATTGCTATTAGAGCTCTCCCTCTTCCTCCTTTTTTTTTTCTTTTTTTTTTTTTTTTTTTTTTTTTTTTTTTTCGGTCGATGGAGGAGGATGATGATGATGGTGGTTCTTGCGATTTTATAATGGCATTTTGATGTGGAGTTGGATTTTGCCAAAGAAAAAAAACCGGAGTTGGATATGTCGGCCATCGGAGCGTCCAAACGACGGAAAGCCCATAATGAAAAAATAATGACGCCCCTTTAGTTTGAAAGGACACGTTTGCCCTTTTGATTCGGTGAGGTTATGCGCTTAATTTTCATATTGTGGGGGGCTTTACGAGTACTCAGTTTCGCCCGTCCCCCCCGCGGCCACCGCTGTCCTCGTGGCGGGGCCCACCGCCGTTGACGAAGGGACCGTCCCACCATTGGCCAAATTTTGTATGTCTGGGAAAGGATTTTGAGAAACCGCCTCGACTTCGAGGCCGAAAGTGTTCGTCTTTCTCGTCATTCAAGTTCAGCAATTTCTTTTCCAACATTACCCTCACTAATTTTTAAAAATTTTCGATTTTACCCAAATTTATAACTGATCGTCATCTTCCTTTCATGAAGTTGATCAGCGAGGCTAGATCTAATTGTGAGTAGTCAGTGAGGTTGCGCAAACTAAGGGATTATCACTTGGGGTTGCATGACCTTAGGCAGACCTTGTGTTGTGCAACCCTAGGCAACTCTTGTTGTGGGTTGCTAGGGGCCACTTGAAGTTGTGCGATTTCATATAATAGTCGTCAATACCAAATTAGAGGGTTTGGGTTTTTTTTTCTCCCTTTTTAATAGAAGAAAGAAAAGTCAATTGCAATAATGTTTTTTCCAAATACTATTTAGTCCAAAGTAGCTTTATAATGGATTTTTAACTTATAATTTACATTTAAGAAAAAAAACTACTTTAATTTAGACTTCGTTTATTTTACAAAAAAATGAATGATTTGAAAATTATTTTCTAAAAGACGAGTACTTGTATTGTTTACGAAGTATGAAAATTTATATATATGAATTGTTATAGATAATGAAAATATTATCAATTAACTAAATTAAGCAACAAAAGCATTAATTTGCGATTTTTTTTATAAATAATTTTTTTTATGAAATAAATGGAGTCATAAAATCCTTTGTGGTTTTCTTTAAACTTTTCTCCAAAAGTCCCAACAAATGCAATCTCCAGGAAATCTTGTGAAGTGGATTCTATCCCTTTTACTTCGACCGGAAAAAAGAAGAAGAAAAAACTCCTATCTCTTTTAAGCTTGTCCTTTCCTTCTTCTTCTTTTTTTTTTTTGATGCCCAGGATCCGCTGAGCTTGCCAGGCTTACGCCGGGCAGCCCATGGCCTGTAGAGTGCGCGATGCACCCCGAATCAAGCGTCAATATCTAGGGGAAGCTAGCACAAGACCCCACTACCATGATTCCCACTTAAGACGTGTTAGCAACTGCATCCTTTTCTTCTTTCTTCTTCACTACACGTGGCCAAAAATTTCCCAAACGAATAGACCGAAGAAGAACAAGCCAGGACCTAGAAATCTGCGAAATCCCGAAGTTCATTGTTGGAATCTTTTCAATTGAAAACAAAGAAATAACTTCCATGGAATCCTTGGAGATGAGGGACCAAAGGAAGGGACGAAGGTTTGGG
The DNA here is from genome assembly GCA_014182395.1 of Eucalyptus sp. ANBG9806169. Lineage (NCBI taxonomy): Eukaryota > Viridiplantae > Streptophyta > Magnoliopsida > Myrtales > Myrtaceae > Eucalyptus > Eucalyptus sp. ANBG9806169. The sequence goes on along the minus strand of CM024577.1, from coordinate 15,898,464 downwards.
ATTGAATCGGAAACCATCTCTCTCTCTAATGGCGGGATAGAACGGCCCGTTGTTGGCCATGCTCACCACATCGAAGTCATTGCTACTTCGTTCGTCCCCGACCGTCTGGTCCTCCATCCACAACATTTTCTTCCGTCGCCGCTTAGGACGATTTGCACACCATTAGCACCAGCACCAGCACCAGCTGCAGGAGCGCGACGTAATCATGGAATAGAAGTCAAGGAGGCGGCTAATGGTGAAGACCCTCAGCGAGCGACCCTAGAACTTCAGCAGTCATGGAAGATGAACGGGGCCGAATGAGGGTAGGACCAGAATTTGATTTTAAAAAAAAAAAATAGCAGGAGCAATTTAGGAGGAATATAAAAGTTCATTAGCCTGGGAAGTTGCATTTCCAAAATGTTGAAAGTCAAGACAGGGGTTTCAACTTGGCCAAAGCCAATTTTTCTTCAAAGTGGTTAAAAAAAAATTAGGTTGTTTTGTGGTAGCTTTACTACCCAAGAAAGTTAAGTACACCAAGGCCTATCTAATTTGACGTAGACCCCTTACTAAAGTCAGTAAGCTATATAAGGAGTTCGTAATTTATTGGAATAGTTGATAATTTCGAAATACTTTGAATAAATGCTAGTGAGTTGATAATTCACTAGACAAATTATCAGCATTATGTAAAATTTACTAATCTTGCTAGAAATTTACAAACATGATTTTTGATTTTGAATTTTTCCCAAATGGACCTATAGAATTTTGCGCGTGTGTCGAACAAAGATGAGAATATGTCCAATAATTAACAAAACGACCCTAATTTTCCGATCTTTCGAATGGGTAAAGTCGTTTCCAAAGTGATTCGTCTTCAGTGAAGATGATTATTAGGCATTGAATAATTGCTATTATAACCAGTTAGATCGCCATTTTGATCGATTACTTGATCGGGCTTGGCTACTTCACCATGAACTCGAACATCCATCGGTAGAAATGCCCATGATTTCATCCTCGAAAGGAAAGCTGGCAAAAGAGAGATCGAAGACAGTTTATGGTAGATTGATTAAACACCTAAGTAAAATAATAAGAAGATTATTGTATTCCTACGAACTAGAGACTTTGGGTACGAGGACTTGGTTACACTGGATTTCTCTAATGCCCTTTCGGTACCATTTCTTTTTCATTTTCAAAAATGTTTTTGCAGGCAGTTTGGATTGATTTTAAATCTATTTCCCTAACATGTGAGGTGATCATGTAGGTGCGCAAACCACCAATTTAACAACCAAGAAATCAATGAATAAATTGCGGGACTTACCTTGTAGCAACGAAAGCATCTGCATTGTTAGATCAGAATTACATCATCAATCCTAAATATGATTTATAATTAACACACAATTTTTTTTCATTTAATTAATGAGAATCATGCTTTATGCAATGCAATATAACTAAATGACCTAATTCTAATGACGGGCAATTTCTAATTAAATGGACCTGCAACAATCACTAAATGACATGCATTTCATGAATCTAATTCTAAATGACACGCACATAATATTTTTTGTGTTTTCTTAATAGATGTGCAATCTATCCTAGAGAATGGAATTAATTTATCCTAAGACATTTTTTGTATTTTTTTTATGAAATTCGAAATTAAAGAAATGCAACAATTAAATATGCAATCTAAATTAACAAAACAAAAATCTAACATCCTAAATTTATTTATTTATTTATTTATTTTGAAAATTCATGATAAAATGTTTAGTCTAAATATGCAAATAACCCTAAAGCATGCAATATTCTAACTCAAACATATTTCAAATAAAGCAATCAAGACAAGATAGACCATTCAAAATCATCAAAAATATCACACATCGTTCAGATCAAGGAATGATATTTCGCTAGTAAAATCGATAAATTGATCTTAAGCCTTAAATATCAAAATATCAATTTCATTCCCACTTGATTAATTATTTCATTTAAAGCCTTATAGATGAAATAAAAAACCCAGGTGCGGTTGCGAATTGGGTGATATGTTGGAATTTCAATTTATGCATAGGGAAATATCTCAAATAAGAAAAACAATAAATAAAATAAAACAATAAAATAAAATAAACTTGCCTAATAAAATAAAATAAATATACCTAAGTTAATTTTTTTCTAAAAAAAAATCTTGGCCGGTTTGGAGCTCTGGCGAGGGGATAGGAAAGAGTAGGCCTACCATTCTGAGGAAGTACTCGAGGGGTCGTAAGAAGGTCCTTGAGTTGGCTGAGAAGATTCATGCCTGTCTGGTCCACGCGAGGGAGAGGTTGACTAAGAAGCTGGTTTCTGTCGACGCGAGGCAAATAGGGGGAGAAACATCGTTGAGATGGAGATGGAGGTGGAGGTGGAGAAAGACTTCAAAAGGCTAAATGACTTGGATCATGGCATTAAGATCTCTCAGTCTCTAGTGACACATGCCAATCAGCTCGTGGAAGACGAGACACCCGTGTTTGACGAGCCCTGGGATGATTGTGACCATCTGTTTCCATTGATGCAAGTGCGTTTTTCGATCGCTCACCAGGCTATGGAGGAAAACAACCGCATGGAGGATAACCTCGCCGCTTTCATTTTTAAGTTTAGGGCACACGTTGGTCTGATATGACCGACTCAATTAGTTTTGTTGTGGCCGCACTCTCCTTTTGAACCAATACTTTTCCTTCTAGGATCGATGTACTTTTCCTTTCCAGCGATGTGGATACACCTAGTTCATGGCACTTCAGTGTCTAACTCATTTTCCTTACTTATCTTGCATTTCTTGTATTTCCCACATGGTCGGATGATGTTTCTTTAGATACTTTCCATTTATTGATCTTGGCATTTCTCTTCCATCAATATTCATCAATTGATAAGTGTTGCCGACCAAAATATCCGTGACCAAAGAGGGTCCTTCCTAATTAGAGGATCGCTTGCCAAATTAAAGAGCTTTGCTAGCATAATAGTCCTTGGATACTATAAGAATAACAGTCTATTGTAAGTCACATATTCTTGAAAAAATGGGTCCTATAATAATTTATAATTATTTGTGATTTGGTTTTTTATGATCCAGTAAAGACTATTATTTTCATAATACATTAAAGATTGTCACGTAATCATTTCTCAATTTCTAATTAATTGTGGTCACTGACAGTATGGTCTTCCATGCTAAGTCATCAATGTCAAGATGTTTTGGCCTTAAATGTTCGTTATAGGCTTTGGTCTTTTGAGCAATTACTCATTCTAATGTAGAAATTTTATCTTTGCGAAGTTCATCAATGTTCATATATATCAATTCATCATACTCATCCTTAGTCATATCGCCTTGTAACTTGACTTTTAAGGATTGAACCGTTATCACTAGAGGAAGGACAACTTCTAGACCATATGTTGACAAATATAGGCTTACTCCAGTACTTTACCACTTAATTGTTCGATAAGCCCACAGCACTGCCAATAGAAGGGAGTCCCATTGCCTAGGTTTTTCTTCAATACCCGGTCTTTAGAAGTCTCAATCCATGGAATTTTTAATTTCGGAAGCTCGACATGTTGAACTTGAGTAAACAAGCTTGGGGATGGCGACGTGGTCGGTATCTTCAATCGTGGGGTTATTTTGGGTGGTGGTGATACTAAAAGATGGTTTTTGGGTGGTACTGTTTTGAAAGTTCTAATTGGCCCTCTCTCATTTCAATTAAATTACTTTTTTATTTACAAAATATTTTTTTCTCCTTTCAAAAATACCATTACTCATTTCTCTTCATTGAAATTTTAGTCAATTTCAACTATATATGGACACTTTCGCCAAAACTTCTCTCCTGACTCTTCTGCTTGTTAGAACATTTAAATATCAAATCACATTTTCATCTAATAGTTTAAGCTTCCAGAATAATTGATAGTGATTCAATAAAATCTCTTACCGTATTAGAATAGGAAGTCTTTAGTTCATATCTTCCAGACCCCTATTTGCTTTCCAATTATATATTTCTACACTTAGACCAAAGACTAGCCTACGCGTGAGGGGTATTGAACTACACGCTTGGCATTCCAAGGAGGAGGATGTAGAAACTTTTAAATGGTTATAACCTATATAAGTTGAAGTTTGTAATATATTGGATCAATCAATAATATGGAAATAATTGAATAAATACTAATAAGTGGATATTGGAATTGAAATCTACTAATAAGTTACTACACAAAAAATGTACCTACTGCAATTTTTACCGGCATTATCTGAACTTTACTAATATTTCAAGAAATTTATATTAACGTAATTTTTGTTTCACCTTTTCCGCTTATGGTTCAATAGAATTCTGCGAGCATGTATCGAACAAGGGTGAGGGCTGGTCCAATAAATCAATAAGATGATGGTGATTTTCCGATCTTTCGAAGGGATAAAGTTATTTGATAGGTGGTTGACTTTCTTGACCTTTCTGTAGTGCCATAGGATTAACAACTATGTCATAAACGTCGGACCCTTTTATGAGTTGTCGAATAAGCGACGATAGTCGCTTAGCATTCATCGATAATCACTATAAGTAGTTGGATCGTCGCTCTTGTCGACTGTTTGATCGGGCACGGCTACTTTGCATGAACTTGCGGCTACGTAGAAATGCCACGACTTCCATACTTGACGGACGTCCCCTGAATTGAACAGAGGGCTAGTGGAGGGGGAACGTCTTGAACGGAAGGGGCCTCGTCCCCTCTTGATATCTTGTCCCTCCTTGAAAATGAAGCTAGCAACAGAGAGATCGGAGAAAGTTCTCATGGAGGCCGAGTGCAGAAGTAGATGCAAGAAACTTGACGACCGACTCTTCACTAGTAGTGGTGACCGTCCTTTTTTCTGTCTAGTTTTCTTTCCTCTGCGCTCTACCTCGCATTGATCTTCTTCCGCAGCTCTTGCTTCCTTCACTTACTGCCTTAGAAAGGAAGAAGCTTAACTCATACGAGCCTCCTTGCATTGTCACTCTGCTCTTTGCTCGCTGTCTGGGAGCTCCATTCATCACCCCTATCACATTACTGTAATGAATGAAAGGTTTGGAAAGTAGGGGCTGATTCCGGGCTCTTTCTTCCACCCAAGAGTATAGGCAGCACACATAACCCAGCGAACCATTAGGAGAAAGCTAAGAGCTCAGTGAACGGGTTAGCCCGGACAACTTACCTACCCTGCCGGTACTGTTCCACCAACCAGCCCACTAGCTCTTTTTTTTTTTTTTTTGGGGCTCCACAAGAGAGATAATTGAATTGCCGGAGGTGTAGCCAACTCCAGACAACTCTAGATACCCCAGTGGTTCATTAGAGCTAGTCACCAAAGTCCATACTTGTAGTCTTCAAAAACCCGGATCAGAGTCTCAAGAAATTTCGCTTCATCAAGTGCCATAGAGCTAATCATCCCCCCGAGAAGTATAGGGATTGTACCTTTTCAGCTTTTTATCAGTAGAATATTCAATTTCTTTGCTGCTTTTCTTCAGGTTACTTGAGATTCCCCTCCAAGGATTTACTGACCGTGAGTTGGTGCTGGAGGTATATAAACTGCGGGCACCCGAGAGGTATGTTTGCCGAACCTTCTCAAAAGGCATTTCTGTCAGCCAGTCTGTTTTTTCTTTGCCTTTATTTTTTTCCAATTTCTGTTCTGATAGAGAAAGCAAAAGATGCCGGTATCCACTTGGGCAAAAGTAACCAAATCAACTCTTCAAGCTTTCGTTATCGTGTTTTTGGAATACTTGGAAATGGACTTTAGGTTCTGTGTACGATAAGCCCAAGAAGGGTTAGACGACATTCCTCCAATCTTAGCCAAATCGCTGTCTGGCTACAGCTTACCAAGGTTTTTATGCAGAGTACAGCTACCCGACTGTCAGCCTCTTTCTTCACTCGCCATTTTTTTTATGCTTCGCAGACGACCCAGACGGCTACAGAGGGGCAAACGTAACACCGGGAATGGTGATAGTGTCGGAGGATTAGGATGGAAGGAATCGCGAAGAAACTGGAATTAGGGTTTATGAGGGGTGAGGGTTTCAGATTCTGTGTACAAAAGTAAAAAATCAATAGAAAATGGAGAACTTTTTTAGGGTTTATAGGACAGGGGGAAGCTCTTCCTTTGAGAAATGGAGTGTCGTCTAAATGGTTGATTGATTTACAATTGGAATAGAGGTGAGCGATTGCTTACTAAATTTTATTTACTTTTATAATATGATAGATAAGTGAATAGAGTGTGAAAGATACTTGAAAAATATCGTTGATTTGGATACTTTTTGGAATAAAATTTTTGGCACAAAAGAACTTGACATATTTGTTTTGATTAGTCGGACGCCCAATCCTCTTATTCTACTACAATCGAAATTTCGAATCCTATAGTGGGCTATGTATCCATATATTAGAATATCAAGGTTGAGCCACCAATTGATGTGAACTAAATTTATTCGAGCTGTATCAATATAGATTGAACTCATTCGGGCCTTATCATAAAGGCAAATTATGAGCCGATCCACTGGTCAATGTAGATCGAACTAATTCGGGCCTTCTCATAGGGCAAATTATGGACCAAGCCATGAGATTTTGAATTTTCAAACTTTCGAATATTTGTTTTGAAAATTGTTCTAAACTCCACCTAATTATCTTGACAAATCTTTTTACTTGTAAATCTTTGTTTTGAATACCGACCCTGAGATCAGCTATTTTTAGTATCCTTCAATGTTTATTTCTTCGATTATATGATCAGACTATTGTGAACTTTCAATGGCTCACGAGCTTTATGGTTAATTGCTTTGAGCGTGCTTGACCCCATAATTAGGAGGTGAGTAGTTGCTGGCTGAGCCATCGTGCTGGCCTCATCTCCAGACATTTCACATTCTGAAGAAGATTAGAGAATGAAATCAAGGAATTTGGAGACGAGATAAAGCAAATTTTCCACCATTATCATTACTATATTAGCGACAACTAATGAAACAATTTATTGTTTCACCAGTAAGATCATACTACAATTCCCCAATTCGACTGTTATTGCTATAATCTCGGTATTACTAATAATTAGGGGATTGATACGACAAAGTATTCATTCAGTGATTTCAAAGATATTGCTAATTGTATCAATGGAGATAGGCAAGGCCAATCTTTCATTGAGTTCTTTTGTCCTTCCCATTTTTTTGAAAAGTCAAATCATGTGAATTGGTAACATTATTCGTGTTACCGACCATTGGATATCGAGCCTTGCTTATCTATTAAACATATTCAAATGGCTATACTAATATGATATATTAGAGATGTTTACACGATAATAGTGTTTTCAATTTTTTTTTGTTTCTGAAAGTGATAATTGTTTCTTAAAGTGATAAAAAATTAATTAGAATATTAACATTAACTCTAATGAAACAAATACAATAGAGTCAAGATTTATGTTTTACATTTAATCGTGTGTCTCGTGCATTGCACTGGGGTTATTCTAGTTGTTCAAATTAAGGTGTCATGGTGGGCGCTAATGGACAAATAAAAATGGCGCTATTTCTTGGGGAGCAGCAACATTAACATTGCTTCCTGACGGCAGCGTCACCATTTACATACCAAAATAAGATACAGATCTGCTATAAGCTTAAGACACATTCAATAAGAAAATTAAGATAAGGCATTCGCGGACAGCACACAATCAACTGGAGATAACGCAAGGGTATCGGATCGATACCCAGCGTTACCAAAAAACTCAATTCTGACGCTGCATACAGTTTGCAATTCTTTGCACAACCCTTAAGTAGAGAGATATCTCTTTAGCGACGACAAATAACTCATCAATCTCATCTTCTTCTTTTTTTTTCTTTTTTTCTGTATATATATAGAATAGCAACTGGTATCAGGAACCCCAGTGTGCCTATCAACGCTGTTCCTAGAGGACTGTAATTTTCTTTCGGTAACGACCCGGCTGGCACGTTATACATGCAGGAAAGGTAAGTACCAACCATCGAGAACGTCGAGCTTCAGCGGATATTTCAATGGAAGATCTTTGGTGAGACCAATGATCATCTGAACAGCCAACAGAAATCCGAGCGTGTTGCTGGTAAGGAAGCAAAATAAAGTGAAATTCTTACAGAAGGTAGTTGCCTCAAAAGATAAGTATGCTGCAAGGAAGTGATTCTTGGTATGAGTTTCGACTTTCTGAAGGGTCGGAGGCTGAATCACAGCTTGGAAGGTTGCGGTTACTATGAGCACGGCTACAACAAGAAGGTCATTGCGTTTATCGCCCAAAGGCTTTTGTCCTTGGGTCGAATCTTTTGGTGGTAATGATGGTGGACGATCATTTTCAACTGCAGGTTTCGAACTGATTGATAGCTGGTGGCCCTCTCATTATTATCTTGGTCGCCAATCACCAGGACTATTTGTGAAGAGGGCAAGTTTGATTGCCCGTGTTTGGCTCCGGCTTGCATGAGGATTTTTCTTATCTCTAGATCAGAGCAAGATGAGACATCCAGAGGGGTTGAGCCACTCTTGTTCAAGGCGTTCACGTCTTCGATCCCGAACTCCGGAGCAGAACCAGAAAGCATGAAGTTAACCATCTGCAATTTTTTTCCGTCTTTATTTTGTTGTCGTCAACATTGACACACAAGATAATACAGATTTTTTTTTTCTTGTTTTTTTGCATGGACGAGATATCCTTCATTCTAGTGATGATCAAAGGGAACAGCGTGACTTGCCTCAAAATTTTGGACGGCGGCAGCGACATGCAAGACAGTGTTGCCTTTGTTGTCCTGCCGCTTGATGACCTGCTCCTTCTTGTGCCGCTTCAGATGCTCTACCAACACAACGACCGCATCAAACCGGTTGTTCTTCACAGCGAGGTGAAGCACCGTCTCCTTCCTGGCGGTTGTCTCTTCGACAGACTCAGGGGAAGCGGAAAGCAGCACCTTCATGACGTCGAGCTCCCCGTTCACAACGGCATAATGCAAAGGGATTCTTCTCTCCCGGCCCTTCACGTAGCACAGGTCTTTACCCACTCTCAAGAGCTCCCTTGCGATCTCAACTTCGCCTTGAGCTGCAGCGATGTGCAGCGGGCTGAAACCGCCTGCGTTTACTTTTTTTGCGAGCTTCGGCATATGCTTGAGGAGCTCTTGAACGACACCCAAATGGCCGGCCACACAAGCGACGTGCAGCAGCGTGTGACCGGCTGCTTCAAGAGCCATCTCCTTGAGGATGAGCTCATTGCTGCTGATCAAGTCTTTCAGCTCATCGACATTGCCCTTCCGAACTGCTTCTAACAACCTTCCCTCCATTCGGAACTAATAATGGCCTCTCTCTCTTCTCGGGACACCTTTGGACTTGGACATCTATTAAATTATTGATCCATTTTATAGAGTTTCCGAATATTGAGAAGTTCATTAGTGAATGATGAAGTAAGACTAGCAACAGTAAAGTTCCAAGCACGCAACCACTTATGATAACCCAACTATTCAATAAGATATTGACAATATCAAATCACAGATTCAACCAAGTAGGACCACGTTTTAAAGGAAAACCAGCAAAGTTCCATTACCACTCGTGATAACTCAACTTTTCAGTAAAATAATGACGATATCAAAGCACAGATCCAACCAGTAGGACCACGAATTATAGGAACATCAGCGTTGAAATCGTGCGGCACGGCACGGGTTTGTGGCGGAAAGTCAGTTATTTTGGTCATAAAATGGCTTTTTAAATACATCGAAAATCAAGAAGAGAGAACATCTCGAAAACCCTCCTCAAGAGTGTGGCATTTCTCTCAAAGCACCTCCGAGATCGGTGTTAGCTTGATATTAATCTCCATAATTTGGTGATTTCGTCTCAATTGAACGGCCCAAATCTCGCTGGCGACACAGATGTTTGCTGGACGACGACTACTTGTGGCTCACATGCCATTGTCCACGCCATGGACAGGGGCATTTTTTGTCCGAAAGAAATTACCTCTCGGCCTCCCGCTGCACTTGCTCTTCCGTCCCCACCACTCTCCGTGCCAGCTAAATAACAGAAAATTCAGTAGAAGAAATTTCTCATTTCTTCATTAGTAGAACGGGGAAATATAAAGCACTTTTCAATGTCATTTTGTCTTATCTTATATTTCTTTTCTTGGGGTCTAGTGTTTTGTTTTTATCTCAAGAGGGCAGAGTATCTAATGTCTCCCGGTGGCGGGAGTGAAGTCAATGCCATGGTCTTCGTAGACTAAAACTATTACGTCATAGTCATGACCCTAGGATGACGTCACTTGCCTCCACAATATTCCGCACCTAGGATTTTTTTTAGCCTATGGAAATAAAAGAAATGAGTCTTTGCACGTAGACCAAAAAGTTGGTGAGTTCAGGTCAAACTTTTGACATTGGGCACATATAAATAAGAATCTCTCCACGAGGTGTGCTGCGTACTACTGAAACCCTATGAGGAGGCTGCTGAAACCCTACGAGGAGTTGTTGAAGCCCTACGAGAAAATAGCAACCGCACAACATTAGCTGAAGAGGAGCCACCCACGTGATCAAGAAAATGAGTTCTTGTTTTTAGTGTTTTGTTTTGAGCTTAAATGCACGGTGATTTTTGTGTAGTGAGTTTACTTGTTTATTTATAAATATTTTGGGTTTTGGGTTAAATTTATATGTGAAAAACACTTGAGTATGTGAGCGATTGTAAATTTTGATTCTCCAATTATAGTTGATTATTTGCTGCTGACTCTCTGCGTAGATGTAGGTACCGATACTCGGACCGAACCACGTAAATTTTTGGAGTTCTTATTATTTTGTCGTTTATTTCTCTGAAATTTGCACGTTGACGTAAATTTCAAGATCATATTATTTTCGCATATTATATTCCAACAATTGCTATCGAGCTCCTCCTCCTCCTTCTCTTTTTTTTTTTTTGTTTTTTTTTTTTGGTCGATGGAGGATGATGATGATGGTGGTGGTTCTTGCAATTTTATAACGACATTTTGAACTGGAGTTGGATTTTGCCAAAAAAAAAAAAATCCGGTGTTGGATATGTTGGCCATTGGAGCGTCCAAACAACGGAAAGCCTAGAATGAAAAAAAGAGAGGGGTTTTTGTTGTAATATTAATGCGAAAATGCCCTTATAAATTAAGTCAATGTTGAAAATATCAGAAAAACAAATAAAAATGATAAAGATATTAGAGATCTACGTTGTTCGATCTGACTATTGATATTAAAAAAATCATAATTATATTTACTCGCTTGATCGAATGATTTTCACACTTAAATTTTAGCTTCAATCAAAAGTGTTCCCAAATAAAGAACTCCGCCTTGGGGCGGCGGCTAGGAACCTACTGGCTTTTTCTCGTGCGGCGCTGTTCACTGAGCAAGCCCTGGATTTTATTTTATTTTATTTTTTCTTCTTTTGTGCAGTTTAAAGGAGTCAAACGAATTGTCCCTTTGTTGACCGACCAATCACAGGGCATAAAGGAGACGTTCGCTGTACGGAGCTAAAGAGGATTTCTTTTGAGCGCAGTCTTCAATATTATCTTCAACAGGGAAAAAAAAAATCTTCATGATCAAATATTAGAACTTATCCAAGCGTGTTGTATTTCGTAAATGCCTCAAACTGGAGACATGATCTAATAGGTTTTGTGTCACGTACATCTTGATGAGTTGGATTTTCTACATATCGGAACTCGATAGGTAATCGCGCCTTTCATTCATCTAATAAGAGTAATATTTGAGGTTAGGGCATAAATTCTAGGGATTTGCGGATTTTGAATTAATGAACATGTGGTCGTCACGTAGTCGCAAGGAGGTGCTTTTAATCGCTAGCAACGAAGGGGGTCATTTGAAACACAATGGTCTGATTTCGGGCTCATTTGAGAAAAGTGTCACTTTGGATGCTCTTTTGAGAAAATGCGTCTAATAGAGGTGTAATTTGGAATGTTCCCAAAAGAATAAAAAAGGTTTACAGAACCAAACTCAATTCTTTTTTCTTTTCTCGTCTCCTCTCTCTCCACTCTGTCTTCTCTCTTCGTTTCCCGAAGCCATGGCTGCCCAGCCACACCATGGTCTAGTCTCACCGCCAAAATGCAACTTCGCCAGTGCCAACTGCAACCCCGCCTTGCTCCACTTGTCCCGGCCAGTCGCTAAACCCCTACTATAGTTTACGGCGGGTGGGCATGGTGGCGAGCCATGGCCATGGAGGCTGACCATTGATTTGAGAGAGAATAATGGACGAACAAGACGAAGAGGCGGGGAAAAAAAGGAAACGCAGATGAGGAACAGCATGAGAAGATGTAATAACAACCAAATCTGAAACCTAAATCTTGATTTTTAGTTGGAGGAAAGACAACATTTTAGCAGCACAGAATGTTTCCACTCTCGATAACTTCAGAACTATTTTAAAAACAACCGTTTGGTTGCAAGCTTCAATTCAACAAAATGGTAGGGAGAATGTACGCGGGATTGAATGTTGAGAACTCTACATGCAGGTAATGAATACGAGGAATAGACAATGAATGCAACAATCATCGAAAGAATAGACGTTCTCTAAAATCGTGCATGCAGAGAGCAAAGAACAAACTGAGGTTAGATTTGCAAGGTTTTGGGGGACACACAAGATTATTTGAAAAGTTAAAAGTGATACTAGAGGACCTTGAGGAACGATTCGAACTCGATTGATTTACGATTTTGAGAGCTTCAGATCGAGGTTAGCCATTGCTTACCAAATTTTAAATCTGTTCTTCATACTGCATGTTAGAAAAATGAATCAAGTGCGAAAAATATTTGAATAATGTCTTTGATTTGGCGCCTATAATCTCTTCTGAATTTTACTTTTTGACATAAGAACTCGAGGCATTATAAATTCATTGTTGGAAAGACCAATTTTACTTGCATTTCATTCTTTTGAGAACAGATTATGATTTGCTACGACACTTATAAACAGCTCATCATTACTATATATGCGACAACTAATGAGACATTCTTTCGTATTACTTTTGAGACCACGCTATATGCAAAAACCTTATGTCTAACTAAGTGTTTCATTGCTCCTGAGTACCTGCCACTGTTCGGATACTATGTCTTATTAACACTTGACCTATTCGAGTTGTCTTCGAGTTTGGATACTTGTAACTGTTCGGGTATCCCATTATCTTTGAGTACGTACCATAGTCCAGGTACTCCCTTATCGATGCTCGACTTGTTCAAGTTGTCCTCGAAGTATGGATACTGGTGACTGCCCAAGTATTCCATTATCATTATGTACCGCCACTTTGTCTAGGCATTCTCTCTTATCAACACTCGACTGTTCGGATTTTCCTCATGATAGGAATACTTGGTGACTGTCCGGTATCCCATTATCTTCGAGTACACGATCTTTTGTTTAGGTACTCTTTCTTATCGATACTTGACTTATTTGAATTGTCCTCAGGATATGAATACTTATGACTGTTTAGGTATCCCATCGTCTTCGAGTACCTGACACTGTTCAGGTACTCTTTTTTATCGACACTCGACTTGTTCGAGTTGTCCTTAGGATATGAATACTTGCGACTGTTCATGTATCCTATTGTCTTCGAGTACTTGACATTGTTCAGGTACTCTCTTTTATCGATGCTCAACCTATTCGAGTTGTCCTCAGAGTATGGATATTAGTGACTACTTAAGTATCCCATTATCTTCTAGTACTTGCTACCGTCCACGTACTCCCTTTCAATGACACTCAAGTTGCCTAAGTTCTCCCCAAATTGCATCTTGGGATACTTGTAGCTGTCCAAGTATTCCACTACTTTGTGTGCTTGCGACTACCTAGGTATGCTCTCTTACTACCATGACACTCGACTTGTCCGAGTTGTCCTAAAATTGTATCATTGAATACTTGTAGCTATTCAAGTATTTTGCTACTTTGTGTGCCTGTAGTTACCCAAGTATGCTCTCTTATCACCATGACACTTAGTCTGCCTGAGTTGTCCCCAGATCATATTATTAAATACTTGCGATTGTCCAAGTATTCCACTGCTTTGTTTACTTGTGACTACCAAGGTATTCCAACCCTTTTGATTGCCTGTGGTCATCCAGGAGGTGAGAGACCTTCATGAATATCCGAAGTATGTACTTGATATTCCAATCATTAGGAAATGAGAGACTTTTATGAAGCCTCTTCATGAATACCCGAGATGTGTCCTCAATATTCCATTTACCAGAAGGTTGAAGACCTTCATAAATGCCTGAGGAGATGGGAAACCTTCACAAATATCCAAAAAGGTGAGAGACCTTCCCAACTACTTAAGGTAAGCAGTTATAAGCACTCTTTCAATGCCTGCAAATGTCTAGGAATCTAACAATATATTTTTCAAGAAATATCACTAGGAAAATGGCACAGTGTGCTATCGTAGCTCAGAGTCCACCTATATCGACTGGCGTGCTTCAGTAGCTTGAAGCCCTCATTCACCAACTTAGCGTGTTTTGGTAGCTCGGAGCCCCCTACATCGACTCGGCATGCTTCCGTAGCCCGAAGTCTACCTACATTGACTCGACGTACTTTTGTAGACCGGAGTCCCCTTATGGACACAGCGTACTTCCGTAGCTCGGAGTCCTCCTTCATCGACCCGGCGTGGTTTCGTAGCCCAAAGTTCACCTATATCAACTTGACGTACTTTTGTAGCCCGAAGTCCCCTTACATCGACCTAATGTTCTTCCGTAGCCCGGAGTTCCCTTACATAGACACATCGTGCTTTCAAAGTTCGGAGTCTTTTTTTTTTTTATCGACCCGGCGTACTTCCGTAGCCCGGAGTCCACCTACATCGATATGGCATGCTTCTGTAACCTGATGTCTCATTACATTGACCTAGTGTGTTTCCGTAACCCGAAGTCTGCATACATCGACCTGGTGTGCTTCCATAACCCGGAGTCCTCATATATTGACACGGTATGTTTCCGTAGCTCAGAGTCCTCCTTCATCGACCTGACATGCTTCTGTAGCCTAGAGTCCATCTACATCGACACAACGTGCTTTCGTAACCCAATGACCCCCTACATTGACCTGACATGTTTTTGTAAATAGGAGTCGACCTACAATGACTTGGCATGCTTCCGTAACCTGGAGTCCACCTACATCAACGTAGCGTGCTTTCATAGCCCAGAGTTCTCATTCATCGATCCAACGTGCTTCCGTAATCCGAAGTTCACCTACATCGACACAACGTGCTTCCATAGCCCAGAGTGCTCCTTCATCGACCCGGCGTACTTTCGTAGCCCTCCTTCATTGATGCGGCGTGCTTCCGTAGTCTGGAGTCCTTCTTCATCGACTCGACGCACTTCCATAGCTCAGAGTCCACCTACATCGACTCAGTGTGCTTCCATAGCTCGGAGTCCCTTACATTAACACAACGTGCTTCTGTAACCCGGAGTTTTTCTTCATCGACACATCGTGCTTCTATAACCCAATGTCCCCTTACATCAATCTGGCGTGCTTCCATAACCCGGAGTCCCCCTACATAAACACAGTGTACTTCCGTAGCCCGGAGTCCTCCTTCATCAACCTGGCATGCTTCCATAACCCGGAGTCCACTTTCATCAACACAACGTGCTTCCGTAGCCCGATGTCTCCTTACATTGACCTTGCGTGCTTCTATAGTTCGGAGTCCACCTACATCGACCCAACGTGCTTTCGTAGCCTGGAGTCTCCTTATATTTACCCAGCGTGCTTCTGTAGCTTGATGTCCACCTACGTCGACTCGGCGTGCTTCCGTAACTCGGAGTCCCTTCCTCGACCCAACGTGCTTCTGTAGCCCAAAGTCCCCTCTTCATTGACCTAGCGTGCTTTGGTAGCTCGGAGTCCTCCTACATTGATTCGGCATGCTTTCATAACCTAGAGTCCCTCTTTACCGACACAACATGCTTCTATAGCCCAAAGTCAGGTAAACAAATTGTTGCTTGAAGAGGCGATCAGAGAATGATTCGAGTCCTGGAAAAGCAACTTTCCATCAAGGCGACTGAAAAAAAGGTTCGGGTCATAGACAAATAATTTGTTGCTCTAACAGGCGACCAAAGAAAGGTTTGGGTCTTGGAAAAGTAGTTTCCTCATGTTATCAAGTAAGATGATACATTGATACTTGCTAAACTCGGGGTTTGCATCCTATATCACTCATTCCCAATAAGTAAGTAACGTATCTTCTTATCCCTCTTAATATGTATTATATTTTATTGCCATTTTTGCATAAGACACCTGGTCCCAACATAAGCTATTATTATCTACTGCATATGCATTGACAAAATTTAGGTATCAATTCATATTTGAATGCAACATTTGCAAGCTCACCTTTAAAGATGGACAACTATTGACACCTAAATTTTAGTTAAGTATGTAATATAAATTACATAGAAAATCAGAGACCAATTCACCTGAGTATTCACATCATTTTCTTTTACTAAGTTTTATTATTCTATTTTTTCCTTTTTTAACCCTATTTTCAGATAAATTAATTGTATTCTTTTTTTAAAAAAAAGAGAGAAAAAAAGGGGGCCCATGAGGGTTGGGCTTTCACGCCCAACCCCTTTTTTCTTCTTTTCCCCCCTCCACAAAGGCCTAGGGCTTAGCTTTTTTTTTTTTCCCTAGCCCAACCTGCGCACCTCTCTCCTTCCTTCTTCCTCCCTCCTTCCTTTGCAACCCACGCGCGAAAGATCTAGGTGGAGGAGCGAGGGTAGATTGACAACCAAGGGAGTGATTGAGCACGCGTCTTTAATGTGATAGAGGAGGCGGCCTAGCTAGAGCCTCCTCGACTAGGGGGACATCAATTCAGCCAAGGGCGAGTCTGGTCGGTATGCCAAGGACTGGTGGCGGAAGCCTCTGTCGATCGACCCCCCTCGGCTTATAAATAGGTCTTCCGACGAAGGCCAAGTGGGAGACACATGAAGAGAGAGATCGGAGGAGCGAGCTATACGACTTCCCCTAAGAGACATCTGGGGAGGTCTAAGAGTGAGCAAATCCGAGATTTGAAGGGGAAAGGAAAAAGGGGAAGGAGATTTGGGGAACACCAAATCTAAGAGAGGGAGGTCTGGGAGAGAGAAACCAAGGTGAGGAGAGAGATTTGAGTTTGCGAGAGTCGTGGAACTCATCCTAGCCACCAATTGCCACTGCGGCTTCACTTGCCATTGCCCTAACGACCCGCCACAAGCCTTGGTGTCCCGACGCTCGCCGACTTGAAGCTTGCTGCTTCGCCGATCTATCGTCATCCTTATGTCGAGCTGACTGTCACATTGCTTGTCATCACCGCCCATCTTACGTTTTAGCTTGAGCATGCCCACAATCGAGATCGAGGAACCTGGGCTTGCCTAGTTGCTTGCGATTCCTCTGCATATAAAATTTTTGGGCTAGTCGCCGTCGCACGCCGCGGCTATCTCTATCGGGTTAGAGGAAGAGAGAGACAAAGGAGAGATTTGGGTCGACAGCTGCAAGCCGTGTCAAGCGCAAGTTTTAGTCAAGTAAGGTTTCGACTAATTCAGGCCAAAACATGTGGGCTTTGCAAAATTGTTGGCTTATTTTGTTTTTTTAAATCTATAGGCTTGGAATGTTTTTTTTTTTTTTTTTTTTAAAGCTCCAGTTGGGCCGGTTCTTCAAGCCTATCCAATTGGGCCAGTCGCTAACGAACCGAGAGTCGGTCCCAACTCGAGGATCCGACCTGGGTCGTTTATATTATATTAGTATTTTAATACTAAAAATATTTTAATAATAAAAAATCAAAAATCATAAAAAGGTAAAAAATAGTTTTTATTCTTCAAAAAATAGAAAAAAAAAAAAAAAAAAAAAAAAAAAAGAGAATTTATATTTTGAAAAAAATCAGAAAAATTAGAATTTTTTTTAATTTTATTTTCCAAGAAAAGAAAAAGACCAAGAAATATGGTTTTTTTTTTCTCCACAAATGCATGTAAAATCCTTGAAAATCCAAAAAGCCTTAGGATTTAAACAAGATTAAGTACCGGAAAAGCATTAGTGATTAATTAGTATACTCAAGTCCCCGATCCTTGTTTTTCAGGTTGTGTGGAAGTGAAATATTTTTTCCAATATTTTGCTTAGGTTTTTAATCGACTCACCCCAAATCGATTAGTGGCGAGATTTGAAATTGACTTACAGGTTAAAATCTTGGACTATAAGTCATGAATTGGTGAGCTTGGGAGAGCTCGGGCTAAGCCTAATACTTAGTGATCCATTAGCCTCTGCACACGTCCGTGTGAAAGAGGGCGCTCGATAATGAGGTTGCGAGAAGAACTCGTCCTTTCAAACCTGCATGGAGTAAATCTTCGTGTTTTAAGGTGAGAAAGAAATAATAAACCATAAAACGAGGACATAGCTACGACTTCCGCTAGTTTATCATTATTTGTTGTTCGTCCTAGAGGAACTAATTGCAATGTTTAATACGATAATTCTTCTTTACATTCCGATTTTCTTTTTGCTTTCTTGAAAGGCGAACTACTTCTGTTTTGTCGGGCAGCCAAGTATGAATTAATAAAGCGTGGAGACTCTATTATTATTCGATATTCTATATCAAACATCAAAATCAACTATAGTTCGCAAGAATTCTAGCTACTGATTGCGACATGGCTTTGTGTGTCCTCTCATTCTTAACACTTCTTTTTGTCCCCCGTTAGTATCTCCATGGGAAAACTACGTACTCTAGTTGTTCTATTCGCACTTGTACGAAGCAATATATTCATGCCATCTTCCCAGTGGGGAGATATGAAAGAGGGTGAAGGAAGATATGATAATTTAGAAGAGATATGGCATTTCAAGTGATGAGTATATCAATGCCACAAAGTATGTCAAATTTATCTGCAGTGTCCTGCATTTATCGGTATCAATGAGAGAGAATTTCATGGAGAAGAAAAAAAAAAGGGAGAGGAGAGTATATAAATCTATTTGTGGTACATCGAAGAATACGCAAGCAATCAACATCTATGTTAGAGATAATAAGTATATTAATCTTGATTTTCTATATCTCTCATAACTATGCATATATTTAAAAGATTATTTATATCTTCTAGTAATTGTGCATATTATTGATTGATCCTAATTGATTATCTTGTTAATAATCTATAAAGCTCTTTAAAAAGCTTACATGTTGTTAAGAGAAAGTTGTCCAGAAATTCTTAAACCTATTTGTTTCTTTGACAATTTAGTTTTAAATTTTCAATTTTACCAATTAAGTTATAAATATCTTCATATTTTGCCAATTGAGTTTACCTGTCCAATTTTGGTTGGAAATTACCGACGTGAATAATAGTTGTCTTATGTGGCATGGGCGATGTAGGCATAGGTAATTTTTAATACGATTTCGATATCTTTTTTGAATTTTTTTTTGTGTCTCTTTTCTGTGCCAATGAGTGTCATCGGCGATCCTTGCCTACCATGCAGGCCTCGGCCAAACTTGTTTATACCAAGATCACACAATTCTCTCTTCTGCGTATAATTGACACCTAAATTTTAGTTCATAAACTCGTCATTCCTTGCATAACTAGTATTCAAAGTTGACCCATGTCGTGACTTATCTTTTCCATACCAAGGGGAAAATAAATATAAGTTTGTTGGTATTGTCTAATTTGGGCTGATGGTCGATGATTAGACATAGGCTCTCTTATATCCATACCTCACATGACATTGGATTTCATCTTTTTTAGTTCTTAACAATCAAAATATTTCAAGAAGTCGTCACTAGTCTATTAGAGTTGGCTAAAAACCAATCGAGACGCGGGAATATTGTCTCAATTCTTACGCAACCAAAGATTTTAGGGTTGAAGACTTGATTACGCTAATATCTATTATCGCCCTTTCGATACCTCTAACTTGGAAGATCATTATCTAAATGGTCACATGGTCTTAATTATCAATTATAGACCTAAGGACATCAAAGTTGCTAAATGATCATACGAATGTTCTTGCAAGGTTTATTTCCATCAAAGTCTAAACTAATCCTAATCTATTCTAGGAAAGTGATATACAATCAATTTATTGAAAAACTGTACGGTAAATAAACACCAAAGTATTGAAATGACCTTAAAGTAAATGCGAAAAGGAAAACCCGATACAAGTCGAGCAGAGAATATATATGGCCATGCACCATGACACCATCCCCATGAGTTAGGTTCAAATCAAGTCTAATTTTTTTTTAAAGGATATTCCACTAGGGCTAAGCTACATGTATATTAATTAAATGAAACTAAAATAAATCTAATGCTAAAACTAAAAAATGTCGTGAAGAACTATTCCCAAGCATTTTCTATTTTTATTATTTATTTTTTTAAAAGGTATAACATAATATAATGGACGGGGCTCAATCGCTGATCCCAGTCCGGCGAAACACAAAATAAAATAAATGCGAAAACTAAGCCCAGCCCGCAATGAAATAAACCTACTCCGAAGCCTCATTAGACCCACTGAGCCCATGCCAACGCTCAAGCCCATTTAGACCTAAAGTTCATCCAGCCCACGAGCTCAAAATGGCCAACTCTATTCCTTACCCATAACACTTTAAGTCATTAACCCAGCCACTTGATCCCAATTTTTTTGTTTCTTTTCTGATTTTTTTGTTTCTAATTTCCTTTTTTATTCTTTTATTTCTTCCTATCTTCTTCACGTTGTCTTCTTCACGACGTCCCCTTCTTGAGCGATGTCCCTCACCCGAAGCTCCCTTTTTAAATCCAGCGGAATTCGACTGAAACTTTACTGCACAAGTTCACGCCCGAATCTCTATCGATTTGACGTCACCACCTGACGTCACCAACCGTCACCAACCGTCACCAAATACCCCCGGTCAGCCACCGCTTCGGCCATGATCGAGCTATTCCGATGAGGAAATTTCGAGCTTGAAAATCGCACAAAACAGCGTAAAAAGCCTAAAAACATGCTAAAGCAGTGAAGAATGAACCGACTTAGCAGCGTCATTCCGTGGGCATTGCCGGCGACGGAGGTTGAGAATGGTGGCTTCAAACTCGTGTGCCCGTGGACAACCGGTGCTGAAAATCGCGAAAGCCTGGCATAAAACGAAAGGGGAAAACATGGAGTCAATATCCGACACAGCAATGGGTGCAACAAGCATGAATCACTACAGATCAAAACACCTTCGAGCATCCGATTATGCAAAGCCAGATTCAAGACGTCTAATGCACAAATCATCGAACAGGGAGCGTGCGTTTTTGAATATGGGTTCAGAATCGGATTCGGTGCTATGCTCAGTCTAAACAGTGTATCGGCACAAACCGTCACAAATTCGATCTCGGTTCTGTATTATTTCCTAGAGAGTTCATTGGCTAAGTTGAGTACTCTAAACCTTAGCAAAATCGAGCAACATAGAGCAGAGATTACCTGGTTTCAGTTGACTCCACCGAGGTCAGGGACGGCGACCGCCAATGAACAGCGGCGAACGAACGGTGGGTTTGTCCCTTCTTAGAGAAAAACAAAGATTTTTGGTGTCTCCTCTCTAACGCTCCTCTTATTATTATTTTTTTTCAGCCAATGTTCTCTTCCTCTTTTGAAGGCCACCGGTCGACGCTCTATCCTCTGTTCTGTTCCCTATGCTCGCGGCGTACGTCCTTCCCTTTTCCACACACCCCGAGAGGGAGGACGATAAGGGCGCGTGGGCCGAGCCGGGAAAAAGAGAAATTGGGCCTGTTCAAGCGGGAAAAGGAGGGACAAGAAAAAAGGCTAGGCCGTTCAACCTAGTCCAGTTGGCCCATTTTCAAATAATAATAACAATAATAGTATTTTGATTTTTTTTTAGATCTTTTTCTTTTGAAAATTTTAATTAATGCTATCACTATTAATGCAAACGCCTTTAAAATCTATATGTTACGCAATTAAAATAAAATTATTTTTATTTAGGGGTTAAAAATCAATCCTTAATTTTCTATACAAATAAACCTTAAATAGATAGTTATGATTTAGGTGTCAACAATCCCTAAACAAAAATATCAGCCTTGCACAATTCTATTTTTTTCCCTCTACATTGCATTACATCACATTTAAATAATATTAGCACATAATACTAACTCATTTACATGAAGCATGTTATGGGGAATCGAAAGTGAACCCAATGTGTGGTCCAACGTGGAGTATGAGCTTAAAACTAAGTTTAGTGTGTGGAATGAGCCTAAACCTAAGTTTGACAAGAGAGATAAGCTCGAAATTGAAGTTTCAAACTTTTTGGAGCTTAAGCTTGAGTTTAGCATGAGAGATGAACGTAAATGCAAGCTCCCAACATTCTTGGAGCTTAAAGATAGCTCGATGAGGTAGTACAAGTGAACTTCAACATTGTAGGAACTCCAAGCAACTTAGAGGCTAGCTTAAATAACGGTCATAAAAGTTCTAAGCTTATTCCATTGGTGCTAATTTAGTTATAAATAGTTTAATTATGTCAATGTAGTCCTAAATCTAGTTTGGACTAGATATTGCTAGTGTGGATGCCAACTAGTGTGGATGCCCTACTTAGCATGGTCGACGCCGATGTGGACATTTTTAATAATATATATAATTTTCTAATTTTTATGTTTTTATATTTTTTTCCTCTTTTTTTTTTTCCTCCTCTTTCTGATGGCCTGTGAGGGTGGCTGACACCTAGCCTCGTAGGCGCCAACCCTCGCATAGGCAATGCCCCATGAGGCTGTCCTTGCCCAAAATCACCGGTTGACCAAATGTGTAAACTTCATATCCTTGTTTTGCTTTTGCATTGGATCTCTACCAATTTTCTCATTGAAAATTTGAGAATTGTTGTGAAGTAAAATATAATATTTTGGACATTACTAATGAAGAATACATTAGCCTATTTATAGGCTTTAGAGGTTAAATATCTAAAGTAGCAAAATATCAATTGTATTAATTAGAATCAATCAAGAGAAATCTCCTAAATATATCTATATCTCTAACATCCCCCCTCAAACTCAAGATGATTTGAAAAATCTCAACTTGAGTTTAGAGAAAAGATGTAGAAAACGCCTAGGCAAATGTGTCTTGCTAAAGACATCAGCAGTTTGTTCAATGGATGAAGTAGAGATGAGTCAAACAATGCCACAAAGAACATGAGATAGAATGAAATGACAGTCTATTTCAATGTGCTTGGTTCATTCGTGGAAAACATCACTATGTGCTATTTGAAATAGCAGTTTGGTTGTCACAATGAATGACCGTTCCACTGTGTTGACGTATTCTCATGTCTTCTAGTAGCCATCGCAACCATAGTAACTCTGATGTTGTATCAACAAAAGCTCAATATTAAGTTTCTTGTACTAGATCAAGCAGCAATAGTTTGCTTCTTGCAACACGTGAGATAAGTGAGGTGCCCAAAAAGAAATATTAGCCTGTAGTAGAGTGATAATCTTGACGGTCCCCAACTTAGTCAGCATGAGAATAAGTTGTCAAATCCAATGTAGATCGAGAAAAATAGTGAAGGCCATGAAATAACGTACCCTTGATGTTGCGAAGAATTTGAAGTAGTATAGCAAAATGCGTCATGTGGCGCGTGGCTATGTACTGACTAACAATATAAACAACATGGGCAATGTCAAGTTGAGTAATAGTAAGATATATAAAACGGCTGACAAGCTGTCAAAAGAATGAAGGATTCAAAAGAGGAACCCCATCTTTAGCATTGGTCTCAACAGGAGTTGTAGCAATCTTGTTGTCAATGAGTTTGACTCGACAAATAGGATTAGTGGCATATTTCGCTTGTAAAAGACAATAATCAGAGCAATTTGAATGAATCTTCAAGCCTAAAAAGTAGCTAAAAGTAGCTAAGTCATCCTAGATCTTTCGGTTCAAATTGTTAACGAGATATTGCTTGAAGTGTCAATATGATCATTGCCAATAATAACCATGTGATCTACATATAAGAATAGCATAATATATGCACATTCGTGGATCGGACAAAAAGAGAATTATTATAGGGACTAGATTTGAAGCCGAGAGATTACACAATAGAGCTAAATTTGTGATACCATGCATGGGAAGCCTATTTCAAGCCATATAATGTTTTGCGCAACCAACACATTTTGTTGGAACAATGAGTATTCCAAGAGAAAGCACAATATAAATTTCTTTAGTAAGATCACTATTCAAGAATACATTTTGAATATCCATATGGAATAGAGACAAAGCTTAACCGTAGTAACAACAAGAAGACCACAAACAAAGTAAGGTGTGCAATAGGAGCAAAAGTCTCTTTATAGTCAACTTTGCATTCTTGAGTAAAGCCATTCATCACTAGTCAAGCTTTTTAACGATCCACAGTACTGTCTAACTTTATTTTAATCTTACATACCCATTTAAAACCTATAACAGACTTATCGGGATGCAAATTAACCAAATCCCATGAATGAGCTTTGTCTAAGGCCTATAACTCATTTGTCATTACTTGCTGCCAAGAGGATTATTGCTAGCTTTTCTATATGTGCGAGGTTCAGAAAGGGAAGTAATATTAGAGTAACAATTGTAATTATGAAGTCGAGTAGAAGGTTGACTTACTCTGCTGGAACGATAGACAAAGGATGACAGAATTTCAACCGTTGGAGAATCCATGGATGGAGCAGACATGTAAGAAGCTGCCGAGGTGGTCTCACTAGTAGAACTTGCATCAAGATTATAATAAGAAACAGGAGGAGGCAGTTCTAGAGAGGAGGATTCACAAGTGGAGGGAGCTGTGGGATCTTTAGGAAATAAACCCGCTGAAATATTAGTGAAGAAAAGAACATGAGACGATGACTTGAAGGGATGAAGAGATGAAGAGAGGGAACATCTTATGTTCCCAAAAGATAATGTGACGATACATACAAAGACAATTAGATATAGGATCCCAACATCTATAACCTTTGTGCTCAATGTCATAACCAATGGAGCAACATAAATGAGCAAGAGGCTCTAACTTTGCGCGTTCATGTGAGAGAAGTACAAAACAAGCACTACCAAAGACTTGAATAAAACTGTAATTAGGGACACTACCATACAAGCGCTCATAAGAAGAACTGTTACCTATTATAGGTGATGGAATATAGTTAATAATGTATACAATAGTAAGAGAAGCCTCTATCCTACAATACTTTTGGACAAGAAGTAGAGAATAGAAGAGTACGTGTAATATCTAAAATATGCTTATGTTTACGTTTTGCTTGGCCATTTTCTTGGGAAGTTCGTGGACAAGAATGATGAACAATAGTACCATTTTGGGAGAGAATTCTCAGAAATTTCATGTATCTAAATTTCATGGTATTATCAATACAAAAAATCTTGATATCTTGAGAAAATTGCATTTTTATCATGGCAACAAAGTCACGGTGATATGAGTAAATTCCAAGCGATTTTTCATAAGATAAAACCATAGTGAAAGTTGGAGATGGCCCCAAATAACAAAGTGAATAAGATCAAAAGGAGTAAGAGAGACAAATTCACTAAAATCAAAGGCAAAGCATGACGTTTTCCCAATTGGCAAGGTAGCAAATCAAAAGGAAAATTGTCCAAAAAGTCCTAAACCTATTGCACTTTTGCTAATTCAGTCCTAAACCTTTCAATCTTGCCGATTGAGTCCTAAACCTTTGTCGGTTGCCAATTGAGTCAATCCGGCTAATATATGCCGGAAAATGCTTATGTGGATATACAGTCAGCATCGGCCGTCCTATATGGCCGAACCGGCGCTGATGTGGACGCCGGACTTAAAAAATGATAACTTTTTACTCTTTTTTTTTTTTTTTTTTTTTTTTAGCTTTTTGCTTACGGGGAAAATTTCCCCAAAACCAGAACCCTCCCCAAAATGAATCAGAACCCTCGACAACCCTCGACAAGCTCTAACCTTAATTTGCTCGCCCACTCCAAAAATCAAAACCCTGTAGCACTTGACTCCGAAGATTTTCTCGATGACGGCCATCAACAGCGCTCGACGACGCTCGGAGGAATAGGGGATTTCCGCGAGCAGCTTTTGAGGGGACTCGATTTGACGCGAAGACCTGATCGATACTCGATTCGTTCTCAAGATTCCTTAGCAAACTCGATATTTTGTGGTCCCGATTTTCTTACGCTGTCGACACTTTAGCGAGCACGACAAAAAGGTATGTTTTGTGTCCCCAATTAAGTGTGTGTAGTATAATCTGTTCGACTCATGATGTCGGAGAGAAATATTTTCATTGCTTTTTTATATTTGGAAAGAGAAAACACCGGTGGGCGTTTGGGGTTGATGGATTATCTTTGATGAGGAAAAGGAGCAATTAGGTGCAAGGCAGCTGTTCCTTTTGGGTTGTGTTCCTAGTTCGAATAGGGACGCCTTCTTGCCTTAGAGAAGGTGTCTGCTTTACAAGTGATATGGCCGATGTCGTCTGAAGACAATTTCCAATGGGGTCATAAGCATGCATGTCCATTGCCTAATAATGCTTTTAGAATTATCGATGAAAATTTCAAGTTCTCTCCAAACTGGGTTTTCTAGAAAGTCTCCTTCCTTTCTTTGCGTTCTAATGTCGAATATGATAGGAAGGGGATAATCCCGTGTTTATTGAAAGTCGGCAGGACAAGTCTAGAGTTTGATTTTTAGGGTCCAACACACTACGGAATAGAGATAATGGATATCACGAGTATCGTGAATATGAAAACTAAGTCCAAAAAGGTCAATTATTAGTGTCGCCCATAAGTCCATAAAGTTTGTAGATCTAATGGCACGTGGGAGTTAGGTTTGTTTCATTTGCTTTGTGCATGTATGTCAATAAACTCATTCAACTAATAAAATAATTTTCTATGTTGACGCCACATATCTTATATTGATCAACAAATTTGATTATAAAGTTCAATGACGTTGAAATGATACTTCGTTAGTTGGATAATCAAATTTAGAATTAGGTTTGCAGAATTACGGCCAATTCAAAGTTTGGAAAGAGTCGGGTCACTTGTAGATTTGGAAGCCAAGTCAGGCCAGGCCGATTCTAATCCCATCTTTAGCTATTTCAACAGGAGTTATTTGGATCCTAAATGTTTAGGGGTCGATCGACAACTTCAACTTGTTATACATTAACATAGATTAATCTAAAGGCTTATTGTGCGTTTGTTTATATATTGTCTTTAGTTTTAGAGGACTTGTGGGGCTGCTGTTTTAGTGAATTCACAGGCATATAATTCATTTTTTATTTGATACACAGCAGTTATAAGCTCATGCTTTCCATGATCTCTAAACTTGGGAAGAGTAAAACACCCTGCAACTTTGGTTCTAGAAGATAACATGTCTTTAACTTTATTTTGCTTTAAGCATGTTACTTCTCTCTCAGAACATGTTGATTTCATTTATATATTGGCTTTAGTTTTAGAGGACTTGTGGGGCTACTATTTTAGTGAACTTGCATGCGTATAGTCGATTTTTTTTTTTTAACACATCAGATATATGAATTAGAAAGCTCATGTTTTTCATGGTCTCTGAACTTTGGAACTACTATAATGGCGTTGACTTTTGTTATCTTATTTCCTCTGTCCAGGTGTCGTGGATCAGTTTGAGAACCGTTTAGCATAGACGATGGCGTCAGTCCCTCCAATTAGCAACGATACATCTATGTTTTGCTATTGTGGCCTAAAATCTCCTTTACGAAGGGCAAGGACGAAGGACAATTGGGGAAGAAGATATCATGGTTGCTTGAAATACAACTACAAAAATAGAGTGGAAAATTGTGGATTTTTTATTTGGGTTGATGCGGAAACCAGTCAATCGACAATGAGTGTGTCTAAAAGTTTTTATCAAAGCAATGTCAAAGAAGAACTAGTGTCAACCCATAATGAAGATGATGGCAATTCGATGGATGTTGAAGTCAAAGTTCTTAAGGCATAACTGAAACGTGAGAAACAAGATACGACAAAGCTGAAGAAAGAAAATTTCAAATTAAAGAAAATGTTGATTGTGTTGTCAATGTCCACAATAATATTAGCTCGCATGTTATTTGGAAATTTGAAGGTCAAGGATGTGATGAGTTTGCCATAGTATGTTATCGTGAACATATTTTGTATTTGTCGACATATTTTATATGAGGATGTGCACTCTCTTTGTGGAAATAAAGTGTGAGTTTTGTTTTCAGTAAATGAATTCCACTTTTGAGGTCTCAGTATTAGTTTCTTCAATTTGTATATATCTACGATCTTGATTTCAATGTTCCATACATGGACAGGAGATCATTTAGTTAAACATCACTTGACAGGAGATCGATTTGGTTTGAGCTTTTCTTAGGAATCGGACCTTTCCCCATTTATTCCTAAAAATGAAAAAAAGTAGTGGTCTTCGTAAAATCGTAATGGATCAATCTGGTTCCGAGCAAAGATGGCACTCCCACATGAGAGTCGCCAATCATCTAAAACAGTGCAGAGCATTCAGTCCAACTTTGCACAACTGAAATTGTTGCCGCAAAAAAGATATGATTTTTCATTATCATTGCATCAAAAGAAAGTATCTTGTCTCTCTGTACATCTCTCTTCTATAATGACCGAATCGATAATCACAGTCGCCGAAAAGGAAAAAGAAAAAGATTCAATTGAATCAGAACCCTCGGATTGAACAAAAAGAAATCATCCAAGACTCTGCTCTGTTCTTAGCTTAGGCTGACTCAGCTTTCGGAACTAGGACGATTCCCATCATCTCACGGTCACCCAACCCCCGGAATCTTCCCAATTAGGCCTCTCCTGGCTCGCCAACTCGCCAATCCAATCAGTCACCGATGAAGAATCCAGCGAGATCTCCAGCGCAGCGTGCTCTGTAGCGAATGGCCGCCCTTGCGGATACACAGGATGCTCCGGTCGAAGCTTCCTCAGAGGAGGCGGTCTCAGTTCTCCCCTCTCCCTTGCTTCTGGCGCGACTCCGCCGTCTCTGCTTCCGTGGATTCAAGCTACTTGGACGGCGAGGTCTCTGTCGGGACGGTGGACCCGAAGAAGGAGAAGAAGAGCGCGAGCACTCAGAAGAGGCGATCTGATGCTGTCGGAGGAGGTGATTACGAGTTTAGGAGAGCGACGAGGTCCTCGTGCAAGCGACAACGGGAGGAGGAGGAGGAGGACAACGACGAAGGCGGAGTTGCCGAAGTTGTTGCGGAGGTCTTAGTGTCGGAGTTGTGTTCCGGTTCGTCTTTCGAGGTTGATTCCAAAGAGGAGAGATCCGAGTTGAAAGACACCGGAACCTACCATGGTTTGAAGGAGTTTAGAGGAAATGCGGCTTCGGAGTCGATCACCCGATCGGAGATCTCTTGCGTCCACCAGCATTCGCCGGATAAGGGAGAAGCTATCGGTATCTTGTATCACTTCAGCCAAAATAGAAGACTCTCTAGATATAATGAGTCCTTCAACAATAAATACTCAACAAAGAAGTAAGTGACTGTATAACACGTTCAGAAGAATGACTTATGGCATATAAATGTCCTAGAATTAGAGTAAGGGACTTGCATATAACATAATAATATGGCCATAATATGGCATGGGAACAAGGAATGCCAGTTAGCTGCCATCTCCTCCAAGTACATTCTCTCTTGAACACATCTACCACATACTTCACATCCTTATCCATCACCTCATATCCAGCATCACCATTCCATATCACCCGACAATAAGTTGCACTAAGTCTATTTTCTTCCAACTTTCTTACAATCCTTGGACCATAGTCCCTTCTCCACCTAGCACATGCATCTCTTTGTGTATGCATCCTTGTCATCATCATTATCCTCATTTCTTCCAACATACTATAAATGAACTTACACCTAGCATCTACTATTCTTCCATTGAATGCCTCACATAGGTTGTTGTCAACTATGTCACATTTGACATGAGTAGTGAAGAAAGCTCTACACCAATGTTTTGGCTTTGTTTGAACCAAGTCATGATATGTTGCAGGACTGATTTTCTTCAATGCTTGAGGATGTTCATCATAATCAGCCATAGTATTACTTTTAGCACACTTCCAAAACAATCTTTGCATTTGTATCCCTTTGTACTTCTTGCCCCAATTAGCATAAATGTGTCTGGCACACATTCTATGCTCGATGCTGGCAACAATTCGGCCACACTTGTATAAGCCCCTACAAAATATGATTTCGAATGTAAAGCATACACTACATTTATAATCTTCTAATAGTAATAATAATGAAAAAGAAATAAGAAACTTACCTTTTGCTTGTCAATAATTATGACCCATCCTTGTCCATATGTGTTTGTAATTTTGAGATCCCACATCAAATTCGTCAAGAACCAAGTCCAAGTTTCTGTACTCTCAACTCTAACAACTGCCCAAGCAATTGGGTACATTTGATCACTAGCATCCCTTCCAATAGCACACAAGATCTCCCATTTACAATTTCCCTTTAAGAAACAACCATCTAGTCCAACAACTTTTCTACATCCATCAAGAAAGCCTTTCTTACATGCTGCAAAACATACATACATTCTTTCAAATAACGCTTTAGATTGCACATCAAGTTTTTCAACTTTAACTGTAATAACACTTCCGGGATTTGTCGCCCTAAGTTCCTCTGCATAATCCCACAACTTTGTATATTCTTTCCTATAATTTCCCATCAAAACTCTATAGGCAAGCAACTTAGCCTTCGTACATTGATTTATGCTTACATTTAAGCCTAACTATTCCTTGATAAGATCTTTCAAAGCAAGGATTTTAATAGTTGGCATTGCTCTAATTGTAGCAAGATAATGATTTGCCAACCAAGAACTTGTCACCCTCTTATTTTTGAAGCTAATGGTACATGTATGTTCTTCATGATACGTTTTCACGTGGAACAATCTAGTTCTAATATCAAAGGACGCAGAGATCTTCCAAGGACAATTTTGATCAACACATTTTGCCTTGATATACTTCTTTTCATTCTTGATAAATTTTATCTCTCTACGCTCAGCCACTGAATACTTTATGAGAGCATCTTTGAATTGCCTACCATCATCAAACCTCATACATGTAGTAAATACATGCATTGCAGAATCAGGTTCATACCTTGGGAACTGGCTTCTCCTTCTTCTAACAACTTCAACTTCTTCACTTACATCAGACCCCAAGCTCTCATCAGCATCAATGTCATAGTATTCTGTTTAGTAATCGGCTTCAACAATAGCCATATCTGATTGTTGGGGATTAGATGATTCAGCTATAGATTCTTGAGATGGTACAAATCCCACGGATGATTCCCCCACAATCTGAGCCTTTGTGACCCTCCTGCCAAATTCTCTAATATTTTTCCTTCCTTCCATAAGGTCCACATCATCATCATCATCATCATCATCAGTCAAGATTCATACATCGATGAGGACGTTTGTGTCTTCATCTTCTGAATAGATTTCTACATCATCATTATTATCATCATCAGTCGCTACCTCATTACCTAAATCAATGCCCTCACCATGACTAATACCCTCACCAGCACCCTCACCAATGCCAACACCTTGACTAACACCCTCACCAATATCCCGAACATCACATTGACAAGCTTTGTCACCTACCTCATCATCAACATATTCTCCATATATCTCAACTACGCCATTATGCAAATAATGAAAAACTAGATCGATAACAGTGCTATCATCCCATATGTATCTCAACCCATTTTCTAGAGACTTCCCAGGAATTTTCAAATAAAGTTTTTTGAATTTACGATTTACCCCATTCTCAAGATCTCTAATGAATCTCTCATAGCTAATTGATTTGATATCAACATGTATGAAGTCCATATTTCCCCCGATATATTCCAACATTGGGCAACGAACAAGTTTTCCACCATGGAAAAGGCAAACCAATGCTGTCTTGTTGCTCATCTCAATCCTACAAAAAAGACATATATTATAAGTAAACACGTAATAGAGGGATAACATAGTAACACACATGAAAGGAAGGAGACTTTCTAGATATCTCTGTCTTTTTAATGAGATTAACCACGATTTTGCTAACAAAATGAGTCTAAACAGTAACTTTGGTGCATCGTGTCTACATCTAAGAAGAATGTGACAGATGAATGTGGCTTGTTATGATTGTGCATGACCAGCTTGTTGGGTTTTCCGTGCTGTACTCAAATAAAAAGAAGCCTACTTCCAAAAAGATGGATCACGTCTCCCTCCCAATTCAAATTCAAAGATGCCAATCGTGTGGTTTCGATCGATGTAGTCCCTCACATAGGACACACCCCACAACAGTTTCCCTTATGCCTTTCTTTCTAAGGGTCCCCCTTTCTCTTTCGTGCTTGAGGACCTTTGCCCCTTTTTTTTGGGTAGGACCATTTACAAATTTATTAATTAGTCAAGTATACAATGGCAATATGAACATATGGTTCTACAAGCAGCTTCATCCATCTTCAGTTTGATGATTAATAAAAATACATATAGTTACAATAGAGATAGTTACAATCTTTAAATTGATGGTAGATGGAGTCGCTTGTGGAATCTTATTTTCTAAATTTTTTATTTTGTCCTCTCTTCTTTTCTTTCGTTACTGTGAGATGAACTTCATTTGTGTCATTTAGAAGCACTTGCAGAAAACCAAAGAGTTTGCATTAAGGGCACATTTGGTGACTTTTGGTGGGGGTTTGTCACCTAGTGGGGAATGGGTACCACTAGGAGGGAACAATGTAGGGTTTTCTTTCTTGGGATTCGTTGTTTGTATTGAAGATTTTCCATCCTGCTGACTTTGAATAAACACAAGGTTATCCCCTTCCTATCAGGTTCGACATTAGAACACAAAGAAAGGAATGAGACTTTCTAGAAAATCTAGTCTAGAGAGAACTTGAGATTTTCATTGATAATTCTAAAAGTATTATTAGGTAGTGACCATGCACGCTTACGACCCACTGGAAATTGTCTTCAGACGACATCAACCATATCACTTGTAAAGCAGACACCTTCTCCAAGGCAGGAACGCGTCCCTGTTCGAACTAGGAACACAACCCTAAAGGAATAGTTGCCTCGCACCTAATTGCTCCTCTTCCACATCAATCCGTCAACCCCAAACGCCCACCAGCATTTTCTCTTTCCAGTATAAAAAAGCATTGAAAAATATTTCTCTCTGACATCATGAGTCGAACACATTATACTACACACACTTAATTGGGGACCACAAAACATACCTTTTCGTCATGCTCGCTAAGTGTCGATAGTGTGAGAAACTCGGGACCACAAAAAATCGAGTTTGCTATGGAATCTTGAGAACGAATCGGGTCTTCGCGTCGAATCGGGTCGTCGCGTCGAATCGGGTCCCCTTAAAAGTTGCTCACAGAAATCTCCTGTTCCTCCTAAGCGTCGTCGAGCGCCGTTGATGGCCGTCGTCGAGAAAATTTTCGGAGTCAAGTGCTACGTGGTTTTGATTTTTGGAGTGGGCGAGCAAATTAGGGTTAGAGCTTGTCGAGGGTTGTTGAGGGTTGTCGAGGGTTCTGATTGATTTTGGGGAGGGTTCTGGTTTGGGGGAAATTTTCCCCCGTAAGCAAAAAAGCTAAAAAGCTAAAAAAAAAAAGAAGGAAAAAGTTATCATTTTTTAAGTTCGGCGTTCACATCAGCGCCGGTCCGACCATATAGGATGGCCGACGCTGACTGTATATCCATGTAAGCATTTTCTGGCATAAATTAGCCGGATGGACTCAATTGGCAAACTGACAAAAGGTTTAGGACTCAATCGGCAAGATTGAAAAGTTTAGGACTTTTTGGACAATTCTCCCCAAATCAAAATGATTATTATCAATAGAAGCTAAATGACCATTTGAAATTAATGATTTTAATCTAGAGGATAAAGCATGACCAAATCAAGAATGCCAAGTTTCATATGACATTGTGGCTGCACAACCAACAAATGAGTTGAGAATATTCAAGGAAACAAGCTTAAATAGGCATCCCACTCCATGGCCTGTCCCAATAGTCTGTTCCATCTATGGATCCTATACATAACAATCATGAGAAGAGAAGTAGACATCAAAGCTAAGTTCACACAATTGTCCTAATAAAATCAAAATTTGAAGTCATATGATTGTAGCAGATAGAGTCAAAATACCACAAATTAGAAGTACTTGAAGAGATAGACGTAACAGAAGGAACAGAGAAGCTAGAAGTACCAAACTCTCCAAGAATGAAATGAAGATCCTCTAATGAAAGAGTGACAAAAAATCCATTTTTTACACTAGCTGTAGTGGTAGATGAACTTAAATGTAGACCTCAATTTTGGGGTTGATTAGCCATCCTTGTAAATTGTTTAGGTCATACCAGATAATAATTGGACATCAAAACTTCTAATATGTCCATAATAAGCACTATACCAATTTCAACACAGCAGATTAAACAAAAAAAATGTGAAGAAACTAGTACCTCAAGAACTGATCTGGAGCATATAAGGCCAAAAACGAACTCATAATTTCAAACTCCCCCAGGAAATCGATTTAAGGTGGCCAACAATTGGCCTAAAAGTGCATGAGTCGATAAGAATAGCATCAAATTGATAAAAAATAACGTCCAACTGGTTGGGATTAGGATTGAACTAGTTGGAAATAACATTGAACCAGTTGGAATACAGACAAACTAGTATGAGCCGGCCTAAATAGAACCAAACTGATCTAAAAACGGAAGAAGAGGTTTGAAATTCGATTGAACCTATCCAGTCAATGAAGTTAAATGGGTTGGATTGGCAAACTGATGTTAGAAATTACGTCAGCCGCATGGGACCGTCTAGGTGATAGCAGGCGCATGGATTTCAAGCGCAGACAGCGAATGTAGCATGTCAAGGCACGTTTTGCATCTGAAGGCGATGTGGTTGAGTTGAGTTGACTCACCAAAGCTTCAAGAGGCTGATGGTGGTGGTTGTTGGTGAATATGAGCCACGGAAATGGATGAAATAACTCCCAAAGGCTTGGGTTTGGTGGTTCGCCAGGGTAGTGGCGTGTGCTACAGCATCCAATCTTCGTTCTTGATAGTTTTAGGTCAAACTCACAGAGGATGGTGGTTTGTGGGTGGGTCTTGGTTTTTCGAAATACTCGGTGGAAGGTGCCAAATCAGCACAGAACAATGGGGGCTTCTTGGATCCGAGATGTGGCAGTGCGTAGAGAGGATTCTGGCATTCTTGGACAACAAATTTTCAAGATCTTGATAAGGATGTCTATTCTCTAAAATTAGCAGTGGAAGAGTCTCGATCAACTACAGAATTGATGGTGAAATCAAAGTGACGCGGCCAATGCAACTGTCGTTAGACTGAATGGACGCTTCCTTAGAAAAGAATGGCTCCAAAACCAAGTTGAGAATTATAGTGACAAAAAAATTTAATATTCCATGAACCTATTTATAAGATTTAGAGGCTAATTATCTAAAATAGCGAAATATCAATTACATCAAATCATAATCAATTAAGAGAAATCTCCAAATATATGTATTATCTCAAACATAAAATTCGAGCGTATATCTTGCATTGCAATGCTACACCCAATCCAATTTAAGAATTTTTAAAATCATATCTTGTTGGAACCTTGTGCGATTGCATAAATATCTCTGCAAAGATGTGAAACATTTAAAGTGGTATTATGCTTATGCCACCGTTCCATTGTAGCCTTTGTATACTAATCCTCTATTAAGTGACCTAGTTGGAAAAATTTGTCAAAAGCCATAATCTTTTATACGGTGTCCGATGAGAACCTAAACATCTCAAAAAGGTTCAGTGAACACTATGTTGAATGACTTTGATATGCTTGTCCAAAGTAAGATATGATTATCTTAGATCGCCCTTCCAACGAATATAACTGGCTCAACTTGTTTATGAGGCAAGCGTTGAACATAAATTTTTATTACGAAGAGAGGGACCAAGCCTGGCAAGGGATGCGACAATTAATGTGCTACTTGTCCGAAATCGTTACTGTTGATTCTTTTATAAGCCGTATGTTTGTAATTTTCTTTCCCTTTGCCTTCGTATCTCTTAGAGATATTTATCTTAGGATGTTAGAGATATTTATCTACCGCAACCTAAATTTCGGGTGCACCACCTAGAATTAGGCTAATGGACTACTAAGTCTAAACTTAGCTCGAACTCTCCCACTTCCATACCAATTCGCAACTTATATTCAAATATTTCGCATACAAAAGATTATTAGCTAGGAGTTGCCACTAATCAGTTTACGGTAAGTCGATTAGACACCTAAGTAAAATAATAGGATAATTATTTTACTCTTACGAACCAGAGACTTTAGGTACGGGGACTTGGTTACACTAGATTTTTTAATGCACTTTTGGTACCTTTCCCTTTTTATTTCGAAAAAAAATGTTTTGTAGGCAGCTTGAATTGATTTTAATTTACTTCCCTACCATATGAGGTGATCATACGGGCACGCAAACCACCAATTTAACACCCAAAAAAGCAACAAATAAATTACGAGACTTACCTCGTAGCAATTAAAACATCTACAATATTAGCTTGTTAGAGATATTTATTTTCCTGATTGATTATAATTGATTTCATATCGATTATAATTGATTTGATTATGATATTGTAATATTTTATTACTTAGATAGTTGCCTAGAACGGCTTATAAATAAGCTCTTGTATTATCAGTATTACACACACTGCAATATACAGAAATTCATTTTTCCACTCTGTTCTATCATGGTATTAGAGCGAGGTTTTGTTTGAAAAGGTGGTTGCCATTATCGCAGCATCTTGAAAATTCATTATATGGACTAAAACAGGCTCCTCGTGCATGGTATTCCAAGTTTAGTTCTACTATGGAACACCTTGGATTTGTATACAGTCCCTGTGATAACGCTCTATTTATTCAACGAACATCTCGTGGGAGTATTCTGCTACTGTTATATGTGGATGACATGGTTATTACTGGCAATGATCACAAAGGCATTACAAAACTACAGCTGTATTTGAGTCAACGATTTGAAATGAAGGATCTTGGACAGCTTAGTTATTTTTTAGGATTAGAGGTTGCTTCAGATTCCTCTGGCTATTATCTTTCTCAAGCGAAATATGCCATTGATCTTCTTTCTCGAGCTGGACTTACTGATAACAAGACTGCCACCACTCCCATTGAGAATAATGCCAAATTTGATGAAAAAGATGGGACTCTTCCAAACCCTACACTTTATTGACAGTTAGTTGGCGATCTGGTTTATCTCACTATTACCGCCTAACATCACTTATGCTGTTCACGTTGTGAGTCAATTCATGACTGCATCGCGGACGACTCACTTTGCTATTGTTCTTCGGATTCTTCGCTATATCAAGGGTACCTTATTTCATGGTCTTCACTTTTCTGCTAACTCATCTTTAGAGTTAATAGCTTATTCTGATGCTGATTGGGCTGGTGATCCTCTTGATCGTTGCTCTACTACAGGCTATTGCTTTTTCTTAAGGAAGTCCCTTATTTCCTGGTGGAGTAAGAAACAGACTACTATCACTCGATCTAGTACGGAAGCGGAATATCGTGCCCTTGCTGATACAACTTCGGAATTATTATGGTTATGGTGGTTACTAGAAGACATGGGAGTTCGTCATGATGGTGGAACGGTCATTCATTGTGATAACCAAAGTGCCATCCAAATAGCTCATAATGACGTTTTTCATGAGCATACCAAACATATTGAAATAGATTGTCATTTCATACGCTCTCATGTGCTTCATGGCGATGTTCGTCTTGTTCCCACCTCCTCAATTGATCAGATGGCTAATGTTTTCACAAAGGCACATCCACCTGGGCGTTTTAAAGATCTTTTCTCCAAACTCCAGTTGACCTCTTCTATCTTACCTTGAGTTTGAGGGGGATGTTAGAGATATTTATCTTAGGATGTTAGAGATATTTATTTTCCTGATTGATTATAATTGATTTCATATTGATTATAATTGATTTGATTATGATATTGTAATATTTTATTACTTTAGATAATTGCCTAGAACAACTTATAAATAGGCTATTGTATTATCAGTATTACCCACACTGCAATATATAGAAATTCATTTTTCCACTCTATTCTATCAGTATCATTCTAGCTTATTGTACAAACAATTGATGACATGGATACGCCACAAATTGCTAGATCATTTGATAAAAATTTCTTAGTACGTGTAGCATTCACCTTGGTCAATGATAAATTTTCCCATCTCATTTTTCCTTTTTCTTTCTTTCTCCTTCTTAGTTCCTTGCGAACTCCATTAATAGAGGAGATTGAGCTCAAATTAGATTTGCACAACCTTGGAGTGGAATCGCGTGACCTCAATTTGAGTTGCATGACCCCAAATTTGAGGTTGTCGGCCTCAATCGCGGGTGGCAACCTCCATTAATAGAGGTGGACCATAGGGCACAGAGTGGAAGAAATGATCTGAAACTTCTCAGCAACGGTGGTTCTATAGAAAGCTTGGGCTTGTTTTGTCATTGCTCCGAGCGGATTTGGTCTATAAAGCTTCGAGGATAGCTAAGTGAAGGTGGTGACTTATTATAATGCCTTGTACGATAAGTTTAGGATTTTTTGGACAAATATCCAAAGTCTTGTGCCACGTGAAACTAAGAAATCAGCTGGTGAGATTAAATAGGAGCTGAGATAGAAGGCAAAGCATAGAGTTAAGACTTACAAATTTGAGCATGAGCAGCTCCACCTCCATTAATGGAGGTTGCAAGGAACGTCGGACGAGGAAAAGAAAATAAGGAAATAAAAAAAATAAAAAAAATCAGGTTCTTTCATTATCAAGGAAATATTGAATTGAATTGAAATTTCACATTGCCAATGACATATGAAGGGAGAGAGACATGCACACATGAAATTGATGCACGGACCTTTAGCGGTAATATTGGATGAAAACTCTAAGAGGGTAAGATCCCACTTAAAGTTTGTGCTTTTTAAAGTAATGCTTTTTGAAGGAACTGGACCATTATTTTGTAACATACGCTCGCATTTCTCTTTGGCTGACCTCATATGTTATAAAGGCAATGTTTTTTCTCTTTAACTCTTTTCTGTGGAAATAAAGTCAATGCCCTGGCCAATTGCCTCTGTGACCTCTTCAGATGATCACCCTTTGCGGCTTTTTTAACGTTCGCATTGATCAATAATTATTCCATCCCGTCTGTGACCTAAACCCCACAAAGATGCTAACGATTAAAAAGTCTTTCCGCACAACCTATGCTACAATCACGCATCACAAGCTAATAAATTTTTTATTCATAGTCGAACCCATGATTTAGGGAAAAACAACTAACCTATTTATCGCTAGGCCAAATGCCTCAATGGTAGATTGTATTAGATAACTTAAAAACCCCTCACGCATGGAAATCGGATGAAGAAGATACAACAAAGTATTGAAAATAGGAAAAAAAGAAGAAGTGAAATTTCATATGGAGCACGAGAAGAAAACGACATTAGACTTTTTGCGATAATTTCTAACTCCGAATTCTTAAATATTAGCTAGGCAGAATTATTGTCCTTTATAATATTTTTCTTCTATCGCATCAAATAGGTGTTGGGACACCATATATCTTTTCGTCCTATGGTGTTATTGATCTTGACCTTATTAAATTGCCAATCCTAATTTTATCACATTCTAGTAATAGATAATTCAACAGAAGAAATTTCTCATTTTTTTTTTTTTTTAAATCAGTAGGACGATTATAGGGACTTGAGTAATTCATTTTTAGTGAGGAAAAAATCATTACAAAAAAAAAGTTCATATGCTATTGTGACATGAGATCATTTTTAATTTTATATTATAGAGACAGTATTTATTTCTTTTGATGTCCAAAAGGCTCGTGGAGTGATTGAATGCTTTTGTTTATAAGTTTATTAGTCTCCTCATTATAATACTTCAATTCACTTAAAAAGCACCGACTTTTAATTGGATCCTAATTCTATCTTGAGTTCTATATATATATATATATGAAATTGCATTGATAGCTTCGACTCATGTCCTAGCTTGTCTGAGAGCTAGATTTGCCTCAATTGTTTGTCTCTTACCTTAAGCTTTTCTTAAGTATCTTCCGCTAGTTCAAGAGTTTCCTGAGCTTCTTGTGGATCAATATCATTACCCTTTTCCGCATCATTTACTAAAATAGTGATCTCATTATTGCCTATTCTAGCAAAACCACCCATCAGAGCCATTGTTAACCATTGGTCGTTAAGGTGTATTCTCAAAATACCTATATCTAAAGCTGTGGCAATAGGCGCGTGATTTGGTAATACGCCAATTTGTCCAGTATTAGTAGATAAAATGATTTCTTTCACTTCTGAATCCCAAACAATTCGATTAGGGGTTAGTACACAAAGATTTAAGGTCATTTCTTCAATTTACTCTCCATTTCTAAGTTCATAGCCTTCGTAGTAGCTTCATCGATGTTACCTACCAAATAAAAGGCTTGTTCAGGAAGACCATCTAATTCTCCGAAAAGGATCAATTTAAACCCTCTAATTGTTTCTGCTAGACCAACATATTTCCCCGGGGAACCGGTAAATACTTCTGCTACGAAAAAGGGTTGGGATAAGAAACACTCAATTTTTCGTGCTCTTGCTACAGTTAAGCGATCCTCTTCAGATAATTCATCCAACCCAAGGATAGCTATAATGTCCTGAAGTTCTTTGTAACGTTGTAAAGTTTGCTTAACTCTTTGTGCAATATCATAATGTTCCTCACCAACGATTCGAGGTTGGAGCATAGTTGACGTTGAATCTAAAGGATCTACTGCTGGATAGATACCTTTAGCAGCTAATCCTCTTGATAGTACGGTTGTAGCATCTAAATGTGCAAATGTCGTGGCAGGAGCAGGGTTGGTTAAATCGTCGGTAGGTACATAAACTGCTTGAATAGAAGTTATGGATCCCTCTTTGGTAGAAGTAATTCTTTCTTGTAAAGTACCCATTTCGGTACTAAGGGTAGGTTGATAACCCATAGCAGAAGGCATTCTACCCAATAAGGCGGATACCTCAGATCCTGCTTGGACAAAACGGAAGATATTGTCGATAAATAGAAGTACGTCTTGTTCATTAACATCTCGGAAATATTCCGCCATAGTTAGGGCAGTCAAACCAACTCTCATACGAGCTCCGGGGGGTTCATTCATCTGACCGTAGACTAGAGCCACCTTAGATTATGCAATATTTTGTTCATTAATTACTCCCGATTCTTTCATTTTCATGTAAAGATCATTTCCTTCACGAGTACGTTCACCTACTCCTCCAAATACGGATACCCCCCATGAGCTTTAGCAATGTTGTTGATCAATTCCATAATGAGTACTGTTTTACCCACTCCAGCCCCCCCGAATAGTCCTATTTTTCCTCCACGCCGATAAGGGGCTAAAAGATCTACTACTTTAATTCCTATTTCAAAAATAGATAATTTTGTATCTAACTGTAGAAAGGCGGGCGCAGATCTATGAATAGGAGATGTTGTACGAGTATCTACAGGTCCTAAATCATCAACAGGTTCTCCAAGCATGTTGAAAATTCGGCCAAGAGTCGCTCCGCCGACTGGAACACTTAAAGGAGCTCCTGTGTCAATCACTTCCATTCCTCTCATTAGATCATTTGTAGCACTCATAGCTACAACTCTAACTCGATTATTTCCTAATAATTGCTGTACCTCACAAGTCACATTAATTTCTTGACCGATAGTATCTCGACCTTTAACTACCAGAGCGTTATAAATATTAGCATCTTGCTCGGGGGAAAGGCTACATCTAGTACCGGACCAATGATTTGAGAGATACGTCCCAGGTTTTTTTTTTCAAGTGTGGAAACTCCAGGACCCGAAGTAGTAGGATTGATTCTCATAATAATAAAAGTGAAATATATTGAAATTTTTTGCGAAAATTGTCGAATCCAAAAAAAAAATGTTTGATAGCAAGTTGATCGGTTAATTCAATAAGAAATGGTAATTAGCACTCGATTTAATTGGTACCATCCAACCGAATCCAATTCGATTTTGTTTACTTATTCAATTTCAACGAGTGAATTCTCAAGTTCAACCAACCTATTTTCAAAATATCAAGATCAAGTGGATGAATAAAAATCTTGAGCTTGAGAAAGTCCTTAATTTGATTTGTCTATCATTATAACAAGAAATTCCATATTATCTATGGAATTCGAACCTGAACTCTATTTACAATTCATTATTTTGATCTCATTGGGCCTTATTTTTTCTTTTTTCAGCAGAGCCTTATATGCCCAGTCTATTCTTTTTTTTATACCTATACCCTTTCCTTTTTCATGGATATAAATTCCTCATATTTTCATATCTAGGATTTACATATACAACATATATCACTGTCAAGAGTAAATTTCTTATTATTTCAATATGCTATTTTATGCCATTTTGAAAAAAAGTAAGGGATTCGAAATTTCAAAAACAAGAATTGGGTTGCGCCATACATATGAAAGAGTATACAATAATGATGTATTTGGCGAATCAAATACCATGGTATAATAAAGAACCATTATGATTAGTTGATAATATTTGTTGATGATTTTGTGAAAGATTTCTGTGAAAGCTTTCATTAACTCCGAATTTCTGTCGAGTATACCTTGTTGTTGTGAGAATTCTTAATTCATGAGTTGTAGGGAGGGACTTATGTCACCACAAATAGAGACTAAAACAAGTGTTGGATTCAAAGCTGGTGTTAAAGATTATAAACTGACTTAATATACTCTTGAATATGAAACCAAAGATACTGATATCTTGGCAGCATTCCGAGTAACTCCTCAACCTGGAGTTCCTCATGAGGAAGCAGGGGCTGCGGTAGCTGCTGAATCTTCTACTGGTACATGGACAATTGTGTGGACCGATGGGCTTACCAGCCTTGATCGTTATAAAGGAAGATGCTACCACATCGAGCCTGTTGCTGGAGAAGAAAATCAATATATATGTTATGTAGCTTACCCTTTAGACCTTTTTGAAGAAGGTTATGTTACTAATATGTTTACTTCCATTGTGGGTAATGTATTTGGGTTCAAAGCCCTGTGCGCTCTACGTCTGGAGGATCTGCGAATCCCTCCTTCCTATACGAAAACTTTCCAAGGTCCGCCTCATGGC
Organism: Eucalyptus sp. ANBG9806169; assembly: GCA_014182395.1. Lineage (NCBI taxonomy): Eukaryota > Viridiplantae > Streptophyta > Magnoliopsida > Myrtales > Myrtaceae > Eucalyptus > Eucalyptus sp. ANBG9806169. The sequence continues at coordinate 15,855,533 of CM024577.1, read as the reverse complement.
ATCCAAGTTGAGAGAGATAAATTGAACAAATATGGGCGTCCCCTATTGGGATGTACTATTAAACCTAAATTGGGGTTATCCGCTAAGAATTACAGTAGAGCAGTTTATGAATGTCTTCGTGGTGGACTTGATTTTATGAAAGATGATGAGAACGTGAACTCACAACCATTTATGCATTGGAGAGACCGTTTCTTATTTTGTGCCGAAGCAATTTTTAAATCACAGGCTGAAACAGGTGAAATCAAAGGGCATTACTTGAATGCTACTGCAGGTACATGCGAAGAAATGATCAAAAGGGCTGTATTTGCCAGAGAATTGGGAGTTCCTATTGTAATGCATGACTACTTAACAGGGGATTCACTGCAAATACTAGCTTGGCTTTCACTTTTATCAAAATCCAGCCCCTATTATTCTCTGTCTAATGTTGCCGTTAAAGTTCATTGTGCCAATTCCATATGCACTTCTCTCCCTCAAACCGTATCGATGACGTGAAATTTTAGCTCAATTAGATATTTTTAAAAGAAAAACCTTTGTTCTTTCTTTTTGCTTTTGTTCTTTTTCTTCTTCTTCTTCCTTCTTTGCCTCCTCCGTTATGTTCTTTTTTTTTTTTTTTTTTCTATTTCCTTGCTCTAGCATAGAAATTCATTCTCAACCTCACAAAGATGTTTAACTTCGCGGCCGATCCATCTGAAGAAGCAAAGACCAAATGAGTACTTAGGACGGAACTCGCGTGACCACGTTTCAAAATCTCGACCGATGTCCACGAATTTACAAAACTGGGTATAAGCCCCCAATACGCTTTATTAGGGAGTACGATACAGCGGATCACTTGCAAATATCACACAATCGACTGCAGAGAATCTAAGGACATCAGTCTTGTTGAGTAGGTCACTCCCAATTGGAGAGGCGAACGCAATTATGTATATCTGTAGTAGAATATATATAGTAGTGAGTGTGTAAAAGTAAAAAGAAAAAAAAAAGGAGAAAAAGAAAAAAGAGAAAAAAAGAAGATATCAAAAGAGGTTGGGAGATATATCAACGTGATATTCCACATCCAGAAAATCAAAAGAGATTGGAAAAAGTGATATTCTCATATCTACAAAATCACGAGAGATTAGGGAATATGTCTACGTGATTTTTTTTATATCGTACAATTCCATTTGGGATTGCATTTGCTCCTATAAATAGGGGTCCTCCTCAATGGAGAAGAGGAGATACACAGAGCAAGAATATCATAGCAGCGTAGCGGAAGAAACAGTTTTCTTCTTCCAAGAAAGAGAGTTATCTTTGAGAGTTATCCAATTTGTGAGAGGTTCAGATCCACAAATTGAAGACAGTGAGAGATCCACCTTTGGGTGAAGTTGTATCCCATTATTTATCATAGTGGAAGTTTGAAGTGGACTACGGTCCCGTGGTTTTTCCCTTCACCTTGGAGGGTTTTCCACGTTAAAAGTTATGGTGTTATTTACTATTCATCTTTATTGCTTTCTTGAATATCCTATTTAATTTTCACAGAAATAGTAGCGGGAAAAATTATCTGGGCATTCTCCGCAAATATTATTTTTCTTTTTTCCCAACAAGTGGTATCAGAGTGAGGTTGCTCTATATATTATTTTTCTGTGCAGAATTAAATGGAGGAAAATTTGGGCAACATGATAAAATTGACTGCATTCAATTATGCAATCTGGAAACCAAAGATGGAGGATCTGCTATACATTAAAGATCTTTGGAGGCCAATTGTGATACCGATGGAGGTGCCAGTACCAACGTCCGAGGAGTCAGATCCTGTAGCGGAAGCCAAATTGGACAATGCCCGATAGCGAATGGATGGTGCTCAATCGGAAGTGTGCCGCTCAAATCCGACAATGGATTGACAAAAGCATTTTTCAAAATTTTGCTAATGAACATGATGCTAGTGTTCTTTGGCAAAAATTAGAGAAGATGTACGCAAGAACAACGGCGCAAAATAAAGCAAATCACATGCGGCGGCTCGTGAATCTGAAGTACAAAGATGGGAGTAGTGTCTCGGAACACATGAGAGAGTTCCAAGGTATAGTAGACCAACTCAATTCTATGAAGATGACATTAGATGATGAATTGCAGGCATTACTGCTACTTAGCTCTTTGCCAAATAGCCGGACACACTTGTTGTGTCGGTCAGCAACTCGGCTCCTGATGGCAAGCTTACCATGGACGTGGTAAAAGATAGAATGTTGAATGAAGAATCCCGGCGAAAAGAAAGTGGAGTCAACCCTGCATCTGAGGCTCTTGTCATTAATCGACAAGAAAATCAAGAACATAGAGGGAGAAGCAAAAGCCGAAATTTCCGGAATCAGCAACGAGGAAGGTCCCAATCCAACTTCAGACGAGACAAGAAGTGCCATCATTGTGGTAAACCGGGACACTTCATCCGAGAATGCAGAAAGCTAAAGGCGGAAAAATCAAAAAGTCATAACGTCAACAAAGCTAACGAGAACTAGACGAATGACGCTGCAAATATTGCGGATGAGGTGATCATTATTCAAAGTGATGATTCCATTAATCTTGCATCCCAAGATTCGACATGGGTAGTTGATACCGGTGCATCCTACCATGTCACGGCTCGTCAAGATCTTTTCACATCTTACACCACTGGCGATTTTGGACTCGTAAAGATGGGAAATGAAGGTACATCCAAAATTATTGGTATGGATAATATTTATTTGGAGACTAATGTTGGATGTAGGCTATTACTCAAAGATGTGAGGCATGTTCCGGACATGCGCTTCAATCTTATATCTGCCGGCAAGCTTGATGACGAAGGCTACATCAATTTCTTTAGTGATGGAAAATGGAAGCTCACTAAAGGTAATTTGGTGGTAGCCAAAGGAGAAAAGACTAACTCTTTCTATATTACACAATTCAAGCCGTGTATAGGAGAGGTGAATGTAACTGGAAAAGGAGTGACCACCGAGTTATGGCATAAGCGACTCGGACACATGAGTGAGAAAGGACTTAAGATTCTCACTAGAAAGCAACTTCTACCCGGAATGAAAGGTACACCGTTGAATACTTGTGTCGACCGCATTATGGGAAAACAACATAGAGTAGCATTTCACAATTCCCCACCATCTAGAAAAGCTGAAATTTTAGATTTGATACATACTGATGTATGCACAATGCAAACTAGAACACTTTGAGGTGCACTTTATTTTGTAACATTTATTGATGACCACTCTAGAAAGGTGTGGGCATTTGCCTTGAAAACTAAAGATCAAGTGCAGGAAATCTTCAAGCAATTTCATATGAAGGTTGAAAGAGAAAACGGGCAGGCAATTGAAGTGTGTACGCTCAGACAACGGTGGCGAATACCGAGGACCTTTTGAAGATTATTGCAAGAACCTTGGGATCAAACTAGAAAAATCTGTACCAAAAACACCTCAACACAACGGTGTCGCGGAGCGGATAAACATAACCATATGTGAAAAAATCAGATGTATGCTCTCCAACGCAAAGCTGCCAAACCACTTTTGGGGTGAGGCAATGAGGACAGCAGTTGATTTAATCAACTTATCACCTTCAGCTCCACTTAACGGTGATGTACCACAAAGTGTCTGGACTGGTAAGGATATTTCTTATAGCCACTTGAAGGTGTTCGGCTGTAGAGCATTTGTTCACATTCCAAGGGATGAGAGATCAAAGCTTGATGGGAAATCAAAGCAATGTATTTTTTTGGGGTACGCACATGAAGAATTTGGCTACAGACTCTAGGATCCTGTTAATCGGAAAATAGTCAGAAGCAGGGACGTGGTATTTCTTGAAGATCAGACAATCGAGGACTTCGAGAAGCATGAGAAATCTCCATCACCAGACGAATACCCAGTTGATCTTGGCCCAGTCGCTCCTCCTATTAACAAGCTTGCTGAATCTAGGATTGAAGGTAAAAATACTTCAATTGAACTTGAACCTATTGTTGAACAGGTCACATCATAACCTCAATTGAGGAGATCAACTCGTGAACGACAATCTAGTCGTAGATATTCTCCCAATGAGTACGTGATGCTCACTGACGGGGGAGAACCAGAGAATTACCAAGAAGCGTTATTCCACGAGCATAAAGAGGAGTGGTTAAAAGCTATGTAGGAGGAGATGAAATCCTTAGACGAAAATCATACTTATGATTTAGTCAAGTTGCCACAAGGAAGAAAAGCTCTCAAAAACAAGTGGGTGTTCGGACTAAAGATCGAAGAAGGTAACTCACAACCACGATACAAAGCAAGGTTGGTTGTGAAGGGATTCGCTCAAAAGAAAGATATCGACTTCGATGAGATATTTTCTCCTGTAGTTAAAATGTCCTCTATCCGAGTTATCCTTGGCTTGGCAACAAGCTTGAACCTGGAGGTCGAGCAACTTGACGTGAAGACCGCGTTTTTACATGGAGATTTAAATGAGGAGATCTACATGGATCAGCGGAAGGTTTCAAAATCAAAGGCAAAGAAAATCTTGTGTGTAGATTGAGGAAGAGTCTTTATGGGCTCAAGCAGGCACCAAGACAGTGGTACAGAAAATTCAATTCCTTCATGGAAGAAAATGGGTTCAGCAAAACCACCGCTGATCATTGCATTTTCGTCAAGAAATTCACTGATGGTAATTTCCTCATTCTTTTGCTTTACGTTGATGGCATGCTAATTGTTGGCCAGGATAAAAGCAAGATCAACAACTTAAAGAAGGAATTGAGCAAGTGCTTTGCGATGAAGGATTTGGGACCTGCAAAACAAATTCTTGGGATGGAAATCTTGCGAGACAGGCAGAATCGCAAACTCGGTTATCTCAAGAACGGTATGTTAATAAAGTTCTTGAAAGATTTAACATGAATAACTCCAAAGCAGTTTGTTCTCCACTTGCAAATCATTTCAAACTCAGTTTAGAGTAGTGCCCAAAAAGTGAGACAGAAAAGAAGGAAATGGAAAAAGTTCCTTATGCATCGGCGGTTGGCAGTCTAATGTACGCGATGGTATGTACAAGGCCTGATATCGCCTATGCAGTTGGAGTGGTAAGCAGATTTCTTTCAAATCCTGGTAAGGAACATTGGGCAGTAGTCAAATGGATATTCAAGTATCTTCGAGGTACTTCTAATAAATGTACATGCTTTGGTGATGGTAAAACTGTGTTAGAAGGTTTTTCGGATTCAGACATGGCAGGGGACATGGACTCAAGAAAATCCACATCGGGATACCTAATGACTTTTGTAGGGGGAGCGGTTTCATGGCAATCTCGACTACAAAAATTTGTTGCCCTATCTACTGCTGAAGCAGAGTATATTGCAATAACAGAAGCATGTAAAGAACTCTTGTGGATGAAGAAGTTTCTACAAGAAGTGGGCCACAACCAAGAGGAGTATATCTTGTATTCAGATAGTCAAAGCGCAATACACCTCAGCAAAAATGCAACTTTCCACTCTCGATCCAAACACATTGACATCAGATATCATTGGATACGTGATGTGTTGGAAGAAAAAGCCCTACAGCTAAAGAAAATACACACTGACAACAACGGCTCAGATATGATGACAAAATCTCTATCTACAATGAAGATGCAAGCCTGTCGAACTTTTGCAGGTTTGACACCTTCTCCAAATTGCTCGTGAGGGGGAGATTTGTTGAGTAGGTCACTCCCAATTGGAGAGGCGAACGCAATTATGTATATCTGTAGTAGAATATATATAGTAGTGAGTGTGTAAAAGTAAAAAGAAAAAAAAAGGAGAAAAAGAAAAAAGAGAAAAAAGAAGATATCAAAAGAGGTTGGGAGATATATCAACGTGATATTCCACATCAGAAAATCAAAAGAGATTGGAAAAAGTGATATTCTCATATCTACAAAATCACGAGAGATTAGGGAATATATCTACGTGATTTTTTTTATATCGTACAATTCCATTTGGGATTGCATTTGCTCCTATAAATAGGGGTCCTCCTCAATGGAGAAGAGGAGATACACAGAGCAAGAATATCATAGCAGCGTAGCGGAAGAAACAGTTTTCTTCTTCCAAGAAAGAGAGTTATATTTGAGAGAGGTTCAGATCCACAAATTGAAGACAGTGAGAGATCCACCTTTGGGTGAAGTTGTATCCCATTATTTATCATAGTGGAAGTTTGAAGTGGACTACGGTCCCGTGGTTTTTCCCTTCACCTTGGAGGGTTTTCCACGTTAAAAGTTCTGGTGTTATTTACTATTCATCTTTACTGCTTTCTTGAATATCCTATTTAATTTTCACAGAAATAGTAGCGGGAAAAATTATCTGGGCATTCTCCGCAAATATTATTTTTCTTTTTTCCCAACAAGTCTGATGCCCGACCTCGACGAACAAACTACAATACCATACTGCTAAAGGCTTGCATGTCTCAGCTCAACCTCAAGGAAGGAGAGATACCATCATCATTTACAACCTTTCTTTTGCCCTTCCTCTCTAAGTCCTTATTCTCTGAGTCCTTGTCCTCTAGCCGGTACATATTACCTAGAAGGTGCAATCCAACAAGCCGTTCCAAGAAATAATCTATAGCGCGTGCCAGCCACTGCTGCATCAGCAGAAGAACGAATGCTATCATTAGCGGCATCATGCGCAGAGCTTTCTTTTCTGGAGTCCTTTTACCCATTGTCGTGAGCAGCAGGGATAACGTGAAGCAAAAATAAGTTAGAATCATGGCGACCAGGGATAGCCTAAGCGGCAGCTTAAGCGGCAGCCTGGCGTGGTTGGGGACGAATCTGGTGAGGCAAATGATCATCTGGACCGATACCATGAATCCTAGTGTGTTGCCGCCCAGGAAGAGAGTGTACACCAAGCCCGCACCAGTCATGGATTTCCCGGAAAGAACTAATTTGTCATTGTCGACTTCTATTATCTTTGGCGGCTGAAGCACAGATTGGTAGGTTGCGCTCGCGATGAGCGCGGCGACGACTAACACAGCATTGCGGATGTCACCAAACGACTCCTTTTCCGCATTTGAATTCTTCGATTGCAAACGTGGTGATGACTGAGGAGCATCATTGACTGGTTCCTCCCCAGCTGCTTGATGACTGTTACCTCCCCCGAAATCGTTGTCGTCCGCCGGGACTGGGCTTGATGCGGGTGAGTTTGATCTTCCTCTTCCGTGTTTGGCTCCCGCTTGAATGAGGATTTCTCTGATCTCTCTATCTCCTGCTTCCCTTCGAGAGGGAGTTGAGATGTCTAGAGGCGTCGACCCACTGTCGTTCACGGCGTTCACCTCCACGACCTCAGACTCCACAGCATGCTTACAAAGCAGGAAGTTCACCACCTGCAATTATTTTGCAATGTCCAAGCGTTAAGATAATACGGAAAGACTTCAGGCATAGACGAGACATCCTTTATTCCAGTGATGATCAAAACAGACCCGGTTCGATAAATTCGTTTGCCTAGAAGATCTTTGAATATGGTAGGGACACCAAATCAACACCCTCATTGAAGTAATGCACAAAGAAAAGCGCGATAAAATAAGGGAATCACTAGACTTGCCTCGAAATTTTTGCCAGCGGCAGCAAGATGCAAGGCAGTGTTGCCTTTGTGGTCCTTCCAGTTGATCACCTGCTCCTTCTTGTGCTGCTTCAAGTGGTCCACCAACACAACCACTGCGTCGAACCGGTTGTTCTTCACGGCGAGGTGAAGTGCGGTCTCCTCTCGGGCAGTTGTGTCTTCAACAGACTCAGGTGAAGCGGCGAGCAATACCTTCATGACATCGACCTTCCCGTTCGCGGTGGCATAATGCAAAGCGATTCTTCTCTCCCGTCCCTTCACGGGGCACAGGTGTGGTTTCACTGTCAAGAGCTCCCTCGTGATCTCAACATCACCTCGAGCTGCTGCGATGTGCAGCGGGCTGAAACCATCGGCATTCACCTTTTCCGCGAGCTTCGGCATATGCTTTAGGAGCTCTCGGACAAAATCTAAATGGCCAGCCACACAGGCGACATGCAGCGGCTTGTGACCGGCTCCTTCAAGATCCATCTCCTCGAGGATGAGCTCATTGCTGCTGATCAAGTCTTCCAGCTCATGGACATTGCCCTTCCGAGCTGCTTCTAACATTCTTCGCTCCATTTAATCGGAACTAATGATGGCCTCTCTCTCTTTCTGGGACGCCTTTGGACTTGGATATCTGTTAAATTATATCGACCCATTTTATAGAGTTTCCGAGCATCAAGAGGCTCATTGTTAAATGATGAAATAAGACTAGCAACAGCCAAGTTCCATTCTACCACTCGTGATAACTCAGCTTTTCAGTAAAATAATGACAATATCAAAGCACAGATCCCACCAGTAGGACCACGAATTAAAGGAACACCAGCATTGAAATCGCGCGGCACAGGTTTGTGGAGGAAAGTTCGTTATTTTGGTGAAAAAATGGCTTTTTAAATACATCGGAAATCAAGAGTGTGGCATTTCTCTCAAAGCACCTTCGAGATTGGTGTTAGCCTGATATTAATCTCCATAATTTGGTGATTTCGTCTCAATTGAACGGCCCAAATATTGCTGGCGACACAGATATTTGCCGGACAACGACTACTTGTGTCTCACATGCCATTGTCCACGCCATGGACAGGGGCATTTTTTCCGAAAGAAATTACCTCTCGGCCTCCCGCTGCGCTTGCTCTTCCGTCCCCACCACCCTCCGTGCCAGCTAAATAACAGAAAATCCAGTAGAAGAAATTTCTCATTTCTTCATTAGTAGAACGGGGAAATATACAGAATAGGGACTTTAGTACTTCATTTTTAATGAAGGGCAATTTTATTGTCCTAGGGTTGTGAAATGAAACGGCACCTTTCGAAGCACCTTTCTATGTCATTTTGTCTTATCTTATTTTCTTTTCTTGGGGTCTAGTGTTTTGTTTTATCTCAAGAGGGCAGAGTATCTGATGTCTCCCGGCGGCGGGAGTGAAGTCAATGCCATGGTCTTGGTAGACTAAAACTATTACGTCATAGTCATGACCCTAGGATGACGTCACTTGCCTCCACAATATTCAACACCTAGGGTTTTTTAGCCATGAAAATAAAAGAAATGAGTCTTTGCACGTACACCAAAAAGTTGGTGGGCCCAGGTCAAACTTTTGACATAAGAATCTCTCCACGAGGTGTGCTGCGTACTGCTGAAACCCTATGAGGAGGCTGCTGAAACCCTATGAGAAGTCTGCTGAAAAAATAGCAACTGCACAATGTCAGCCGAAGAGGAGCCACCCACGTGATCAAGAAAATGAGTTCTTGTTTTGTTGTTTTGTTTTGAGCTTGAACGCACAGTGATTTTTGTGTAGTGAGTTTACTTGTTTATTTATAAACATTTTAGGTTTGTAGTTAAATCTAGATGTGGGAAACACTTAAGCGTATGATCGATTATAAACTTTGTTTCTCCGATTATAGTTTATTATTTGCTGTTGACTCTCTCCGTAGACGTAAGTACCAATACTCGGACCGAACTATGTAAATTTCTAGTGTCCTTATTATTTTTCGTTTATTTCTTTGAAATTTACGCGTTGACGTAAATTGTAAGATCTTGTCTTTTCCGCATATCATATTCCAACAATTGCTATAAGAGCTCTCCCTCTTCCTCCTTTTTTTTTTTTTTTTTTTTTTTCTTTTTCGGTCGAAGGAGGAGGATGATGATGATGGTGGTTCTTGCGATTTTATAACGGCATTTTGATCTGGAAAAAAAATCGGAGTTGGATATGTTGGCCATTGGAGCGTCCAAACAACGAAAAGCCCATAATGAAAAAATAATGACGCCCCTTTAGTTTGAAAGGACACGTTTGCCCTTTTGATTCGGTGAGGCTATGCTCTTAATTTTCAAATTGTGGGGGGCTTTACGAGTACTCAGTAGTTTTTTTTTCCAACATTACCCTCACTAATTTATAACTGTTCGTCATCTTCCCTTCATGAAGTCGACCGGCGAGGCTAGATCTAATTGTGAGTAGTTAGTGAGGTTGCGCAAACTAAGGGATTGTCACCCGGGGTTGCATGACCTTAGGCAGCCCTCGTGTTGTGCAACCCTAGGCAACTCTTGTTGTGGGTTGCTAGGGGCAACTTGAAGTTGTGCGATTTTAGATGATAGTCGTCGATACCAAATCTTGATGGCCGGCTTTATTAGAGGGTTTGGGTTTTTTTTTTCTCCCTTTTTAATAGAAGAAAGAAAAGTCAATTGCAAGAATGTTTTTTCCAAATACTATTTAGTCCAAAGTAGCTTTATGATGGATTTTTAACTTATAATTTACATTTAAGAAAAAACTACTTTAATTTAGACTTCGTTTATTTTACAAAAAATGAATGATTTGAAAATTATTTTTTAAAAGACGAGTACTTGTATTGTTTACGGAGTATGAAAATTTTTTGTTACAGATAATGAAAATATTATCAATTAACTAAATTAAGCAACAAAAGCATTAATTTGCGATTTTTTTTATAAATAATTTTTTTTATGAGATAAATGGAATCATAAAATCCTTCGTGGTTTTCTTTAAACTTTTCTCCAAAAGTCCCAACAAATGCAATCTCCAGGGCGGTGCGACTTCCGTCCAAAGTCATGAAATCTTGTGAAGTGGATTCTATGCCTTTTACTCCGACCGGAAAAAAGAAGAAGAAAAACTCCTATCTCTTTTAAGCTTGTCCTTTCCTTCTTCTTTCTTTTTTTTTTTTTTTTTTGATGCCCAGGATCCGCTGAGCTAGCCAGGCTTATGCCGGGCAGCCCACGGCCTGTAGAGTGCGCGATGCACCCCAAACCAAGCGTCAATATCTAGGGGAAGCTAGCACGTGACTCCACTACCATGACTCCCACTTAAGATGTGTTAGCAGCTGCGTCCTTTCCTTCTTTCTTCTTCACTGCACGTGGCCAAAAATTTCTCAAATGAACAGACCGAAGCAGAACAAGCCAGGACCCAGAAATCCGCAAAATCCCGAAGTTCATTGTTGGAATCTTTTCAATTGAAAACAAAGAAATAACTTCCACGGAATCCTTGGAGATGAGGGACCAAAGGAAGGGACGGAGGTTTGGGATTGAATCGGAAACCATCTCTCTCTCTAATGGCGGGATAGAACGGCCCGTTGTTGGCCATGCTCACCACATCAAAGTCATTGCTCCTTCGTTCGTCCCCGACCGTCTGGTCCTCCATCCACAACCTTTTCTTCCGTCGCAGCTGAGGACGATTTGCTCACCATTAGCACCAGCACCAGCACCGGCTGCAGGAGCGCGATGCAATCATGGAATAGAAGTCAAGGAGGCGGCTAATGGCGGAGACCCTCAACAAGCGACCCTAGAACTTCAGTAGTCATGGAAGATGAACGGGGCCGAGTGAGGGTAGGACCAGAATTTGATTTTTAAAAAAAATAGCAGGAGCAATTAAGGAAGAATATAAAAGTTCATTAGCCTGGGAAGTTGCATTTCCAAAATGTTGAAAGTCAAGATAGGGGTTTCAACTAGGTCAAAGCCAATTTTTCTTCAAAGTGGTTAAAAAAAAATTAGGTTGTTTTTTGGTAGCTTTGCTACCCAAGAAAGTTAAGTACACCGAGGCCTATCTAATTTCACGTAGACCCCTTACTAAAGTCAGTAAGCTATATAAGGAGTTCGTAATTTATTGGAAAAGTTGATAATTTTGAAATACTTCGAATAAACGCCAGTGAGTTGATAATTCACTAGACAAATTATCAGCATTATGTAAAATTTACTAATCTTGCTAAAAATTTACCAACATGATTTTTGATTTTGAATTTTTCCCCAATGGACCTATAGAATTTTGCGCGTGTCGAACAAAGATGAGAATTTGTCCAATAATTAACAAAACGACCCTAATTTTCCGATCTTTGAAATGGGTAAAGTCGTTTCCAAAGTGATTCGACTTCAGTGAAGATGATTATTAGGCATTGAATTATTGTTATTGTAACCAGTTAGATCGCCATTTTGATCGATTACTTGATCGGGCTTGGCTACTTCACCAGGAACTCGAACATCCCTCGGTAGAAATGGTGGCGAGCTTTCAAATGGGTAAAGTCGTTTCGAGTGTGAGTATTCTGCAGTTGTCCCAGTCGCCGAACCCCTACTATAGTTTATGGCGGGTGGGCATGGTGGCGAGCCATGGCCATGGAGGCTGACCATTGATTTGAGAGAGAATAATGGACGAACAAGACGAAGAGGCCGGGAAAAAAAGGAAATGCAGATGAGGAACAGCATGAGAAGATGTAATAACAACCAAATCTGAAACCTAAATCTTAGTTTTTAGTTGGAGGAAAGACAACATTTTTAGCAGCACAGAATGTTTCCACTCTCGATAACTTCAGAACTATTTTAAAAACAACCGTTTGGTTGCTAGCTTCAATTCAACAAAATGGTAGGGAGAACGTACGCGGGATTGAATATTGAGAACTCTACATGCAGGGAATGAATACGAGGAATATACAATGAATGCAACAATCATCGAAAGAATAGACGTTCTGTAAAATCGTGCATGCAGAGAGCAAAGAACAAACTGAGGTTAGATTTGCAAGGTTTTGGGGGACACACAAGATTATCTGAAAAGTTAAAGTGATACTAGAGGACCTTGAGGAACGATTCGAACTCGATTAATTTACAATTTGAGAGCTTCAGATCGAGGTTAGCCATTGCTTACCAAATTCTACATCTGTTATTCATACTGCATGTTAGAAAAATGAATCAAGTGCGAAAAATATTTGAATAATGTCTTTGATTTGGCGCCTATAATCTCTTCTGAATTTTACCTTTTGACATAAGAACTCGAGGCATTATAAATTCATTGTTGGAAAGACCAATTTTACATGCATTTCATTCTTTTGAGAAAAGATTATGATCTGCTACGACACTTATAAACAAGTCATCATTACCATATATGTGACAATAGGGGTGAGCATCGGTCCAGGGTCAACCCTGGACCGGCCTAACCCTATCAGTCCTGATCCGATTACCAAGGAGATTGGGTCGATCCTTGGTCCTATAATAATTCCTGGACCAACACTATGCGGGTTGGTTCTCAGTCTTGAGAGTTCTGGGTCGGTTCAACCTAGACCAACCCTGACTATATATATGTATATCAAATATATTACTTACAATTTTTTTATATAGAGAAAACCTTAGAATAAACAACATCAATAATATTAAACAACTCTTTAGTGAGAAGTTCAAGTAATTTTACATTATTCTTTAATAACTTATAGTTTTAATGTCTTTTACGGTGTTAATAGTTATAATTTACGAAAAAGGAAAATGTTTTTGTGAGGAGTCTTTACGGCGTCCAAAAAGGCATAAACAACTCATTATGGTATCATTCTCTAGTATTCGTTTTCTTCTGTCTTATTTGTTATCTTAATCTTCAATTTGCTAAAATCGAAAAAAACAACTTTTCCGCTCACCATTTGACATTCACCTCGCTCGCTTTGGGTCACTCGTGCCTCTCGCAGCTCGATGTCCGCTTGGCTTGTTGCTTCTCGCTCGACATTCGATGCTTATTCTGTTCGATGCTCACCCTACTTGACCCTCACCGCTTGCCTTTCTTAGCTGACCTCGCTTATCATCGAACTCATTGAGTTGGTATGGTCCTTAGTTGCCCTTCTAAGGAGTACAAAAAATGAAATAAAAAATTATTTGTTGGTCCTGAGTTGATCTTGAAATTGGACCGAATCCATTGGATTAGTTTGGTTCTCAATCCCTTTTTTAAGGAGTACAAAATATGAAATAAAAATTATTGGTTGGTCTTGGGTTGACCTTGAAACCGGACTGAACCCATTGAGTCAGTTCGGTCCTTAATCGCTTTTTTAAGGAGTACAAAAAATAAAATAAAAAATTATCGATTGGTCTCGGGTTGACCCTAGAACCGAACTGAACCGAACCCATTGGGTCGGTTTGGTCCTCGGTCCCAAGCTCAATAGGATCGGTCCTCGGTCCCAAAAATTGAGGACCAGCACTGTGCGAGTTGGTTATAGGGTTAGGGGGTGGACCGGTCCAACCCAGACCATGCTCACCCCTATGCAACAACTAATGAGACATTCTTTTGTATTTACTTGTGAGACCACGCTGCAATTTCCCGATGCAATTGCTATTGCTATACTCGTAGTAAAGTTAGCGATTGGTGGTGGACTGACGCAGCAAAGAATTTCATTCAGCGATACCAATATCTATGCATATTGAAATATCGAAATGGTTATGCTAATGTGATATATTAGAGGTATTTATACAATAATAACGTTTACAATTTTTTCTTTTTTTAAGGTGATGAAAAATCAAGTAGAATGTCAATATTAACTCTCGCGAAACAAATACACAAGAGCCAAGATTTATTTTCATATTCAATCATCGCTTCCCGCGCATTGCACAAGTGACATGCTAGAATTTCAAATGAAGTTTAACATAGTCATCACAAATGGGCAATCGCAATGCGTCACTTTTCGGGAAGCAACAACAAAAAATATCCTCTAAGAAAACAAGGGTATCATATCGACGTCCGACGTTAACCTTCACTTGAATTTCATTACATAATGGACTTAGAGAGGACCGAGGGTATCATATCGAACATCCGTTATCGAAAGACTCGATTCCAATACTGCTTGCACTTCTCAGCAAAACCCTGACAGCGAGAACTTGCTTGTAGACTGTACATATCACTTGTTATGGTAATCTGGGAAATAGATAGTATGAAGATTCCTAAACCTAGTGCCATGGGTTTCTGTATAGGTAGAAGAAGAAGTGATATCACTATCGGCAGCCCGCCCAACAATTCTACACTTATCAAACTGAATTTTTCACCCAGAGCATCTGAGAACGGCATGTACCACATGAAGCAAAAGTACGAATAAACCATTACGGACATGGCGAGTCTCAGCGGGACCGCAATGGAAGATCTTTGGTCAGACAAATGATCATCTGAACAGACACCAAGAACCCGAACGTGTTGCCGCTCATGAAGCTTAAGTAGTTCAGATCCCTCATGAAGGCACTTGTCATGAATAAGCGTATGCTGCAAGGAAGCCTTTCTGTTGGATAAATTCTCTTCAGGTATTTTGAAGCTGACAAAACATTTTCCTCAGTCTAGTCTGAAGACTTACAGATTTTACTGGCTGATGGATTTAATTATATGGGCCTAAGTTGGCCCAGCCACGATGGGCCTAAAGGCCCGGCTCACGGGAATTAGGCCCGTGGAAAAAAGGAACATATAAAAGGGATGAGAGAGAGGGACATGATACCCCTTGACATTTTGGAATGTACGTTCTCCATCTCTTCGAAATTCTCTCTCAAGAAAACTCAAGAAGCGACTCCGTCTTCCCTTCACGGCGATTTTTCGATATTGGATCGATCGGGACTAAATTCTCTTCCTCTTTACGGCATCGGTGTCTAATCTGTGGCCAACAAGGTACGCTCGAATCCGTGGTGTGCTTTACGATCGGTGATACGTGTTTAATTCCCGGGCTTATCTTCCGCGTTCGATTTAGGGGTTTGGTTTAAGTGCCGAATCCGTTTTGGGGATCCGTCGATCCCAACATTGGTATCGAGCATCGGTTCACGTTTTCCCGATCTGTTTGATGTTTATGATTGTTTTTCGCAAAAAGCATTTCGGCCGTACGGATCGGGCGACAAATCCCGACACCCGAGCATGTTCGCCCATTTTTCCGATTTTTCGTAAGTCAAAATCAAAATCGACGGCATAGGGAGGAAGGCGACGTCGAGACGAGTCCGATACGTGTCGCACGCCGCCGGGGACGCCGCACGCAACCACACGCGCGGCCAAAAGCCACTTGCGCGTGGGCGCGATGCGCCTGCACGCGCTGGTTCGTCCGGCGCGTGCGGCACACGCGCCCGGTGGTGAACCGGCGCATGCGCGCCGCCGGCCGGGCGAATCGGCACGCGCCGGTCCACGGACCGGCGTGTCGGCGTCGGCGATGACGTCACCCAACGGTCGGTAACCGCCAGGGTGACGTCATCGCTGACGTCAACGCCGGGTCGGGTCGCCGGACGGGTGACCGGTTGGCGACCCGTCCGGCGACCCGACCCGACCCGACCCGACCCGAGAAGGCCAACGCACGTGCGCGGCACGTGCAGGCTAACGTCTGCGTGACGTCACCCCGCGCACGCGGGCGGCACGTGCGGTCGGTCCGCCCGATTGGTCCGACCGGTCCGACGTCCAACGACGTTGACTCCGTTGACCGTTGACTTCCGTTGACCGTTGACTGACGACAGTTGACCGTTGACTTCGTTGACCGTTGACCAAAAAAAAAATTTTGTTTATTTTTTCAATTATGTCTATGTGGATTATATGTAATCCATTTTTTGTTCTGCATTTGTTACAGGAACAATGCCTCCCATTCAGTTACGTATGCCTATTTGCGTGATTACCGATAAACAAAAGGCAAAGCTTTCTAAGTTGATAGCTGAGCTGACTGATTATCGATGGGAGAATGGTGACTTAATTGATCATGTTCTTGAGGTCAACGGGAAGATACAACAGGTCATATGGAATGGTCGTCCCATGCCACAGTCAGAAATGGTGCGATTTTTCATTAACACTCTTCCACTTGAATGGCAAGATGTGTTGAATCGCATATGGGATGTCAACGGTGCTGCTTCATATAAGAAAATTGTGATAGATTTTGTAAAAGAATATTATTGCACTGTTGCAAAGGAAAAGATCAAGAAATTGAACAATAGAGGATCTTTCCCAGTTCGTGTGATGATTTTGTGATAGATGTACTAGCTATTTTTTGTTAAGTGTGCTTAGTGGACATCTTATATAATGTTAACTACCTGATTGTTGTTGTTGTAGCAACATATATGTTAGTTGTATTATCTGAAATCATTATTATATTATTGTATGTCAATTATCTGTTGCTTTCTGTTATTGCGGGTTGCTGTGGGTAGTTAGCCGTGGGTAGTTATAGAAGTTTCTGTAGCTTCATAGAATTGATTTTGCATATGACAATCATATTAATGATAATTTTAAGTTAGGATTTTTTGGAGAATGATTGGAAACGTAGTGACCTTTTGATTCTAAAACCTTACTTGAAATTATTCATTAATATGATGGGTCTCAGGCAAAAGGGATGCATAAATGATAGGCATTAATAACTCGTGCATATATGTCGATGTGTTCGAGATCAATGGCTTCACCACAAAGAGCATAGTTGCCGAGCTGAACAAAGGTGAAAAGCTCAATGGTGACAACTATGAAATTTGGCAAATGAAAATCCAGTATGTCTTTGGAAGAGCAAGAAGCACTAGAGGCTCTTAACCCGACCATGGTAGAACCCGAAGAAGGGAACACCGCACAGCACAAAAGAGATAAGGATGCTTTTGCTGCGTGGAAAAGAAAGAACTCTCTTGCTCGCATCACGTTGCTGAGCAGCATGGAAAATGACGTCATGCGAGAGTTTAGGCGTTTTGACAATGCCAAAGATATGTGGGAAGCATTGATGGCAAGATTTGGTCATACTTCGGTGACCAGATTGAGGCAGCTCACTATTAGGTTTGACTCTTATAAGAAGCCTCATGGTCAGACCATGAAGCAACACCTTAGAAAGATGTCAAACATGATAAATGAGCTGAAAGATGCTGGCCATGTCCTGACAGAAGAGCAGCAAGTGCAAGCAGTGATTCGTTCCTTGCCTCAGAGTTGGGAGCTTATGAAGGTGCACCTGACTCATAATGAAAAAATCAAAACCTTTGAGGATGTAATGCGTCATCTTGAGCTGGAAGAGGACCGCCGCGATGGCGGCTAAGCCGGATGCTTGAACTCTATCATGCTTTGGTTCTAGCTCAAATGGAGCTTTGAGCTCCAAGCGCAAGCGCCCTAACCGGTTTAATAAAGGAAAAGGCAAGGAAGCGGGTCCTTCGGGGAAGAAACCCAAGTTTAACCAACATGAAAGAGGAAAGCGTCCTCGCATGAAAAAGCTTACAAGGGTGAAATGCTACAATTGTGACAAGAAGGGTCACTATGCTCACGACTGTCGTGAGCCAAAGAAAGTATGCACCCCTTGTATTTTTCAGAACTTAGCTTTTGTGTCAAGTTACGTATTCTTAATCGAATCTAATCCTTTGTGGACTGTGGATTCAGGAGCGACAGACCATGTAGCGAAGGATAGAGGATCCTTCGTGGAATTCCGACGAGTACCAACTGGAACTAAGTGGATCTATATGGGAAACAACTCCCGAGCTAAAGTGAAAGGAATTGGCACATGCCAACTGAATATGCGTGGTGGACGCACTTTGTTCCTTCATGATGTGTTGTATGTTCCGGAGATTCGTCGGAATTTAGTGTCTGTTTTTAGTGTTGGTTAAATTAGGTTTTAATATGAACTTCTATAATAGAGGTGTGGATTTGTTTTTGAATACAAATTACTATGGTTGTGGTTATTTTCTGGATGCTTTCATTGTATTAGATATTGATTATGCTAATACAAATGTTTGTTATTCCCTTCTCACGTCTCCTAATACATATGATAATGATGTGAATGTATGGCATGCTAGACTTGGTCACATTGGCCAACAGCGTATGAATAGACTAGCCAAAGAGGGCTTGTTGGGCAATATTGAAAAGTCGATTTGCCCATCTGTAAGCATTGCCTAGAAGGGGAAACGACAAGGAAACCATTTGGAAAAGGTAAAAGAGCTGAATTTCCTCTGCATTTAATCCATTCTGATGTCTCTGGTCCAATGAATGTGAAAGGAAGGCATGGGGCTGTTTATTTCATCACTTTTATAGATGATTATACTCGATTCGGATATGTCTATTTGATTTCTCACAAATCTGAAGCAATAAGTTGTTTCAAAAGGTTTATGAACCTGGTAGAGAATCAATTAGACAAGAAAATAAAAGTATTGAGATCCGATCGAGGTCGAGAATATTTATCTGATGAATTCAGAAAATTATGTGATGAAAAATGAATAGAAAGACAGTTATCTATTCCATATACTCCTCAACAAAATAGTGTTGCGAGAGAAGAAACAACAGAACCATACTTTTGGAAATGGTTAGGTCCATGATGGCGCATGCTAACTTACCTATCACCTTTTGGAGTGATGCGTTGTTAATCGCTGCCTATATACTTAATCGTGTGCTTTCCAAATCGGTTACTTCCACTCCATATGAGTTATGGACAGGTAGAAAACCGGACTTAAGTTTTCTTAAGCCATGGGGTTGTGCTGCCTATACGCATGAGTCCTCTCACAAGTTTGGGAAATTGGGTCCCAGAGGAAAGAAGAGTATTTTCATAAGATACTCGGAACACTCAAAAGGGTATGTGTTCATAGGTGAGCAGGAAAGTGGGAGTATAACTGAATTTGAATCACGGGATGTCACATTCTTAGAGGATGAATTTCCTAAGAAGGGCGAAATAGGGAAGACAACACCCTATTTGAAACCTCGGATCAAGATAATGATCTTAGTGGAGTTCGTCCAAGTGGGAGTAATATGAGAAGTGATGAATTGAATTCAACTCATTCTCAATTGCAAGCACATAATGAGACGACATCATCATTATCTAATCCCAGTGGGAGCATAATGGGGAATGATGTGCAAAGTGTACAAACTCCCATACGGCAAACAAGTCGCCAAAGTATTCCCCGTCGACGTTTTGATATTGAAGGGGAAACTTTTATGATTGCTCCACAAGATGAGGATGAGCCTAGAAATATTAACGAGGCTCTGAATTGCCCTAGTAAGGAAAAATGGATTCATGCAATGGAAGAGGAAATAGAGTCAATGAAATCAAACCAAGTTTGGGAACTGGTTGATCTTCCAAAAGGACGCAGAGCTATTGGGAACAAGTGGGTTCTCAAAATAAAGTGAAAGGCTGATGGCTCGATAGAAAGGCATAAGGCTCGCCTTGTTGCGAAGGGGTATAATCAACAGGAAGGAATTGATTATGAAGATACGTTTTCTCCTGTAGTGAGATTTACCTTGATTCGCATTATTCTAGCAATAGTATCTAGTATGAATCTTGAGTTACATCAGATGGATGTCAAGACTGGTTTCCTCAATGAAGAATCAGAGGAAGAAATATACATGGAACAACCTACTGGTTTCATAGTGAAAGGCCAAGAAGAAAAGGTATGTCGACTTTTGAGATCGATATACGGCCTTAAGTAGTCATCGAGACAATGGTATATACGTTTTCACAATGCCATAATGGCATATGATTTTACAATGATTGATGAGGATCATTGTGTATATATCAAAAGATCCAAGGATCAATTTGTGATCATATCATTATATGTTGATGATATATTGATTGCCGGAAGCAATATGGAGTTTGTTCATACTTGTCAAGAGTTGGTTGTCTTCCAACTTTGAGATGAAGGATATGGGTGAGGCTGCATACATTCTTGGAGTTAAGATTTCAAGAGATCGTTGTCTCTTTCGCAAGAAACATATATAAATAAAGTTCTTGAACGATTTCGTATGCAAGATTGTAAACCCATAGACACTCCTATTGTGAAAGGTGAAGGATTGAGCCATAGACTGTGTCCGAGGACTCCACGAGAAAAGGAACAAATAAAACATGTTCCTTATGCTAGTGCAGTTGGGAGCTTGATGTACGCTATGATGTGTACAAGACCCGACATATGTTTTGCAGTTGGAATGGTGAGTAGATACCAATCCAATCTAGGTTCAGTACATTGGAAAGCCGTAAAGAGAATACTGAGGTATCTAAAGGGAACTGCTGATTTCAAGTTGAGTTACCAAGGAAAGGATCTGCGACTCGAAGGTTATTCTGATGCTGATTGGGGAGGAGATTTAGATGAAAGGAAATCTACCTCTGGTTTTGCTTTCTTACTAAACAATGGCGCCATATCATGGAGCAGTAAGAAGCAAACGTGTATAGCCTTATCCACGATGGAAGCTGAGTTTGTGGCATTATCAGCAGCGGTACAAGAAGGAGTTTGGCTTAAGAGATTTTTGGATCATTTAGGTGTTATTGAGAAAGCTGCACATCCGTTATTGGTTAACTGTGATAGCCAAGCAGCTATAGCGTACACTAAAGATCCAAAATATCATGGCAAGACCAAACATATAGATACCAAGTATAACTTTGTAAAATATATGGTTGCACGAAAGAATGTGAACTTGCGGTACATATCTACGCATAGAATGGTAGCAGATCCTATGACAAAGCCAATACCTAGAGATGTGTTTTGTGGTCATGTAAAATCTCTAGGATTGCGTAGAGTCGATGTCTTGGATTGTAATTTCCCTGAGTTGTTCACATGTATGAACTAGTGTTGTTTCATTATTAATGCCTATGAATCTTTTGTTTGATCTTTATGCTTCTTAATGCTTGATGTATTATATTATGTTGAGAAAGTATGTCGGACAGATAAGAGATTAGCCCTCTCACACGGGTAATCGCCTCTATTTACTATGTGATAAATAGAGATGAGACGATTTTTAAGCTTATTATCTAGGTGATAATCGAGAGCTCAAGTTTAAAATACATATGTCGCCTTAACTGAGTGTTAAGATGAGGACATAGTACTTACGATGTCCGAAAGTAAAATAACCCATACATTTTACTTTATCTGTCTAAGATGCCAGATGTGAGTTCTGATGAATTTCGTGAATGAGTAAATACGTGAACTCAAGTTAGACATTGGGTATGTCTGAACTATCATCTGTACGGTATTGATGGTGTAGACATACGCTCCATGGGAAATGAGTTAATACCGTAATACGTATTTCATACTACGTATGCATGAGACGACCTATAAGAGTGGCAAAAGTTATGATCTCAACTTTTATGACATGTGAGACTCTTGAGGAATAGAGTTCCTCATTTTTTAGTAACCTCATTACTCTTACTTATTCTCAAGATTTCTATTTAGTGTTTGCTATCTTAGAATGTTGCCAATGGTCATGAGATGATTCGATCTAATGGGACATTTCTAGAAAAGCAAGTTGAACTGAAATTGAGAGTTTGAAGGAAAGAGGAAGATCGGATTTGTAGAATCACATTGTGGTTTTGTATTCACGAGTCGACCAATTATGACTGTCTTTGGGATAATCATAATTGTGAATACAATAAATATATCATTGTTCAAATGAGATTAAAGAGAGATATAAATGTGATCGATCGATCTAGGGTACTGCATACTAAATTTACTCGAAATGTGACGCCCATTAGAGCTGTTATATATTCCTAACAGATGTATAGCAACGAGCTCTCAAAGTATGCTGGTCGCACGGATTATTCACCGGTATGAATGTTGAAAGAGGAAAAGAGAGATTTTCAGTTGATGGGCCTAAGTTGGGCCTATCCGCCCATGTTGGTTTTGACCCACCATGTGCGAGTGGGAGATGATGGATTTAATTATATGGGCCTAAGTTGGCCCGGCCACGATAGGCCTAAAGGTCCGGCCCACGGGAATTAGGCCCGTGGAAAAAGGAACATATAAAAGGGATGAGAGAGAGGGACATGATACCCCTTGACATTTTGGAATGTACGTTCTCCATCTCTTCAGAATTCTCTCTCCAAGAAAACTCAAGAAGCGACTCCGTCTTCCCTTCACGGCGATTTTTCGATATCGGATCGATCGGGACTGAATTCTCTTCCTCTTTACGGCATCGGTGTCTAATTTGTGGCCAACAAGGTACGCTCGAATCCGTGGTGTGCTTTACGATCGGTGATACGTGTTTAATTCCCGGGCTTATCTTCCGCGTTCGATTTAGGGGTTTGGTTTAAGTGCCGAATCCGTTTTTGGGGATCCGTCGATCCCAACACTGGCAAAGTCTGAAGATCAAAGTCTGAAGCTAGCAAGACTCATGTTTCAAAGTCTACTCTCATGGACAATCTCCAGACCAACTTTTACTCCGATCTTATATGGATTTATTCTAACGGCTAGAGAATATCTTTCTACTGGATTCAGCACTAGAAGATCTTACTTTTGTATTCGAATATGTATAGATTCTCTAAAGATTTCGCAACTTATATTTGGAAGGATCTACTTATGGAAACCAAGATCCTGATTGTATGGGCGAGCATGATTGATGGGCTATCAACACTTACCTTAAAGAGCTCGAGATCTCTCTTATTGATTATGTCCAACGGGTTGATTGGAAGAACTTCTTTGGAAGGTGCCAACGGTATAGAAGGCATGAAGAAGTATATAAGAGAGATGCTCCAGTTGTTGAAGGGTGTCGTATAGAAGAATTCCAAAGTCTGAATCTCCTTTTCTATTTTGCGATCATATTCTTTGAGCGTTATATGTAATCAAAAGAGATATCATATTGTGGTGAGACCTTGAGGAAGTGTAGTAGAGTATCTACACTGTGGACTCAAGAGCGTGAAACTGTAATCACTCTTTTTGATTCTTAGTGAAATCCAGCCAGAAGGGCTGTCCGTGCGGGAGAGTGGACGTAGGCTTGATCTAAGCCAAACCACTATAAATCTGGAGTCTTGATTCTCTATCCTTAATCCTTTTATCTTTCATTACTTTCATTTGCAGCGATTGTTGTTTTTAATTCATTAATCTCTCATTCGGATTAAATTGTTAAAATTGCTTTAATCACCTATTCACCCCCCTCTAGGTGCTAATTCTAGTCCTAACACTTTCTTGGTACTAGTGTCTGCCTTTGGGGTAAAGCTTGGAGGCTAAAGAATGGCTTGGTAGGTCGCGCTGGCGATGAGCGTGGCTACGACCAGCAGGGCATCGCGGATGTTGCCCTTCGTCTCTTGTCCATGATTACCTTCGACTACAGTTTTAATAGCCGGTGGATGGCTGGTAGCCGCCTTGACATCATCTTTTTGGCATTCCACCAGGACTATTTCTGAAGAGGGCAAGTTTCCAGCTCGCATGAGGATTTTTCTAATCTCTCGATCAGAGCGAGATGAGACATCCAGAGGGGTTGAACTACTCTCATTCAAGGCGTTCACCTTGCGCTTGAAAGCATGCCCACTAAGCATGAAGTCAACCATCTGCAATTTGTTTTCCTTTAGTTTGTTTTGTTTTGTCCTCTTTGTTGTTCAGACATTCAGATCATGTAAAAAGAACAAGCGAAGAATTGCAATGGAAGAAGGGAAAGGCGCTACAGATTGCGTGCCTCAAAATTTTTGGCAGCGGCAGCGAGGTGCAAGACAGTATGCCCTTCTTGTCCTTCCAGTTGATCACCTGCTCCTTGTGCTGCTTCAGATGCCCCACCAGCACGACGAATGCATTGAACCGATTGTTCTTCACTGAGAGGTGGAGTGCCGTCTCCTCTCGGGCAGTCGTCTCTTCGATGGACTCAGGTGAAGTGGAAAGCAATTCCTTCAAGGCACCGACCTCCCCACTTGCGACAGCATAATGCAGGGTGATTCTTCTCTCCCTGCCCTTCACACGGCATAGGTGTTGAGGCTGACCCGCCTTTAAAATCTCCCTCACAATCTCAACATCACCTTTAGCTGCCGCGATGTGCAACGGACTGAAACCATCCGGGTTCACCTTTTCCGCGAGCTTCAGCATCAACTTGAGGAGCTCTCGGATGAATCTTGAATGGCCAGCTACACAGGCGACATGCAACGGCGTGTGGCCAGCTCCTTGGAGAGCCGCCTCCTCGAGGATGAGTTCATTGCTTCTGATCAGGTTATTCAGTAGACCCACGTTGCCATTCTGAGCTGCTTTTAACAACCTCGGATCCATTTGAGTGTTTGTATGTGTATTTGCGCCCTTGAACTTAAGAACTGATAACGGTGGATGTGCATGAAACGTGCTTTTATAGATTGGAAATTGCTTGATCAAGGGAATATCTATATTACTCTACTAACACTTCATTTCTTCGAGGAGTTTGTCCTGTCAAAAGGTTACCTCCGAATTGGGCAATTCTTTAATCCCTTGAAGTATTGAATATATTATGTTCTGCAACTACAAGTCTACCTACTTAGATTCTCACGTGTCGAGAGTGTTTTGATTTAAAAAAATAAAAATATTTCCCGAATATTTTTTTAAAAAAAAAAAAAAAAATACTATTCTTGATTCTTAATTTTAATTTCTAATTTCATTATTGTGTTTCGAAAAAGGAAAAAAAGGGAAAAATATAATTGTGTAAATGCACCCAAATCCTAAAACCTATCACCAAAGTACAAGAGTGCAATCAAGTTCTTTTGTTAATTATATCCAATTTAACTAATATAAAATGATGACTTGACTCTTTTTATTATTTGTATTCTCCTATATGGCATTGCTATTAAAAAGAGTGAAGCATAAGACTAGAATGATGCCACTTTAGTCCAAACTCACTTTTTTTTACCCAAATCTTAGTTAAATTAGATACAAAAATTAAAAATGGAAAAATAACTTTTTTTTTTAAAGCACAAACTAAAAAAAAGGAAAAATAAAAAAAGAAACACAGACTCCTATGGGGTGGCATCGCTGCCACACCATGGTCAAAGAGGGCCACGAGGGTTGCCAAGGCCTCAACGACTCGGCAACCACAAGCAAGAGTTGCGACGCTCGTCTAGATTTGAGTAAGGACTAGTGACCTTCATGCAAATCTAGGGAGGAACAGTGGCCATTGCTGAGGCCTTAGCGACCATCCTTGAATCGGTTATGCTGGTGCATTGACTCTACCACATAGGCGCTAGTTTTTTTTTTATCCTTCTTTTTAGTTTCTATCTTATTAAAAAACTATTATCCTTTCTTATTGTTTAATCGAATTTAGCTAAGATTTGGGGCAAGAAAATAGGATTTTGACCCAAAAAACATCATTTTAGTCTTACACTCCATACTTTGGTTGTTGTTAATGCCATGTGGAACATAAAGAAAAAAGCCACGTTAGGATTTTTCATTAGCCAAATTGGGCGAAGTGGACCAAAAGACTTGATTGCACCAATTTAATAAGTTTCAAAATTTCTTTGCACTTTTTCAAATATTTAGGACTTTTGGTGCACTGAACTCTTAAAAAAAACTGAAAAGAACTAGGGAGAGTTGCATGGCAAATAAAGTTAAGAAAATGCCTTAACATCTGATGATGGGGATTGGGGAAAATGATGATAAAGGATCTTCGTCCTGATGGCTAAGCAAATTAGACTGCATTTGAGTAAGCTTTCCTAAGGGTTTTAGGCAAATTTGTGGTGTTTGGCAAGTTTTCTCAAGGGCATTTATGCCAAAAACTAGCCTTGGAAAAATTGAAAGATTAAGGCAGGTCCCATTGGCCTTGACCTTTCAACATTCTTGAAAAATTGAAACACTCAATTAATGAAATTTGGCTAGTTTCCTATTTTGATGGATGGATCTCCTATCGCAAGTTGTTGTGTATTTGTATAATTTTTTTTTGTAATTCCTATACAAAATGTCATGATATAAAGGGATGTAAAAACTTTGCGATCAATGGGTGAAATTTATTATGTTTTTATGACTATCTAGGTGTTAAACAATCTCCTATACACCAACGTAGACACAATCAGTTGCAAAAACTGAACGCTCTATTAAGTAGCTTAAATATTGTATTGCTTCTCTATCTCCTATACGTTCAATTAGATCATGCAAGCAAATATCCTACCTAATTATTGTGTAGACGCAAAATTTATAAATTTGTATAAAAAAAAGTTCTTTTTTTTTGTGCTGATAAAAATACTGTTCATCAAAAGAACGACCAGTGAGTTTTTTCAATAAGGCATTGGTAAGTGTTGGTTAAAAAAAATGACGATTGATTTTTTCTTTTCCAGGTAACTTGTTGGGAATTTACCAACACTTTAATTTAATGAAATTACCACCTTTTCTCTACAGTGAAACATGGATAATATCTGTAGTTTCTTTTGATTGGCTCTGCATATTTGTTTGCTTAATAATCGTAATAAAAACAAATATGGTGCTCCATGTTTAGCACTTACATTATAAAGTTTGTACGTCATGATTACAAGAAAGTTGGATTAATTATTGGACATACATATGTAATCTAATATAAATAAAATTTTAATTCCGTTTTTTAGGGGTTTCCGTCTTCTTAATTATTTAGGAATTGAAATGAACTTACGTTTGACCAATTGGATATGTTTTGCTCCATTCTTATTTGGAGGAAAATGGCAGGCCCATACCTGAACATTTCTTTCTTGGATCTCGTTACTTGGGCCTTGTCACTTTCCCATTTGAAAAAGTTTCGGTATAAAACATGTCACCCATAGACGGATATCTCTTAAATTATGTTCTTTCCTTGTCATTATTGGTCTCTTTAACATGCTTGATCTCACTGCATTTCGTTCGTAAAATTTGAAATGTTCATTAGTTGTTTCTCCATACACATGTGAGATACAAATTGATGTCTTCAATGAATGTATCACGCCCGATCGTCATCATGAAATCTTTCTTTCTTCTATGCAAGGTCATATCATGTAAGGGCCCAAATCCTCAAAACTGTTGGGGGTGAAGTGGGCAACAATTTATCAAGAACTAGCCCAATCAAGGATCAAGGTGCTTAAAAATCGACGTGCGGACCCCTAAAGTGCCACAACTTGGCACAAAGGGACACTTAAGTGCCATAACTTACGAAAGGTACACTTAAGTGCCAAAATCGGAGCAAAAGGGATCACTTGAGTGCCAATCGGCCAAAATCCGGCCAAATTGCATACGTGGCATTTTCCGGCGATTTTCGGCGACTTCTTTTACTGATGTGGCAAATGTTTTTAAAAAGAAAAAGCCGACGTGGACGACAAAAACGACGTCGTCCATCCACATTGAGTGCGCTGACCTAAACGACGTCGTTTAGGTCATTGTGCGCTGACCTAAACGCTGTTCCTCCCTGTCTGCGTTCACAGTAGATCTCAGGCCCTTCTCTCCGTCGCCGTTCACGCCCAGAGCTGATCATCGGCCGCCGTTGTCAGTCGCCGTTGTTGGTTGCTGTCGTTGCTCACCACTCACCATCGTTGGTCATCGTCACCGCTCACCATCGTCACTCATCCAGGTTCGGCTCCTTCTCTCCCTCCCCTATGATGAAATTAGGGCTCGATTATTTTATTAGGGCTTGCGCGATTATTTTATTAGGGGTTGATTAATTTATTACAGCTCCGATAGAATTTGTGTTGATACACTTGCAACTGAAACTTGCTGACACTCGCACAAAGAGACCGGATTTATTTTCGTGAATTTTTCTTTCAAGCCAATGTCAAAGTATGCTTTGATTGTTGAGTCACTGGCTATGCATCTCCTTAAGAGCATCCTAATAAAGCAGGTGACTAATGCATCTCCGAGAAGAAAATTAAGTCCTTGAACCACTCTGCTTGTGAGGCTGTATAGAGTATGCCCTTGAACCACCCTGCTTGTGAGGCTGTATAGAGTATGTCCTTAAACCACCTTGCTTGTGAGGCTATATAGGGTATGTTTATCAATCGAAAATCCTGAATGAGAACATAACAACTGTAGCTAGAATTTTATTGGTAAAGTCACAAACTAAGAAAAAGTTTCAAGCAGAAAGAATAAGAACTTGAAAGGGTATTGAAGCATGTTTTGATGAAGTTATTTCCTGGAATTGGCTCGTAGCTTGCGTCGTCTTCTTTGAGAAATGTATTGCCTCGCTTGTCCAAATTTGTTATGGGTTAGGATAGTGTAAGACTTTGGAGTGATCTGCTGTGCTTCTCTTTGTTTTTCTTTAGCTTTAGCGACATAAAATGCTTCAAGTTTAGTTGTTCTAATTTTAGTTTAAACTTCTAAATGAATTTGTAGGAGTTAGAGTATGCTGTGATTTATATAAGTTGATGTCAGAGTATGCTTTGATTTGATTAAGTTGATGTACATTCTCTCACATCGCAAGTTTAACTCAGTAGACAAAATTGCTTGGGCTGTGATTGTTGTGGGGACCTGTGCTTGTTGTGGGGACCTCTGGTTTTGGTTAATATTTTAAGGGAAGGGAATGCAAATAATTAAAGTGCCGACCTCTTTTTTGGCTGTCATGTAGGGGCATATTGTCAGTGTGGGGACCTCTGTTTACTAAAGTCCATGAGAGTGGGTGGACTCCCATGTGCAATTGTCTAGTGGTCCCAAAAACTAATGATTCTTTTTCTTATTTTTGGTGCAGTAATGGCTCATGACAAGGGTCATGTCGCTGTCATAGTTTGCTACAATGGGGAATTTGTGATTAGGGAGGATGAATGGGAGTATGCGGGTGGAAATGAGGGCACCATCTTTGTGGATATAAAGAATGCACCTTATATAGGATTTCTTAGGGATATCAATATTTATTTGCCTTGTAAAGTTCAGAAGTTGCTGTATTGTATTCCTGGGAAAGACTTAAGAGATGGTTTGAGATGCTTAGAATATGATAATGGTCTTAGGGATGTTCTATACCATTATCTTCATGGTGAAGAGGTAAAAATATATGTTGAGTACAATAGTGAAAATGAGGACGAAGATGATGATGGAGAGAGCGCCGAAGTAGGACAAGAAGGAGATGGTATTCAAGATAGTACTGACGTTAGGCTCGAAGGAGGGCGGGATAGATATGATGGACATGAGAGGAGCGCAGATGCAGTTCACCAAAGTGATGATGACATAGGTGATGTCACAATCTCTGGATTAGATTGGGAAGTAGCTGAATCAACTGATGATGATGATGAAGGGTTGCCTGCTGAAAATTTTATAAGTGATAACGATGACAAGGAGCTTGTATAGTCAAGAATACAACGAAGGGATTTTTTGACAGCTAAGTTTGCAGCTTTGCATGTAGCCGATGAAGTTCCAAATGCACCCGAAGCCCCTACGAGATGCTGGTGTCGCCGGCGAGGAGACTGCAATGGGGGGTCGGGCTTGGTGAGGAGACCGACTATGAAGAAAGCGTCGAGAATGCTACTTCCCAGGATGAGCTTGAAGAAGATGAAGGACTTGTGCATAGAAGGAAAAGGAAAAGTAAGTTTCCTTCTTATGATCCATCCATTGCCTCTCCTACTTTGTCGGTAGGCATGAAATTTCTTGATGCGAAACAATATAGAGAAGCTATACTGAAGAACTCTATTGCTGCACAGAGGAACATTGACTTCATTAGAAACACTAAGACCTTTGTAAGAGCTAGGTGTTCGCAGCAAAATTGTCCATGGAAGATCTATGGCGCATTTGTTAGGAGAAGTGGATCTTTCCTGATTAGAGCCTACCAAGAGGAACATACTTGTTCCATTAATTTTGAGAATAAAAGGGTAACGAGTGCATGGTTGTC
Source organism: Eucalyptus sp. ANBG9806169 (assembly GCA_014182395.1). Classification (NCBI taxonomy): domain Eukaryota; kingdom Viridiplantae; phylum Streptophyta; class Magnoliopsida; order Myrtales; family Myrtaceae; genus Eucalyptus; species Eucalyptus sp. ANBG9806169. The sequence goes on along the minus strand of CM024577.1, from coordinate 15,825,398 downwards.
GAAGCACTTCTTTGAATTGATTAAGCCGATGCCTCACATGAATACTACTCGGTTCAGATGCTTGGTGAAGGAGCAGGTAGGCATCAATATATCCAGAATCAATGTAAAAGATCGAAGCAAAAGGTGATGAAGATACTCATTGGCCAAGACAAAGCAGTGAATATGGACAGTTATGGGACTATGCTTGGGAGTGTAGGCTACAAAATCCTGGAAGTAGAGTGTATGTAGAGGTCGTGGAGAGACCACTTCCTGATATTGGGACAAAGTTCGATAAATTCTATGTTTGCTTCGATGCATGCAAACGAGGATTTTTATCTGGTTGTAGACGGATTATAGGATTGGACGGGTGTTTTTTTGAAGGGCTTGTGCAAGGGAGAATTGCTGGCTGCAATTGGAAGAGATGCAAACAACCAAATGTTTCCCTAGCTTGGGCTGTTGTGAAGGTAGAGAATAAGGACAATTGGTCCCGGTTCCTCAAAAATTTGATGACCGATTTGGAGATAACAAATGGGGCGGGGTGGGCATTCATGAGCGATCAACAAAAGGTAATGTTTGCTTTTTAAAAAATTTGGCCACTTGTTTGCTTTTTGATATGAACATGTCATTTGCTTACATTTTTTATATTTTGAATTATTGCAGGGACTGGTTCCAGCAATAGCTGAGTTGTTGCCTTATGCTGAACATCGAATGTGCGCGCGGCACATATACACAAATTGGGCAAAGACCTATAAAAGGGACAAGCTGCAGTCACAATTTTGGCAGCTAGCAAAGAGCACGAATATGGCTGACTTTAGAATGGCCAAAGAAGAGATGCTTCAATTGACAAAGGATGGTTATGATGCACTGTCCCAAACAGACCCGAAGCATTGGTGTAGGGCATTCTTCAGCGAGGAATTCAAGTATGATAACATTGATAACAACATCTGCGAAGCATTCAATGGGAGGATAATAGATGCCAGATGCAAACCAATTATCTCGATGCTTGAAGACATACGGGTTTTGGTCATGACTCGGCTGCACAGACAAAGAGATGACACTACAAAGTGGACTAAGCAATATGGTCCTAGGATTGCTAAGAAGTTGGATGATAACTTGGTTGCAAGTAGGTATTGTCATCCCATTTGGAATGGGGATGAAAGATATGAGATAATGAAGGGTTCCAATAAGTATGTTGTCCATTTAGGTACGATGAAGTGTTCGTGTAGAGCATGGCAACTAAGCGGAATTTCTTGTGCACATGCCATGTGTGCAATTCAATTGAAGGGCCACAACATAGAAGACTACCTTGATGATTGGTACAAGAAACCAAAGTATCTTGCTTTGTATCAATTCATGTTGCAGCCAATTAGAAGTAGCAAGTTCTGGGAGCTAACAAATCGCGAAGCACCTCAACCATTGCCACTAAAGAAGAGAATGGGAAGACCAAAGCGAAAACGAAGAATGACAGAGGGAGAGGACTCATGTCACTGTAGGTTGAATAGGACAGGTATACCGATAAAGTGCTCTTTTTGCCACATAGCAGGGCACAATATTAAGGGTTGTCAATTAAAGAAGCAGCAGGAACAATTGAGGCCAGGCAAGGGCCTACCAAGGGACAGTTGGACAAGGAGAAACAGAAGGCGAAGTGAGTCGACTGTTCTTCAATCGACGACAATAAACCCAAAGTTAGGATAATTGTGTTTATGTTGCTTTATGGTTTGTTATGAATATGTATATACATAGATATAAGTGTGACATGTATGTAATGTTTTTTTTTTGTCTTTGTCAGGTCACCGTGACACATGAAGAATTGGTCGAAGCCCCTGCTATACCTGAAACTGAAGGGCTTGTTCAAAGAAGGCAAGGTAGAAGGCAGCCAGCTGCAAGATTGGCTGAAGCAACTGGAGGGCCAGTTAAGTCGACTGTTCTTCAGCAGCAACAGAGAAAAAAATACCCGGTAAGTTCAATGATTTGACTTTACTTTTCATTTACGTTCTAATATGGCTTGATGGTATATTTATGATATCATTTGCCTTTTCTCAGTTCGAAGAAGGCAAGCTAGAGCTCACCTGCCAATAGAGGGCCCAACTGAAGGGCCACCACAAGATCCATCACCAAGGTCATCACAAAGGCCACTAGAAGGGTCATCACAAGGGCCACCACCAAAGCCAACCGAAGGTGTCACTGAAGCTGAAGGCTTAACTAGAAAAAGAACCGAAAGAAAGGCAAATCAAGAGCCACCTACAAGAAGGCAGCCATCTACAAGACGCCTAGCTGAAGAGTTGGCCGAAGAAGCCCCCGCCGTAGCCGCCGTAGCCGAACAACCACAAGAGCCCAAGAAATCACATGTGAGAAGAAGAGGCAACCAATCACAAGTACCTGAAAGTGACGCTCCCCTTCGAACAAGAGGGGCTCTTGGGAAGAGGCTAAAACAATATGGTTATGGCCTTTATACAGATGAGTGTTCTGGAACAGTTATTCTTAATGTAAGTTTTATAGGCTGCATTTAATTTCATTTATATTGCAAACTTTTGTTGATAATTGAGTTTTCTTTTTGAAGCCTGGGAGAAGTTCAGAGATTCTTATCTCTCAAGGCCCAACTCAAGAATCAACGGCTGCGCCAATAAAGAAGACATTGCTTGCGCCAACAAGAAAGAAGAGTAAGAAGAACCCAGTTGCGAGGTCCATCTAAATCGGTTCAGCCTACAACAAGCTTGCAGCTCCTTCGAATCGGTTCAGCCTAGGACAATTGCAACTCCATCGAAATCAATGCATCCCAAGACAGTTGAAGAAGAAGTCTCACGTCCGCTTAGAAAAAGTGCAAGGATTATGAATCAAGTGCGAAGTCCATCAAAACGAGCACGAACAGGGACGCGTTGTGCATATTGATTGATGAAATGGGATGTGATATGGTTTGTGGGGCCGAGGAGTCTGTTGTAAACATCTCGTGGATGTTTGGTTTTTTTTTTTTTTTTTTTTAATAATAGCTTATCATTGAATTGAGTTTATGAGACATCATTTGTCATTGAGTTTGTGAGACTTCATTTCAATATCAATGGAACGGTTGTTGCTTGTTATTTTTGGCATGCCTTTTCATTTTTTTGATTTTGTTTTTACTTTTACTTACCGCTTTCGCTGGTGGATATGTGGTGGTGACTGGGGAGCTCGTGTGGCTGGTGGTGGTGGCTGGTGAAGCCTGGTGGTAGTGGGTTGGGTTGAAGGTTTTTGCTGCACCTAGTGCAAGATGTAAGTGTGCAATATGCACATCTTGCACCAGTAGTGCTGGTGCAAGCTGGTGTAAGACACCTTACACTAGCAACTTATGCAAGAACATACCACCAGCATAGTGGTGGCTGGTGGTGGCTCAAGTGGAAGCCCGGGATGCTTGGTGTGGCTGGTGGTGATGGCTAGGGGCCGATGGTGGCCAGTGGTAGGCGGTGGTGGTGGCTGGTAGTAGCCGGTGGCTGGGGAAATGTACAAAAAAAATGGCACTTAACTGATCACATTCTAAAAAGCCTAGCACTTAATTGTTCACTTTTAACAACAAGTGGCACTTAAAGTGATCCTTTTAATAATAACTTGACACTTAAATGACTATTTTTTTTATCACGACCGGCACTTAAGTGATCACTAGACACAACTTATAGCACTCGAGTAATCACTCGTGTCCTTCTATGTATATGGTGGTTTGCAGCAAAACATAGAAGCTGCTGGTTTATATATTTGCTGCTGGTTTACACATTTGCTGCTAATTTACATTCAATTCAAGTAAAAAAGTCACCACAACACATCGACCCATACATTCCATCATCACCGATTTATATTTGAGAATAAGCAAAAACATAGTACAAACAGTATTTGTCGAAATCATTCATTCATTCATTCCATTTCCTTGACCTCCCCATTAAGCACAAGAAGTAACACATAATACATATGACAGCCCAAAAAAAAATTGCCAATCTTGTAGACAACACAACACTTCTTCTCATCTTCCAACAAAATAAGTCACTTTTCATTCAAAACAAATACATTTCTCCACACATTTACAACTATGGCAGTCGGAGAAACTTCTTCTCATCTTGCAGTACTTTACATTTCATCATAAAGTAGGATAGACAAAAAAACAGCAACACAATAAACGCTTGGTAACACTTCCGTTCAATTTTCATCTTTGAAACTTCATTCTTCAAATGGTTAACGAAGATGCTTGAGCTTGAGCTTGCATTGAGTCAACATCGTCCAAGTCGTCCACAAGCGTAGATGGAGGTTGATGACATCTATCAAGTAGGTCCAATATCACCTATGTGGCTCGGTGAGAGAATTTCGCATCGACCCATTTGAAGTATTTGCACTTCGAGCCTTCTCTCAGTATCGGGCACATCCATAGAATCTTCTCCCAGGATTCGTTCGAGTCCACGATGTTCTGCTTGGACTTGGTAACCCACAAAAACAGAAACGCTCACCTTCTCCTTCGCTTTGGCGAGAGAAATTTGAGCCGTTGCTGAAAGTCCTGCTCTCCATTTCCAATATTCGGTGGTAGAATTTGGGGCAAATCGAATTAGGGTGCGGGATTAGGGCTCCAATGCTTCAATGGCATTTTGCCCGATTTAGGGTTTTAGATTTAGGGCAAATGGGGAGACGACGGCGTTTTCGCTAATTTAAGGGACTATTTTGGGCCAACAAGCAAAACGACGTCGTTTGGGGTGAATTCGAGCTGACTCAGCTCTCTGGCGAGAAATATTATTATTTTAATGCCACGTATGATTTCCGGCTAGCTTCGCCGGAGATGGCACTCAGGTGTCCCACTTTTCTTAAAATGTGGCACTTAAGTGTACCTTTCGTAAGTTATGGCACTTAAGTGTCCCTTTGTGCCAAGTTATGGCACTTGAAGCATTCTTATGCCCTTAAAAATCATACGCGATCTTTCAAAGTCTCAATTCCATGAAATATTTAAACTCGGAAGCTCGACTGATTGACCCACAGTACTGGAGAAAAAAAGTTAGAGCTCAAGAAGCGGAAGGTCAAAGTACACGAGGCCGTGTAGGATTGAGAGAGGATTTTGCAGAGGTTGAAGATCTTTTTGGAGAAATCATGGAGATGGATCATGGAGATGGATCATGGAGATCTTATTATAACAACAAGGATGAGGACCATTGCTCCCGATCCAAGATCTGAATGTAATGGTGTTGTTACAGCTTCAGCATTGCTCGTGGGTTACAATCATTGCTCACTTCTAAACGAGATCTCGGCATTGACGGAGGAGCTTTGGAGGAAATTAAAATGGCCGCCGACACAGGCGACGTGCAACGGCCTGTAGCAGGCTACTTCGGGGGCCGTCTCCTCCAGGATGAGTTCATTGCTTCTGATCAAGTCATTCAGCTCATCGACATTGCCACTCTGAGCTGCTTCTAAAAACCTTGGGTCCATTTGAGTGTGTATATGAATATCTGCCCTGCTGCTGCTGATTAGAACTAATAACGATGAATGTGCACAATGTGGTGGAGGTCCTCCTCTAAGCATGAATCGTGGTTTTTTTATGTTGGAAATTGCTTGATCAAGGGAACTTTAGAATTACAACACGTACACTTAATTTCTTCATGGGATTAGTTAGTAGTCACATATCTTTTGATTCTATCTCGAGTATTCTTCATACCTTCACATCTAACATATAAAAAAGAAGAAGAAAAAAAAATAAAAAAGGAGAACGGCAACATCTCGGGAAATAAAGGTTTAATCTCTATCAAAAGAGTGACTAAAGCCCCAAACGATAGAGTACTTAGTATTGTTGCAATGGAAAGATATGTGTGTACACGGATCCTAATTCCAATTGAAATGTATAATGATTAGGTATTTTCGTATGAGTATTCCCAAAAAATATTCCCTTCCCTTACTATGCAGTAATGATTCTTTCGATTTCATTTGAATTATTATCGGCACCATTTGGTTTGACCCAACCAACTATGCATATCCTGCTTTTTTGTTCCGACTCCATGCTCGCGGCTTGTCTCGTATCGATCCCTATTAGTTTAGCGAGCGCCAATAGGTATTAACATTATTTCTTTCATCCGTTATCACAGACAATTCTCGACATCACAAGATGTTCTTTCTTGATGGCCATCAATTCATCTAAAGAAGCGAGGTCAAGGGAGTACTTAGACCTCATCTCGAAATCTCGACTGCTATCGAAGTGACCAGCGTCATATAAACTCAGGACACATCTTACTAGGGAAATACGATACAGCATATCGCTGGCGGAAATTACGGAGTCAACTGCCGAGAATGGAGGACGTCACATCAATGTCCGACCTCGTCGAATGAAGTCCATTCGATACCGCCAAAGGCTTGCATTTCTTAGCTCAAAACCGCGAGGAAAGAGTAAGTACCATCTTAACGACGAGGAGTTGGGTGCTTAAGGCTGTACATATCACTTGTGAGGTTCTGCCGGAAAAGTCCTTCCAGGTAGAAATCCATAGCTCGGGCCAACCACTTCTGTATCAGTAGAAGAAGAAATGATATGATGAGCGGCAACACGCTCAACAATAACACGGTTGTCAGGGGTAACTCTTTGTTCATCGACGTGAACGGCATGAATGGCATGAAGCAAATGTAAGTTTGAACCATCGCAGCTAGGCAGAGTCTCAGGGGCAGCTTCAAGGGGAGATCTCTGGTGAGGCAAACGATCATCTGGACCGACACGAAGAGTCCAAATGTGTTGCCGGTCATGAAGCCGGTGTATATGACGTCCTCAGCATGCGCAGACACAAAAGTAGGAGGCGCGAGGAAGACTTTGCTGGAATTAGGGTCGACATTTGACGAAAAGCGCGGAGGCTGGAGCACGGATTGGTAGGTTGCGCTTGTGATGAGCGTGGCGACGACCATCAGGGCGTTGCGCATGTCGCCCAACGACTCCTTTTCTTTGTTCAGATTTTTCCATGTCGATTGGGATAATGATTGAGGAGCATTTGTGACTGGTTCCCCATCTGATTGATGACTGTTAGCTCCCTCGACATCGTTGTCGTCCGCCGAGACTGGTATTGAAGCGGGCGAGTTTGATCTTCCTTTTCCATGCGTGGCTCCAGCTCGGGTGAGAATTTCTGTGATCTCTCTGTCTCCTGCTCCTCTTTCCAAGGGAGTTGAGAGATCAAGAGGCGTGAAGCCACTCTCGTTCGAGGAGTTCACCTCCACAACCTCGTACTTAAGCATGAAGTCAACCACCTGCAACTCTTTCCCATCTTTGTTTTATTCTCATTGATTTTCATTGATTTTTGGATTGGGTTCATTCGTTTCGCGAAAAATATCATGTTTCCGAAAATGTTTTCTAGAAAGCCACTGTCTAAGAAAATGACTATATTTTCTAGTATTTGACTGAAACTTGAAATTTGAGTAAAAAATATTTTTCACTATTCATTTTTTAATTTGATTTTTTGGGAAAAAATTTTAAAAAAAATTGAATTTTAATATTTCTAATTGACCAAAAAATTTTAATTTTAATTTGTATATATATATATATGTTTTTAAAAATTGAATTTTTATTATTTTTAAATTTTTCTTTTTCCTTCCACCTCCTTCCTCTGCTGCCTTGTGCCTCAACAATGGTCGGCTACACGGCGGCCAACCCAGACACAATTGCTAGATCCGATGAGCTTGAGGATCGGCCAATCCACGTGAGCCACGAGCTCGCCGGCCAGCGGACACAACTTATAGCTTGTCGATTTAGTGAGCTCGAGGCTCCATTGATCCGGGCGAGCTCGAGCTCGTTGAGGCCGGTGAGATCGGGCGAGCTCGAGCTTTGCCACCCCCGCGGATCTAACCTTGGGCGGGTGGAGTTGGCTGTGGTTGGTTGCCGGCCACTAGCATGGCCGGCGACCAGCCAAGGAAGAAGAAAAAGAAAAAGGAAGAAAAAGAAAACAAAATTAAAAATTCAATTTTAAAAAATAAAAAAGCAAAAGAAATAAAAATAAAGAAGAAGAGGAAAACAAAGAAAATAAAATAAAAAATGATAATTCTAATTAAAAAAACAAAGAAGGAGGAGGAGGGAGCAAGGACTTACAGGGGTGTGAGATAAGAGAGATCAAGTAAGGAAAATATTTTCCACTTTTTCCTCTAATTTAGAAGACTTTTTTACCTTTTATGGAAAATGTTTTCCTCAAGCAATTCATTTTCCGTAAAATGAATGCCGAAAAAAAAATTCGGAAAACGTTTTCAATAAGTTATTTTCCGTGAAATGAACAGATTCTAAGATATGACAAAAAATCTTTTGCATAGACGAGACAACATAAATTCTCATGACAATCAAAATAATGCACAAATAAAAGTGTGATAAGATATGGGAACTGCACGACTTGCCTCGAAATTTTTCACGGCAGCGGCAAGATGCAAGACGGTGTTGCCTTTGTGGTCCTTCCAATTGATCACCTGCTCCTTCTCGTTCTACTTCAGATGCTCAACCAACGCAACGATCGCGTCAAAGCGGTTGTTCTTCACGGCAAGGTGAAGCACCGTCTCCTCTCAGGCGGTTCTCTCCATGACAGATTCAGGTGAAGCGAAGAGCAGTAGCTTCATGACATGGAGCTCCCCATTTACGACGGCATAATGCAAAGGAATCCTTCTCTCTCTTCCCTTCACGAAGCATAGGCGTTAATCCACACTCAGGAGCTCCCTCGCGATCTCGACATCACCTCGAGCTGCCGCGATGTGCAACGGACTGAAACCATCAATGTTCACTTTTTCCGTGAACCTTGGCATCAACTTTAGGAGCTCTCGGACGAAATCCAAATGGCCGGCCACACAAGCGACATGCAACGGCATGTTACCGGCTCCTTCGATGGCCATCTCCTCGAGGATGAGCCATTACTTTTGATCAAGTCATTCAGTTCATCGATGTTCCCCTTTTGAGCTGCTTCTAACAATCGTCGCTCCATTTTAGGTGTGAATATGTGGATATACGCCCTACTAAACTTATGATGTGCAAAATGAAGTTTGCACCTCATGGCAGGCATCATTGCTGTTTTATGGGGAAAATTTTCAGGAAAAGTGCTAAAAAAGTCCTAAACCTTTTGCCTTTGTGCTAATTTAGTCCTAAATATTTTTTTGGTGCCGATTCAGTCCCAAACCTTTTTACATTGTGCCAATTCAATCTTTTGGCCAATTTTGGCCGGATTTTACTAACTGGATGCTGGCCAGCTGACGTGGCCTGATCAGCGCTGACGTTGACAACTTTTAATAATATTTAAATATTTTTGAATATTTTTGAATATTTTTTATTTTTGTCTTTTTCCTCCAGTCGGTCACCGAGGTCCGGTGATCGGCTAGAGCCGAAGGCCGGCGAGGGCAAGGCCGACCTCGCCGGCCATCTCACGGGCGAGGCGCTTGCCCATGGCTGGCGAGGGCAAGCCTCGCCCATGGCCGGATATGGCGAGGTCGAGCCTCGCCGGCCATGGGCAAGGCTCCCTGTCGGATCGATGAGGCGAGCCACACCCATGGCCGGCGAGGCTAGACCTTGCCAGATCCGGCCATGGGCAAGGCTCCCCCTCGTCGGATTTGGCAGGTCGAGCCTCGCCGGCCATGGGCGAGGCTCCCCCTCACTGGATTTAATGAGCCGAGCCTCGCCCATGGCCGGCGAGGTTCGACCTTGCCGGATCGGCCATGGGCGAGGCTCGCCCTCGCGGCCATGGGCGAGGGCCTCGCCCGCGAGGTGGCTAGTGAGGTCGGCCTCGCCCTCATCGGCCTTTGGCTTTGGCCGGTCGCCGAACCTCGGTGACCGGCTGGAGGAAAAAGACAATATATATATATATATATATATATATATATATATATATATATATATAAAATATTATTAAAAGTTGTCAATGTCAGTCGGCCGGCGTCCAATTAGCAAAATTCGGCCAAAATTGGCCGGAAATGATTGAATTGGCACAACGTAAAAATGTTTAGGACTTAATCGACACCAAAAAAAAAGGTTTAGGACTAAATCGGACAAAAATGCAAAAAGTTTAGGACTTTTTTAGCACTTCTCCCGAAAATTTCCTGATCGGGGAAAGGCCTCTTCTCGGGACACGGTGAAATGACTTGGACATACAGGTGCATACTGCATATCCATCGGGAGAGAGAGGAGACCTGCATCGACTTCGTGCGTCATTGGTTTTGGCCAATCGTTGAAAAATGTCTTTCGCATCAATTTCTGACAGTATTAACGAAGTTGTGCGGAAAAATCTGACTTCTTAATTCAAATAATTGATGGGTGAACGTTTTAAAAAACAGTTATCAAATTCAAGTGATCAATTAAAAAAGTTATACTACATTCAAATGTTTATAAGAAAAGTCATGACATTTAAGTAAGTATCGTACATAAATTCTGATACTCAAATCATTGAAAAAAGTTATGGCCCTCAACCGTGTACTGTATGAAAGTTGTGACATTTATGATGTCACTTTCTATTAAAGAAGTTATGTCATAGAATTTGACTTATAATTCAAATTTGTGGGGGAGTGAATGAAATTTTTGTGGATAATGTGTGAAACGAACTCAGTTTACCTTTGCTTGAAATCTATCGCGGTTGCGTTTTCTCTTCCTTTATATAGGTAGTCTTGCCCGATCAAATGCATGCCCGTTGGTTTCTTTAGTGGAATGGTTTAGATGAAGAGCACGCCGCCCAGAGCTGCGATCGTCAGGCAGAAAGAAAACTAATAAATAGGTCATGTAAAATTACTTTTTTCAAATAAAATAAAAAGAGCAAAGAGAAGCAGCTGGAACCAGTAGGCCTCGCGCCGTCACTAATCTTACGGAATTTTTATATCGAATTATAGTTATTTCACGCTGCCTGCGATCTGATCGTTTAGGTTACTGGGCCTGTTACTATAATTCCCGTCCTAACATGCTAATAATTAGAAAGTCTCTCATGAGATATATTGAAATTAGGCACAACAAACCGTTCAAAAATTTGTTCATGGTATATTGGACTTGTGAATTAGGGAAACACAACCCACCTCTTTATTTGTAGGTCAAACACCTCGGTGATAGGTCATGTGAGGTAACTTTATAACTCCTCTCATGAGCTAGGTTCACCTACTACCATAACGTGAGACTCATCTTATTTTATTTTGCAGGGATAGAGCTGATCTACTCATATTGACTAGCCTTGTTTATTATTATTATTTTTTAAATTTTGTTTAGCTATATTTATAACATACATTGGTGTTTATTGTTAGGGCTAGTATTATCACCTAGAGGGGGATGAATAGGTGTAGATAAAATTTTTCTCAAGACTTGGAGAATTAGTCTTTCCTTTGATAATGAAATACTTAAAAAGTAACTCAAATTGAGCAAGTAAACAATCGATATAAGAAAGTAAGGAGTTCAAGGAGGAGAAAATAAGAACACAAGGTTTATAATGGTTCAGTTTAGATCAAATCTACGTCCATTCTCCGCGCTGACAGCTTGTTGGCTGGATTCCACTATGAATCAAAAAGAGATGTTACAGCTTGTGATCTCGACTATCACAGTGACGAGTCTTTACCAAACTCTCACACAGTCTCACTAAGAGTATCTCTTTTTGTATACAACTTTTAGCTCGATGAATGAAAAAGCGAAAGACTAGAAATCTTCGGATTTTGGAATTCACTTTCAAGCACACACTTGAACAACTTGAGAGTCTTCCTTATATACTCCTCCATGCGTCGACAACCGTTAGCACTTTTCAAAGGAGTTCTTCCAATCTACACGTTGGACAGAATCAATTAAGGAGATCTTGAGTCATTTAAGGAATGTGAAGATAGACCATCAATCCCGTTTTCCCATACAATCAAAGATCTTCGTATCGGAGAACCTTCCAAGTTTGTTCACTTATCAAAGATCTTCGTATCGGAGTAGATTCCAATAAGAATAATCAATCAAGCAATTATGAAATCCAGCTATAAGGTCTTCCAGTAGTTATACAAGTCGAAACCTTGAAGATAATCTTGCATCTGGATAATAATCCTGCATTTGGATAAGTCTTCATACTTCAGTCTGAAACTGTCAGTGAGGATAGACTTTGAGACTAAAATATGATGGTCTGTCGGTCTTCAGACTTTGACAATAAAGTCTTGAGATCTTCTGATATAGACTTGGAAAGGTTTTGTTATCTTTGAAGCAATAAAGGAGTTTTCTCTAACATTTATAATTGACCAACTTCATATTTTATACAGTCAATGTCTTTTGTCTTCAATTTTCTTCTTTAAGTGGAAATAAAGTCAATGTTATGGTCTTTGAAAACTTTGACTATTACCTCATGGTCATGATCCCCACTACAGTCCTCAGCTTGAGTGGCTTATATCCAAATTTGAACAAAAGTGAAATATTCCTGGCGGGAGGCATGCCTTCCTTAATGAATCAGATTCTCTCCGAACTTGGCTTCCATGAAGACAACTTGCCGGTACGTTATCTAGGAGTTCCATATTACTTCGAGGCTTAGTCAAGGAGATTGTTGTGCCCTTATCAACTGTATTACAGTGAAGATCTAGTCTTGGACTCACCGCTTTCTCTCTCTTGCTGGACAACTTCAGCTCATCAGGTTAGTTCTTCATGCCATACAAGCCTACTGGGCGAGTGTTTTTGTTCTGCCTATAGCTGTGTTGGACCAAATTGATAAAATCCTTAGACAATTCCTATGGAAAGGCTCGGAGTTGGGTAGGGGTGGTGCTAAGGTAGCATGGGATGATGTTTGCCTTCCAAAAGAGGAGAGAGGGCTTGCTATCAGGAGACTCCGAGACTGCAATAGGGCCGCCATGCTAAAGCACATATGGCTCCTATTTTCAGACAATGAGGCGCTCCGGTGCAGATGGATTCATTCCACCTTCTTAAAAAACAAGAACTTCTGGGTAGTGGGGAAGCCAACCTATTGTTCCTAGGCTTGGAAGAGCCTGTTGAACCTCAGGAACGATTTCCGAAGGCCTTCTTCTGGGAAATTGGCGATTGTCTCTCAACCTCTTTATGGTTTGATAATTGGCACCCTAGGAGGCCTTTGAACTTTATTTTTTCGGACTCAATTATCTACAGTTCAGGGCCCTCTAGACAGGCTTCTGTGGCTGATCTCTTCTCAAATGATGGGCAGGCTCTTAAGGCTGTGATTGAGTTGTGGGGTTTTCCTCTCTCGACCATCTCTCAAAACTCGGATTGCTATTGTTGGAGGGATATCCCATCGGGCCGTTTCATGGTGGCTTCGGCATGGGATTTCGTTAGACGGAAGAGGGCCCGAGTCTACTGGCATGCCTTCATCTAGAACAATGCCATATCACCTCGGTATCAACTTAACCTTTGGCTCATTGCCAATCGCAGGCTTCTCACCCAAGCTCTCCTACTTTCTCATGGAAGAATAGCTAGTGGGGCTTGTGCTTTTTGCAAGGGTATGCCTAACTCGATTGATCATCTGTATTTTGGCTGTGATGTCATGGCTAGTGTTGCTTTCTTCTGGGCTGCTAGATGTAATTTGCCTTGGCACAACAGGTCTTGGAGGGAGAATTTACATTGGGCCGCTACCTTTTTGATGGGTAAAGATTTTTATAAATGCATTTGCCGTTTTTCCTTCGACGCTCTTTGTCATATCATTTGGAAAAATAGGAATAGCATTATCTTCATAGATCAGTCCCTTTCGGTCCTGGTCATAAAGAACCATCTTTTCTAAGTGGTCCGAGACAAGGCTATCACCTTCAGGAATGTTGAAGATAATTTTAGGAATAGAAGGTTGCAACGAAGTTGGGGTATTGATCCGATCATTTTCTCCAAAGACTCGTAGCCTTGTCGGAGTCTCTTCGATTTGGAGCCGTGGGCTACTCTTCTCCCTGGCTATCACTTTTTGCTAGTATACCGGTTGTCTATGCCGTGCTTGTCTTTGGCGTTGCATTGTAGGGTGTGTGTCGCGTGTTCGTGGCTTTTACATCACAGCATCCTTCCACTCCTTTTGATCTTCTCATTTGGAGTGCAAGTTTTGAAGCCGTGATCTTGTGTACTTTTGGCCTCTCCTCAATATATTTATTACCTTTCACCAAAAAAATAAAAATAAACCTCATGGTCATGATTCTAAGATGTTGTCACTTGCCACAAAGTAATCATAATGTGACATTTTCAAACAATCACCCTCTATGACGATTACTAATTTCACAGTTCTTATCTAATATTCATTTTGAGCTATAATTATTCTATTTTGTTCACGATCTAAATCCCATTAAGATACTAGCAATTGGAAAGTCCCTTCATATGAGGTATGTTGCAATTAGGTATAAAGAATCGTTTAGAGATTCGTTCGTGACTTGAATCGAACTCGTGACCTAGGGAAAGACAACTAACCTCTTTATTAGTGGCCAAACACATCGGTGATAGGTCATGGAAGATAACTTTACATCTCCTTGCGCATAGAAATTGGATATAGAAGAGATACCAAAAAGTTGACTTCTGGAAAACAAACGAAGTGAAATATATATAAAACACAAGAAGAGAACGCCATTTGGCATTTTATAACAATGTCAAACTTTAAATTCTTAACTATTAGCTAGTAGAATTATTGTCCTCTATAAAAATGTTCTTCTCGTCTCATCAAATCGGTGATGGCTCACGTAGGACTCCTAATATATATTTTCGTCATTTTGTTTCATTGACCATATAAAGTTCCTCATCATCTCACATTCTAGTAATAGATAATCCAATAGAAGAAATTTCTCGTTTCCTTATTAGTAGGATGACGGACATATATTATAGGGAGTTTGGTAGTTCAATTTCAGTGAAAATCCTATGAAAGCGCCCTTCTATATTCTTCATGAAGTTTATGACAAAGCGCCATTATTTTGACACCAAAAAAATTAATAGCTAGATTTGCATACTATCATGACGCGAGACTCATTTTATTTTATATTATATGGATGGAGTATCTATCTGCTCTGAAATCTAAAAAGCTCGTGGATTTATTGAGTGATCTTGAAGATTATCGTGAAGATGACCATACCTTGCTGCAAACTTTAATAGATCAAGAAAAGCTAGTTAATCGACTTTCAGGTTCCTGTTGAGGTCTTTCTTTTATGCTCCAGGGTATTTGTTGAGATAAACACTAACATATTGAGGCAAAAGAGCGAGCGAGAGCTACAATTGCACAGCCTCGTCCATGTACTTAGGTAGCACTTTAGTTTCATGTAGTCCAATGTACTAGGCAGCACCTTTGTTTGATGTAATCCCATGTTCTAGGCTGTACCTTTGTTTTCGTGGTCAATACCTTGTACTTAACCAGTGCTCTTAAGTTCTATTCGTTTTGCGGAAAATATAACAATTCTGAAAAACGTTTTCTAAGAAGTAATTTTTTAGGAAAATGATAATTTATTCCAACATTCGGTTGAAACTTGAAAATGAGTTAGAAAATATTTTCCTCCGTTCAAGATGGAAAATCTCATTTAATTTTCATTTGTGCACTCCTTTTGATAATATTTTTAAATAAATCAAAATTTTAATTAATTTTCTTTTTTTTTTTTTTTCCTTCTTTTTTTGGCTAATCGCTGGCCATGGCGACGGCCTATGACTAGCCTTTGGCCCCATTTGGTTCAGTATTTGGGAAAAGGCTTTTCCCAAATGCAAATGTCTTTAGCCCAAAGAGCTTTGAGGAAATGCTAGACTGTTTGGTAAACTAAACTGAAAAGAGCTTTGAGAAAATGCAAGATTGTTTGGTAAATATATATTTGAAAAGGCCTTTGGTGTGACCAAATTAAGTTTTTAGTTTTAGTATTTTTAAAATTGCAAAAAAAAAAAAAAAAAAAAAAAAAACAATGACTATATAACATTTTACATTTTCATGTTGAAAGTAATGTAAAATATATATATTAGTAAATTTATTTAAAAAATTATATTAAAAAAAATTGATTATAGATTAGATGCAATGCTCAACTTTTGACTTAAGGTTCTTTTAGATTTGTTTTCACCTTTGAATATTTTTTTAATTATTATAATATTAATCATCTTCGTTAATTAATGATCATTCTAGTGTATTGATAAAAAGTTGGGTTATTGATTGTCAAAAGATAAAAATGATATAAAAAAAAAAAGTGAACTTATTCAGTGGCGATGAAGCGACCGATTGTGGATGCTAATTTTTTTGAGTATGCACTGCATATAAAAAGGGAGGTCCTCATTAAGAAAAATAAAACCAAGTTCCTCATATAAATTTGACTAGAAAGAGTCATTTCATGATAGCAAACATGAATTAGTCAAACAGCAGAATCTTACCACTTCAAATGAGGGAGTCCATTCACTGTCTTTGATGATATGCTTATCAGTTCACATATGACATCAATGGCATTTCTTCTCTGCATAGTGTTTCCACTAGCAAGACGATCTATAACTTCTTTGACACAGTGATTCTCCGAGTTTCTGACAATTCATTATCAACATCCACTATAATTACATGAACCCTGAAAACCTATTATATCTAAGAACTGATTAGTGAAAAGAAACCAAAACATACATGGAACAATATTCTGCAATGAGTTTAACAGCAGCTCTAGCTGTTCCATCCCTCTCCTCCAGAAGCTGAAGCAGCAAAGGGATCACCGCTTTGAACTGTTCTTTCTCCACAAGATTGTTTTCATCAGAACAGTTCAACTTGAAAATTGTTTGCTTGAATATGCAGACAATCCCATCTATCACATCTTCATCTGCACAGTTTAGCTTAAGGAGAAAGGGCATGACGTCAGTCTAGCTACAAAAGGATAAAGTGGAACCAACATATAAACCAGCAGAGTATGGTCGAACAAGAACTGTGATTTTACAATATCTTAAACACTTTGATCACATTGAATCATGAAAATGCCAGCTAATAGTTCCCAGCATGGCTTTGACACACAATTTTGATTGAGTAGGATTTCATTTCGATTTACATTAGATAGCAAATCAGAAACTCTTTCCAGCCATACTCTTGCCCAGAAAAGAGATATTTTACCGTATCGAATGCTAAAAAAAATATAACAAGTTTTTCGAGTTGATGTCATTCAGATAAACCACCGAAACGCATGCATGTAAAGAGAGGGGAAACAAAAACCCTCCTTCCCGAGAACACACAGACAAGAAAAAAAACTCTAAACAAGTCAAAAAAGCACAGAGCTTGCACCTGGTCTGCTGCTGCTGCTTCCTTCTTCCTCCCCTTCGCTTCAGCGTCCCCACGGAGTTGGCTCTAAATCTTGTCAATTAGGAAAACAAGAATCATACCCACAAATCGAAATTGAACAAACACTCGAATGGACGAACAATAACAGGGGGAGAAATCCAGCAAATCTAGAAAACCAGAGAGAAAGAGAGAGAGAGCTGATTTGGGGACCCGAGAAACCTTAGGGATCAAACCAAGAGTGAGAGGGACGAAACCAAATGATCTCTTGCTCTTCGCGGAGGCAATGACGCAGAGAGACGATAGGAGAAATCAACTCAGTGAAAGCGCATTCCACAAGGGAAGGCTTCCTCTCAAGGAGGTCCACTCACCGAGGATTGAACCAAGAGGGCATTGGCCTTGTGATCAGTGACCCCGCACGACGCCTCGGGGGAGAGAGAGAGATGAGGACGACTGGTTGTGAGAGTTGAGGCGATGCTGCGAGAATCGGCGAGAGTGGACATGCGGAGAAGAAAAGTGGAGGCGATGTTGAAAACGCTTTGCCTTCATGTGATGGACAATCAGCAGGACATAGGAAGCGGTTGAGAGAAGGGTAGGGTTTTGTTTTGTACGGGATAAAATTGGATTTTTAATAAAATTTTGAGGGTAAAATTGGCAATCAGAAAATATTCATTAACCCTCTCACCAGCATTCCGAAAATGCTGAAATGCCCAAAGCAGGTCCGGACCTGCTCTGAGCTTTCAGCATTCCAAATGCTAGCATTTAGCCAAGGAGCCTTCAAATGCTGAACCAAACACCCTTAAATTTTCCCCAAGGGGCTTTGGAGGCTCAAAACCCCTTGGGAAAGCTGAACCAAATGGGACCTTTAGCAAGCCGAGCCTCACCAAACTCGGGTGAGGCTTCATCTCACTAGATTTGGTGAGTTGGAGTCTCGCTCGAGACTGGCAAGCTCGAGTCTCACGAGATCGGCAATTGCATCTCCGTGGGACAAGATGAGGAATGAGACGAAGTGTGAGGCAGCAGCGGAGGTGAAGCTGCTCTGGAGATGAGGGACCAGACGAAGAAGCCCTAGATTACGTGAGAAAAATGGGGAAAAGGAGCAGCTCTAGAGAAGGAGGAGAGTACGCTTGAGAAAGAGGGGAAAACAAAGAGAGACGCGAGGAGATGCAAGGGCAATAGGGCAAGCGGGAAAGATTAGAAAATGATTTCCTTTCTTTCCTACAGTGTTAGGAGGTTATTTTCTATTGAATGGAAAATATTTTCTTTGACCACCTATTTTTTGCCCCTGAACATTGGAAAGTATGAAAAATGTTTTTTAAAAAGATACTTTCCACGAATTGAATTTCTCCTTAATGAAAAGTCAGTTTCTCTCGCGTCCTATCTC
Source organism: Eucalyptus sp. ANBG9806169 (assembly GCA_014182395.1). Classification (NCBI taxonomy): domain Eukaryota; kingdom Viridiplantae; phylum Streptophyta; class Magnoliopsida; order Myrtales; family Myrtaceae; genus Eucalyptus; species Eucalyptus sp. ANBG9806169. Next base: position 15,806,921 of record CM024577.1, on the reverse strand, counting down.
TCTAATTTCATGTCCAGAACTTCATAGGATATTCTTAATCTTGCCAACATTTGCAACTGATTGATCATAATTAATCAAATTGTACAATCCGCGATAGAAATGTAGTTCCAAATCCTCCAACCGACGCTATTATCTTATGAGTTAAGGAGGGCAATCATTGCGCCTTATTGATCTTTTCTCTATTGTGTCTAAGCCAAAGGATGAGACGCACCTTTTGATTATGACGTCACCATCTTTTCTGTATTAGAGCATCGATGCACCCCGTCTTTTCAACTTCTGTCGATGCGGTCTATATAAATTGCACTAACGCTAACCTTTTCCTTTGGAGTCACGAAGTTACAAAGTCATTCCTAACTCTTTTTTAAATTGGTGACCCTTCCCTAGTCATGCCTTCTTCTCCTTCAGAGTCTACTGTCAATCCTCTGTTCAGTGATGGGTTCGTCTCAAACTGGAAGAGGCTGCTCGATCCCCTTTCCCTCAAATATTCTCTCATAATATCTAACCTTGACGTCGAAGGGGAGATTCAAGCGGTCATAGGGGATGTTAAGCCGCATAGTCTTCCTCCGACTCATTTGTTTGAGACAGACTTTGACGAGTTCTCCGCTCTTGTTTGACCATGGCATACAAGATTTTCTAGCCAATGAGGCCAAAATCGACTATTTCCGCTCCTTTGAAGAGTAGGCCTACCATGCTGAGGAGGTACTCGAGGGGTCGTAAGAAGGTCCTTGAGTTGGCTGAGGAGATTCATGCCCGTCTGGTCCACGCGAGGGAGAGGTTGACTAAGAAGCCGGTTTCTGTCGACGCGAGGCAAATAGGGGGAGAAACATCGTTGAGATGGAGATGGAGGAAGAAAGACTCTCCAAAAGGCTATTGGATCGTGGCATTCGGATCTCTGAGTCTCTAGTGACACATGCCAATCAGCTCGTGGAAGACGAGACACCCGTGTTTGACGAGCCCTGGGATGATTGTGACCATCTGTTTCCATTGATGCAAGTGCGTTCTTCGATCGCTCACCAGGCTATGGAGGAAAACAACCGCATGGAGGATCACCTCGCCGCATTATGCTTTGCCACCGTTCCACTGTTGCCTTTGTATACTAATCCTCTATTAAGTGACCAAGTTGGAAAAATTTGTCAAAAGCCGTAACCTTTTATATGGAGTGCGATGAGAACCTAAACATCTCAGAAAGGTTCAATGAACGCTAGGTTGAATTACTTTGATATGCTTGTCCTAAGTAAGATATGATTATCTTAGATCGCTCTTCCAATGAATATAACTGGCTCAACTTGTTTATGAGCAAAGCGTTGAACATAAAGTTTTATTACGAAGAGAGGGATCAAGCCTGGCAAGGGATGCGACAATTAATGTGCTACTTGTCTGAAATCGTTACTGTTGATTCTTTTTTTTTTTGGTGGCAGGAGGAACTAGCTTGCACCGACAGTGCGCCGTAAACCCCCTGGTGACGCTAGCAGGGAAACCACCGTCCCGACGCTACATTTAAATCGCCTAATAATCCGCCAGCCTCCCTTCGAACTCTTGACCTCCCCGAGGAGGATGTTGTAGAGCCTACCCAGCGGAATTACTGTTGATTCTTTTGTAAGCCGTATGTTTGTAATTTTCTTTCCCTTTATCTTCGTATCATTCTAGCTTATTGTACAAATAATTGATGACACGAATATGCCACAAATTGCCAGATCATTTAATAAAATTTTCTTAGTACGGGTAGCGTTCACCTTGGTCAACGATAAATTTTCCCTTCTCATTTTTCCTTTCTCTTTCTTTCTCCTTCTTAGTTCCTTGCGAACTCCCTTAATGGAGGAGATCGAGCTCAAATCAGATTCGCACAACCTCGGAATGGAATCGCATGACCTCCGATTTGAGTTGCATTACCCCAAATTTGAGGTTGCCGGCCTCAATCGCTGGTGGCAACCTCCATTAATGGAGGTGGACCATAGGGCACGGAGTGGAAGAAGCGATCTGAACCTTCTCAGCAACGGTGGTTCTATAGAAAGCTTGGGCTTGTTTTGTCATTGCTCCGAGCGGATTTGGTCTATAAAGCTTCGAGGATAGCTGAGTGAAGGTGGTGGCCGATGATAATGCCTTCTTGAAGCTTGAAAAATTGGAACAAGAAATAAGGTCTCCGCTGAACTCGCAGGAGATTTTTTTAACAACTGCCAACCATCATGGAGGGTTGCTGGAGGTCGTGGCGCGGCATCGGAGGTCTTGGTGGCGATGGATGAGGCCCGATGAAGCTGTGGCTGAGAGAGGCCATGTGAAGAAGATGATGAACATCGATGAGTAGGGGCATGAGCTTGATGATCAATCTGGGCATGAAATATGACCTAGATGATCAATCTTTTCCCACAATGATCCATTTGCTTTGATACCACAGAATAAACTTTCTTACCCAAAAGCCTAAATCAATACATGGTAGGAGATCACATGTATATGAAGAGAGTATAAAACTCATAGATTAGTATTGTGAAATACTTTAGTATCCTCTCTCATGTGCAAGCTGGATTAAGAATGGCACATGAAGCCATTCATGTGAAATAAATTTAAAGCATGACTTAGCTCTAATACCACATTAAGAAAATGCGGAGGAAAGAAATCTGTTATTTCCGCATGTTCCATAATACTATATTAGTCTATTTATAGGCTATAGAAGATGACTAACCAAGTTAACAAGATATCGCAATATTTATCTACAATCAATTAAGGGTGAGTAATCAAATACAACATATACACAATCTTAAGAAATATGGAGAATTAAGTAAGATTTGCATAATCGAGAGATATATACAGAATCTACTAGGTACATCTCTGAGAGGGTCAAGTGGTCCATGTGACACACAAGGTCATCCGTGCTGCCGTTCTTGCTCAAAATCTGAAGTTTAGTGCTGCCCCGCCAAACATTTGATCTTTCCCTTTCATGATTAAGAGCCGCACTTATGCATCCGCATTATGATTATAGGGACCGTAGGAACCTGTTGGAGAGATGTGGAATAGATGTGGTAAGTCAAGCTAAACTCACTTTAGTTGTCGACGAGTAGAGAAAAATGTAACTTAACGCTATGGCTTTTGACCTTTCTATTCACAAAAGGCACGTTTAGATCTGTTATCATTATGGCTCATCGTCCTAGAAAAAATTATCTGGAAAGTCCTAAACTTATTACACATTAGCCAATTCGGTCCTAAACTTTTCAATTGTGTCAATTTAATTTTAAACATTTTAACAATTTATCAATATAGTCTTATACCATTTGACGATTTGTCAATTTAGCCCTAAAATTTTTGACAATTTGTCATTGCTGTCTTTCCGGCCAATTATCCAAATTATAGATTTAGGAATGAAATGAAAAATATTCAAAAGATTTAAGACTAAATTGACATAATTAAAAGGTTTAGAACTGAACTAACCGATCACATACCATAAGTTTAGGATTTTTGAACAAATATCCATAGTCTCGTGCCATGTGAAACTAAGAAATCAGCCGGTGAGATTAAATAGAGCTGAGATAGAAGGCAAAGCAGAGAGTTAAGACTTACAGATTTGAGCATGAGCAGCTCGACCTCCACTAATGGAGGTTGCAAGGAATGTCGGACGAGGAAAAGAAAATAAGGAAATATTTAAAAAAAATCAGGTTCTTTCATTATCAACGAAATATTGAATTGAATTGAAATTTCACATTGCCTTTGTGACCTATTCAGATGATCACCCTTTGTGACTTATTTAACGTTCGCATTGATCAATAATTATTCTATCCGTCTGTAACCTAAATCCCACCAAGATGCTAACGATTAAAAAGTCTTTCCGCACAACATATGCTACGATCACGCATCACAAGCTAATAAAAATTTTATTCATTGTCGAACCCATGATTTAGGGAAAAACAACTAACCTATTTATCGCTAGGCCAAATGCCTCAATGGTACATTGTATTAGATAACTTAAAAACCCCTCACGCATGGAAATCGGATGAAGAAGATACAACAAAGTATCGAAAATAGGAAAAAAGAAGAAGCGAAATTTCATATGGAGCACGAGAAGAAAACGACATTAGGCTTTTTGCGATAATTTCTAACTCCGAATTCTTAAATATTAGCTAGGCAGAATTATTGTCCTTTATAATATTTTTCTTCTATCGCATCAAATAGGTGTTGGGACACCATATATCTTTTCGTCCTATGGCGTCATTGATCTTGACCTTATTAAATTGCCAATCCTAATTTCATCACATTCTAGTAATAGATAATTCAATAGAAGAAATTTCTCATTTTTTTTAATTAGTAGGACGATTATAGGGACTTTAGTAATTCATTTTTCGTGAGGAAAAAAATTATTACAAAAAAAGTTCATATGCTATTGTGACATGAGATTATTTTTAATTTTATTTTATAGAGACAGAGAATTTATTTCTTTTGATGTCCAAAAAACTCGTGGAGTGATTGAATGCTTTTGTTTATAAGTTTATTAGTCTCCTAATTCTAATGCTCCAATTCACTTAAAAAGCACCGACTTTTAATAGGATCCTAATTCTATCTTGAGTTATATACATAAAATTATTGGCTTTCACTTTTATCAAAATCCAGCCCCGTTATTCTTTGTCTAATGTTGCCGTTAAAGTTCATTGTGCCAATTCCATATGCACTTCTCTCCCTCAAACCGTATCGATGACGTGAAATTTTAGCCCAATTAGATATTTTTAAAAGAAAAACCTTTGTTCTTTCTTTTTGCTTTTGTTCTTTTTCTTCTTCTTCCTTCTTTGCCTCCTCCGTTATGTTCTTTTTTTCTATTTCCTTGCTCTAGCATAGAAATTCATTCTCAACCTCACAAAGATGTTTAACTTCGCGGCCGATCCATCTGAAGAAGCAAAGATCAAATGAGTACTTAGGACGGAACTCGCGTGACCACGTCTCAAAATCTCAACCGCTGTCCACGAATTTACAAAACTGGGTATAAGCCCCCAACACGCTTTATTAGGGAGTACGATACAGCGGATCACTTGCAAACATCACACAATCAACTGCAAAGAATCTAAGGACATCAATCTGATGCCCGACCTCGACGAACAAACTACAATACCATACTGCTAAAGGCTTGCATGTCTCAGCTCAACCTCAAGGAAGGAGAGATACCATCATCATTTACAACCTTTCTTTTGCCCTTCTTCTCTAAGTCCTTATTCTCTGAGTCCTTGTCCTCTAGCCTGTACATATTACCTAGAAGGTGCAATCCAACAAGCCGTTCCAAGAAATAATCTATAGCGCGTGCCAGCCACTGCTGCATCAGAAGAAGAACGAATGCTATCATTAGCGGCATCATGCGCAGAGCTTTCTTTTCTGGACTCCTTTCACCCATTGTCGTGAGCAGCAGGGATAACGTGAAGCAAAAATAAGTTAGAATCATGGCGACCAGGGATAGCCTAAGCGGCAGCTTAAGCGGCAGCCTGGCGTGGTTGGGGACGAATCTGGTGAGGCAAATGATCATCTGGACCGATATCATGAATCCTAGTGTGTTGCCGCCCAGGAAGAGACCGTACACCAAGCCCGCACCAGTCATGGGTTTCCCGGAAAGAACTAATTTTTCGTTGTCGACTTCTATTATCTTTGGCGGCTGAAGCACAGATTGGTAGGTCGCGCTCGCGATGAGCGCGGCGATGACTAACAGGGCATTGCGGACGTCGCCAAACGACTCCTTTTCCGCATTTGAATTCTTTGATTGCGAACGTGGTGATGACTGAGGAGCATCTTTGACTGGTTCCTCCCCAGCTGCTTGATGACCGTTACCTCCCCGAAATCGTTGTCGTCCGCCGGGACTGGGCTTGATGCGGGTGAGTTTGATCTTCCTCTTCCGTGTTTGGCTCCTGCTCGAATGAGGATTTCTCTGATCTCTCTATCTCCCGCTTCCCATCGCGAGGGAGTTGAGACATCAAGAGGCGTCGACCCACTGTCGTTCACGGCGTTCACCTCCACGACCTCAGACTCCACAGCATGCTTACAAAGCAGGAAGTTCACCACCTGCAATTATTTTCCATTTTCCAAGCGTTAAGATAATACGGAAAGACTTCAGGCATAGACGAGACATCCTTTATTCCAGTGATGATCTGTAAGAATTAATGTGGCCCACATGATATGATTTATGTTATATAGTTTAATAATTATTGTTATGTTATAAAATAATTAATTATTGGTTATGAGGAGTTACGACTCTAATAAAATGAAGAGGTACGACTAAATTGAAAAGGTATATCGCTTTGATGGAAGGCACCTTTTCAATGGACGTACAAATAGAGTTCGGTCCTCTCTCCACCCATAATGAACAACAATAACCTAAAGGATTTTGGTATTCTCTCCTCCATCGAAAGAATACATCAAGAATAGTGGGTTAAGGGAGAGAAATCGGATTTCTTCTTTTGGTTCGTGTTCTTCGAGGGTTTTCTACAACGATCATCAAGTGCAACGCTATGGATAAAGGTATGTCATCATCTATTTGTGAGAATCATGAAGATCAAAAGATCACTGTTTGTATTATGAGTTTCCGCATTACAGATTTATGATGTATATTGACTTACAGTTGGTATCAGAGCGTGGTTTATGATCTCATGATTTTTCCGTTTATAGAAATATTATGATTTATGTTTGATGATTTGTAAACGATCCTGTTTGTACTATTTATTGTTGTTGAAATGTTTTCGGATGGTTTTGTCGATGAAAATCCGAATGATGGAAGTTCTCATGGAGAAAAATCGAAAATGGAAGAATTCGGGCGAAACAGGAAAAGGTGAAAAATGGCGAAGAAAAAGTTATTGTCGCGAGGGGGAAGAAGGCGCGTGGGTCCACGCGCGCGCTGCTGCGGTTGCAGGCGCGTGGAACCCACGCGCCACGCGCCGTTCCGCGCGCGCCAACCGCAAGGGCGTGGGAGCACGCGCGCGCGAAACGGCGCGGCGCTTGACAAGCGCGTGCAACGCACGCGCCCGCGGCAGTTGCTAGGTGCGCGCTGGATGCACGTGTGCCGAGCACGCGCCGAACGCGCGCGTGCGGGGCACGCGCCCGCCGAGGATGAAGGCACGTGCTCGGCACGTGCCTGACGTCCCACGGGGCCCTTTTTACGCTTTTGCCCCTCCCAAAGCTCCTATTTACTGTTTTGCCCTTCCTTTTGATGGTTATTTACAATTATGCCCTTTCTGTTTAATTTTGCCCCTGGATTATATTTATTATTCTGCCCTTATGGAATTATGATTTTACTTCTGCCCTTACTGGTTATTTACCATTTTGCCCCTGGATTATAAATTTATAATTTGCCCTTATGGAATTATGATTTTACGATTTTACCCTTATGCTTTTATTACGGTTTTGTCCTTGTGTGCAATTTGGTAAATATTTGTAATTTACAATATTAAAAATTCATATTATGAATGGTTTGTTAGTCACCAAAGTGGCCAAACCTTGAAGTCTTTTGAATTTTTTTTTGATATTGTAAATTGTTTTATTCAATTACCCATGATTAATTGATGCTATTTATGAAATTGATATGTTGCATATCATTATTGGTGTTATGGGTATATTGAAGTTCATTTATTATAAGAACTTAGGGATTAACCCAAAGGTTAATTATTTTCTATAATTCATGAACGTTATAGTTGATAATTAATATGACTTATTACTTTTGTTTGTATATCCAAAGATAGCAAATAAATTTTAATAAGATATATTTACAATTATCAAATAAAAGTTATTAGCATCATTATGGTTTTTATATATTTGTATATCATAGGATCGCCCAAAGGAGAACTATGATGTACATGTGTAGTTTAGTTTGAATCTAATTAGGTGATATTCTCAAGGCATTAATGTATGAGTATTTTCTTGCATATGTTTGCAGATCTCGTACTGTTTCACTCCATTTGCACACCTCATCTGTTCCCTTATTCAATGGGATAAATTTTCCTGATTGGAGTGAACAAGTCCAATTTCACTTAGGTGTCCTGGATCTTGATTTAGCACTTCAAGCTGAGAAACCAGCTGCTATTACTGATGAAAGTAGCAATGATGAAAAGTCTTTCTATAAAGTTTGGGAAAGATCGAACAGACTGAGCTTAATGTTCATGCGAATGACAGTTGCAAACAATTTAAAGACTTCTCTTCCCAAAACTGACAATGCTAAGGAATTTATGAAATTTGTGAAAGAGCGTTCTCAAACTGCTGATAAGTCACTTGCTGGTACATTGATGAGTACACTGACCACCATGAAATATGATGGTTCGCGTACCATGCATGAGCATATACTTGAGATGACGAATTTAGCAGCAAAGTTAAGGACTTTAGGGATGAACGTGGATGAGTACTTTTTAGTACAATTTATACTTAATTCCTTGCCTCATGAGCAATATGGGCCATTTCAAATGAATTACAACACTATAAAGGATAAGTGGAATGTAAATGAATTGGCCAATGCTAGTTCAAGAGGAAACAAGGATAAAGAATCAAAAGGCTCATTCTGTTCATCTCTCAAGTCATCAAGAAGTTCGAAAGAATTTCAAGAGGAAAGGTGGAAGGAGCAAGAAGAAAGGACTACACGTCCCGAATGACTCTTCAAAGGCTTCTCAAATCCACAAGAAGGAACACAATCTTATTAAGTGTCATTTTTGCAACAAAATTGGACACTTGAAGAAAGATTGTCTGAAATGTAAAGCTTGGTTCGAAAAGAAAGGTAAGCCTTGTGCTTTAGTATGTTTTGAATCAAACTTTACTGAAGTTCCTCATAATACTTGGTGGATTGATTCTGGTGCCACCACTCATGTGTCAAATACGATGCAGGGATTTCTTACGATCCAAACTATAAAGCCAAATGAAAGTTATGTGATTACGGGGAACAGAAACAAAGCTCCAGTTGAAGGCATTGGCACTTATCGTTTGATCTTAGATACTGGGCATTATTTGGATTTGTTTCGAACCCTTTATGTACCTACTTTTTCTCGCAATTTAGTTTCTTTGCCAAGACTTGATGTGGCGGGATTTTATTGTAAGTTTGGTTCTGAATCTTTCAATTTATTTAAGAGTGATACTCTTATTGGAACTGGAACTTTATGTGATGGTCTCTACAAATTTAGACTTAATAATACTTTTGTTGAGACATTAATGACCTTGCATCATAATGTTGGCACTAAACGAAGTTTGGTGGATGAAAATTCTGCTTACTTGTGGCATAAACGTTTGGGTCATATATCCAAAGAAAGAATGCAAAGATTAGTGAAGAATGAAATTCTTCCAAATTTGGATTTTACTGACCTTGGAGTGTGTATTGATTGTATTAAAGGTAAACAAACAAAGCACACTAAGAAAGGTGCCACAAGAAGCACAAAACTTCTTGAAATTATACATACTGATATATGTGGTCCATTTGATGTTCCATCTTTTGGTAAGGAAAGTTACTTCATTACCTTTATTGATGATTTTTCACGTTATGGTTATATTTATCTATTGCATGATAAGTCTCAATCAATAAATGCACTTGAAGTGTATATTAAAGAGGTTGAGAGGCAATTAGATAGAAAATGTGAAAATAGTAAGATCAGATAGAGGCGGTGAATATTATGGAAAGTATAATGAATCGGGACAATGTCCAGGTCCATTTGCTAAATTTCTTGAAAGACATGGCATTTGTGCTCAATACACAATGCCAGGTACACCACAACAAAATGGTGTAGCAGAAAGGCGTAATCGTACTTTAATGGAAATGGTTAGGAGTATGATGAGTCATTCATCTTTACCCTTGTCTTTGTGGATGTATGCTTTAAAGACTTCTATGTATTTATTAAACAGGGTTCCTAGTAAGGCAGTTCCAAAGACTCCCTTTGAACTGTGGACGGAAGGAAACCTAGTTTACGACACCTGCATGTTTGGGGTTGTCAAGCAAAAGTAAGAATTTACAATCCACATGAAAGGAAATTGGATTCAAGAACAACCAGTGGTTATTTCATTGGTTATGCAAAGAAATCCAAAGGGTATAAATTTTATTGTCCTAATCATAGTACAAGAATTGTTGAATCTGGAAATGCTAGGTTCATTGAGAATGGTGACATTAGTGGGAGTGAAAGAATGCGTGATGCTTGCATTCAAGAAGTAAGGGTAGAAGTTCCTATACCCGAAACTTCTAAAGTTGTTGTTCCTGATATTATAGCACAATCTAACAATAATCAAGAACAACAAATTAATGAACAACCACTCCATAATGAAGATGTCAATATTGAACCTCCAATAGCTGAGTCACAAGAAATAGCATTAAGAAGATCTCAAAGAGAAAAGAGGTCGGCTATTTCTGATGACTATATGGTTTATCTACAAGAGTCAGAAATTGACTTAGGAATTGGAAATGATCCAGATTCATTTTCCCAAGCCATGGAATGTGAAGATTCTAATGAATGGTTTAATGCCATGCAAGAAGAGTTAAAATCCATGCATCAAAATCAAGTTTGGGATATTGTTGAATTGCCTAAAGGATGTAAGAAGGTCGGGTGTAAATGGGTCTTTAAGACCAAGCGCGACTCAAAAGGCAATATTGAACGACATAAAGCCAGACTTGTTGCAAAGGGTTTTACGCAAAAAGAAGGCATTGACTATAAAGAGACATTTTCACCAGTCTCTAAGAAAGACTCACTTAGAATCATTATGGCTTTGGTGGCTCATTATGACTTGGAGTTACACCAAATGGATGTAAAAACCGCATTTCTTAATGGGAATTTAGAAGAAGAGGTTTACATGGACCAACCCGAAGGCTTTTCAATTAAAGGAAAGGAACACAAGGTATGTAAATTAAAGAAATCAATATATGGACTTAAACAAGCTTCCCGACAATGGTATCTTAAGTTTAACGATACCATAACTTCATTTGGATTTAAGGAAAACACCGTTGATCGGTGTATATATATGAAGATTAGTGGGAGCAAGTTTATTTTTCTAGTTCTATATGTTGATGATATTTTGCTTGCTGCTAATGATCTTGGTTTGTTACATGAAACCAAGAAATTTCTCTCTAAAATTTTGAAATGAAGGATATGGGAGAGGCAACATATGTGATAGGAATAGAAATATTCCGTGATAGATCACAAGGATTATTAGGATTGTCTCGAAAGCCTACATTGAGAAAATTTTAGAGAGATTTAATATGAGTAAATGTTCAGGAAATAGTTCCAATTCAGAAAGGTGATAAATTTAGCCTTATGCAATGTCCGAAAAGTGAATTGGAACGAGAACAAATGAAAAATATTCCTTATGCATCTGTTGTGGGAGTTTAATGTATGCACAAACTTGTACCGCACTAGACATCGCTTTGCTGTCGGAATGCTCAAGCGGTATCAAAGTAATCTTGGAATGGATCATTGGAAAGCTGCAAAGAAAGTTCTTAGATACCTACAAGGAACGAAGAATCATATGCTTACTTATAAAAGATCCGATCATCTCGAGGTGATTGGGTATTCGATTCAAACTTAGCCGGATGTGCCGATACAAGAAAATCAACGTTTGGTTACTTGTTTCTTCCGGCCGGAGGGGCAATTTCATGGAAGAGTGCGAAGCGCCGCTTATTGCTGCATCCACTATGGAAGCTGAATTTGTGGCATGCTTTGAGGCCACTATTCATGGATTATGGCTGCGGAATTTTATTTCAGGGCTTGTGGTTGTCGACAGTATTGCCAAGCCGCTGAAAATTTATTGTGATAACTCCGCGGTAGTTTTCTTCTCTAAGAACGACAAGTATTCTAAGGGTGCTAAGCATATGGAGATCAAGTACTTGTCTGTTAAAGAAGAAGTTCAGAAACGAAAAGTGTCAATTGAGCACATTAGCACCAAACTTATGATAGCAAATCCCTTAACAAAAGGACCGCCGCCCAAAACATTTAATGAGCATGTTGAAAAGATGGGCATTATTGAACGTCATTAATGTTTGTATTATGATTGTATTAAGTTTATGTATTTGACACTTTGAGCTCACTTACGTGTTTATGATATTTCCTGTTTTCTATTTAGTATACATTATGGAAATAGATGAATGTTAAACAGATAGTTTCTAAGGAAACATTATAGTTGGACTATTACTATACTTCTCATTTATGGATCATGTTAAGTAAAGTGCTATAGTTGTAGTGCATAGAAGGGACTATGTCGATTAATGACATACAACCGCTATGACTCGCATTAGTTTTCTTTACTTAATTGTGATTATTATGTGATTGCCAATTTGATGAAATTTTTAGCATAATGTTATTGTGCACATTACAGTCTTTATTAAACTATGAAAGGAATATCATATGAGCCAAGTGGGAGAATGTAAGAATTAATGTGGCCCACATGATATGATTTATGTTATATAGTTTAATAATTATTGTTATGTTACAAAATAATTAATTATTGGTTATGAGGAGTTACGACTCTGATAAAATGAAGAGGTACGACTAAATTGAAAATGTATATCGCTTTGATGGAAGGCACATTTTCAATGGACGTACAAATAGAATTCGGTCCTCTCTCCACCCATAATGAACAACAATAACCTAAAGGATTTTGGTATTCTCTCCTCCATCGAAAGAATACATCAAGAATAGTGGGTTAAGGGAGAGAAATCAGATTTCTTCTTTGGTTCGTGTTCTTCAGGTTTTCTACAACGATCATCAAGTGCAACGCTATGGATAAAGGTATGTCATCATCTATTTGTGAGAATCATGAAGATCAAAAGATCACTGTTTGTATTATGAGTTTCCGCATTACAGATTTATGATGTTTAATGACTTACAGTGTCTTCAACAGACTCAGGCGAAGCGGCAAGTAATACCTTCATGACATCAACCTTCCCATTCACGGTGGCATAATGCAAAGCGATTCTTCTCTCCCGTCCCTTCACGGGGCACAGGTGTGGTTTCACTGTCAAGAGCTCCCTCGCGATCTCAACATCACCTCGAGCCGCCACGATGTGCAGTGGGCTGAAACCATCAGCGTTCACCTTTTCCGCGAGCTTCGGCATATGCTTTAGGAGCTCTCGGACAAAATCTAAATGGCCAGCCACACAGGCGACATGCAGTGGCGTGTGACCGGCTCCTTCAAGATCCATCTCCTCGAGGATGAGCTCATTGTTGCTGATCAAGTCTTCCAGCTCATGGACATTGCCCTTCCGAGCTGCATCTAACATTCTTCGCTCCATTTGATCGGAACTAATAATGGCCTCTCTCTCTTTTCTGGGACGCCTTTGGACTTGGATATCTGTTAAATTATATCGACCCATTTTATAGAGTTTTCCGAGCATCAAGAAGCTCATTGTTTAATGATGAAATGAGACTAGCAACAGCAAAGTTACATTCTACCACTCGTGATAACTCAACTTTTCAGTAAAATAATGACGATATCAAAGCACAGATCCAACCAGTAGGACCACGAATTAAAGGAACACCAGCGTTGAAATCGTGCGGCACGGCACGGGTTTGTGGCGGAAAGTCAGTTATTTTGGTCATAAAATGGCATTTTAAATACATCGGAAATCAAGAAGAGAGAACATCTCGAAAACCCTCCTCAAGAGTGTGGCATTTCACTCAAAGCACCTCTGAGATCGGTGTTAGCTTGATATTAATCTCCATAATTTGGTGATTTCGTCTCAATTGAACAGCCCAAATCTCGCTGGCGACACAGATGTTTGCCGGACGACGACTACTTGTGTCTCACATGCCATTGTCCACGCCATGGACAGGGGCATTTTTTGTCCGAAAGAAATTACCTCTCGGCCTCCCGCTCCGCTTGCTTTTCCGTCCCCACCACTCTCCGTGCCAGCTAAATAACAGAAAGTTCAGTAGAAGAAATTTCTCATTTCTTCATTAGTAGAACGGGGAATTTAGTACTTCATTTTTAATCAAGGGCAATTTTATTGTCCTAGGGTTGTGAAATGAAACGGCACCTTCCGAAGCACCTTTCTATGTCGTTTTGTCTTATCTTATTTTCTTTTCTTGGGGTCTGGTGTTTTGTTTTATCTCAAGAGGGCAGAGTATCTAATGTCTCCCGGCGGCGGGAGTGAAGTCAATGCCATGGTCTTCGTAGACTAAAACTATTACGTCATAGTCATGACCCTAGGATGACATCACTTGCCTCCACAATATTCCACACCTAGGTTGTTTTAGCCGATGGAAATAAAAGAAATGAGTCTTTTTGCATGTACACCAAAAAGTTGGTGGGCCCAGGTCAAACTTTTGACATTGAACACATATAAATAAGCATCTCTCCACGAGGTGTGCTGCGTACCGCTAAAATCCTATGAGGAGGCTGCTGAAACCCTATGAAGAGTCGCTGAGAAAATAGCAACCGCACAACGTCAGCCGAAGAGGAGCCACCCACGTTATCAAGAAAATGAGTTCTTGTTTTGGTTGTTTTGTTTTGAGCTTGAATGCACAGTGACTTTTGTACAATGAGTTTACTTGTTTATTTATAAATATTTTGAGTTTTGGGTTAAATCTAGATGTGCGAAACACTCGAGCGTATAAGCGATTATAAACTTTGATTATTCGATTATAGTTGATTATTTGCTGTTGACTCTCTCCGTAAACGTAGGTATCGATACTTGGACCGAACCATGTAAATTTCTGGTGTTTTTATTATTTCTCGTTTAGTTTTCTAAAATTTACGCGTTGACGTAAATTACAAGATTCTATCATTTCCGCATATCATATTCCAACAATTGCTATTGGTCAATGTAGATCGAACTAATTTGGGCCTTCTCATAGGGCAAATTATGGACCAAGCCATGAGATTTTGAATTTTCTAACTTTTGAATATTTGTTTTGAAAATTGTTTTAAACTCCACCTAATTATCCTGACAATTCTTTTTACTTGTAAATCTTTGTTTTGAATACCGACCCTGAGACCAGCTATTTTTAGTATCTTTCAATGTTTATTTCTTCGATTATATGATCAGACTATTGTGAACTTTCAATGGCTCACGAGCTTTATGGTTAATTGCTTTGAGCGTGCTTGATCCCATAATTAGGAGGTGAGTAGTTGCTGGCTGAGCCATCGTGCAGGCCTCATCTCCAAACATTTCAGATTCTGAAGAAGATTAGAGAATGAAATCAAGGACTTTGGAGACGAGATAAAGCAAATTTTCCACCATTATTTACTATATTAGCGACAACTAATGAAACAATTTATTGTTTCACCAGTAAGATCATACTACAATTCCCCAATTCGACTGTCATTGCTATAATCTCGGTATTATTATTAATTAGGGGATTGATACGACAAAGTATTCATTCAGTGATATCAAAGATATTGCTAATTATATCAATGGAGATCGGCAAGGCCAATCTTTCATTGAGTTCTTTTGTCCTTCCCATTTTTTTGAAAAGTCAAATCATGTGAATTGGTAACATTATTCGTGTTACCAACCATTGGATATTGAGCCTTGCTTATCTATTAAACATATTCAAATGGCTATGCTAATATGATATATTAGTATAGTTTACACGATAATAGTATTTTCAATTTTTTTGTTTCTGAAAGTGATAAAAAATTAAGTAGAATATTAACATTAACTCTAATGAAACAAATACATTAGAGTCAAGATTTATGTTTTACATTTAATCGTCATGTGTCTCGTGCATTGCACTGGGGTTATTCTAGTTGTTCAAATTAAGGTGACACGGTGGTCGCTAATGGACAAATAAAAATGGCACTATTTCTTGGGGAGCAGCAACATTAACATTGCTGCCTGACGGCAGCGTCACCATTTACATACCAAAATAAGATACAGATCTGCTATAAGCTCAAGGCACATTCAATAAGAAAATTAAGATAAGGTATTCACGGACATCACACAATCAACTGGAGAAAACACAAAGGTATCGGATGGATACCCAGCGTTACCAAAAAACTAAATTCTGACGCTGCATACAGTTTGCAATTCTTTGCACAACCCTTAAGTAGAGGGATATCTCTTTAACGACGATAATAACTCATCAATCTCATCTTCTTCTTTTTTCTTTCTTTCTGTATATATATAGAATAGCAACTGGTATCAGGAACCCCAGTGTGCCTATCAACGCTGTTCCTAGAGGACTGTAATTTTCATCCGGTAACGACCTGGCCGGCACGTTATACATGCAGGAAAGGTAAGTACCAACCATCGAGAACGTGGAGAGCTTCAGCGGATATTTCGATGGAAGATCTTTGGTGAGACCAATGATCATCTGAACAGCCAACAGAAATCCGAGCGTGTTGCTGCTCAGGAAGCAAAATAAAGTGAAATTCTTACAGAAGGTAGTCGCCTCAAAAGAGAAGTATGCTGCAAGGAAGCCTATCTTGGTATGAGTTTTGACTTTTCTATGAAGGGTCGGAGGCTGAATCACGGCTTGGAAGGTTGCACTTACTATGAGCACGGCTACAACAAGAAGGTCATTGCGTTTATCGTCCAAAGGCTTTTGTCCTTGGGTCGAATCTTTTGGTGGTAATGATGGTGGATGATCATTTTCAACTGCAGGTTTCCGAACTGATTGATAGCTGGTGGCCCTCTCATTATTATCTTGGTCGCCAATCACCAGGACTATTTCTGAAGAGGGCAAGTTTGATTGTCCGTGTTTGGCTCCGGCTAGCATGAGGATTTCTCTAATCTCTGGATGGGAGCAAGATGAGACATCGAGAGGGGTTGAGCCACTCTTGTTCAAGGCGTTCACGTCTTCGATCCCGAACTCCGGAGCAGAACCAGAAAGCATGAAGTTAACCACCTGCAATTTTTTTCCGTCTTTAATTTGTTGTCCTCAACATTGACACATAAGATAATACAGATTTCTTTTTCTTTTTTTTTTTGCATGGACGAGATATCCTTCATTCTAGTGATGATCAAAAGGGAACAGCGTGACTTGCCTCAAAATTTTGGACGGCGGCAGCGACATGCAAGACAGTGTTGCCTTTGTTGTCCTGCCGCTTGATGACCTGCTCCTTCTTGTGCCGCTTCAGATGCTCTACCAACACAACGACCGCATCAAACCGGTTGTTCTTCACAGCGAGGTGAAGCACCGTCTCCTTCCTGGCGGTTGTCTCTTCGACAGACTCAGGGGAAGCGGAAAGCAGCACCTTCATGACGTCGAGCTCCCCGTTTACAACGGCATAATGCAAAGGGATTCTTCTCTCCCGGCCCTTCACGTAGCACAGGTCTTTACCCACTCTCAAGAGCTCCCTTGCGATCTCAACTTCGCCTTGAGCTGCAGCGATGTGCAGCGGGCTGAAACCGCCTGCGTTTACTTTTTTTGCGAGCTTCGGCATATGCTTCAGGAGCTCTTGGACGACACCCAAATGGCCGGCCACACAAGCGACGTGCAGCAGCGTGTGACCGGCTGCTTCAAGAGCCATCTCCTTGAGGATGAGCTCATTGCTGCTGATCAAGTCTTTCAGCTCATCGACATTGCCCTTTCGAGCTGCTTCTAACAACCTTCGCTCCATTCGAACTAATAATGGCCTCTCTCTCTTCTCGGGACACCTTTGGACTTGGACGTCTATTAAATTATTGATCCATTTTATAGAGTTTCCCAATATCGAGAAGTTTATTAGTGAATGATGAAGTAAGACTAACAACAGTAAAGTTCCATGCATGTAACCACTTATGATAACCCAACTATTCAATAAGATATTGACAATATCAAAGCACAGATCCAAGTATGACCACGTTTTAAAGGAAAACCAGCATTGGAATCATGCGACATTGGTTTGTGGCCAAAGGTCAATTTTTTTGGTCATTGAATGGCTTTTTAGATACATCAGAAATTACAAAGCGAGAAAAATCTCAAAGCACCTCCAAGATCATTGTTCGCTTCGAAGGAAGCTTTGTAATGGGTGATTTCGTCTCAATTGAAACCCCCTAATCTCACTCGCTGCATAGATCTTCACTAAACGAGGACTGCGTGCATCTCGCTTGCCATTATTTGCGCCAAGAACGGGAGCAATTTTTGTCCGAAAGAAAATGCCTCCGGGCCTCCTGCTCCGCTTCCACGGCCGTCCATGCCACTCCCTGACTTCGGCTACATAACGGAAAATTCAGTAGAAGAAATTTCTCATATTTTTATCATTAAAGCGAGGAAATACACAGTACAGGGACTTTAGTAGTTCATTTTTTTAATGAAGTGCAATTTTATTGTCCTAGAGTTTTGGAATGAAACGGCACTTATGGAAGTACCTTTCTATGCCATTTTGTTTTATCTCGTGAGGGCAGAGTATCTACGTCTCCCGTCGGCAGGAGTGAAGTCAATGCCACGGTGGTCTTCGTAGGCTAAACTATTACGCCACAATCATGACCCTATGATGAGTCACTTGCCTCCGTGTCATTATCATTTGAATTGATTTATAAAGTCCCATCTGATCGGAAGTCACGGTACAAAAATTATTGTGCTGCTTTGGGACCCCCATGTCATAATTTCTTTCCTTTACATTAGATTTAGGGCAGCAATTGGATGTATTTGTGTTCCATCGATGTCTATATCGTTTGATTCAGGTGCGTTTCGTTTTCAGAGTGCCTCTTTTTATTATTATTTTTTTCAATTGCCGTTTTGATTGCTCATCCCCTTGACTTTCCATGCCCATCCATGTTTGTCACGGGTTGAACAAGCGGATCAACTTTTCATCCTTGTATTTCTCATGGATTAGATTTCGGTCTTTTTTGTTGAAAAAATATTAGAAAGTATGAAAAAAAAACAATAATGGTTGGAAATCTATTTAAAAGGATGAAAAAAGAAATTCAATTATTTGAGATGTGCAAATATTATCTTTAAGGATAATTCCTTCTCTCGGAATATGAAACTCAATGTGTAAGGCTCTAGTAACCATCCTCCTAAGGCATGAAGAAGACTCTAAGTGTCAAGACTTGGCACAGGTTGACACTTAAATGCCAAAACTTTCAAAATGTATACTTAAGTATCAACGGCAAGACTTTCTAGCCAAACAGTTGACGTGGCATTTTCTTCATTAGTAGAATGGGGAAATATACCGAATAGGGAGTTTAGTACTTCATTTTTAATGAAGGGCAATTTTATTGTCCTAGGGTTGTGAAATGAAACGGCACCTTTCGAAGCACCTTTCTATGTCGTTTTGTCTTATCTTATTTTCTTTTCTTGGGGTCTAGTGTTTTGTTTTATCTCAAGAGGGCAGAGTATCTAATGTCTCCCGGCGGCGGGAGTGAAGTCAATGCCATGGTCTTCGTAGACTAAAACTACTACGTCATAGTCATGACCCTAGGATGACATCACTTGCCTCTACAATATTCCACACCTAGGTTTTTCTAGCCGATGGAAATAAAAGAAATGAGTCTTTTTGCATGTACACCAAAAAGTTGGTGGGCCCAGGTCAAACTTTTGACATTGAACACTTATAAATAAGCATCTCTCCACGAGGTGTGCTGCGTAGTGCTGAAACCCTATGAGGAGGCTGCTGAAATCCTATGAGGAGTCTGCTGAAAAAATAGCAACTGCACAATGTCAGCCAAAGAGGAGCCACCCACGTGATCAAGAAAATGAGTTCTTGTTTTGTTGTTTTGTTTTGAGCTTGAACGCACAGTGATTTTTGTGTAGTGAGTTTACTTGTTTATTTATAAACATTTTAGGTTTGTAGTTAAATCTAGATGTGGGAAACACTTAAGCGTATGAACGATTATAAACTTTGATTCTCCGATTATAGTTTATTATTTGCTGTTGACTCTCTCCGTAGACGTAAGTACTAATACTCGGACCGAACTATGTAAATTTCTAGTGTCATTATTATTTTTCGTTTATTTCTTTGAAATTTACGCGTTGACGTAAATTGTAAGATCTTGTCGTTTCCGCATATCATATTCCAACAATTGCTATAAGAGCTCTCCCTCTTCCTCCTTTTTTTTTTTTTTTTCTTTTTTCGGTCGAAGCAGGAGGATGATGATGATGGTGGTTCTTGCGATTTTATAACGGCATTTTGATCTGGAGTTGGATTTTGCCAAAGAAAAAAAACCGGAGTTGGATATGTTGGCCATTGGAGCGTCCAAACAACGAAAAGCCCATAACGAAAAAATAATGACGCCCCTTTAGTTTGAAAGGACACGTTTGCCCTTTTGATTCGGTGAGGTTATGCGCTTAATCTTCATATTGTGGGGGGCTTTACGAGTACTCAGTTTCGCCCGTCCCCCCCGCGGCCACCGCTGTCCTCGTGGCGGGGCCCACCGCCGTTGACGAAGGGACCGTCCCACCATTGGCCAAATTTTGTATGTCTGGGAAAGGATTTTGAGAAACCGCCTCGACTTCGAGGCCGAAAGTGTTCGTCTTTCTCGTCATTCAAGTTCAGCAATTTTTTTTCCAACATTACCCTCACTAATTTTTAAAATTTTTCGATTTTACCCAAATTTATAACTGATCGTCATCTTCCTTTCATGAAGTCGATCAGCGAGGCTAGATCTAATTGTGAGTAGTCAGTGAGGTTGCGCAAACCAAGGCATTATCACTCGGGGTTGCATGACCTTAGGTAGACCTTGTGTTGTGCAACCCTAGGCAACTCTTGTTGTGGGTTGCTAGGGGCCACTTGAAGTTGTGCGATTTCATATGATAGTCGTCGATACCAAATTAGAGGCTTTTGGTTTTTTTTTTCTCCCTTTTTAATAGAAGAAAGAAAAGTCAATTGCAAGAATGTTTTTTCCAAATACTATTTAGTCCAAAGTAGCTTTATAATGGATTTTTAACTTATAATTTACATTTAAGAAAAAAACTACTTTAATTTAGACTTCGTTTATTTTACAAAAAATGAATGATTTGAAAATTATTTTCTAAAAGACGAGTACTTGTATTGTTTATGAAGTATGAAAATTTATATATATGAATTGTTACAGATAATGAAATATTATCAATTAACTAAATTAAGCAACAAAAGCATTAACTTGCGATTTTTTTTATAAATAATTTTTTTTATGAAATAAATGGAGTCATAAAATCCTTTGTGGTTTTCTTTAAACTTTTCTCCAAAAGTCCCAACAAATGCAATCTCCAGGCGGTGCGACTTCCGTCCAAAGTCATGAAATCTTGTGAAGTGGATTCTATCCCTTTTACTTCGACCGAATAAAAGAAGAAGAAAAAAACTCCTATCTCTTTTAAGCTTGTCCTTTCCTTCTTCTTCTTTTTTTTTTTTTTTTTTTGATGCCCAGGATCCGCTGAGCTTGCCAGGCTTACGCCGGGCAACCCACGGCCTGTAGAGTGCGCGATGCACCCCGAACCAAGCGTCAATATCTAGGGGAAGCTAGCACAGGACCCCACTACCATGATTCCCACTTAAGACGTGTTAGCAACTGCATCCTTTTCTTCTTTCTTCTTCACTACACACGGCCAAAAATTTCCCTAACGAACAGACCAAAGCAGAACAAGCCAGGACCCAGAAATCCGCGAAATCCCGAAGTTCATTGTTGGAATCATTTCAATTGAAAACAAAGAAATAACTTCCACGGAATCCTTGGAGATGAGGGACCAAAGGAAGGGACGAAGGTTTGGGATTGAATCGGAAACCATCTCTCTCTCTAATGGCGGGATAGAACGGCCCGTTGTTGGCCATGCTCACCACATCGAAGTCATTGCTACTTCGTTCGTCCCCGACCGTCTGGTCCTCTATCCACAACATTTTCTTCCGTCGCCACTGAGGACGATTTGCTCACCATTAGCACCAGCACTAGTACCAGCTGCAGGAGCGCGACTCAATCAAGGAATAGAAGTCAAGGAGGCGGCTAATGGCGGAGACCCGCAACGAGCGACCCTAGAACTTCAGCAGTCATGGAAGATGAACGGGGCTGAGTGAGGGAAGGACCAGAATTTGATTTTTTTTTTTTTTTAAATAGCGGGAGCAATTTAGGAAGAATATAAAAGTTCATTAGCCTGGGAAGTTGCATTTCCAAAATGTTGAAAGTCAAGACAGGGGTTTCAACTTGGCCAAAGCCAATTTTTCTTCAAAGTGGTTAAAAAAAAATTAGGTTGTTTTGTGGTAGCTTTACTACCCAAGAAAGTTAAGTACACCGAGGCCTATCTAATTTCACGTAGACCCCTTACTAAAGTCAGTAAGCTATATAAGGAGTTCGTAATTTATTGGAATAGTTGATAATTTCGAAATACTTTGAATAAACGCCAGTGAGTTGATAATTCACTAGACAAATTATCAGCATTATGTAAAATTTACTAATCTTGCTAGAAATTTACCAACATGATTTTTGATTTTGAATTTTTCCGAAATGGACCTATAGAATTTTGCGTGTGTGTCAAACAAATATGAGAATTTGTCCAATAATTAACAAAACGACCCTAATTTTCCGATCTTTCAAATGGGTAAAGTCGTTTCCAAAGTGATTCGTCTTCAATGAAGATGACTATTAGGCATTGAATAATTGTTATTGTAACCAATTAGATCGCCATTTTGATCGATTACTTGATCGGGCTTGGCTACTTCACCATGAACTCGAACATCCATCAGTAGAAATGCCCATGACTTCATCCTCGAAAGGAAAGTTGGCAAAAGAGAGATCGAAGACAGTTTATGGTAGGTTGATTAGACATCTAAGTAAAATAATAAGAGGATTATTTTACTCCTACGAACCGAGACTTTGGGTACGGGGTTTTGGTTACACTTTGGACTTCTCTAATGCCCTTTCGGTACCATTTCTTTTTCATTTTCAAAAATGTTTTTGTAGGCAGCTTGGATTGATTTTAAATCTATTTTCCTAATATGTGAGGTGATCATGTGGGTGCGCAAACCACTAATTTAACAACCAAGAAAGCAATGAATAAATTGCGGGACTTACCTTGTAGAAACGAAAGCATCTGCATTGTTAGATCATAATTCACATCATCAACCCTAAATATGATTTCTACTTAACACACAATTTCTTTTTGTTTTCATTTAATTAATGAGAATCATGCTTTATGCAATGCAATATAACTAAATGACCTAATTCTAATGACAGGCAATTTCTAATTAAATGGACCTAGCAACAATCACTAAATGACATGTATTTCATGAATCTAATTCTCAATGACATGCACATAATATTTTTTGTGTTTTCTTAATAAATGTGCAATCTATCCTAGTGAATGGAATTAATTTATCCTAAGACATTTTTTGTATTTTTTTTTATGAAATTCGAAATTAAAGAAATGCAACAATTAAATATGCAATATAAATTAACCAAACAAAAATCTAACATCCTAAATTTATTTATTTATTTATTTTGAAAATTCATGATAAAATATTTAGTCTAAATATGCAAATAACCCTAAAGCATGCAATATTCTAACTCAAACATATTTCAAATAAAGCAATCAAGACAAGATAGACCATTCAAAATCATCAAAAATATCACACATCATTCAGATCAAGGGATGATATTTCGCTAGTAAAATCGATAAATTGATCTTAAGTCTTAAAGATCAAAATATCAATTTCATTCCCACTTGATTAATTATTGCATCTAAAGCCTTATAGATGAAATAAAAAACCCAGGTGCGGTTGCGAATCGGGTGATATATTGGAATTTCAATTTATGCATAGGGAAATATCTCAAATAAGAAAAAACAAGAAATAAAATAACACAATAAAATAAAATAAACTTGCCTAATAAAATAAAATAAATATACCTAAGTTAATTTTTTTCTAAAAAAAAAAATCTTGGCCGGTTTGGAGCTCCGGCGAGGGGATAGGAAAGAGTAGGCCTACCATTCTGAGGAAGTACTCGAGGGGTCGTAAGAAGGTCCTTGAGTTGGCTGAGAAGATTCATGCCTGTCTGGTCCACGCGAGGGAGAGGTTGACTAAGAAGCTGGTTTCTGTCGACGCGAGGCAAATAGGGGGAGAAACATCGTTGAGATGGAGATGGAGGTGGAGAAAGACTTCAAAAGGCTAAATGACTTGGATCATGGCATTCAGATCTCTGAGTCTCTAGTGACACATGCCAATCAGCTAGTGGAAGACGAGACACCCGTGTTTGACGAGCCCTGGGATGATTGTGACCATCTGTTTCCATTGATGCAAGTGCGTTTTTCGATCGCTCACCAGGCTATGGAGGAAAACAACCGCATGGAGGATAACCTCGCCGCTTTCATTTTTAAGTTTAGGGCACACGTTGGTCTGATATGACCGACTCAATTAGTTTTGTTGTGGCCGCACTCTCCTTTTGAACCAATGCTTTTCCTTCTAGGATCGATGTACTTTTCCTTTCCAGCGATGTGGATACACCTAGTTCATGGCACTTCAGTGTCTAACTCATTTTCCTTGCTTATCTTGCATTTCTTGTATTTCCCACATGGTCGGATGATGTTTCTTTAGATACTTTCCATTTATTGATCTTGGCATTTCTCTTCCATCAATATTCATCAATTGATAAGTGTTGCCGACCAAAATATCCGTGACCAAAGAGGGTCCTTCCTAATTAGAGGATCGCTTGCCAAATTAAAGAGCTTTGCTAGCATAATAGTCCTTGGATACTATAAGAATAATAGTCTTTTGTAAGTCACATATTTTTGAAAAAATGGGTCCTATAATAATTTGTAATTATTTGTGATTTGGTTTTTTATGATCCAATAAAGACTATTATTTTCACAGTACATTAAAGACTGTCACGCAATCATTTTTCAATTTCTAATTAATTGTGGTCACTGATGGTATGGTCTTCCATGCTAAGTCATCAATGTCAAGATGTTTTGGCCTTAAATGTTCGTTATAGGCTTTGGTCTTTTGAGCAATTACTCATTCTAATGTAGAAATTTTATCTTTGCAAAGTTCATCAATGTTCATATATATCAATTCATCATACTCATCCTTAGTCATATCGCCTTGTAACTTCACTCTCAAGGATTGAACCGTTATCACTAGAGGAAAGACAACTTCTAGACCATATATTGACAAATATAGGCTTACTCCAGTACTTCACCACTTAGATGTTCGATAAGCCCACAACACTGTCGATAGAAGGGAGTCCCATTGCCTAGGTTTTTCTTCAATACCCGGTCTTTCGAAGTCTCAGTCCATGGAATTTTTAATTTCGGAAGCTCAACATGTTGAACTTGAGTAAACAAGCTTGGGGATGGCGACGTGGTTGGCATCTTCAATCGTGGGGTTATTTTGGGCGGTGGTGATACTAAAAGATGGTTTTGGGTGGTACCGTTTTGAAAGTTCTAATTGGCCCTCTCTCATTTCAATTAAATTACTTTTTTATTTACAAAACATTTTTTTCTCCTTTCAAAAATACCATTACTCATTTCTCTTCATTGAAATTTTACTCAATTTCAACTATATATGGACACTTTCGCCAAAACTTCTCTCCTGACTCTTCTGCTTGTTAGAACATTTAAATATCAAATCACATTTTCATCTAATGGTTTAAGCTTCTAGAATAATTGATAGTGATTCCATAAAATCTCTTACCGTATTAGAATAGGAAGTCTTTAGTTCATATCTTCCAGACCCCTATTTGCTTTCCAATTATGTATTTCTACACTTAGACCAAAGACTAGCCTACGCGTGAGGGGTATTAAACCACGCGCTTGGCATTCCAAGGTGGAGGATGTAGAAACTTTTAAATGGTTATAACCTATGTAAGTTAAAATTTGTAATATATTGGATCAATCAATAATATGGAAATAATTAAATAACTACTAAGAAGTGGATATCGGAATTGAAATCTACTAATAAGTTACTACATAAACAATGTGCCTACTACAATTTTTACCGGCATTATCTGAACTTTACTAATATTTCAAGAAATTTATATTAACGTAATTTTTGTTTTGCCATTTCCGCTTATGGTTCAATAGAATTCTGCGAGCATGTATCGAACAAGGGTGAGGGTTGGTCCAATAAATCAATAAGATGATGGCGATTTTCCGATCTTTCGAAGGGATAAAGTTATTTGATAGGTGGTTGACTTTATTGACCTTTCTGTAATGCCATAGGATTAACAACTATGTCATAAACGTCGGACCCTTTTATGTCGAATAAGCGACGATAGTCGCTAGGCAATTATCAATAATCACTATAAGTAGTTGGATCGTCGCTCTTGTCGACTGTTTGATTGGGCACGGCTACTTTGCATGAACTTGCGGCTACGTAGAAATGCCACGACTTCCATACTTGATGGACGTCCCCTGAATTGAACAGAGGGCTAGTGGAGGGGGAACATCTTGAACGGAAGGGGTCTCGGCCCCACCCTTTTTTTTTTTTTATTGTCCGAGAAACCGCCGGAAATTATCCTTCGGAGATCACACGACCCTCCAGTGCTTGGTGGTACCGTCGGGCCTCAGCCCCTCTTGATATCTTGTCCCTCCTTGAAAGTGAAGCTAGCAACAGAGAGATCGGAGAAAGTTCTCATTGAGGCCGAGTGCAGAAGTAGATGCAAGAAACTTGACGACCGCCTCTTCACTAGTAGTGGTGACTACCCCGCCGGTACCGTTCCACCAACCAGCCCACTAGCTCTTTTTTTTTTGGTCTCCATAAGAAAGATAATTGAATTGTCGGAGGTGTAGCCAACTCCAGACAACTCTAGATACCCTGTGGTTCATCAGAGCTAGTCACCAAAGTCCATACTTGTAGTCTTCCAAAACCCAGATAACGTGTCAAGAAATTTCTTTTCATCAAGTGCCATAGAGCTAATCATCCCTCCTGAGAAGTATAGGGATTGTACGTTTTCAGCTTTTTATTAGTAGAAGATTCAATTTCTTTGCTGCTTTTCTTCAGGTAACTTGCGATTCCCCTCCGAGGATTTACTGACGGTGAGTTGGTGCTGGAGGTATTAACGTTTACCCTTTTTAGGAGCATAAACTGCGGGCACCCGAGAGGTATGTATGCCGAACCTTCTCAAAAGGCATTTCAGTAAGCCAGTCTGTTTTTTTTTTTTTTTTTTTTTTTTTTCTGTTCTGATAGAGAAAGCAAAAGATCCCGGTATCCACTTGGGCAAAAGTAACCAAAGCAACTCTCCAAGCTTTCGTTGTCGTGTCTTTGGAATACTTGGAAATGGATTTTAGGTTCTGTGTACGATAAGCCCAAGAAGGGTTAGATGACATTCCTCCTATCTTAGCCAAATCGCTGTCTGGCTACAGTTTACCAAGGTTTTTATGCAGAGTACAGCTACCCGACTGTCAGCCTCTTCTTCACTCGCCATTTTTTTTATGCTTCGCAGACGGCCCAGATGGCTACAGAGGGGCAAACGTAACACCGAGAATGGTGATGGTGTCGGAGGATTTGGATGGAAGGAATCGCGAAGAAACTGGAATTTGGGTTTATGAGGAGTGAGGGTTTCAGATTCTGTGTACAAAAGTAAAAATTCTATAGAAAATGGAGAAAATTTTCAGGGTTTATAGGACAGGGGGAAGCTCTTCGTTTGAGAAATGGATTGTCGTCTAAATGGTTGATTGATTTACAATTTGATAGTTTGGAATAGAGGTGAGCAATTGCTTACTAAATTTTATATTTACTTTTATAGTATGATAGATAAGTGAATAGAGTGTGAAAGATACTTGAAAAATATCGTTGATTTGGATACTTTCTGGAACAAATATTTTGGCACAAAAGAACTTGACATATTTGTTTTGATTAGTTGGATACCCAATCCTCTTATTCTACTACAATCAGAATTTCGAATCCTAAAGTGGGCTATGTATCCGTATATTAGAATATCAAGGTTGAGCCACCAGTTGATGTGAACTAAATTTATTCGAGCTGTATCAGTATAGAATGAACTCATTTGGGCCTTATCATAAAGGCAAATTATGAGCCGATCCACTGGTCAATGTAGATTGAACTAATTTGGGCCTTCTCATAGGGCAAATTATGAACCAAGCCATGAGACTTTGAATTTTCAAACTTTTGAATATTTGTTTTGAAAATTGTTCTAAACTCCACCTAATTATCCTGACAAATCATTTTACTTGTAAATCTTTGTTTTGAATACCGACCCTGAGACCAGCTATTTTTAGTATCTTTCAATGTTTATTTCTTCAATTATATGATAAGACTATTGTGAACTTTCAATGGCTTACGGCCTTTGCAGTTAATTGCTTTGAGCGTGCTTCATCCTACAAGAAGGAGGTGAGAAGTTGCTGGCTGAACCATCGCGCTCGCCTCATCTCCAAACATTTCAGATTCTGAAGAAGATTAGAGAACGAAATCAAGGACTTTGGAGACGAGATAAAGTAAATTTTCCATATCATTACTATACTAGCGACAACTAATGAAATAATCTGTTGTTTCACCAGTAAGATTATAATACAATTTCCCAATTCGATTGCTATTGCTATAATCTCGGTAATATTAATAATTAGGGGATTGATACGACAAAGTATTCATTCAGTGATATCAAAGATATTGCTAATTATATCAATGGAGATAGGCAAGACCAATCTTTCATTGAGTTTTTTTTTCCTTCCCATTTCTTTGATGAGTCAAATTATGTGAGTTGGTAACGTTATTCGGGTTAGCAACCATTGTTTATCGAGCCTTGCTTATGGCTATACTAATATGATACGTTAGAGATGTTTATACAATAATAGTGTTTTAAACTTTTTGTTTCTAAAGGGGATAATGTTTTCTTAAAGTGATAAAAATTTAGTAGAATACTAACATTAACTCTAATGAAACAAATACATTAGAGTCAAGATTTATGTTTCACATTTATTCATCGTGTGTCTCGTGCATTGCACTAGGGTTATTCTAGTTGTTCAAATTAAGGTGACATGGCGGTCGCTAATGGGAAAATAAAAATGAGCTCTACTTCTTGGGGAGCAGCATTAACATTGCTGCCTGAAGGCAGCGTCACCATTTACATACCAAAATAAGATATAGATCTGCTATAAGCTCAGGACACATTCAATAAGAGAAATAAGATAAGGCATTTGCAGACATCACACAATCAACTGGGGAGAACCAAAGGGTATCGGATCGATACACAGCTGTACCGACAAACTCAATTCCGACACTGCATACAGTTTTCAATTCTTTGCACAACCCTTAAGTAGAGAGATATCTCTTTAACGACGAGAACTACTGCTTTCGTGGACCGTCCACAGAACCTAGGATGTTGAGTGTCGAGAAGAGTTACATACCGCACTTATTAAGACTCGGTAGTAAGTCGTACAATTTATCCTGTAATAATACAAGAGCACCTGATACCAGGGTCGCCAGTATGAATATCAAGACTGCTCCTGGAAAACTGTAATCTTCATCCAGTAACGACCTGGACGGTACGTTCGCCATGCAGGTAAGGTAAGTAAAAACCATCCCAGACGTGGAGAGCACCAGTGGCTGTCTCCATGGAAGTTCTTTGGTGAGACGAATGATCATCTGAACAGACAACAAAAATCCGAACGTGTTGCTGCACAGGAACACAAATAAAGCTAAATTCCTAGTGAAGGTACTTCCGTCAAAAGATACGTATGCTGCAAGGAAGCCTTTCTTGATATGAGTTTCGAATTTTTTAAAAAGAGTTGGAGGCTGAATCACTGCTTGGAAGGTTGCGCTTACTATGAGCACGGCTACAACCAGGAGGTCATTGCGTTTATCGTCCAAAGGCTTTTGTCCTTGGTTCGAATCTTTTGATGGTGGATGATCACTTTCATTTGCAGGTTTCATAACTGATTGATAGCTGGTAGCTCTCTCATTATTATCTTGGTCGCCAACGGCCAGGACTATTTCTGAAGAGGGCAAGTTTGATTGTCCGTGTTTGGCACCTGCCTGCATGAGGATTTCTCTAATATCTCGATCAGGGTGATTTGAGACATCGAGAGGGGTTGAGCCACTCTTGTTCAAGGTGTTCACCTCCACGATCCCGAACTCCAGAGCAGAACCAAAAAGCATGAAGTTAACCACCTGCAATTTTTTTCCGTCTTTGTTTTGTTGTCGTCAACATTGAAATATAAGATAATAAAGATTTCCTTTCTTCTTTTGCATGAATGAGATATCCTTCATTCTAGTGATGATCAAAAGGGAACAGCGTGACTTGCCTCAAAATTTTGGACGGCAGCGGCGACATGCAAGACAGTGTTGCCTTTGTTGTCCTGCCAATTGATGATCTGCTCCTTCTTGTGCTGCTTCAGATGCTCCACTAACACAACGACTGCTTCAAACCGGTTGTTCTTCACGGCGAGGTGAAGCACCGTCTCCTCCCTAGCAGTTGTCTCTTCAACAGACTCAGGAGAAGCGGAGAGCAGCACCTTCACGACATCGAGCTCCCCGTTTATGATGGCATAATGCAAAGGGATTCTTCTCTCCCGTCCCTTCATGGAGCACAGGTGTGGACCCACTCCCAAGAGCTCCCTCGCGATCTCAACATCACCTCGAGCTGCCGCGATGTGCAGTGGACTGAAACCATCCGCGTTCACTTTTTCTGCGAACTTCGGCATCCACTTCAGGAGCTCTCGGACGAAATCCAAATGGCCAGCCACACAAGCGATGTGCAGCGGTGTGCGACCGGCTCCTTTGAGAACCATCTCTTCAAGGATCAGCTCATTGCTTCCGATCAAGTCATTCAGCTCATCAATATTGCCCTTTCGAGCTGCTTCTAGCAACCTTTGCTCCATTTGGTTGGATCTAGTAATGGTCACTCTCTTCTTGGGACACTTGGGACTGAGAAATGTTAAATTATCGATCCATTTTATAGAGTTTCCCTCATATTTCTCTCTAAATTACAGTTATCTAGAAGCTCCTAGGCGAAGTCTTGTGGTAGTTAAGAATAGGGGTTTACTAACTTAACAATCTTTGACTTACTGTGGAAATAACAATTTGGTGTGAGTTACAAATTTTTAAAGAAATGGACCCTCACAATAATTTATAATTATTTGTTAGTTGATTTTTTGTGGTCTAGACTATAATGTTGTTCGTATAGTAGATTAAACATTGTCACCTAATCATTTTTCTAAGAATAGTGGCTAATAAATTGTCCAGCAAGCAAATTAAAGCAAATCTCTCCGAGACAAGCAGATGAAATAAGTCGCGAGTTGTGATTGTAAATAGGCATGGATGTTATGTCGTATAAAGTACAGGACAACTAGCAACACCAAAGCTCTATGCTCATTGCCACTTGTCGCGACCTCTTTTTTTCGGCGCCCGATCGGGGCGGGCGCCTAAGGAGGCTAATGGCTCGGCTGGATTAATTAAGCCCGGACTCTCCCAAGTCCACCAATTCACGACTTTAATAGTCTAAGTTTTTAACCCGTAAGTTAATTTTTAAAACGGAGTCGCCACTAATCAATTTGGGGTGGGTTGATTAGAAACCCATGCGAAATATTGGGAGAAATATTCGCTCCCGCGCAACCAGAGAAATTAGGATCGGGGGACTTGATTACACTAGTTAATCACTAATGTCCTTTCGGTACCTAACCTTGTTTAAACCCCGAGGTTTTTTTTTTGGATGTTTTTAGGATTTTCCACACATTTTGGGAAAAACATATTTTTTTGAGGTTCTTTTCTATTTTTTGGACATAAAAGGGATTCTTTTTGGATTTTTGGTATTTTTTTGGAAAAATACAAGTTTTTTTTGGCTTTTTCTGGATTTTTGGCATTTTTTTTTTGAAAATACAAGTTTTTTGGCTTTTTCTGGATTTTTGGCATTTTTTGGAAAATATGGGATTTTTTTGATTTTTTTGATTTTTTTTTTTGGAAAATAAAATATTTTTTATTATATTTTGGAAAATAAAGTATTTTTTGATTTTTCTTGATTTTCTCGAAAATAAAATATTTTTTATATTTTTAAATATTTTCTTTTTTTTTGGAAATTAAAATATATTTTTAATACTTTTCGAAAATAAAATATTTTTTGGTTTTTTTAGAAAATAAAATAAAAACCGATCGCACTCGGGCCGCGTTGCGAGCCCGGCTCGGATTTTTTATCTTTTTTCTTTTTTTTTTTTTTTTTAAAAAACGGCGCCGTTTAGGGGGAACCGGCGAAACCCTACCCGGTTCCCGACCCGGATCCGACCCGCGCCCGACCCGACCCTTTTTTTTTTTTATTAGGAAAACTGCGTCGTTTTGGGGGAAACCCTACCCGGTTCCCCGACCCGGGTTCGACCCAACAACCCGGGTCGCGACTCCGGCAAAAAAATCGGAACCCTAGGGTTCCCGATTCGCGGCGCTGACGAGGAGGACGCGGCGACGGCGACGACGGCGGTGGTGGCGGCGACGGTGGTGACAGGGAGGGGGGAAGTGAGCGCGACGGCTACCTATGCGAGGTGGTGGCGGTGAGCGGCGGGGATCCCTTTCTCTCTCTCTCTCTCTCTCTCTGGGCTTCGGATCCGCAGCCGTGAGACCTCGGACCCCCCGAAGTCTCTCGCAGGGTACCCGAGGGCAACGACTTCGAATCCTCTCCCTCTCTCTCCGCCTCTCCTCCGGCGAAGCTTGGATCCACGGCCGTGCGTCCCGGACCCCCTCGATGTCTCTCGGTGGGGAACCCGAAGAGCGCAGCCCTAGATCGGCTTCCCTCTCTTTTGATCCGTGCCCTCGATTGTCGTCGGGAGGGGCCTATTTATAGGCGGAGGGGTGCCGGTCGACGGAGAGGCTTGGCCGCCGGTCTTTGGCCTCGCCGATCGAACCACCGCGGCTGAACCGGCGTCCCATCCGCCACCTCCGTCGCTCCCTCCCTTGCACGTCGCCCCGTCCGTCCTCCCGGCGTCGCGCCCTCTCGCGCGTGCGCTGCAGAGGCGGATGGAGGAGGAAGAAGGAAGGAGAAGAGGAGGGAAGGGTTTTGTCGCGCGGGCCGGGCCGAGAGGGCCCGCGCGAGGGAGAGAGCCCAATGGGCTGCTCTTTCTTCTTTTTGTTTTGTTTTGTTGTTTTTTGCTTTGTTATTATTTTTTGTTTTTATTATCCGAAAAAAGGAAAAAAAGATAATTAATAATAAAAAAAACCTAATTTAAGGAGACGAAATTTAGGCGTCAACACCACTTGTAATACCCAACTATTCAATAAAAATTACTATACTTTGTCTCGTTGACGCTGGATGATGTAGCAAACTTGTAAAATTGATGTTTAAGAGGTATATGTATATTATCTAAACTCATGTGATTTTTCTTGTAAGGGATGTTGTAATTTGTACTACTTTCACATGCGTAAATTATAATTATGAATTATAATCAATAAATACATGTGTGGTGCGTGACGTTCTAGGGTATCACTAGTCGAATCCCCTACACTTGAGCTTGGGACTTTGGCACCCTAGATCGGCTCCCCAACATCTAGGCTCGAGTCCTTAACGCTTGGGCCTAGGTCCATTGAGGCCAAGCTTGAGACTCCTACACTTAAGCTTGAGACTCCTGCACTTAAGCTTAAGACCTCGGCGCCCCTTCTGCTCGAGACCCCGATGCTAGTGCCTAGGTTCGCAATACCTAGGCCCGTGTCCATTAAGGCCAAGCCCACAACCTCGACGGGCTTGGGTCCATTAAGGTTAGG
The DNA here is from genome assembly GCA_014182395.1 of Eucalyptus sp. ANBG9806169. Lineage (NCBI taxonomy): Eukaryota > Viridiplantae > Streptophyta > Magnoliopsida > Myrtales > Myrtaceae > Eucalyptus > Eucalyptus sp. ANBG9806169. The sequence goes on along the minus strand of CM024577.1, from coordinate 15,773,489 downwards.
CACAAACCCACCCACCATCACCGATTGCTAAATAGATAATTCAAGAGAAGAGATTTTTCATTTTTCTTAAGGTTAATATTACGAAAAACCCCTAAATTGGTACACTTGTGACCATAAAAAAACCTAAACTGGTACACTTGTGACAGTTTCACCCTAAGCTAATTTTTTGATTACTAAAAACCCAAAACTGGTATATTTGTGATAAAGATACTCTTCATTAAATTGAATTAATGTCATAAAAAATCAAAAAAAATCACATAACTATGACAAACGAAGAGTAAAATCTCAAACTAACATATAAGTCACTATCACGTATAATTTAGCTTAGCAATTTGACAGTGAAATCTAACATAAACTAACAGATGGTAAGTTAATCACAAATATACTAGTTTATGGTAAATTTGTCAACAGTGTATTAGTGTGGAGTTTTTAATGGTCAAAATTTTGAATTGGAGAAAATTTGTCATAAGTGTATCGGTTTATAATTTGTGGTATTGGGAGAAAATACATTAAATGGACTTTAGTAGTTCAATTTTAGTAAAAGGTAACTTTGTATTCCTAAAGTTTTGGAGATAGGGAAAAGGGTTAAAAAAATTCTTAAACCTCTTACATTTGTACAAATTTAATCCTAAACTTTTTGTTGGTACCAATTTAATTCTAAACCTTTTTACTTTGTGTTAATTTAATCATTTCTGGCTAATTTTGGTCGAATTTTGCTGATTGGAAGCCGGTCGATTGACGTGGCACAATTGACGTTGATGTTGACAACTTTTAATAATATTTTAATATTTTTGAATTTGTATACTCTTTTTCTTTTTCTTTTTTCTTTTTTCCTTCTCTTCCTCCTTCCTCCACCCGATTGCTAGACCTTAGCGATCGGCTAGAGGCGACGGTCAAATAGGTCAAGGTCAACCTTGTTGATCTCTCGGCGAGGCTCGAGCCCCGGCCAAAGGCCGCAAGGTCGGCCTTGTGCTAGGCTAGCGAGGCTCGACCTCGCCAGATCCAGTGAGGTCAAGCCTAGCCCATGGCTAGCGAGTCTTGACCCTCGAATAATCTGGCGAGGGCGAGCCTAGCGGCTTCGTGCGAGAGTGGCCACTAGTGAGGGCTCAAGCCTCATCGGCCATCACCTCTAGCCGGTCGCCGAGGTCCAACGACTGCCTATAGGAAGGAGAAGGAGAAGGAAAAAAGAAAAAGAAAAGGAAAAAGAAAATAAAAATATTCAAAAATATTAACTATTATTAAAAGTTATCCATATCAACGCCGATTGTACCACATTAGCCGGCTGGCGTCCAATCAGCCAAATCCGGTGAAAATTAGCCAGAAAATATTGAATTGACATCAAGTGAAAAGGTTTAAGACTAATTTGGTACCAACAAAAATTTTAAGATTAAATTGGCACAAATGCAAAAGAGTTATGACTTTTTTAACACTTTTTCCTTTGAAGATGAATGGCACCTACAAAAGCACCTTTCTCTATTGTTGATGGAGTTCATAACAAAGTACCATCTTTTGTGAGCCCAAAGATTAAATTCATTTGCTATTCTAACCTGAAAATCATTTGAATTTGTTTCTTTATTGGGACACACTATCTATCTCCTCTATAGTTCGAAAAGCTCGTCGAGGTAATGACAGGTCTGGCAATGTTATTTTTGTTAGGACTAGAATTAGCACCTAGAGGGGGGTGAATACGTCTTTAAAGCAATTTTAACAATTTAATCCGAATGAGAGATTAATGAATTAAAACCAACAATCGCAGCAAATGAAAGTAATAAAAGATAAAAAGGATTAGGGATAGAGAATCAAGACTCTAGATTTATAGTGGTTCGGCTTAGACCAAGCCTACGTCCACTCTCCCGCATGGACAGCCCTTCTGGCTGGATTTCACTAAGAATAAAAAGAGTGATTACAGTCTCACGCTCTTGAGTCCACATGTAGAAAACTCTACTACACTTCCTCAAGGTCTCACTACAATATGATCTCTCTTTTGATTACATATAACGCTAGAAGAATGATATCGCAAAATAGAAAAAGAGATTCAGACTTTGGAATTCTTCTATCCGGCACCCTTCAACAATTAGAGCATCTCTCTTTTATACTTCTTCATGCCTTCAATACCGTTGGCACCTTCCAAAGAAGTTCTTCCAATCAACCCGTTGGACAGAATCAATTAGAGAGATCTCGAGCTCTTTAAGGTAAGTGTTGATAGCCCATCAATCATGCTCGCCCATACAATCAGGATCTTGGTTTCCATAAGTAGATCATTCCAAATATAAGTTACGAAATCTTTAGACAATCTATACACATTAGAATACGAAAGTAAGATCTTCTAGTGCTGAATCCAATAGAAAGATATTCTCTAGCCGTTAGAATAAAGATCATATAAGATCGGAATAAAAGTCGGTTTGGAGACTCGTCCATGAGAGTAGACTTTGAAACATGAGTCTTGCTAGCTTCGACTTTGATCTTCGACTTTGTCAATAGAGTCTCGTAAGTCTTCAAACTAGACGATGAAAATGTTTTGTCAACTTCAAAATACTTTAAGAGAATTTATCCAACAATCTCCCCTTTTTGATGGTGACAAAACTTTCCTGCAGATTTGAATATTATTGCCCCGCAATACAACTTTTAAGCAAGCATTGATATCTCATAAAAGATTAGAATAAAAATAGTAGAAGTTATCATGTACACATGTCTTACTTACCCTGTACACGATGCATTCACGAAACCTCATTAGTCATGAACATACAAAGACTATTTTTATCTAATTTAAAAGCTTAAAGTAATGCAATAATGAGCACATATTCAAAAACTGCACACATTTAAAAACTCAAGATAAAGTCAAAATAACAACTCAAAAATATTTAAAAATTGAAGATAAGATTTGGTTTGGTTTGAGGATAGAGTCTCGAAATTGAAATGCTTGAAAATCTGCAAAGTCTTCTCCCCTTTTTGTCAAGATAAAAATCAAGGAGCACGAGGAATGCGAACAAGTTGAAAGTCCTCCATAGACTTGACAGCTTCCTTCTAGCTTCCTCAAATCTTCCCGTAGTTGGGTAAGAGTAGTGCCTTTTGCGGTAGCCTGAATCCGACACCGAACCTCTTTAAGCCGATCATGCATAGTGATGAACATTGCATGATTTTCATTCTCGCAAAGTCTGAAATTCATACCCCATGGCATAGATTTGGCCTTTGAGTTCCAAGATGATGTCAAGCAACCTTCCAAAATCTCCGGAATTGTCAGTCTGTGTGCTTGCTTCAGCTCGGTCTGATGGTGGAGTCAAGCCAGTATGAATATTAGCAGGGAGTTCAGTATGTGGAGATGATGCCTCTCCTTCAGGAAACTGAGCAGCATGAACATCTTCAACATCAGGAGGTGATCGACTAACACCTATTTGTGTATCTTCTTCTCTAAAAGTCAGTAGAAGAGGGGTATGTTCTCTATGTGTATCTCCCCCTGTTTCCATGTCTTCTGGAGGAGAAAAGAACTCTTCTTTCGAGGAGTTTCCTCAGTGGAGTTGTTGTGGATCCTCTTTTTCTGCCGGAGAATCTGTTTTTGCCGGTTCGTCCGCTTGTTCTCGCGCTTCCTCTTCCTCTTTTTCTTCTTCCTCTTTCTTTCTTTCTTTCTTTCTTCCTCTTCTCTTCCTTTCTTTTCTTTCTCTTCCTTTCTCTTTCTTCTCTCTTCTTTTCTGCAAATTCTTGTTCTGGAACAGCTGGAACAGATGCAGAAAATTGAGAAACAAGAGCAGAGATGGGTAGAGCATCCTCATCATCTTCATCTTCCAAGATGATTGCCCTTCTTTTCTTGATAGAACTAGCCACTGGTTCCTTTCCTTTTCTTTTGGCCGCAGAAGAGTCTGGTCTGAACTTGATAGGAGTCTTCTCCTTGAACCGCTCCAGCTTCTTGCTGAGTTCTTTCAGACGCATCTTTGTTATCATCCTCAGTCCAATGACCATTTTATCAATAGTCTTCACAGAGAGAATGTGAGGAGGCTGAATGTTCAGATGTCTGAAAAGACGAGTGATGAGAGCGGCATAAGGAAGTTTTCCCTTGTCCTTTGCCATTGATCTGTACATGTGAAACATGATAGTGTGCGGCAAAGAGAAGTTAAGACCAGTCTTGATTGCATACATCAACTTAGCCTCCGAGATGGATACATCTGTCTTGGATGTTGATTTGGGTCTAAGACAGCTTGATCACAATCTTGTGAAACAAAGTGTTTGTTGCATTCATCCCGGAGTAGGAGAGACGACCTTCAACAATTCTATCTCTCGCAAGTTCAAGAGTAGCATGACTTACGTACACACTAATTGATTGGAAAGCACCTCTTTCCACACCAATTACATCTCGCCGAATGTCCTTATCAACAACATACTCTTTATCTCTCACGCTGAAAGAAAAGCTGTTTGCATCAATAAAATTGAGATTGGAATAGAAGTACGCCGTTAATTCATAATGTGCCATATCACAAGCCGCAGAATCGATGAAGTTGAAGTTTTTCAAACTTCTCTCTCGATTTATGCTCAATAGGTCCAAAAATCAAAATCTACCGTCCGTGGATTCATCACCCCACGCTTCAGCAATTTTTCATACTTCTTCCTATGTCCGTCTGAGCGAAACAGTTCATCCTTCTTCCCTCGAAGGTTTGCAGCCACACCCATCCAAGGTTTAAAATGTACGAACATTTTTTCATCATCATCCTTTCTCTCTAGCTGATTCATACTACCAAACTTAGGGTCACTGGGAAAGTTTGCAACGGCTTTTGCAGCCGTTCCTTCAGGAACAATCCCTGACCTCTCCATGATGGTGAGAAAATGAGTCTCATTTCGTAACCTTTCTCTTTCAAAATTCATCAATGAAGGTCATGGCGAACCTCCTTCCTTCAATGCAGAGTAAAGCCTATAAACAAAAGCAGGCTTAAGTGTTCTTACAGGTTCAATATCTTCAATAACTTTTTCTGCATCTTGAGGGCGATGACCTTGAGGTCTAGTTGGGGAAGACCGCTGTTGAGATCGTTGAGGAGTTTGCTCAAATGGAAAGTCGCTTTCTTCGGTGAGATCGAAGTGCGTAGGCCCCTCACCAGATCCCCGTGGTCCCCTCGTTTGCTATTCTTGATGACTTCCTTTGATACAACATTGTTGCTTTCTTTGGAGAAGCTTTCTCACTTGTGTCGCAAGAAAGTTAAAAACTTTGAGACGAAGAAGTTTTGGAGAGAAAATACGAGTAGTGAAAAGCTTTTGATCTAGGGTTTCGGGTAAAGTGAAAACAAAGGAGAAGAAGTGTATAAAAGATAATGATACGGGGAAATCCAAGCGTCGCATATTTTGGAAATCTTAAGAATTTCATTTTGAAAAATAACTGCCTTAATAAATCGATAACCACCCTTTTTTAAATATAACCGCCTTAATAAGCTCAATTAGAGATAAACAGATAATCTTACCTTATCGATATGATAGTTTAAGTAAATGAACTTACAGTCGTGTCGATTGGTATTTTCAGTCTTCATCATTTGAGTCTGATACTCTATCAGACTTTAGTTTCTGAGTCTGAGCTTCAACATTCTTCAAGAGATAAAATATTGAGTCTTGAGCGAATAGACTCAAACAAGCTTTTCTCAAGTGGCTTTGTGAAGATGTATGCCAATTGATTCTTTGAGTCTATAAATTGTATCAAGACTTCTTTGTTCTGAACATGATCTCTTATAAAATGATGTCGAATCTCAATGTGTTTTGCTCTTGAATGTAGGATAGGATTCTTTGTAAGATTGATTGCGCTGGTGTTGTCACATCTTATTTCTGTGCAAGAGTCTTCAATGCCAAAGTCTTGCAAATGCTGTTTGTTTTATCCACGTATTTGAGAACAGCAACTTCCAAGGGCTACGTATTCTCGCTTCAGCCGTTGAAAGAGCCACAATACTTTGTTTTATTGAAAACCAAGATACCGCCCTGTTTCCAAGCAATTGACAAGTGCCTGAAGTGCTTTTTCTTTCAACTCTACAACCTGCAAGATCTACGTCTCGAATAGCCAAGAAGTGTAAAGTCTCATTCTTTGGGATACCATAGACCGATCTTAGCAAAAGAGTAGCAACATATTTAATAATACGTTTAGCAGCACTTAGATGAGATTCTCTAGGATCGATTGAAACCTAGCGCATATGCAAACACTAAATAATATGTCGTCCGGATGCAGTAAGATAAAGAAGTGAACCAATGATACTCCCGTATAACTTTTGGTCGATTTTCTTCCCCGCTTCATCTTTGTCTATCTTCAAGGAACTTGACATTGGTATGTCGGTCTTTTTGCAATTATCCAGACCGAACTTTTTAACCACTTCTTTTGCATATTTCTCTTGATGAATGAATATTCATTCCTTTAGTTGTTTCACTTGTAGACCAAGGAAAAAGGATAGTTCACCCATCATGCTCATCTCGAATTCATCCCGCATAGACTTAGAAAATTTCTTGCACAAAGTCTCATTAGATGATCCGAATATAATGTCATCAACATAAATCTGAACATGTAGAAAACTTTTACCTTCATTTTTAATAAACAAAGTAGTGTCTACCTTTCCTTTAGAAAAGCCATTATGAATTAAGAAATTACTTAGCCTTTCATACCAAGCTCGAGGAGCTTGTTTCAATCCATATAAAGCTTTCTTCGCCCGAACACCGAGTCTAGTTTCTTTGAATCTTCAAATCCAGAGGTTGTTCCACGTAGACTTCTTCTTGAATAAATCCATTCAGAATGCGCTTTGACATCCATTTGAAACAACCTGAAATTCTTATAGCAAGCAAAAACAAGTAGTAATCTGATTGCTTCTAACCTTGCTACCGGAGCATAAGTCTCATCATAGTCTATCCATTCTTCTTGCGTGTATCCTTTAGCCACGAGTCTTGCTTTGTTTCTCGTTACTTTGCCTTTTCATCAACTTTGTTCCCGAAAACCCATTTAGCTCCAACAACCGATTTTCCTTTTGGTTTGGGAGTCAATTCCCATACGTCGTTAATACTGAATTGTCTGAGCTCTTCTTGCATTGCTTCAATCCATCTTTCATCAGCTAAGGCTTCTTCAATATTTTTTGGTTCTATTTCAGAAATAAGAGCAACAGCACTAGACTCTTCTCGCCTTTTGGATCTTGTTCGAATTCCCTCATTAATGTTCCCAATAATGAGTTCTTCAGATGACTAGACTTGTGCTTCCAGCTTACTAGTCAGTCTATAGATTGTTGATCTTCTTCTTGAGTAGATTCTTCATCGCAGCTTGTTGTACTGATTTTGAAGTAGTAACTCGCTTTAGTGGAGGTAGATCTAGCAAAGTGTCTAGAACAGATTCCTGAATCTTCAGCTGAATTTGCTGAATTTGTGGAGAGTCTTGAAATTTGACATTCATTGATTCTTCCACAAACCCGAGTCTTTTTGTTGAATACTCTAAAAGCTTTGCTTGTAGTTGAGTAACCAAGAAAGAATCCTTCATCTGATTTTTCTTCAAACTTACCAACACGGCATTCTTTAGAATAAAACATTTGCAAAAATACTTGAAAATAAGAAACTATTGGTTTCTTTCCTTTAAAATTCATAAGGGGTTTTCTCAAGAATTGGCCTTAAAAACACTCGTGAAAGTAATCATCCAAAACCTGAAGAAATTTGATTTCCAATTAAAAGTGTTCTTGTCATTTCTTGTAAAGACCTATTCTTCCTTTCCAACCATTTTGTTCGTGTATGGAGAGGAGAATTTGTGTTGAAAACCAAATTCATCACAAAATTTAGTAAAGTCTTGATTTTCAAACTCACCTCCATGGTCTCGTAGGCTTGAGATAGTGTGACCTTCTCAAAGCAAACTTTGAAAAGAGAGAGAAAGTCTCATATGAAAGAAATAAGTAAATCGTGAGTAATCATCCACGATTACTAGACATGATTAGTCCAAACAAATCCATATGGAAACTTGATTAGTGGAAACTTTATTTATTGATTTGTAAGAGTTTCTAACCCGTTTACCCAAGACGCATGGTGTACAAAGATCGACTTTGAGTAATTGAGAATAGGCAATCCTCGAACAAGTTTCTTGGTAGAGATCTTGTTGATTTGCTTCATATTGGTATGGCCTAGCTTTTGTGCCATAAATTTGCTTCATCTTGTACTGATATTAAGCACTGTGATCTTTCTTGATTCACATCCAGTAAGATAGATATTTCCATGTCTTCGTCCCGCAAAAAAAGATTGAGTAAAGTCTTTACCGATTCTAGAGCACGTTTCTTCCCGGAAGTTGATCTTGAAACTAGTATCACACAACCGACTTATGCTAAGCAAAAGTTGTAATTTAATCCTTCAACTAAGGAAACATTATTGATTGACAGACTTCCAATCTTTATTGTTCCTCGACCAGTAATTCTTCCTTTGTTATTACCACCAAAGGAAACTTTTCCTCCGTCTATCTGGACAAGTTTTATGAAGCAGCTTGAGTCTCCTGTCATATGTCTTGAGCAGCCACTATCAAGATACCATTTAATCTTCTTTTTGATAGTAACCTCGCAATTAACACGAATTCAAGCTCTTTTGGTACCCATACCATCTTGGGTCAAGAAGTGTTAGAACAATAGACAGTCTTAGCCCAGCTCTTTTTAACAGGTCTCCAAACCAAAGGACATTCTTTCTCAAAATGTTCTAAGCTTTTACACTTGGAACATCTCAAAGCATTTCTACCAACATGTTTTACAAAAACTTTCTGGAAATGTTTCTTATAAGTAATTCTAGCTGGTCTCTGTTTAATTCTTTCTTTTACCTTCGGAAAATCAAGTAGTGGAATAGTTTCAAAAGTCATACCAAGACCTAACTTATCAAAGTATGGTCTTTGTATCGAAAGAATCTTATCCAACTTTTCAGAACCATTTGAAAATCTTTTTGATATGTTAGTAATATCATTTTTCAAAAGATTATTTTCATTTGAAATAATGTCTGAGTTTTCTTTCACAAAGCTACAAAATATTTTTCCAGCTTTTCAAACTTTTCTTTCATAAGTTTATCATGTTGCTTCAATGTAGAATTTTCCCTTTTTAATTCGGAGATCCTCTTAAGAGAGGTTTTCAGACTAAGACAAAGTTCATCAATATATTTAGAAACCTTAACAGGAATTTTCAGGTTACCAACCTCGAGTTCACTGTCTGAGTCTGTGTTTGAATCAAGGTCTGAGTCTGAATCTGATTTTGCCATTAAACAGATATTGGCATAATCATCGTCACTTTCTTCACATTCAGTATCACTCCAAGTCTCTACTTTGAGTGCCTTCCTGTTTTTCTCAGTCTTTCCTTTTCTCTTCTTTAACAGAGGACAATTGGGTCCGATGTGTCCCTTTTTTCTTTGCATTCAAAGCAAGTCACTTCTTTGTTAGAATCATCTTCCTCTCGTTGACTTGTTTTGAAACCTTTGAGAACTTTGTTTCTTCCAATTGAATTTCCTTCCTTTTCTCGTTCAACTTTCGAATCTCTTTATCATGAGTGCCGCTTCTTCATCATCTAGATCTTCTTCGTAGTCTCGTAGCATCGAATAGTCATTAGACTTTAAGGCAATAGATTTCTTATCTTTTGAGTCTTCCTCTTCGTTGGTCCTGCTCCACTTCATAGGATTGAAGAGTCCCAACCGGTTTGTCTACGTAAAGTGGAGCAATCCTCTCGTGTCTCTCTTATTGAGGTTTTTATGTAATTCCGCCTTTTTTGAGAGTCCTCGAAGTAGTTTGTTGACCTTCATATGTCTTGAGATTGGATGTCCCTGATATTCAAGACCATTCACAATTTCAGTAAAACGACTAAACATGTCAATTATTGATTCTCCTGATCTCATCTTAAAGACTTCATATTGTCCCAAAAGAATATTGATCCTTGTTTCTTTCACATGATCAGTTCCTTCATAGGTAATGTGAAGCCTATCCTGACTTCTTTTGCTGTATCACAGAAGATATTATGTTATACTTAGTAGGGGATAAAGCACAATATAAGGAGTAAATAGCTTTGGCGTCAAGAGTCTGTCTCTTGGTGATTTCTTCTAGAGTCAGAAGAGTAGGATCAGCAGTTTCTTTTCCTCTCTCTGATTCTGATGCAGCAGCATGAATGATTCCTTTATCAACCACTTCCCATTCCAAAGGATCTTTTGATCTTAGGAATGCCTTCATCTTATTTTTCCATATGCTGTAGTCTTTTCCATCAAAGTATGGAGGTCTGGTATTGCTTTGACCTTCAACCAACCCTATAGGCAACATACTAGCCATAGATCTTTTACTTAGAAGTAAAGACACTTCTTATAAGCAAGTACACAAGCTCTGATACCAATTGTTAGGACTAGAATTAGCACCTAGAGGGGGGTGAATAGGTGATTAAAGCAATTTCAACAATTTAATCCGAATGAGATATTAATGAATCAAAAACAACAATCGCAGCAAATGAAAGTAATGAAAGATAAAAGGATTAGGTATAGAGAATCAAGACTCCAGATTTATAGTGGTTCGGCTTAGACCAAGCCTACGTCCACTCTCCCGCACGGACAGCCCTTTTGGGCTGGATTTCACTAAGAATCAAAAAGAGTGATTACAGCCTCACGCTCTTGAGTCCACAAAGTGTAGAAAACTCTACTACACTTCCTCAAGGTCTCACTACAATATGATCTCTCTTTTGATTACATATAACGCTCGAAGAATGATATCGCAAAATAGAAAAGGAGATTCAGACTTTGGAATTCTTCTATCCGGCACCCTTCAACAACTAAAGCATCTCTCTTTTATACTTCTTCATGCCTTCAATACCGTTGGCACCTTCCAAAGAAGTTCTTCCAATCAACCCGTTGGACAGAATCAATTAGAGAGATCTCGAGCTCTTTAAGGTAAGTGTTGATAGCCCATCAATCCCGCCGCCCATACAATCGGGATCTTGGTTTCCATAAGTAGATCCTTCCAAATATAAGTTACGAAATCTTTAGAGAATCTATACATATTCGAATACGAAAGTAAGATCTTCTAGTGCTGAATCCAGTAGAAAGATATTCTCTAGACGTTAGAATAAAGATCATATAAGATCAGAATAAAAGTCGGTTTGGAGACTGTCCATGAGAGTAGACTTTGAAACATGAGTCTTGCTAGCTTCGTACTTTGATCTTCGACTTTGTCAATAGAGTCTCGTAAGTCTTCGACTAGACTAATGAAAATGTTTTGTCAACTTCAAAATACTTTAAGAGAATTTATCCAACAATTTTCTCTCTATTTATCTCTTTGTGGTGGAAATAAAGTCGATGTCTACCATTAGAAACTATTCCCGTTACATCATAGTAGTTGAAAAAAATAATGCGAAGACAAATTTCTAAAGTAGTTCAGTTTGTAAACTGACATTAGGGGGACTTTAGTAGTTCAATTTCAGTAAAAAGTAACTTTGTATTCCTAAAGTTCTTGAGATGAATGGCACCTACGAAAGTACCTTTCTCTATTGTTGATGGAGTTCATAACAAAGCACCATCTTTTTGTGAGCCCAAAAATTAAATTCATGAGCTATCATAACGTGAAACTCGTTTGAATTTGTTTCTTTATTGGGACACACTATCTATCTACCCTAAGTTTGAAAAGCTCGTCGCGATAATGACGTCTAGCAATGTCATTTTCTCTCTAATTATCTCTTTGCGGTGGAAATAAAGTCAATGTCGACCATCGGAAATTATTCTTGTTACATCATAGTAGTTGGAAAAAATAATGCGGAAGACAAATTTCTAAAGTAGTTTAGTTTGTAAAAATACATTATGGGGACTTTAGTAGTTCAATTTTACTAAAAGGTAACTCTGCATTCCTAAAGTTCTTGAGATGAATGGCACCTACGAAAGTACCTTTCTCTATTGTTGATGGAGTTCATATCAAAGCGCCATCTTTTTGTGAGCCCAAAAATTAAATTCATGAGCTATCATAATGCAAAACTCGTTTGATTGGGACACACTATCTATCTACCCTAAGTTTGAAAAGCTCGTTGCGATAATGACGTCTAGCAATGTCATTTTCTCTCTAATTATCTCTTTGCGGTGGAAATAAAGTCGATGTCGACCATCGGAAATTATTCCTGTTACATCATAGTAGTTGGAAAAAATATTGCGGAAGACAAATTTCTAAAGTAGTTCAGTTTGTAAAAATACATTATGGGGATTTTAGTAGTTCAATTTTAGTAAAAAGTAACTCTGTATTCCTAAAGTTCTTGAGATGAATGGCACCTATGAAAGTACCTTTCTCTATTGTTGATGAAGTTCATAACAAAACACCATCTTTTTGTGAGCCCAAAAAATTAAGTTCATGAGCTATCATAACATGAAACTCATTTGAATTTGTTTCTTTATTGGGACACACTATCTATCTCCTCTAAAGTTTGAAAAGCTCATTGAGGTAATGACGGGTCTAGCAATGTCGTTTATTCTCTAATTATCTCATTTGAGTGGAAATAAAGTTGGTGTCGACCACTAAAAATGAGGTACGGACATTTGGAGTGCCAAAAATTGGCACGAAGGGACACTTAAGTGCCAAACCTTTGAAAAAGTACACTTAAGTGCCAAAATTAGAGTAAAATGGATCACTTAAGTGCCACTCCAGCCAAAAACGACATCGTTTTGCACGCCGACGTGGCGAGAAAACTAAAAAACAACATCGTTTTGTCTCGATGTATAAATAATTAATATAAAAATTAGCTAAATTTATTTTAAACTTAAATTTAGTTAAAATATTCTAAAAAAATAAAATTTAAATTTAAAAAAAGGGGGCGGGGGGGGGTGAAAGGAGGCGGTGAGGGCTCGACGAGGGCCGAGTCCTCATCACCGCCCCTCCTCGCCACCGTCGAGAAGGGCCGGTGACGCGGGGAGAGTCGGGCTGGGGTGGGCGCCCGCGTCGCCTCCGCCTTCTTTGCCTCCCTCGAGCGTCGCTCCCGCATCAACCTTAGCACCATCGACCTCGACGATGACAACGATTCCAGGGACCACCGCCCCCTCATGCGGACCGACAGCGAGGGCTCGCGAGTCCTCGCCGGCCCCTAGCTAGGGCTCGGCGACCCCCGGCCGGGCTTGGCAACCCCGGCCGATGCGCCCCACCATCGTCGGCCTTTCCCGGGCGAGGGCCAGCAAGCCCTCGCCTAGATTAGCCACAGCCGGCCACCCCGGCCGACCCTCCCCCTCCATTGCCGGCCCTTCCTGGCGGTGGCGGGGAGGCGGGGGCAACGAGTGCTCGGCCCTCAACCGCCTCCCTCCCCCCATTTAAAAAAAAGATATTAAGTTTTTAAATTTTAACTTTTTTTAGAATATTTTAAATAAATTTAAGTTTAAATGAAATTTAATTAATTTTTATATTAATTATTTATACATCAAGACAAGACAACGTCGTTTTTGCGTTTTCTTGCCACATCAGCAATTTGGCCAGTGGTACTTAAGTGATCCATTTTACTTCGATTTTGGCACTTAAGTGTATATTTCCAAAATTTTGGCACTTAAGTGTCATTCCGTGCCAAGTTTCGGCACTTAGGGTGTACTTTTGCCCACTAAAAACTATACTTGTTACGTCATAGTAGTTAAAAATAATAATGTGGAAGATAAACTGCTAAAGTAGTTCAGTTTGTAAAGATACATTATAGGGACTTTAGTAGTTCAGTTTCAGTAAAAAGTAACTTTGTAGTTCTAAAGTTCTGAGATGAGTGGCACCTATGAAACTACCTTTCTTGTTGATGGAGTTCATAACAAAGCACCATCTTTTTGTGAGCCCAAAAATTAAATTCGTGAGCTATCATAACGTGAAACTCATTTGAATTTGTTTCTTTATTGGGGCAGACTATCTATCTACCCTAAGTTTGGAAAGCTTGTCACGATAATGACGTCTAACAATGTCATTTTCTCTCTTTTCGGTGGAAATAAAGTTGATGTTGATCATTAAAAACTATACCTATTACATCATACTAGTTGAAATTAATAATGCGAAAGACAAATTTGAGGAACTTCTGTATAATTCATTATTATTCATAATGAGGATTACATTAGCCTATTTATAGGTTTCACGTGATAACTATTATAGGTAGCAGGATAAACATAATATCAAATACAATCAATCAAGGATATGCTCTATAAAAGGAGATATATGCATAATCCTTAAAGATATGTGAAATCAACCAAATATCCTAATATTGCTAATGATAGTCATGACCTTAGGATGATGGCACTTGCCTCTGTATCATTATCATTTCACAAATTTCTAAATCTATTGTACGGCGGCCAATTTAGTCCTAAATCTTTTAATTATGCTGATTTAGTTCTAAACATTTTAATCATGAACATTTTAATAATTTGTCAATTTAGTACTAAATCATTTAAGGATTTGCCAATTTAGTCATTCCGAGTAATTTTAGTTGGAAATCGTTGAGGACTACATTGACAAATCATTAAAATGTTTAAAATTAAATTGGTGTATTTGAAGGGCTTATGATTGAATTGGTCATTATATAAATGTTTATGACTGAATTGACATAATTAAAGGGTTTAGAATCGAATTGGCTGGCATGTAATAAGTTTATGACTTTTTGGATAATTTTTCCCTTCAAACACACACCAAGATTTTTAAAATTCCAACTTAGTTGGAAGCATCAAATTAAGGAGTCATTTATTAGGGAACTACTTGTTTAAACACATACTAGGCTTTTCGACGTCTGATAGTTGGTTGATCTTTATGACGGGGGACCACACGGGTCAACTTCTTATACTTGTTTTGCTTTCGGATTAGATTTCTGTCTTTTTCTCTCATTGAAAATTTGGGAAAATATCTTGCATTGTGTAATGCTGCACACATCCCATTTAAGAACTCGTCAAATTAAATCTCGTGGGAATCAATTATGATTTCATAAACATATATTAAAAGATGTTAACATTTAAGGGGGCAGTACGCTTATGCCACCAGTCCGTTAGCCTTTGTCAATGCTAATCCTCATTTTTGGTTTTCGAAGGATACGGTTGGGAGAATACACCAAAAGCCGCAAACATTTATACGGACTCCGATGAAAAACTAAATATTTCAAAAAAGAGTTTCAATAAACATTATAGTCAAGTAAAATCTCTTTTGTTTATGTAAATCTGGGGTTGTTGACTACGAAATTTATCCATGAAATAACATAGATTGCCTTTGGGTTGCATTCTTAAGTATGTTTCACTTTTCAGTGGTATAATCACTCAAAAACATTGCATGGTCTATAGATCATGTAGACCAGATCCACAAAAGCAGTTAATAATGTGGAGATCATGGTGAAGTCCATACAATTAACTTTTCAATGATATTGATCTATATGGTATGTAGTAGAGGTGTTCACAGGCCGGGCTTTTGTTAAAATTAAAGCCTGGCCCAAACATACTGGGCTCGCTTGCTCTAGGCCCGGAACACTAGCCCAAACCACAACAAAACATTTGGCTGCCAAACTAGACCGTTCCTATTCGATTCAGTCCTAGCCAAGTCCAAAAATCTGTTGTGAAGCTTGAAAAATCTGCTACTCCATGACAGTAGAAACTGAACCCGAGCAGGGATTTGCGTTTGTGCCTCTTAGATCTGGTGATGAAGATCTGCAACTGGTCCAAAAAGAAAATAGTTCCATGGGTTAACATGAAGCCCCAGATGCTCCACTGTGTAATGGAAAGTAATCCAAGATCAAATAATGGAGCGGATTCTGCAGCTGTCACTTCTTTAGCGATGGAAAAAGGAGCTTGAGGAGATTGAGTGGTCGCTGCAGAGTGGGATGAGGTGAGATGTGACAAGGGAAGTGGCTGACAAGCCTGGGAAGGAGAGGTTAAATGGTGGTGGTTGATGCAACCCGGTGGGAGAAAAATCAATAGCTAGTCCCGGGCTTCATTAGCTCACTCCACACAAGTTGTTAGATTCAATAGGATCTGCGTGATCTGACGGTTCATGTGAAATGGACTAAGTGGGCCAGGAAAAAAAAAAAAAAGAGCTACTTCATGTTCCTTTTTCAAGTAATAGCTCGGGCGGGTCTAGGCCCATTCAGGCTTCACCATCTAAAGCCCGGTAGTCTGGACCAACCCGAATAGATAATAACCTCTATTGAGCCCATCATCGTGGCCCAATTTATTTTGGCCCCAAAAATTTGGTCCGAATTTTTGGACTACCAATATGTGGGCAATATAACATTTTCTCCTGATTCATCACTTTCTCAGCTATTTGGAACTACCTCTAATACCCACCTCTCTCTCTTCCTATTTTCCCTTTGAATAATAAAGAATATTTCAATTGATCCAAAGATAATAAATTAATATTTATTGATCTAATAGAAAATTTTCTTATGGTTTGATAGGTAAATTAAATATTTAGAATAATTTATGCAACCCACTTAAACTTTACCATTTTGAGCAATACAATCTCTCATTTGTAAAAGTTATAGGTTACCCTCTTAAGCTTTTGGCGTTGATACTCAATAGCCTGCAAATCTTGAAAAGTTCAAGATTCGCCCTAAACTTTGATTTTTGTCGTAGCCATTGGGTTAAGTGTTTTCTAAAATTGGATTAACTCATTTTTTGTTATCAATATATTTACTACTTGGTCAAAGAAGTTAAGAAAATAGAATACATGGTTAAAGTTTAAAAAAGTTAGTAGAGGACCTTGGATTTTTCGAATATGATGAAATAATAAAACTCACGCGTTTAGCATCTGATTTTAGGGATTGGAGACAATGATAATAAAGGATCCTCATCTTAACGACTAAGTAACTATATAGGGCCTTCTAGGTTCTCTAGTGGATGGATTTTCAATTGCAAATTGTTGTAATTCTTTATATTTTGTTACGTAACTCCTATACAAAACGTCATGCCATAGAAAGATTGAATGATTTTGCGATCAATGCGTGACACTTACTTTTTTTGGCGGTTATCTAGGTATTGGGCATTTGTCTGTAAGAACTCTTAGGGCGCGTTTGGTAACGACTATGTTCACAAGAACGATTCTAACCAGAAATGAGTATTTTTATTTTGTTCCTCGTGAATGATTCTCGAGTAAAAAATGCGTTTCTTAACCGTCCAAAATTTCTGATTCTCGTAATAAAATTGTGTTTGGTACCGTGCTCATTGATTATGTTCCAAATCAATTTCTTTTAATTTTTAAATAAATTGTTTACTTTTTTCATTTTTTTCTTTTCTTTTTTTCCTTTTTCCTTTTTTTTTTTTTTTAAATTTTATTTTCCTTTTTTCTTTTCTTTTTTTCCTTTTTCTCCTCTTCTTCTTCTTCTTCTTCTTCTTCTTCTTCTTCTTCTTCTTCTTCTTCTTCTTCTTCTTCTTCTTCTTCTTCTTCTTCTTCTTCTTCTTCTTCTTCTTCTTCTTCTTCTTCTTCTTCTTCTTCTTCTTCTTCTTCTTCTTCTTCTTCTTCTTCTTCTTCTTCTTCTTCTTCTTGTGGCCGGTCGCCGGACCCGTGGGGCCAAACGAGGGCTGGCGACCTCATCGGGCGTCGCCGGCCCTCGGTGAGGCCGGCCCTCATCGACCGAGCCTTGCCGGCAGCTAGGTGAGGCTCGCCCAACTCCGCCAAGGCTCGGCCTCGCTAGATCCGGCAAGGCCGGCCGAGCCTCGCCGGTGGCCGGCCGGCCTTGCGGGGCCGGGCGAGGCCTACCCGGCCACCGGTTGTGGGCGGGCTTGCCTCCGGCGAGCTCGTCGGACCTTACCTTGGCTTGGCGAGCCTCCGGCGAGCCCGTCGAACCGGCGGACGGCGATTGCGGGCGAACAGCGACCGGTGACGGACAATGGCGGGTGGGGGTGGACGGCAGTTGCGAGATGGCCAAAGGGAAGAAGAAGAAGAGTTGGTTTTTGAGTTTCAAATTTGTTCCCGGAACAAGAATCAACTTTTTGTTTATTCTTGATTCCACTCCCAATCTATTCCCGGGAACAAATTTGTTCTCGAACAAAAATTTTACCAAACACAATTCTTGGCCCAAATCGATTCTAGGAACAAAAAATTAGAATTTGGCCCCGTTTGGATGGTTATCAAACATGTAGTGGCATATTCCGTCAAAGGTTAGAAAGCCAAAAAGAGAAGGAATAGAAAATTCGCACCAAACTCTCTTTCCTTATGGGCGTAAACCACTAAAAATACCGTAAAAACTCATTTTATAGAACGTTTTCTGGAATTTTTTATTAATTTAAATTAATTCTTTGATTGCAGTGTAGGTGAGCATGACAATAACGTCTTGACAAATAGGTTAAACTAATTGAGCGCTCCATTAAGTAGCTTAAATGTTGTATATCTTCTCTATCCCCTACATGTTTATCAATACCTTCATGAAGATACTATCGTTCTTCTATAGTTTGCAAACTACCAATTTTTGTATAAACTTACCCACATTTATTTTTATAACCTAATACCACTTTGAATTTACTAACTCTTACATGAAATTATCACCCTAAATTCAAGTTTATTCACTTTTTCAGATTAAAATCATTGTTGACACCTAAATTTTTGCCCAAAAATCATTTCCAAAAAAAATTGGAAATTGTTTTTCCACAAAAATATTTCAAGTTAAATTCTTGCATATAGATTATGTATAGTGTTTTAAATAGAATATGTTTTTCCTTAAAAAAAAATTTTAAAAAAAATTAAATTAAATATATAAAAAAGATTAAAAAAACATTAAAAAAAATGGAAAAAGTTGGGGCCAATGATCTAAATGTGACTAGCCAAGCCCGGGAGGTCAGATTGGAATTAAAATGGCAAATTGGGGCCAAAATGCAATTTTCAAAAGTTGAGGGACCAATTCGCAAATTTTGCAAAATTTGCGCCCAAGCCCATAAATCATCACCTTGGTCACCAATTAAGTTGAAATTGAATTTGGGCCAACTCGAATCAATCAAATAGGGCCAAAAAGACCAAGTTGGTATTGAATTGGATATTTTCGGATAAGAAATGGCCATTTTTGAGGGACTTTCTTGCAAAATTGGTTGGGCAAAATTGCGAAATCTGGTAGAGATCTTAAACTACTATGCATGAGCTTGCTAATTGATCAAAAATCGCAGCCAAATTGATGGATTAAAGCACTCAAACGAGCTACCAAAACCCAGCCCACGGTTTAGCCTCAATCCGGAGTTGCTGAGTAAGCAACTTGGTGGCCCCACCATATCCCACTCAGCCGCCCATCCAGCCTGATCTTTGCACGTGATTGAAGACCATAATGAGTAGTGCCAATGGACGGAAAACGGCCAAGGATAAGCTGCTGAATGCACGGGAAAGTCGCAGCAAAACCCGCACACTCAACAGCTGCAAAATTTCAGAATTTTGGCCAAGTCAGAGAGTGGGTAGACTGCTCAGTTGGTGGGCTTGGCAGGTGGACAAAAAGCCGACCAAGGGATTGATGATTTCGGTGGATAACATCTACGAAGCAAGCTCTTTCAGGACATGAGAGAGAGAAGACGAGAGGGAGAGGAGAGAGCTCACGGTCGTCCCCCAAAGAGGCCCTCAGAAGCAACCCCAGAAAAGAAAACCTAGAAATTCCAGACCGACCTAGAGAGAGAAAAGTGAGATTTTCACACACCTGAAGCAACAATTAGCCAAAATCTTCAACTAGAGAGTTAAACTTCACTCAAAGATTTTTCCATCCATAGGTCGCACGTCAAAAATGGAGTTCGGGAAGGTCTCCTAAAGCCCCCCGAAAACCACCCTCCTGGCGGGCCAAGAAAGTCCGAAAATTTTCTAAGTGTTGAGCCCAGTTTGGTCGCGGGTGAGAGAAAGCGAGTGTTTTTGAGAAAATTGAGAGACAAATGAGGAAATCCATGACCTACAAGCCAAACTTGAATACATATAGTTTGGGTTTGTTTTAATTTGGCCAACAAAAGAGGTTCTGAAGCTTGATTTTGGAGGTTAATGAAAACCTTCGTTATCAGTTCTTTCTTTGCAGATCTTGTTTTCCAGTTGAAGAAGCCAACTTCCACGGGCCCCCGAGGATAATTTCTTGGTTTCTTGAGCGAAGAACCACTTGAAAGGGAAACTAAGAAGCAAGGTAAGCATCCTAGATATATTTTCTTTCGAGTTTGAGTACGTTTTGATCATGAAAATCAAGAGGAAAACTAGCTCGGAAAACTTATTTCTGGGGCTGAAATTTTCTAAGTGTTTGGAATTTCTTCAAGAACTTTGCAAGTGTGCTTCTTGGAGAGGTCGTTTTGATGTCTTTCGGTGGGCCATTCTCTATGATTTTTGTTGCATTTGAAAGCTCATGTTACGTATTTTCACTTGGATTAAGTAGTGTTTCTCGTAGATCTTGCATGTGATAAGTGTCGGGGCTTGAACATGGGCATGCAACCTGTTTGTTTGACTTGGGTTCAAACCCAGATTTGTGAAATCAGATCAAACCCGCATATTTGAGGATGATTTTAGCTTAGTTATTTTGTGTTTTAAGCTATGATTTCTATCTAATCTTGCTCCTTGCATGTGGTAGTATAATCTTGATACTTTATTTCCGCATGAGATTGCTTGTGAGTTGAGATTGAAGGCCACAAACATGGCCCGACGAAGCTGATTTGGGTAGATTGATGCACGCCAAGTGTTCGAAGAATTGCGCAAACCAAGTTTCGATCTTCAAACGATCGATTTGAGCTCGGTTCTTATTATTCATGTACTGGGCAGTCCCATATTAGTGTAAATTAGCATATATCGGTTTAAGAAATTATTTTTTAATAAAAATTTAAAAAATTAAAAAAAATAAAAATTTCAAAAAAATTGTAAAAATGATGGATGGTATCAAGTTATGATAGAATTGACATCTATGAAATTTTCCTAATTTTAAAAGTTCATTTTCTTAATTTAAATGATATTTTGGTATTTTTAGAACCATTTTTGTAAATAATCTATTAAGCATAGATTAGAACTAATTAGAGTAATTGCATGCATCTAGAGTAATTTCATGCATATTTAAATTCTCATTTTGCTCATGGGGGTCCTGTCCCAGGGCGTGATAACAAGGCCATGTAATATTATTTGCCCGACTTGTGTCGAGTCTTTCTTTTCCGCATTACTTTCAAGTCCTTTCAATTTCTTGGATGTTTACTTATGCACCGCTTTTCATAAATTTGAGTGTAAATTTCTCTTTTAAATTATGTTAGGATTAGTCTAGACATTAAAAAAAAAAAAAAAAAACTACAAAAACATTTGCATGGACACTTAGTGGTTTCATAAAAATTATAATTGGTAATCAAGAATGTGTGGCCATTTAGATAAATAACTTTTCAAGTTAGTGGTACCGCAAGGGCGCTAATAGAAACATTAGCGTAAACAAGTCCCCGTTCCTAGAAATCTCTGGTTGCGTAGGAATTGAGACAACACTCCCGTGTCTTGATTGGTTTCTAGCCGACCCCAATAGGCTAGTGGCGACTCCTAGAAATACATAGGTTGTTCGAACTAAAAACAAAATCCAATGTCGCGCGAGCTATGGGCTTGGGAGAGCCCGCGCCTAATTTAGGGCCGTTGGTCCGCCTCTTTAGGCAAATACCCCTAAACCATTCTTTCTTTTTCCCCGAACGAAAAAAAAGAGGTCGTGACAATCATCAATTAATTTTGGATTACCAAATCTTATTTGAATTATTTATCATTTTTTAAAATTTTTAACTTGCCGACTTTCCTATTAAGTTACAAACTTTTACTTGCATCAGTTAACTTTCAAAGGTTACCGGCCTAAATCAAGAAATTCATCAACTTTTTCCCACTAACTTACTGCATATTATTGAGTTATTAACCATCACCTGAGTTATTTAGTGATGTTTGTTTGTTTTGTTTATCATGTTTTTTTTAATTTTTAACCTGCTCCTTATTATCATTTACATAACTTCACTTAATTTGCATTCCTTGATGAGTGAGTTCTCAACCAAGGCAGATGCTATTAAAAAATTGGAATACTGATTGGGAGTCTAAACTCTAAACACACTCATTATTTAGATGGTAATACAAACCGGGGCTCCCCCTGACCGTTGGCAAATAATTATCAGCCCATCATAAAAGATTGGGATTCATTAAAAATAGAGGCTAGAGGAGTTTTCCAACTTCCTTTTCTTCTTTTGTGATTTGACATGTAAAACTTTAAAAACATTGTAGGTTATATTTTGTACTTGTTGACACATATATTTTGCCCATCCATTTAGGATTTAATTGCATTAAAAAATTAAAGATTAAATTTTAAACCATAAATAGAAAATTTTTTCATTAAATTGCATAGCATATACACATTAGGTACATGTACATATATATATATATATATATATATATATATATATTTATAGAATTTATTAGAAAATTATTTTAAAAAGAAAAAATAGAAATAAAAAAATTAACTAATTAATTAAAAAAAAAATGAGAGAGAGGGGCATGATTTCTGATCGGGCCTAAGCCGTGGGCAGCTTGTGGTGGCGAAGCCATACGCACCTCCCGGTGGCCGTTAATAGGAGAGAGTTGAGAGAGAGGGGGAGGGAGAGGAGAACGGAGAAAAGAAGCAGCCAGAGAAGAAACGGTCTTCTTGCGACTCTTTTTTACCACCGTGCGGTGCGGTCCTTGCGCTTGCACAACCGAGAGGTGCCCCCTCCCGCACTGATGCTTGGTCAGCATCTGCAATGATATCCAGCGCCACTCCCAAGAACATCTTGGCAAGTTTCGACAGTTTTCACTGCCTCATCTCATCGCACTTGGCCATCATTAGTGAGCTTCAGGTTTTCCGACGCTGATCAGGAGCTTGACGCGCCTCAGATCCCTCGCCTCAGCAAGCAAACAACTACATTGAGAAAAATTGTGAGAAGGGGGTGAAGAGAAAAATCCGCCACCATCTCACACCCGTTACCTCCTATCTTTATACGCCCATGTCTAACACAAGGGTGTTGACACCTAATTTATATATATTTTTCAAATATATTATATATATATAATGAAAAATTTTGATTGAAAATATATATTTAAAAAAAAATTGAAAAAAAAAACCATGGGGGTTGGGTCGGGCTGGATCCTACCTTGGCCTGGCCCGCCCCTCTTCCTTTCTTTTTACCCCCGGTTGGGCCTAGGACTAGCCCAGCATCCTTTCCTCCTTCACGGCCCATCCCATCTGTCTTTTTCCTCTTGGCGCGTGAAACCCTAAGGAGATAGGTGGAGAGAGGATCGACAAGGGGAGAGAGGAAAGACCAAAGGGGTAAGGAGAGAACGAGAGAGACAGATAGAGAGGGAGCTGGAGATAGCAGAAACCAGAAAGGGGGTCTGGATAGAGAGAGCTCGAGAAGAAGGAGACAGAGAGAGGCAAAGGGAGCTCGAGCAGAGAGTGAGCAGGAAAAAGAGGAGGAGTGTCTTCTTCTTTGGGAGCCCCTTCGCCGTTGGGGGCTGAGCCCCTGCACTTGCCGCCTCCATCTCAGCCAGGCTGCCACCGCTCCCAGTCCAGTCATGGCACCTCCGCGCCACCGGTTGCTGCTGCCAAGCCGAAGTTGAAGCACGCAAGCAGCAGCCAAGAGAGGATCTGCATGAGCAGGCCAGATCTGGAGAGAGGAGGCTTGCCGTCACCATTCCTGCTGTCGCTATCGCCTCCACAGCCACTAACGACACCGCCGGTTCGCGCGCCTCTCGGCGAGCGCCTCCTCGGCCAAGCCGACGCATTGCCCGTCGTTGCGCCTGCCCGACGCCCGTGCTACCACCGACCACACCTCTCCAGCAATCGCCATCCCCGACGACTACCACCGTGCTGCTTCCACCTCCGTCGCCTACTGTTGTTGTTTCGTCACTAGCCGCCGCGTTTGCCGTCGCCCGCTGCTGCTATTTTGCCACCGTGTCGTTACCGCTGCGTCCCAACCGTTGCTGGGTCAACTCGTCGCCCTCATCGCCATCAAGCTGTCGTTGCCGCCACCGCCATCCATCTGCCCAATGATGCCTCGGCCGCGAGCAAGGAGAGGGACGTCCATCGGGTCACGGCTGGGTAGGGTTTCGGCTAAAAATCGGGTCGGGCATGGGTCGCGAAACGGGGTTTTTTTGAATGATTTGGGCTGGGTTTGGGCTGTTTTGCATGTGGGTTTTATTTGTAAAAAATTAGACTAGGGCTGGACCTCGCACATCAAGCCCGGCCCTAGTTGGTTTCTCTTGTGTGGCCCGGCTGGCCTAATCCGGTACAAGATCGGGCCGTCTAGCTGAATCTAGTCTGGGTTCGAGCCCTTTTCAATGAACCGGGTTGAACCCGACCGGGATCCGACCCGACCTAAGTCGTTTTTAATATATTATAATATTATAATATTTAAAAATAATAATAAAATTTTAAAAAATAAAAAATAATAAAAAAATGTAGGGTTTGGTTAGGAATTGCCGTATCTTGCCTTTTTAGTGTAATTAGGCCTTTATTTGCTCGTATTTTGATTACATCGTATGTTTAATTTGCATATCTAATTATATTTAATTGCACGTGTTTAATTTTACTGTAATTAGGATCTTAGTAGTTGTGATTGTTACTTTAATAATTGCGTACCTGCATGATTACTTCACATGTTAGTGGATAGGTGTAAAATCAATCCAAACTGCCTAAAAAAAATCTTTTCTTTTAAAATGAACAAGATTATATACCAAAAGGGCACTAATTGGTCAATTAGTGTAATCAAGTTCCCGACCCTAGATTCTCTAGTTGCGTAGGAAGTGGGGTACACTCCCACGCTTCACTTGGTTTCTAGCTGACTATAATAGGCTAGTGGGGACTCCTTTTTGCGAAATTCTTTAGAATATCCCAATGTCACGTGAGGTATGGGCTTGGGAGAGCCAGCGCCCAATCATTAGTCTTAGGTCCGTCCTTTAGGCAGTACCCCTAAACCTACTCCTTTCCATTGAAGGTAGGTTGCGATAGCTTGGTGAGTCCACTGGGGACTTGGTTTTAAACCTTAAAAGACTTAAGCCAAAATTAATCTTGTTCAAAAATATTTTTGTTTGGCAGCGAGGATTCCAGGTACGTCCCTAACATTAAAGGTGTTAAATGTTTTTACAGAATGAGAGGTATACGGAGAAGTTTTTGCTTACCTTTGTCTTGTAGGGAGGTGTAGGGATGTACGATTTATTTTTTATGTACGGAGTGTTGTTTGCCTATAAATTGTTGTGCATGTATCCTTTGCATTGCACTACACCCTAGCACACACAACCTGCCGCTAGACCTAGGCCGTATAGGATCACATAGGATGGTGTTGAGGTGGATACCACTCAGACTACAATCATGTAGTACGAGTCGCGCATCTCAACCTTGAAATTTCTTTCTTGATGTCAAAGGTCCCCACCGTGGTTTGCAATCATGCGACACGGGTCGGTTTTATGACGAAGCCGGAGTCATGGGTAACACGTGTGAGTACTAGTACGAACACCTAGAGGGGGTGAATAGATGTTTAAACGAAACCTTGGCAAATATATACGAAATAAAATAAATGAGTTTAAGGAAGAGAATAAGAACACAAAGTTTATAGTGGTTCGGCTTAGACCAAGCCTACGTCCACTCTCCCACGCTAACCGCCTTTTTGCTAGATTCCACTATGCAATCAACAAGAGATTACAAATTTGAGTGCAAACACTTAGTAGTAGATCACACTATCTCACTAAGTCACTCTTTTGGTATTTCTCCTAAGATCACAAACGTTTAAGCTCACAAGAAATGAGTATATGAACGAAGTTGCTCAGACTTTGGAATTATAAATTCTATGCCCCGTCTCTTACTTGCTCATCGGTCATTGATCTCTTTAAATACTCCTCCACTTCCAAACTAGCCGTTGGACAACATCTAGAGGATCGTCTTCCAATCTACTCATTAGACAGATCTGTATCTAGAAGATTTGGTAGCCGTTGAGTGACAAAAGTAGAATCCCAAATTGATTTCGATCGCCCATACAAACAGAATCTTGGTTTCCATAAGTAAAGCTTCCTCGTATAGAAAGTTCTTGTCTTCAATATCCAATTGTCAATCAATTAGATTGAGTCAATCAAATCAATCAAATCAATCTTTATGTAGAATCCAAACCAGATCACTAGCCGTTATATTTTGGGGTTTATGTTACGTACTGTCATGTTATGGATGTAAAGTCTGAGAGCAATAGACTTTACAATTTAAGTCTGAACATATTATGCTTCTGAACAGATTTAGCTTTAAGGTCTGGACACAGTCTGAATAAGTTCACTTCAGAATAGAGTTTGTCTTCTGGTTCTTCCAAGCATAGACTTTGATAATATCATTTACATGTTCTATCATATGCATAGTCTATTACTCAACCATCAAACATGTTAGTAGCCTTTGATTTATTTTGTCATCTTCAAAACATCATAAGGGATTTCCCTAACAATCTCCCATTTTTTGATGATGACAAACAATCTTTGAATATGCAGATGTGTAATCACACTTTCTAAAATATTGATAAATCAAAGCAATGTAATTCAAATCAAAAGATAGCATAAGATAGCAAATAGATTGAGCATAACAATATATAGAAAAAATAATCACAGCTCAATATTATGCAATAAATTATATCAACCAATCAACACATATGCATATTTATATTCTCTCCTCCTTTTTGTCATAATGAAATAGTGATAACAATGGAAATAGTATCACGTAGAGAATATAAAATGATAACAAATATGTCTTGCATGAAACATAATCAGCTTTTTAAAAGTAAATCGAATATTAAAGATGTGAATTATAACTCACTTGGATCATATATATCAGCAACAATCCAATAAAAACGTCACTTACCCTTTTAGTCATAATAAAATGATAATATTAATAACAGATTTGTTAATGACAAAGGGTAATAAAAGATGCACTAATTGGATTTTGTATAACTTGGTAAGTTCTAACACATTTACCTTGTCATTCCTTCCATAATAATCAAGATCACGATCAATTCAAAAAGATTTTTCCATAATTGATCAAAGCTCCCCCTCAATTTGTTTCCTTTTTGAGGTGATCACGATTCTTTTTCTTTCCTTTTGGATTCACTTTCTCCTCCTTTCGTATGGCACATAAGGGATTTCCTCAACAATAACATTTGATGAAATATGATATGCTAAATTTCACCGCATTCATTGTATAAATGACGATCCAAGGCATCACAACTCATAGAGCAATTCAATTGTTCTTGAAATAAAACAGTTTTCGAACCAAAACAGAATGCACTCCACTAATTGAAATTCTGGAAAAATTAGTATATGATTTTAATAAATTCTGAGAATTTAACATGTTATGAACAAGGTCTAGGGGAAGAAGTTTTATGAAGAACACCAAATTAAGAAAATCTTGTATAAATTGCAATGATCCGTGCATCACAGCCATAAAACTTCAGAAATCACTATTGCACAGTTTTAATAACTAATTCGGTATAACCCCTAAATGAACTCAGAAAATTCTGAAATTTTGATGTGTTATAGATAGAACCTAGAGGTAAAATTTTCGTGAAGAACTTGAATTCAGATTAATGATAGATCAAGAGCTATAATCACTATAACTCTCCCTAACCCTCAGTAACAGTTTCCAGATCTAACACTTCCAAAGAAAAATCGTTTCACCGACCAATACTTGTCCAATTCTTCTCGAATTTTAGTATTTTACTCCTCAAGATGTCATCTACAACCCTCATCAAGGAAACGAAGTCAAATTTCCACTAGATAATTGCATAAAATTCACGGAGTCGCCAATAGTCAAGCTGTTTTTCCATGAAACAGTTTGCTAGTCCTAAAGAACTACTTCTATTCTTTTGAATTCCAACATCCAGCATGAAGTTCAAGCATCTCCAAAATCTATTACTCTTCACACACAACCACAGCAAGCATAATGTAGATCAATGGACTTCACTTGCCTTAACTCCAATGCAACCACAGCAAACGAAACAACGACTTAAGGACTTCGGGCGTGGCTCGATCGACGGCGAAGCTAAGCGGTGTCGACAGCGGCAGCAGGCGCATGCACGGCAGGGCTAGTCTCCTTCCTTCCCTCGCCGATGCACCCTCACGAACCCTCTCTTTTTCTCAGACTCTCTCTCTCTCTTTCTCTCGGTTACCCTCTCTCTCAATTACTCCCTCGTCCATTCCGCCCCCTCCTCTTTTTTTTTTACTCTCATGATTAGCTAGTAATCATGAGGACAAGAGATGGAGTGTAGAATTTATAATTCCAAAGTTTGAGCGATCTTCTATCATACACTTGTCTCTCGTGAGCTTAAACGTTTGTGATCTTGAGAGAAATACCAAAAGAGTGACTTAGTGAGATAGTGTGATCTACTACTAAGTGTTTGCACTCAAAGTTGTAATCTCTTGTTGATTGCATAGTGGAATCCAGCCAAGAAGGCTGTTAGCGTGGGAGAGTGGACGTAGGCTTGGATTAAGCCGAACCACTATAGACATTGTGTTCTTATTCTCTTCTCTAAACTCTTTATTGTGTTAAAGTCTGATCTCGCTCAAAGTCTGCTGTTCTTCAGACTTTGCTCACAACTTATTTTATTTCGCATATATTTGTCAAGGTTTTGTTTAAACACCTATTCACCCCCTATAGGTGTTGTTACTAGTCCTCTCAATTGGTATCAGAGCCAAGTGCTCGGTTTATAAAAGTGTTTTACTTTTGAGCTAAAGATCTTTTATGGCTAGTATCTTGGCACCAGGACTTATGGAGGGACAAAGCAACACAAGGCCACCGTATTTTGATGGAAAGGAATACAACGTGTGGAAGAACAAAATGAAAGCATTCCTAAGATCCAGAGATCCCTTGCAATGGGATGTTGTGGAAAACGGAATCAATCCCACTGCTGCATCTACATCAAATAAGAATGGCAAAGACAAAGAAAGCAAACCCTCCCCCCCTCCTATGTCTCGGACGGAGATGTCCAAAAGAGAAGCGCTTGATGCAAAAGCTATTTATTCTTTATATTGCACATTGTCTCCCTGCTGAATATAATAGAATCTCTTAATGTGAAACAGCAAAAGAAGTTTGGGATAGACTTCATGTTACATATGAAGGGACTGATCGTGTAAAAGAGACAAAAGTAAACTTCTTGCTCAGCAAATATGAATCCTTCGAGATGAAGCAAGGAGAGTCGATTGGAGATATGTTCAATCGTTTTACAGAAATTGTAAACGGATTGGCGTATCAAGGTCATCCAATTTCTTCTCCAATGAAGGTCAACAAACTCTTGCGAGGTCTCTCAAAAGATTGGAACCATGTCAAGACTTCAATTCGGGAAACTCAGAGGATTATGCAACTCTCCGTTGATGAATTGATTGGCACTCTTCAATCCTATGAAGTGGAACAAATCAATGATGAAGATCACGAAGGTAAGAAGTCCATCGCTTTAATATCTAACTCTGATTTTGATGATACAGATTCAGAAAATGATATGGACGACGAAGAACTTGATTTTATGATCAAGAGATTCAAAAAGCAAAGTAGAAAAGGAAGGAAATTCAGTGAAAGAAAACAATACAAGCAAAATGGGCAGAAAAGAACCATGAAAGAAGATGACGAGCAAGGATATATATGCTTGATGGCACATTCGAGAATCGAGTCGACTCGCACACGAGACTCGAATCCGATGAGGAAATCAAGGTAAGCAATTCAAAAATTCCTATCAAAGTTTCAAAATATATAAATGAGCTTTGCTTAAATCTCAAATCTTATCTTAAAAGGATCTCCGAACTTAAAAAGGAGAATTCTCGGCTTAGGCAACAGGATCTTTCTCAAAAAGAAAAGTTTGAAATTTTGAAAAAAGATTTCCTACAAACAAAAGAAAGTCGAGATTTACTTGTCAAGGAAAATGATTCTTTAAAGAAAGAACTTTCAAATATTACGACAAAATTTTCAAATGGTTCAAAAACTTTAGAGCATATTCTTTCCATACAAGTTCCTTACTATAATAAGTCGGGACTTGGTTTCAATAAGGAAAGTGATTCTCTAATTGATTTTCCTAAAGTCAAGGAGAGACTTAGACAAAGACCTTCAAAGGTATTTTATAAAAATCATTTTCAAAAAGTGTTTGTAAAACCTGTTGGTGGAAATGCCCTCAAGTGTTCAAATTGTGGAGATTTGAAACACTTTGAGAAAGAATGTCCTAAAGTCTGGAGACCTATTAAGAGAGATTGGGAAAATACAACATACTCTACTAACTCTCATGGACCCAAGAAAAAATGGGTACCAAAGAAAAGATGAGTTATTTTTGCAGGATATAAAGGAAAAGAAGAAAGAGAAATTGGTAAGGAATGTATATATATTTTCAATTTGGTTTGATTTTATACTCTCAGATTTTATCATATTTTGCCAAATAAAAATCTGTTTTACGTAATATTAAATTATTACGCGAGATTTTCCTAGATATTCAAGAATTTTATTCTCTCTGATTTTATCGTGCTATGACCAAGTGAGAATTTCTTTTTAAGATATTATTGAGATGTTCTTTCCTTAAATAATATGTTATGATGAGTTTGGAAAGAATATTTGATTATGGAGGTTTTATATTTTGCTCTAACGTCATGGAAGGATCCAAATTGACGGATACCAAAAAGGAAATGAGTTGATTGCAGGAAATTCAATAAGGCAAGAATGATTGCGAATCTACGCAAATTTTGGTGCAATCAGAAAAATATCTCCTACGAAGATTGGTAATGTTTTTTTTAATCAATGGTATATTTGAAACATATACCTTGGGTAAGAGAAATTTTTTTATCATCTTGCCTTGCAAATTTCTACGTGCATTTATCATGATTTTGGATGATTGTTTATTATATTGCGAATATCTTTTTCATAAATATAAGGTATTGCAATTTTGGCACGTGATAGAAATATCTATTTTCCTTTTGCAAAATGCATATTTGAAATTTATGCTCAAGGAAATCCTTTGATCTCGAAAGATATTACTGCATATTCATGGATATTCTTGCTATATGCTTAGAAGATATATTATATCTAGCAAGTTTGATCCGCAAATCAAACGAAGATATTACGTGACATTTTTGCATAGATGATTATCTATTATACAAGATTTTGCAGGTGACAATAGAATCTTCCATATGGATTTTGGAAAGCTTGATCAGAAAATTATGAAGATTCTATACTATCTACCGGAGGCTAAAAAATTCTATTCCTTGTACAAAACTTTTGCTTATTGAGGAAATCCCTTATGTGTCATATGAAAGTTTATTTGTGCAAAAAGTTCGTTAAGTTGATGTAGGTTAAATTCGAGACGAGCTTGATTGAAGATTTTTGCCTCGAATTTCAAAATGCAAGTGATCGTTGCGGATGTTGTTGCTACAAAGGGAATAATCGAAAAAAAATATTCTGCTCAACGTGCACAAGCAACAATTGTTTCCATTCGCAAATATTGTCATTATGACAGGGGGAGAAAGCAAATCCAAAAGAAAAAGGAAAGAATCGTGATCATCTCAAAAAGGCAACAAATTGAGGGGGAGCTTTGATCAATTATGGAAAAATCTTTTTGAATTGATCGTGATCTTGTTTATTATGGAATATCGGAAAAGGTAAATGTGTTGGAACTTATCAAGTTCTACAAAATCCGGTTAGTGCATTTTTTTTTACCTTTTGTCATAACGAATCTTTTATTGGTATTATCTTTTTATTATGACAAAAAGGATAAGTGAATTTTATAATGCATCCGTGATTTTTATTTGTTGATATATATGATCGAAGTGAGCTATATTGCATATCTTTAATATTCGATTTATAAAAGCTGATTTTTGGAAATTGTGCAAGACATATATTTATCATTTTATATTCTCCACATGACTCTTTGTTATCGCTTTTTGATTATGACAAAAGGGGGAGAGAATATGAATATGCATATGTGTTGATTGTTTGATTTTATTGCATACTATTGAGCCGTGATTATTTTTCTATATATTGTTATGCTCAATCTATTTGTTATATTTTGATATCCTTTGATTTAAATTAATATTTTTAAAAGCGTGTTTACAAATCTGCATATTCGGAGATTGTTTTGTCATCATCAAAAAGGGGAGATTGTTAGGGAAATCCCTTATGATGTTTTGAAGATGACAAAATAAATCAAAGGCTACTAACATGTTTGATGGTTGAGTAATAGACTATGCAAATGATTGAACATGTAAAGGATATTGTCAAAGTCTGAAGACGGCCAAGAAGACTGAACGGAACACATGTCCGAAGTATATTATGAAGATTTCAGATTTCTGTGTCAAAGTCTCGAAGACGCTAGACTTTAGTGTCAAAGTCTGTTCTACATCAGAAGTCTGTCAACTCTGACAAATTCCAGACTGAACGTGAATGAAGAACCAGAAGACAGACTCTATGCTGAAACTGGACCAGAAGACAGACTCTATGCTCAAACTGAACTAGAAGACAGACTCTATGCTGGCCGAACCGAAGATGGACTCTATGCTGAAGCAAAACATAACAGACTGTGTTAAGACCTTAAAGCTAAATCTGTTCATACCCAGATTGTAAAGTCTATCGCACTCAAACTCAGATTGTAAAGTCTATTGCTCTCAGACTTTACATCCAGATTCGACAGAACGTAACACAAGCCCCAAAGATATAACGGTTAGTGATCTGGTTTGGATTCTACATCAAGATTGATTTGATTGACTCAATCTAATTGATTGACAATTAGATCTTGAAGACAAGAACTTTCTATACGAAGAAGTTTTACTTATGGAAACCAAGATTTCGTTTGTATGGGCGATCAGAATCAATTTGGGATTCTACCTTTGTCACTCAACGGCTACCAAATCTTCTTGATACAGAGCTGTCCAATGGGTATATTGGAAGACGATCCTCAAGATACTGTCCAACGGTTAGTTTGGAAGTGGAGGAGTATTTAAGGAGATGAAGGACCGATGAGCAAGAAAGAGATGGAGTGTAGAATTTATAATTCCAAAGTCTGAGAGATCTTCTATCACACACTTGTCTCTCGTGAGCTTAAACATTTGTGATCTTGAGAGAAATACCAAAAGAGTGACTTAGTGAGATAGTGTGATCTACTACTAAGTGTTTGCACTCAAAGTTGTAATCTCTTGTTGACTCGCATAGTGGAATCCAGCCAAGAAGGCTGTTAGCGTGGGAGAGTGGACGTAGGCTTGGATTAAGCCGAACCACTATAGACATTGTGTTCTTATTCTCTTCTCTAAACTCTTTATTGTGTTAAAGTCTGATTTCGCTCAAAGTCTGCTGTTCTTCAGACTTTGCTCACAACTTATTTTATTCCGCATATATTTGTCAAGGTTTTGTTTAAACACCTATTCACCCCCCTCTAGGTGTTGTTACTAGTCCTCTCACTTACCGCTCCTTTGCATCCTATATTCGTGTTCGTGCTCATCAAACTTCCATCATTATTGAAGATTTACACAATCTCCTACTCTATGAAGAACTGAGCATCATTGATGATTCATTATCCAAAACCACTATTGCATTCGTTGCAAACCGGCAACCACAAACTCTTTCTCCTTGGCAACACTCATTCACACCTCATCACTATAAAGGTGGCACTGGTTATAAGGGACGCGGCAAGAGTCATTCCAATCAAGCCGGACTTCTCCCTACTCCATTATTTCGACCTCAAGGCCGTCAACTGAATACTGGTCGGCTGATCTGCAACAAACATGGCCATAGTGTAGTTGGTGCTACATCTGCAAAAGCTGCGTGGGATGTCCTCGCTCGTCGCTATGCCTCTCTCACTCCTGCTCATGTAATGTCTCTAAAAAGACAATTATATCACCTCAAGAAGGGCAACCTCACAATGCGAAAATATCTCCAACAATTCAAAACTTCAGCTAATAAACTCGCAATTTGTGTATCTCCAGTGAGTGATGATGATCTCCTAATTTGCATTCTCGATGGATTACTTGCTACTTACTGCTCCTTTGCATCCTCTATTCGTGTTCGTGCTCATCAAACTTCCATCACTATTGAAGAAACACAATCTCCTACTCTGTGAAGAACTGAGCATCACTAATGATTCATTATCCAAAACCACTACTGCATTCGTTGAAACCGGCAACCATAAACTCTCTCCTTGGCAACACTCATTCACACCTCGTGACTATAAGGGTGGCACTGGTTATAAGGGATGCGGCAGGAGTCATTCCAATCAAGCCAGACTTCTCCCTACTCCATCATTTCGACCTTAAGGTTGTCAACTAAATACTGCTTGACTGATTTGCAACAAACATGGCCATAGTGCTATCGACTACTATCATCGCATGAACTATGCATACCACGCTCGCAATCCTCTTGAAAAACTTGCTGCCGTGGCTATTGCACCACCTACTGACGATGGCATTTGGTATATAGATAATGGCGCCATCCATCATATTACAGTCGATCTGGGTATTTTCTCCATCTCCGCTCCCTATAGTGGTTCTGATGAAGTTCAAGTTGGAAATGGCCAAGGTTTGTCTATTACTCATGTTGGTTCCACTTCTCTCTCACATCCCGCTTACTCTATGCATTTAACTAATATACTTAGTTGTCCTTTAGCATTTTCCAATTTAATTTCAATTAGTCGTTTTGCTAAAGACAATAATTGCTATTTTCTATTTGATGATTCTCAAATTTTTTTGAAAGACAGGTTAACAAATCAAATTCTGCAACACGGTTGGACTGAGAATTGGCTTTATCCTATGTAGTTCCCCAAACCTTGCTTCAAACCTCAAGTTTCATTTTCTTCCTGAATCAACTCTTCCACCTTGCATCATCGTCTTGGCCACCATTCTACAGCTATTCAACGTCTTATTTTTAAACAGCTTCAAATATCAAATAAGCGTGACAACTCTCTGTGTTCTGCATGTCAGTTAGGCAAAAGTTGCAAGTTACCCTTTTCGTTGTCTCACACGCGCACTTAATTTCCACTTGAACTGATTCATTGTGATGTATGGGGGCCAGCCCCAGTGTCTTCTATTTCAAAATTCTCTTATTATGTATTGTTTATTGATGACTTCTCTCGTTACAGCTGGATATTTCCTATGCGCCATAAATATGATTTTTACGAAATTTTTATGGCTTTCAAACCACAAGTTGAAAATCAATTTAACCATCGAATTAAATTCTTCCTCTCCGATGATGGTGGCGAATTCACTAGTGATGCACTTGAATCTTATTTTCATACTCATGGCATTCGTCATCAATTTTCTTGCCCACATACACCTGAACAAATTGGTGTCGTTGAGCGAAAACATCGTCATGTGATTGAAACTGGTCTCACCCTTCTAGCTCAAGCTGGTATGCCCTCTCGCTTTTGGTTTGAAGCCTTCAATACAGCTGTATATCTCATCAATCACATGCCTATTATTTCTCAAATTTCCCCATATCAACAATTGTTTCAACAAATTCCTGATTATTCTCATTTACGGGCCTTTGGATGCCTTTGGTGAAATCCTTGATTTTTTAGAGTGGGGCCTTTGAATTAGCTCAAAGGATTAGAGCATGTGACTACAAACCATGGTGTCAGGGGTTCGAATCCCTCCTCACCCACAATCAACCCAAAAGGGGAAGGACCTTTCCCTATGGGAGTAGGAAAATCATGATCGGGATAGCGGCCAAAGCATGGGTGTTTTATATCCATTGAGCAAAGACTGGTTGTAATTGTATAGCGGTATTAGAAAACATATATTGGGGTCACCCTAAAGTCCTCATGGTATCATTATGAATATACAAACCAAAACTGTGAAAGCCTAGAAATATACATACCAGTTGTGAGCTTCTCTCATTCCTTTTATTGAGCATAATGATGTGAATCGAGCTTTAATGAGTTTGAATATGCAACCCAAGCAGTTCCACTTTCTCGGTCTCCTGGCTGTCTTTGCACCCCTACCTCCTTTATCACCGAGCGGTCATTTAGCGGCCTTAGTTGGTGATCCGGTACGACCAGTCAGTTAACAGCCGACCGCTCTACCACTGAGCTACTAAGGAACAACGGGAGATTCGATCTCATAGAGTTCAATTCCCGTTCTCAACTCATAACCAATATGAGCTCGAAGTTTCCTTCGTAACTCCCGGAACTTCTTCGTAGTGGCTTCATTATCATGCTAAGAATAGCTAGGATTTCCAAAAGAAGATGCCATTCGTTTGATGAGAAATAAAAAGAAATATTGAAAATTTGAGTGGCTGAAGCTGAAGCAGCTACTTTCGAAGTAACAGAAAGAAAAGCAACGACTGGAAAGGTGGAGTGTTGGAGTATTTCTATTGATCGGTCATGTCATATAGACCCAAGTCGTACATCCAATTGCTTCGATTTGAATTATCCAGAGGATGCCTTATATATATTAATTTATTTTGTGATCTATTTCGTGCTCCAAATACTCAAATGAATATCCATTTTCTATACTATCAATATTATCAATTATAACAAGTCACATACTCATATTCCGGAAATATAGAAAAGAAATTCCACAATCGAACTACCAATAAAAAAATTAATATAATGATATAAAAATCTGAAACCTAAATGCTTTACTTTGTATTGAAAAGCTAAGAATTCACATTTCTTGTGAATCTAATTCATTGAAATTATGTTCAGTAAAATAGAAGAATTATAAATTTCTAAAATAATAGATAGGAATACTGCAAATAGAGCCATTGCGACACCCATCAAAGGATGCCTTGAACCGATTGTTCTTTACTGAGAGGTGGAGCGCTGTCTCCTCTCGGGCAGTCGTCTCTTCCACGGACTCAGGTGAAGAAGAAAGCAATTCCTTCATGGCGCCGACCTTCCCGTTTGTGGTGGCACAATGCAAAGGGATTCTTCTCTCCCTGCCCTTCACAAGGCATAGGTCTTGAGGCCCACTCGCCCTTAAAATCTCCCTCACAGTCTCAACGTGACCTCTAGCTACTGCGATATGCAGTGGACTGAAACCATCTGCCTTCACATTCTGCGTGAGCTCCGGCATCAACTTGAGGAGCTCTCAGACAAAATCCAAATGGCTAGCAACACAGGCGACATGCAACGGTGTGTGGCCGTCTCCTTGGAGAGCCGCCTCCTCGAGGATGAGTCGATTGGTTCTGATCAGGTCATTCAATATACCCACATCGCCTGTCTGAGCTGCTCTTAACAACCTCGGATCCATTTGAGTGTTTGTATGTGGATATGCGTCCTTCAACTCAAGAATTGATAATGCTAGATTTGCATGAATCGTGCTTTTATGGAATGGAAACTGCCTGATGAAGGGAATGTCTATATTACTTGACTAACACTTAATTTCTTCGAGGAGTTTGTCCTGGCAAAAGGTTACACGGGCAATTCTTCAATCCCTTGAAGCAATGAATCTAATATGTTCTAGAACTAGATGTCTACCCAGTCAGATGCCCATGTGTTGAACGTGTTTTGATTTCAATTTTTTTTTTTATTTCTTATTTAAAATTACTTTTTTGGAAAAATATTATTCTTGAATCTTAAATTTAATTTCTAATTTCTTAATTATGTTTAAAAAAAGAAAAAATATATATAGCCACATAAAAGCACTAGAATCCTACAACGTGTTATGAGAGTGTAATTGAGTTTTAAATATTTTAAAGAGTGCAAACAAGTTAGTTTGTTAATTATGTCTAATTGGCTAATATAATATGCTTGACATGACTTTTTTTATTATTTGCTTTCTCCTATGTGACATCGATATTAAAAAGAATGAATCATAAGACTAAAACAACCATGTTTTAGTCCAAACTTACTTTTTTTTACCCAAATCTTGGTAAAATTAGATTAAAAAATAAGAAGAATATTTTTTAGAAAGCACAAATAAAAAAATGAAAAATAAATAATAAAATGTCTAAACTACGTTTGACAATTATAATAAAATTTATGATAGGACATGATAAAGTTATATATAAAAGGGATATAGTATCCCAAGGGCTAAGTGAGATAAAGATACATAGAATTTCTAACACAATAATAGTAAAATTAATTTTTCTCAACCAACAAACTTCTTAAATTAATAAAATTAAAATTATATTTCGATATAAATAATAGTTAAATTATAATATAAGAAATTCAAAATAACAAAATATAGCAACACTTTAGTTTTTTTATTTAATCTTATTTTTATTTATATATTCAAATTTAATTCTATTTTATAATATAACTTCAATATATAATAAAAAACTTAAATATATAATAAAAATACTTTAATATTTATTACATATTTTAGGTATTTTAGCATTTTAGGTATATTAGTATAGTTTATTATTTAACAAAATTTTATTGGATTGATGGAAGGTGTAAAAGAAATAAAAAAAAAAAAAAAAGAAAGAAAGGAAAATTTTAAACAAAAGCAAATAAAAATAAAATGGGCAAGAGTACCGTGAAAGATTTTTGCCATCTCCATTTGTACAACTTCAAAGTACATTTATATTGATATGTCCTTTATATCAAACAATATACATGATATGGTGTGATTATATTCAATTTTATTACTGCAATTCACCAAATAGTGGATATGACTAACTAATTTTTTGGATTTTATATCCTATCTTATTATGATTAGAATAGATGACCAAGTGTAGCCTTATAAGTGTCGCCACACCATCGTCAAAAAGGGCCACGAGGGTTGCCATGGCCTCAGGGACTCCCACAAGCGAGGGTTGCAATCCTTGCCTAAATCTAGGTAAGGACCGGTGACCTTCGTGTAGATCCAAGGAGGAATAGTGGCCATCATTGAGACCTTAGCGACCACCACCGGTGATTTTTTATTATGGTGGGGGCATTGACTCCACCCCATAGGTGCTTTTTTTCTTTTTAATTTTTTTTAGTTTCTATTTTATTAAAAAAAAACCAGTATCCTTTTTCATTGTTTAATTGAATTTAACTAAGATTTGGGGTAAGAAAATAGGATTTTGGAACAAAATGATGTCGTTTTAGTATGATACTCCATGCTTTAGTTGTCGTTCATGCCATGTAGAACATAAATAAAAAAAGTCACATCGGCATTTTCCATTAGTCAAATGGATGGAGTCAACATAAGGACTTGATTGTACCAATTTAATAAGTTTTAACATTTCTTTGCACTTTTTGAAATATTGAGGACTTTCGGTTCACTTAACTCTTAGAAAAAACTAACAAATGTTAGAGAGCGGTTGCATGGCTAATAAAGTTAAGAAAATTCAGTAGAGGACTTTGGGTTTTTCAGATGTGATGAAGCAACAAAACTCACACGTCTTAGCATCTGATGATGGGGATTAGGAAAATGCTAATAAAGGATCCTCTTCATGATGGCTAAACAAACTAAACTACGTTTGATTCACCTTTATCTGGCCTTTAAAGCTTATTGGGGAAACTTTGCGGTGTATGGCAAGTTTTCTCAAGGGGGGCTTTAAGTCAAATACTAGCTTTGGTGAAACTGAAAAAACCTAAGGCAATTTGCCTTGAGCTTTTAACATTTTCAAAATGTTGGAATGCTCAATTAATGAAATTTGGCTAGTTTCTTGTTTTGATGGATGGATCTTTGGTTGCAAGTTGTTCTAAATTTGTAATTTTCTTTTGTAATTCCTGTACAAAATGTCATAATATAAAGGGATGTAAAAACTTTGCAATTAATGGGTGAAATTTATTATGTCTTTATTTAACGACTATCTAGGTGTAGGGCAATCCTCCATACAATGACATAGACACAATCAGTTGCACCAACTGAATACTCTAAAAGCTGCTGTTTTTCAGCTAGGAGCTACAAAGGCATCGGGATTGGATGGGTTAAATGGTTTATTTTATCGAAATCATTGGCCTATTATTAATGATGACATTTTCAGCATGGTACAGTGTTGCTTCAGTCAAGGTACGTTTGAACCAGAGCTAAATAGAATGCATATTGCTCTCATCCCAAAAATAACAAACCCAGAGAACATCAACCAATTCAGACCTATCAGCCTTTGCAATTTCAACTACAAAATTATAGCGAAAGTGTTGGCTAATAGGATGAAACCATGGCTGCCAATGATAGTTTCTGACGAACAAACAACCTTTATAAGTGACAGGCAGATTCAAGACAACATATTTTTTGTCCAAGAGGTGATTCATCAACTAAAGGTAAGAAGGCGGAGGTGAAAATTTCAAGCCATTCTAAAACTAGACATGCAAAAAGTGTACGACGTAGTTGAATGGGATTTTCTATGTGATTATATGTTGAGGTTGGGCTTGCATGAGAAATGGGTCAAATGGATAAAGCAATGCATATCATCGGTATCTTTCAGCATTTTTAATCAATGGCGAACCTTCAGCTGCTTTTAGACCAACTAGAGGAATACGGCAAAGGGATCCCCTTTCCCCCTACCTATTTATTATCATGGCCAACACTCTATCGACCCTTATGAGTAAAGCAGTACAAGACGGAAGCATAAAGGGTAATCGTCTCAATTCCACATGCCCAACTCTCTCTCATCTCCTCCTTGCTGATGATGCCATCTTCTTCTTAGATGGTACGATATGAGAAGCTTAGAATATATTTAATGTATTGAATCAATACTGCTATGTTTCTAGACAAGCTATAAACCTTAACAAATCAGGCATTTTCTTTGGGAAAGATTGCCCTTAGAACCAAAAACAGAATTTAGCAGCAGAATTGAGAGTTACTATCTCAGAAAGTTTAGGGAAATACCTCGGAATCCCATTTGACTAGGGCAGAACAAAGAAGCAAGTGTTTGCTTGGATCCTTACTAAAGTTGAGAGGAAACTTGAAGGATGGAAAGAGAGGTTGATTTTGAAGGCGGGTAAAGAAATTCTCATCAAGACAGTCATTCAAGCCCTTCCTTAATACGCGATGTCCATTTTTAAAATCCCAACTTCCTTTTGTTGCACGATAGAGAAGAGAATTGCCTCCTTCTGGTGGAAACAGAATGTAGCTAGAAGAGGAGTTCATTGGAAGAAATGGGAAGATTTGAAAATTAGGAAGGATCATGGTGGCCTAAGTTTTAAAGATTTGGTGGATTTTAACAAAGCTATGTTGGGAAAATAGGCTTGGAGGATTGTCAAAAAACCGAATGCTTTATGGTGCCAAGTTCTCAAGGGGATGTTTGGGCAGCAAAAAATAGTACCCGTTCATCATGGGGATGGCAAAGTTTATTGGTGGGGGGAGAAGCAATCAAACCTACTACTAGATGGGAGGTTGGAGATGGACAGACAATACGAATTAGAGAAGATGCATGGTTGCCTTCGGGAAGAATCATAGGCCCAGCAAATAAGGAAGATCCTAGATTGGTAGCTAAGTTAATAGATCACAATACAAGGGAATGGGACATGCACAAAGTGAATGGACTTTTTCTGAAAAATGTAGCGAAAGAGATCCTAGCACATCCTCTTAGCCTGCATCCCCACCCAAACAAGCTTATGTGGACAGTTAACAGCTCAGTTTCATATACAGTCACGAGTGGCTATAACTGAATACACAACACAGTTGATCCCTCCACCAGACAAAACCCATCCTCATCCTACCAAGTTCCAAAATCATTATGGAATGAGATATGGAGGCTCCCGATTTCCCCCAAAATTAGATTCTTACTCTGGAATATATGCAGCAACTCTCTCCCAGCTAAGGAAAATTTGTATAGAAGACAAATGATACCTGAACCAACTTGTCAGATCTGTGGCCAAGCACCAAAGACAACGAAGCACATCTTCCTCCTTTGTGACTGGACAAAAATGTTATGGTTAGACCTTGAGTTTCAAGCCGACACAAATCCCACATGTATTACTTGCATGGATAGATGGATTCTAGAAAACCTCACCTCCAAAGTCGGATTAAGATTGAAAATGCTCTTTGTTGCTCTTCTATGGCGGATATGGAAGACCCGCAACTCAACGGTCTTCCAAGGGAGAAAGCCTGACCCTTTCATCACAAAATCAGAAGCTCGAATAACCGCAGATCTGGCCACGAAATGGATTACCGGAGGAAAGACTGAGAGAAGCCGAAAGCCGTCGGATCAAAGCTACTCGGCAAGGTGGAAACCACCAAATCCACAGACGCTAAAGGTTAACGTCGATGCTTCCTGGTGCTGCACGTCTTTGGAAGGCTCAGTTTCTAGAATTTGCCGGAACTCTGCTGGGCTCCTTGTTGCCGGATTTTCTAAGAAGATCTACGCTTCGACCGCTTGGATTGCAAAAACCCTAGCTCTAAGAGAAGCGCTGCTGTGGGTTCGGGAAAAAAGGAAAGATCGCACTACATGAACATAACTCCAACCAGAAGCTGTAGCTGGAACTGATCTGCAGGTCCTCTTATCTTCAGACAACTTATCGCTGGTGGAGAGCTTATCGGGCCGAGAAGAGCCTCCTTGGCAGGCCCAACCTATTGTCGCCAATTGCACAAGTCTTATGGCCCAGCTAAGTTATGTCTCTGTTTTCTACGAGCCAAGGGAAAACAACAAGGCCGCAGACTGGGTCGCAAAAGCCCATAGAGCAAATTCCTTTCCTAGTAATTGGTTTCAATTCCCTCCTCAGCCTTTAATTTCAATACTTTGTTTAGACTTTCCAACTAACGGTGCCCCTTTTGTGGGTTAGCAATGATATTTACAATCTTCCGACAAAAAGAGAGAGTATATTATTGTATTGCTTCTCTATCTTATGTACGTTCAATTAGATCATGCAGGCAATCTCCTACATAATAATTGTGTAGGCGCAAAATTTATAAATTTATGTAAAAAATATTTTATTTTCATGCTGGTAAAAATACTATTGGTTACAAGAATGACCGGTGAGTTTTTTCAATAAGACCGAAGATTTTTTTCCCCAGTGATTTGTTAGGAATTTACCAAAACTTTAATGAAATGACTATTTTTCTCTACAGCGAGACTTAAATAATATAGTTAGTTTCTTTTGATTGGCTATGCATGTTGTTTTTCCTAATAATCATGATAAAAACAAATATGGCGCTCCATGTTTAGTACTTACATTATATAGTTTGTATGCCGTGATTCCAAGTATGTAATTATGGGACATACCTATGTAATCTAATAGAAAGCAAATTTTAATCCCATTTTAAATGGGTTTATGTCTTCTTAATTATTTAGGAATTGAAGTGAACTTACATTTGACTAATTGGATATGTTTTTTCTCCATTCTTATTTGGAGGAATTAGCTTTCTGACTGATGGATTTTTTGAACAATTATACAACTGTGGATAACCAAGCTCTTTTTTTTTGAATTGATATCTCTCACACAACACTTGTCCTCCACACTCTCTTTCTTCAACCCCACTCAAATGGGCTCCCGCCACGCCTGAACTGTTGCTTTTTTGTTCCTTTCTTGTGTCAAAGAAATAGATGCACTCTACTCGGGCCCATACATGATACGACCTAGCATAGGATATTCTTAATCTCGCCGACATTTGCAACTGATTGATGTATAACTAATCAAATTGTACAATCCGCGATAGACACGCGGTTCCAAATCCTCCAACTGATGCTATTATCTTCTAAGTTAAGGAGGGCAATCAATGCGCCTTATTGATCTTTTCTCTATTGTGTTTAAGGCAAAGGATGAGACGTACCTTTTCATTATGACGTCACCATCTTTTTTGTAGTAGAGCATCGATAATGCACTTCGTCTTTTCAACTTCTGTCGATGCGTTCTATATAAACTGCACTTACGCTAACCTTTTCCTTTGGAGTCACGAAGTTACAAAGTGTGGCATCCTAAAATTTCATAGCGATCTCTAGATGCATTATGACCTATGAAAGGGTGATGGAAATGCCATCGGACTATATTATAGCCTTTAGATCAATGAATTACAATATATTAAGGCTGAGCATTTTAATGGAGAATTATTTGGTTGGAAATATATCCTATGTCCATGGGTGATCAAGGATTGTGCTAAAGGATAATTTGATAAGGAAAATTTTGTTCTTGGCCATGAACTTTATAAGTTGGATTTTTATTGATTTATGTTACAAAGTTTTATGGCCATATAAATTTGCAATTAGGTCTTTATATAAGTGAGGATTAAATGGAAAAAAATAGGAGAAGGTGTGGGCTGATTTTCTTAAGGCCAAACCAGCCCCCAGCCCCCACCGTTCGACCAGCCCAAGAAGCCCAATGGTCTATTGACCAAAGGAGGAGGAGGCGGATGGAGAAGCCCGGCCCAAAGGAGGCCCATCAACTTGCATGAAAAAAATGACAAGTGGCGAAGGGGATTATCCAAGTGTCCATTGCCATGCAAACTAATGATTACTAATCATGAAGGGGAAGAAAAGAGGAGTGGCGGATTGAACGAGGGGGAGAAGTTGTTGTGCGAGAGAGAGAGAGGCAGCAACCGAGAGAGAGAGAGAGTGTGTGTGAAGTCGAGAGAGAGGGAGAGTGAACCGAGAGAGAGGAAGTTGAGCGTTTGCCATGAAGGGGAAGAGGAGACCGTCGACGCCGCCTTGCCCCGCCGTTTTGCTTGCTGTGATTTTCATTGGATTTAAGGCAAGTAGAGTCCATTGATCTACACTTTGCTTGCTGTGATTGTGTGTGATGAATGGTAGATTTCGGATGTGGTAGAGGTGAGAATTTTCGAAGTTATGGGAGCAGTGCCTTAACCTAGTAATCTGTTTTCTGGAAAAATAGTCCGACCTTTGGTGATTTCGTGAGCTGTATGAAATTTTCTAGTTGGAATATCACTTCGTGTTCTTGATGAAAGTTGTAGAGGACTTCTTGGAGAGTAATATATGAAAATTTGAGAGCAAATGAACAAGTATAGGTTGGTGAAACCATTTTTCTTTGGAGAAATTAGATCTGGAAACTGTTATGTTGACCTAGTGTGATTCTGTGAATTTTATAATATTATCCGGTTGACATTTGATCTTGTGTCCTTGATGAAAGTTGTAGATGAAATTTTGAGGAGTA
Source organism: Eucalyptus sp. ANBG9806169 (assembly GCA_014182395.1). Classification (NCBI taxonomy): domain Eukaryota; kingdom Viridiplantae; phylum Streptophyta; class Magnoliopsida; order Myrtales; family Myrtaceae; genus Eucalyptus; species Eucalyptus sp. ANBG9806169. The sequence goes on along the minus strand of CM024577.1, from coordinate 15,728,681 downwards.
ACATACAAAAATTTGAGAAGAAATGGACAAGTGTAGGTCCGTGAAACGATTTTTATCTGAAATGGTTAGATCTGGAAATCATTGCCGAGGGTTAGGGACGGTTATGCTAATTATAGTTTTTAATCTATCACGAATTTGACTCCGAGTTCTTCACGAAACGTTTACCTCTAGGGTTTTTCTATAACATATCAAAATTTCAGAATTTTTGGAGCTGAGTTAGGGTCTATACCGAATTTGTGAATGAAACTGTGCAAATGCGATGTTCTGAAATTTTAGAGGCTGTGATGCATGGACCGTAGCGACTTGTATGAAGCTCTTTTGATATGGTGTTCATCATGAAATATTTTTCTCTAGATCTCGTCTATAACATTGCAAATTTTCAGAATTTATTAAGACTGTTTACTAATTTTTCCAGAATTTTAACTAAAGGAGTGCATTTTGTTTTATCCGAAAATTGCTGTATTTTCAAAAATAAATGAATGGCTCTATGAGATATAATGTCTTGAGTGGTTAATCATGCTGCATATGTGGTGACATTTAGCATGTCATATAACATCAAAAAGCTGGTTTAGACCTTTGACATTATTGCATCAAATGTCATGTTGAAAGTGAAACATATATGTGAACATACATTGTAATAATGATGATACAGTTGGAGGTGTGAGCCAACAATGCCCCAGGAGTGTCGGGATGCCCGGAGTGTGTGTGCCGGATGTCCTCGGGAGTTTCAAGATGCCCGGAGGTGTGTGCCGGAAGCCTGGAGGTGTGTGCCGGGGGATTCCTTGTGATGTTAGTTAGGGTGCGAGATGCCCGGAGGTGTGTGCCGGAGGTTCCTCGCGATGCCAGGTTGGGTGCGAGCAATATGAGGGATGCAAACATTGATCCCTGGAAGAAAATGAGATCCTTTTGAAAATTAAAATTGGGAATTGAATCATGCGCATGTGTGAGTGCATATGGCGTGATGCATGAATTGCCTATGAAATTGAATTGATACTATTTGACATTGAGAATGAGATCATGAAGGCTTGAATGGATCTCATGGGGATATGTACATGATTGTGTGGATGATATTAAACAGGGAGTGTGTATGTGCATATGGCATGGAATGAACCTCATGGAAATACAAGCATGACTGCATGGCGGTATATGCACGATTGCATGGTGATATATGCATGACTGCATGGTGATGTATGCCCTATTGCATGGATGATATATGCCTTATTTGTGATATCTTGATTGTCTTGCCTGATGCGCTGTGTAGTTTGATGGATCTTTACCACCACTCAGGGGATTAACATTTCAGATTGAAAGATGCCTCTGCCACCGTCATGCGTGGTACTTTCTATGGCTTACCATATGATGTTGAGGTTGAGTGCTCGGAGCATTCCAGTGTTAGTGTTCCTGGTTTAGTGTTTATCCGAGTTCGTGTTTTGGTTATGTACAACGTGGGTCTAGCTAACGGCTTTGTAGTCCAGGAGTTCCTGTCTGTACATGTTCGACGCAACGGGGTGATGATAGGGATGTTGCCGCCGCCACCGGCCGATGCACCAGGTTGGGTGTGATTGCGCGTATGACTAGTAGAGGATGACCCTTTTTGGATAGCCGACACTTGATGATGGATTGGTGTACATGTCTGATGTAGGGTCGAGTTCTTTTGGGTTATAGCCGAGCTTAGTTAAAAGCCATGGCCTTTTGCTGTACCGACCCAAGATGTCCATCATAGTTATGTAAATAAAAGTGACTCGTCTCTATCTTTTTTATCTGGCGCGTAGTTGGTGTGCATTGCATTATTGTTGTTGGAGTACGGGATACGGAGATTTGATTATGCTTCCATTATATGAACTGCGGTGGGACCAATTAAAAAAAAAAAAATTCTAAGCCCCATGATTCATGGACCCACTATAATTAAATGGTATCAGAGTGGTATATTAATTAGAACAAGTGAAAGGTACTTGTGGTGACCCTAACGGATCAGGGGCCGTCAAGGGCTGCCACACAAAGTCATTCCTAACTCTTTTTTTAATTGGTGACCCTTCCCTATTCATGCCTTCTTCTCCTTCAGAGTCTACTGTCAATCCTCTATTCAGTGATGGGTTCGTCTCAAACTGGAAGAGGCTGCTTGATCTCCTTTCCCTCAAATATTCAATCATAATATCTAACCTTGACGTCGAAGGGGAGATTCAAGCGGTCATAGGGGATGTTAAGCCGCATAGTCTTCCTCTGACTCATTTGTTTGAGATAGACTTTGATGAGTTCTCCGCTCGTGTTTGACCATGGCATACAAGATTTTCTAGCCAATGAGGCCAAAATCGACTATTTATGCTCCTTTGAAGCGGATTATGGGATAGGAAAGAGTAGGCCTACCTAGGGGTGTGCAAAAGAACCATGACCCACCCGGACCGCCCGAAACCGATGGTTCTTGAGGGAACCGGTCCAGTTGGTTCCAATTTATGGGAACCGATGGGTGCTGGTCCGGTTCTGGTTCCATGGGCGAATCCGCCCACTGGACCGACCGATTATATTAAGATAATATATTAATTTTTAATATTAAAAAAAAAATTGAAAGTACTTATTAATAAACCCAAATCAAATAACTAAAAAATTAAGTCAAGATTGCGAAGAAGCAAGGCTGAATAATCTCCAATCAAACCAAATGGAGAGATCCATAGGCTAAAAAGTCCAAAGCACATCTTGAATCCTTGACAAAACGCGAGCAGTGAGTGGGCAAAAAGCAAGCATGCGAAGAAGCGGGCTACAGGAGGAGGAGAAGAAGAATAGGTCAAGCGAAGAACTAGCAATTTCGATCGAAAACCAAAATTGTTTCGTGTCAAGATCGGTTCCATGGATACACTCGGGAACTAGACCGGACCAGTAGTTCGATTCCCAGGTGGATTCATGCAACTAACGGGTGGATCCCGGTTCCAATTTTTCAAAACCGGTCCTTAGATGCACACCCCTAGGCCTACCATGCTGAGGAGGTACTCGAGGGGTCGTAAGAAGGTCCTTGAGTTGGCTGAGAAGATTCATGCCCATCTGGTCCATGCGAGGGAGAGGTTGACTAAGAAGTTGGTTTCTGTTGACGCGAGGCAAATAGGGGGAGAAACATCTTTGAGATGGAGATGGAGGTGGAGAAAGACTCTCCAAAAGGCTAAATTGTTGGAAATTTCCTATAATATGGGCTTACATTAATTAATTGATTTTCTATTTTAAATAATCGGGTTAATAGATATTCCAATATTGTTGAACCTTATAGTGATCTAATTAAATTGGGTATTGGCATCTATTGATAACGGGCCTAGTTGAGCAGCAAAGTGTAGGCAATTGTGTTTAACTGAAACCTGTAATAGGAAGGGCCTAGTTGACACGCTGTTGATTAGGGTTTGCTAGGTCCCTTCTCTAGCCTATAAAAGGATAGGTTATACCTGTCACGACCTCTTTTTTCCGTTCGGGGGAGAAGAAAGAATGGTTTAGGGGTATTTGCCTAAAGAGGCGGACCCATGGCCCTAAATTAGGCGCGGGCTCTCCCAAGCCCATACCTCGCGTGACATTGGATTTTGTTTTTTAGTTCTTAACAACCTATGTATTTCTAGGAGTCGCCACTAGCCTATTGGGGTCAGCTAGAAACCAATCAAGACACGGGAGTGTTGTCTCAATTCCTACGCAACCAGAGATTTCTAGGAAATGGGACTTGTTTACGCCAATGTTTCTATTAGCGCCCTTGCGGTACCACTAACTTGGAAGGTTTTAATTTAAATGGCCACACAATCTTGATTACCAATTATAATCTTTATGAAACCGCTAAGTGTTCATGCAAATGTTTTTGTAGTTTTTTTTTAATGTCTAGACTAATCCTAACATAATTTAAAAGAGAAATTTACATTCAAATTAATGAAAAGTGGTGCATAAGTAAACATCCAAGAAATTGAAATAACTTGAAAATAAATGCGAAAAATGAAAACCCGATACAAGTCGGGCAAATAATATTACATGGCCTTGTCATCACGCCCGGGACAGGGACCCCGTGAGCAAAATGGGAATTTAAATATGCATGAAATTACTCTAGATGCATGCAATTACTCTAATTAATTTTAATCTACGCATAATAGATTATTAACAAAAATGGTTCTAAAATACCAAAATATCATTTAAATTAAGAAAATGACCTTTTAAAATTAGGAAAATCTCCTAGATGTCATTTTTGGCTTAATTTGATAACATCCAACATTTTTTGATATTTTTGAAATTTTCATTTTTTTTAATATTAATAATAATTCCTTAAACCGATCTATGCTAACATGGAGTAACAAAACACATGAATATCACAATAATCAAGCTCAAATCGACCGTTTGAAGATCGAAACTTGGTTTGCGCATTTCGTCGAACACTTGGCGTGCATCAAATCATCCCAAATCAGCTTCGTCGGGCCATGTTTGTGGCCTTCAATCTCAACCCACAAGCAATCTCATGCGGAAATAAAGTATGAAGATTATACTACCTCATGCAAGGAGCAGGATTAGACAGAAATCATAGCTTAAAACACAAAAGAACTAAGCTAAAATCATTCTCTAATATGTGGGTTTGATCTGATTTCACAAATCTGGGTTTGAACCCAAGTCAAGCAAACAGGTTGCATGCTCATATTCAAGCCCCGACACCCATCACATACGAGATCTAAGGGAAACACTACTTACTCCGAGTGAAAGTAGGTAACAAGAGTTTTCAAATGCAGCAAACATCATAGATAATGACCCACCGAACAACATCAAAACAACCTCTCCAAGAAGCACACATGCAAAAATCTTGAAGAGATTTCAACACTTAAGAGAAATTTTAGCCTCAGAAATCAGTTTTCCTGGCTGGTTTTCCTCTTGATTTTTCACTATTAAAACACGTTCAAAATAGAATAAAAATACATCTAGGATACTTACCTTGCTTCCTATTTTCTTTTGCAAGTGGTTATTGGCCGAGAAAATCAAGAAATTATCTTCGGGGAGCACGTGGAAGTTGGCTCATTCAAACTGGAAATGAGATCTGCAAAAACAAGAACTGACAACAAAGGTTTTCGTTGATCTCTAACATTAGACTTCAAGACCTCTTTTGTTGGAAAACTTAACACCAAACCAAACTATATGTATTATAGTTTGAGGTAAAAGTCAATATTTTCCTTATTTTTCTCTCAATTTTCTCAAAAACACTCGCTTTCTCTCACTCGGGACCAACTAGGCTCAACACTTAAAAAAATTTCCAGACTTTCTTGGCCCGCCAGGAGGGTAGTTTTCGGGGGCTTTAGGAGGCCTTCCCGATCTTCATTTGGGACGTGCAACCTATGGTTGGAAAGATCTTTGAGTAAAGTTTCACTCTCTAGTTGAAGGTTTTGGCTAATTGTGGTTGCAAGTTTATGAAAATTGCACTTTACTCCCCAAAGGTTGATCTGGAATTTCTGGGTTTTTTTTTTCTGGAGTTGCTTCTGGAGGTGTATTTGGAGGACGACCGTAAGCTCTCTCCTCTCCCTCTCGTCTCCTCTCTCTCATCACCTTAAATAACTTGCTTCCATGATCTTATCCACTGAATTAGAGGAGTTTTGGTCGGTCTTTTGTCCACCTACCAAGCCTATCAACAGGGCTACTTCAACAACTTTCTGACTTAGCCAAATTTCCACTCTTGCAGCTGTTGAGTGTTCGGACTTTGCTGCGACTTTCCCGTGCTTTCAGCAGCTTATCCCTGGCCATTTCTTGTCCACTTGCACTACTAATTATGGCCTTTGATCACGTGCAAAAATCAGGCTGGTTGGGTAGGTAAGGAGGATATGGTGGGGCCACCAAGTGGCTTACTCAGCAACTCCGAAAATACACCAACTTGTGGACTGAGGTTTGTCAGCTGGTTTACGTGCTTTAATCCATCAATTTGGCTGCGATTTTTGATCAATTAGCAAGCTCATGCATATTAGTTTAAGATCTTGACCAGATTTCGCAATTTTGCCCACCCAATTTTGCAAGAAAGTCCCTCAAAATTGGCCATTTTCTTATCCGAAAATACCCAATTCAATACAAACTTGGTCTTTTTGGCCCGATTTGATTGATTCGAGTTGGCCCAAGTTCAATTTCAACTTAATTGATGACCAAGATGATGATTTAAGCGTTCGGGCAAAATTTTGCAAAATTTGCAAATTGGTCTCTCAACTTTTGGAAATTGCATTTTAGCCCCAATTTGCCATTTTAATTTCAATCTGACCTCCTGGGCTTGGCTAATCACATTTAGATCATTGGCCCCAACTTTTTTCTTTATTTTTTTAATTTTTTAATTTTTTTTAAGGAAAAACATATTCCATTTAAAACACTATATTAAATGCCTAGATAATCTATATGCAAGAATTTAACTTGAAATATTTTTGTGGAAAAACAAGTTCCCATTTTTTTGGAAATGAGTTTTAGGCAAAAATTTAGGTGTCGACAATACCTATCAGTTGTTTTAATCCCATTGAAAGCTATTATACTTAAATAGGTCATAGAGAGGAAGATCTGGCATTTCGATAGATCATTATTTATCATATTGATCTATTTTCTTCAAGTAAAGTAATGGCTCAAACAGGTACACTTTAATTCTGCTATGTTTATTGATCTCAATGTTTTACAATCATATATGAATCCGTTTTTTCTTGATTAATTAATTATTCATGTGAATAATTGTTCTACATGTGATATCAGAGCAGATTATATATGATTGTAGAACCCAAAATTTTTTTTATGGACAAATTCGAAATCCTCCTCTTTGAGCCAAATATGGGCATTATCTTTTCATGTAGATTTTTGCTTGATTGATCCTGAAACCATAGGGCTTTTGTTTTACATGTCGAGATCTTTCCAACCATATATAATTTGCATAATTTCGTTGAGAATTGAGAGAGAATTTTTAAATTTGAAATTCTAGGGTTTATGCATGAAAAGTTCTAGAATTTTCAAATTACTTAAAATTGATTGTTGTTCGTTACAAATCATTGTATGGGTATTGTTATATATATGTTTTAGCATTCTTTTGTTGCATCAAGGTAAGTTTTTAGGGCTTAAATTTAAAAAATTCGAAATTCGGCCATGGGAGTTTTAGATCCGAAACTTTGAAGCTTGTATGTAGTAGATTTACTTGGTTTTTCTTCGTTTAATTAATTATAGTTAATTATATTGATGTTATATGCAATACCCATGAATAAATTTCATCAAAAATCAAGTTAATTTGTGTTTTTAGAGCTTCGGGTCGAAACCGAGTTGTGCGACCCAATTTGCAGCAAATTCGGGACCCGGCTAGAGGTTGAAGAAGACCTCCAGCCAGGCCAGGCCATCAAATTGGGCTCACGCCCATTAAAACAAAATAAAAAAGGATTCTGGGCGTAAGCCTAGAACCATAAACAAATTAAAGGGTTCTGGGCTCATGCCCATGAACCAAAGTAGAGAGGTTTTGGGCTCATGCCCAGAACCAAAATAAATGGGTTTGGCCCTCTTCTTTTTTTTTTTAAATTAGTGGGCCATTTTAATTCGTGGCCCACCCGCGTGGCTTGCATGCGGGCCGGGCACAGGTAAGGGTCCGCGGTTTAGGTCCGTATTATTAAAATAATAATAAAATAATAAAATAATAGTAAAAATTTAAAAAAAAATTGTGGCAAAAATTGTTGTTTGAAAAAATGCAATATGATTTTTGGAAGCACATGTTGTAAAGTGTTTCATATTTTTTGATGAATTTTGGGCATAAGTTTTGGAGTTCCCTATTGATAAAAATTAGTATATACAATTACTTGCCCAAAGAGAGTTATTGTATATATTAATTTGGAAAATAGCATGAAGTTTAATTCCCATATTTAAAAGATGGGGATGTATAATTGAAAAATATTTATCTGCCCAAAGGGGATAAATGTTTTGAAAATTATATATAATTCCCCTCTATATTGATATTATGGCAATGTATGATTTGAAGGATTTGTTTGCCCAAAGGAGATGGATCCTTGACAATTATATGTAATTCTCCTTGTCGTTGCTTTATAAATTTCATGCTGGGAAGAATAATGGTGCATTATACACTCTGGCCAAAGGGGAGTTTATGATGTACTAATTATTTTTGTTGAATTTCTTATTTCCCATAATTGATCTTATTGCATTATGTGTGACAAACAGTTACCTTTGCTGTAAATAACAACAATGCCACGGTTGAAATGTTAACTGGATCAAACTTTAAGAGATGGAAGCAAGATATAGAGTTTGCTATGGGTATCGTTGATATGGACTTGGCTCTACGTGAGGATGAACCTACCAAGCCCAATGATCAAAGTACTACAGATCAAAAGGCCCATTATGCTAGATGGGAAAAATCTAACCGACTGAGCCTCATTGTTATGAAAAGGTCCATTGCTAAGCATCTCATTAGTGGTTTGCCGGAAGATACGAATGCCAGACAGTTCCTTGAAGTAGTGGGAGAAAGATATAGAATTTCAGATAAGGCTGAAGCGGGGAACTTGCTGAGTGAGTTAACGAACATGAGGTATGATGCTGCTACGGGTGTTAGAGAATTTATATTGAAAATGGTCCACATTCAATCCAAACTTAAGGCCCATGAAGTTATCCTTTCTGAAAATTATATTGTGCATCACGCCTTAAATGTTCTGCCAGCTGAATTTAGCCAGATTAAGACTGCTTATAGTGCTCAGAATGAGACATGGAGCATTAATACCTTGATTACTAAGGGTGTGACTGAGGAAGATAAGTTAAAGAATGAAAAATATGAGTCCGCTCACTTAATTGCCAATGCCAAGTTGAGTTCGTCTAGAGGCAAATGGAAGCCTAAATGGTCAAATGCTCATGGTCCAAGAATTATGGGAGAAATGGAGATAGGGATTTCAAGTGTTTTCACTGCAAGAAGTAGAGTCATAAGAAAGCCAATTGCTACAAATTCCAAGCTTGGCTAAAAACAAGAAAAGAAAGTCACCAAGGTGAGTTGATGGTTTTCTTTGAATCAAATCTGGTTGATGTTCCTTTGGATTCTTGGTGGCTTGATTCTAGTGCTACTGTTCATGTGACTACTACCTTACAGGGTCTCACAAATCTAAGGAATCCAAGTCTGAGGGAGTCAAAGCTTAAAGTTGGAAACAATACTGGAGTTGATATGGAGTGCATAGGGACAGTTGTTTTGAATTTAGATTTTAGTTTTCAACTTATCTTGAACAATGTCTTTTATGTTCCTAGTTTTAGGAGAAACTTAGTATCTCTTTCTTCGCTTGACAAAGCCGAATAGTGTCTTCATTTTGCGAATAAAAGAGTGGATTTGAGTTATGATTCCAAAATTATTGGAATTGTGTTTTGTCTGATGGATTATATCGATTATCCTTAACTCTCAATAGACCATATTACTCTTTCAATGTCGAGAATAATGTTGCTAAGAGATCTTTAATCAAAGAAAGATCTTCATTGCTATGGCATAAGCAATTGGGGCATATCTCCAAAGAATGGGTAAAGCAACTTATCAAGGCTGATATTCTTGCTCCTCTTGACTCAGATGATACTGAGACTTGTATTGATTGTGTGAGGGGAAAATTAACTAAAACCAAGAAGAAAGGTGCTACTCGCAGTGAAAATCTATTGGAGATTATTCATACTGATATTAGTGAGCCATACTTAACCACCCTGTGTGGAAATAAGTACTTCATCACGTTCATTGATGATTTCTCCTGTTATTGTTATGTTTACCTAATTAAGGAGAAGACTGATGCTCTTGAGATGTTTAAAGTGTTTCATGATAAAGTTGAGAAACAATTGGGAAAAATTATCAAGATTGTCAGGTCTGATCACGGTGGTGAGTATTATGGGCGATATACTGAGGCTGGACAGCAAAAGGGACCGTTTGCAAAATATTTGCAGGACTGTGGTATTGTCGCTCAATATACAATGCCTGGGAGTCCTGAACAGAATGGTGTTACTGAATGGCGCAATCGCACACTCATGGAGATGAAATGAAGTATGATGGGCAGTTCTAACTTGCCTGAATACTTATGGGGTGATGCAATTAAGACAACAATTTATATATTGAATCGTGTACCTAGTAAATTGGTGCTGAAAACACCTTTTGAATTATAGATAGGGAGGAAACCAAGCCTGAATCATTTTTGAGTTTGGGGTTGTCCTGCAGAGGTGAAAATTTATGATCCTTCTCAGAAGAAGACCGAATCAAGGACTACTAGTAGTTACTTTATTGGATACCCTGATCATTTTAAAGGGTATAGGTTCTATTGTCCTACTCGCGGCACTAGAATTGTTGAATCTCAAATTGCCAAATTCCTGGAATTATATGTTGTTGAAAAGAGTTCTTCTCAATCTTTTGAAAGGGAAGAACCAAACAAAATAGTCTTTATTCCATTGCCCATCTTGCATGATGATTCTATGCGAGATCCTAGCAGAGTGGAAATTCAGCAAGAAGAAAAAACTGAAATTACGACAATAGATCCTCCCATTACAAATGAAATTCCCCAGATGAATGATACGGCTCCACAAATACCTATGCGAAGATCACAGCGACAAAGAAGACCTATGCCTCTAAATGATTATCATGTCTATCTTGGAGAAGCTAATTTTGACATTGGAAATATAGTTGATCCAACGATCTTCAAAGAAGCACTTAATAGTGATCAGGCAGATAAATGGTTAGAAGCGATGAAGGATGAGATGATTTCCATGTCAACTAATCAAGTATGGAAACTTGTTGATTTACTTGATGGGCATAAACCGATCAGCTGCAAATGGGTATTCAAAACTAAGAAAGACAATAAAGGCAACATAGAGAGATTCAAGGCAAGGTTAGTCATAAAAGGGTACACACAAAGAGAAGGCAATGATTATACTGAAGTCTTTTCCCCAGTGTCCACTAAAGACTCTTTCCGGATAATCATGGCATTAGTGGTTCATTTTGACTTAGAATTTCACCAAATGGATGTTAAGACAGCGTTTCTAAATGGAGATTTAGATGAAAAAGTATATATGCAGCAACCTGAAGGGTTTAAAGAAGCTGGAAAGGAGCATTTGGTGTGCAAACTTCAAAGGTCCATCTATGGTCTCAAACAAGCATCACGTCAATGGTACTTAAAATTTCACCAAGTTGTGAGATCGTTTGGCTTTGAAGACAAAAAGTATGATCAATGCATCTACATGAAAGTAAGTGGGAGTAAATATATTTTCTTAGTACTTTATGTAGATGACATTTTACTTACTAGCAGTGATGTTAATCTATTGAATGACACAAAAAAATTTCTATCTACAAAGTTTGATATGAAAGATCTTGGGGAAGCCTCTTTTGTTCTAGGCATTGAGATTCATCGTGATAGATCTAAGAAGGTTCTGGGGTTATCTCAGAAAAAATTATATATATCGTGTTTTGAAAAGATTCAATATGCAGACCTACAAGTCAGGTGATGCTCCTATTGTGAAAGGAGATAAATTGAGTATAGAACAATGCCTCAAGAATGATGTTGAAAAAGGAGTCATGAAGAATGTTCCATATGCTAGTGCAGTTGGTAGTCTTATGTATGCACAAGTATGTACCAGACCTGATATTGCTTTTGCTGTGAATACTCTTGGAAGATATCTATCGAATCTAGGTCAAGAACATTGGGTTGCAGCTAAGAAGGTGAGATATCTACAATGAATAGAGGACTTCATGCTCGTGTATAGTAGAGTTGAGGACCTACAGGTGATTGGATATTCAGATGCTGATTTTGCTAGTTGTTCAAATGATAGAAAATCAACTTCTGGATATATTTTTATGATGGCTGGAGGTGTTATTTCTTGGAAGAGCACAAAACAAACCTTGATTACAAACTCTACGATGTATGCTAAGTTTGTAACATGCTACGACGCGTCAATTCAAGCACTTTGGCTTAGAAATTTGATCTCAGAATTACGAGTTGTGGACTCCATTGCTAAACCTATGGTGATTTACTGTGACAACACTGCAGCTGTGTTTTATTCCAAGCATGACAAGATCAACAATGCATCTAAGCACATGGAGATCAAATATTATACTGTTAAGGACATGGTCAAAAAGGGAGACATTGTGATTGAAAATATCAGAACTGATTCCATGTTGGCTGATCCTCTAACAAAAGGCTTACGACCCATTTTGTTTAAAGAACATGTAAAGAATATGGGTGTTTTAGATTCTTTTGATTTCTTTTGTTAGTGGGAGTTATATAATTTGTATTTCTGGATATTATAGTTATATGTAGACTGATAATGCTTTTATGATGTTTATTAAAGCATTTATTTTCAATGATTATTATTGTTGATTCTATTATTATCATTTTTCCTTTTGACTGAGAAATGGAAGTATAAAATAGTATCTTTAAACAAATTTTAGTTTAAAGTTGACTGGATGTCACCGATTTTGAGATCTCATGTTGGATTGTGACATAGTCATGCAATTTCATGTTGTTTAGAAATTGCATTGATGCAATTTCATGTTGTTTAGAAATTGCATTGATGCGGTTTCATGTCGTTGAGAAATTGCATTAAGGACCGATAAGACATAGTGTATATTTTGATCACATGTTGGCACTAAATCTTACTACACTACTAGGCCCATGATCCATGAAAATATAATACTTATTATATGTGACTATGGAAGGTCATGTGTTGTGGTATTTTCTTAACACATTGATCTCCATAGTCCTATATTGAGGTTATATATAATTGGATTGGTTTTGAGATGCCATTATTGGAATATTATCTTTTTAAAGTTGTGGCTACATAAAACAAAATTTTCAGTTATTAACCCGATAGTGTCGTTTTCAATATAAAATCTTTTTCAAAATAAAATAAGTTAATTAATGTAGCCCAAGTGGGAGAATGTTGGAAATTTCCTATAATATGGGCTTACATTAATTAATTGATTTTCTATTTTAAATAATCGGGTTAATGGATATTCCAATATTTGTTGAACCCTATAGTGATTTGATTAAATTGGATATTGGCATCTATTGATAATAGGCCTAGTTGAGCAGCAAAATGTAGGCAATTGTGTTTAACTGAAGCCCGTAATGGGAAGGGCCCAATTGATACGCCGTTGATTAGGGTTTGCTGGGTCCCTTCTCTAGCCAATAAAAGAATAGGTTATACCTATCGGTTGCTTTAATCCCATTAAAAGCTGCAATACTGAAATAGGTCATAGAGAGGATGATTTGACATTCCGGTAGATCACTATTTATCAAATTGATCTATTTTCTTCAAGTAAAGTAATGGCTCAAACATGTACGCTTTAATTCCACCGTGTTTATTGATCTCGGTGTTTTACAATCATATATGGATCCATTTTTTCTTGATTAATTAATTATTCATGTGAATGATTGTTCTACATAAATGACTTGGATCATGGCATTCAGATCTCTCAGTCTCTCGTGACACATGCCAATCAGCTCGTGGAAGACGAGACACCCGTGTTTGACGAGCCCTGGGATGATTGTGACCATCTGTTTCCATTGATGCCAGTGCGTTCTTCGATCGCTCACCAGGCTATGGAGGATCACAACCACATGGAGGATCACCTCGTCGCTTTCATTTTTAAGTTTAGGGCACACGTTGATCTGATATGACCGACTCAATTAGTTTTGTTGTGGCCGCACTCTCCTTTTGAACCAATGCTTTTCCTTCTAGGATCGATGTACTTTTCCTATAATGATTTATAATTATTTGTGATTTTGTTTTTTATAGTTCAATATAGACTATTATTTCCACGGTACATTAAAAACTGTCACGCAATCATTTCTCAATTTCTAATTATTTGTGGTCACTGATAGTATGGTCTTCCATGCTAAGTCATCAATGTCAAGATGTTTTGGCCTTACATGTTCATTATAGGCTTTGGTCTTTTGAGCAATTACTCATTGTAATGTAGAAATTTTATCTTCACGAAGTTCATCAATGTTCATATATATCAATTCATCATACTCATCCTTAGTCATATCGCCTTGTAACTTGACTTTTAAGGATTGAACCGTTATCACTAGAGGAAGGACAACTTCTAGACCATATGTTGACAAATATAGGCTTACTCCAGTACTTCACCACTTAATTGTTCGATAAGCCCACAGCACTGCCAATAGAAGGGAGTCCCATTGCCTAGGTTTTTCTTCAATACCCGGTCTTTAGAAGTCTCAATCAATGGAATTTTTAATTTCGGAAGCTCGACATGTTGAACTTGAGTAAACAAGCTTGGGGATGGCGACGTGGTCGGTATCTTCAATCGTGGGGTTATTTTGGGTGGTGGTGATACTGAAAGATGGTTTTGGGTGGTACTGTTTTGAAAGTTCAAATTGGCCCTCTCTCATTTCAATAAAATTACTTTTTTTACTCACAAAATATTTTTTTCTCCTTTAAGAAATACTATTACTCATTTCTCTTCATTGAAATTTTACTCAATTTCAACTATATATGGACACTTTCGCCAAAACTTCTCTCCTGACTCTTCTTCTTGTTAGAACATTTAAATATTAAATCACATTTTCATCTAATAGTTTAAGCTTTTTAGAATAATTGATAGCGATTCCATAAAATCTCTTATCGATTAGAATAGGAAGTCTTTAGTTCACATCTTCCAGACCCCTATTTGCTTTTCAACTATATATTTCTACACTTAGACCAAAGACTAGCCTACGTGTGAGGGGTATTAAACCACACGCTTGGCATTCCAAGGTGGAGGATGTAGAAACTTTTAAATGGTTATAACCTATATAAGTTGAAGTTTGTAATATATTGGATCAATCATTAATATGGAAATAATTGAATAAATACTAATAAGTGGATATTGGAATTGAAATCTACTAATAAGTTACTACATAAAAAATGTACCTACTGCAATTTTTACTGGCATTATCTGAACTTTACTAATATTTCAAGAAATTTATATTAACGTAATTTTTGTTTCGCCTTTTCCGCTTATGGTTCAATAGAATTCTGCGAGCATGTATCGAACAAGGGTGAGGGTTGGTCCAATAAATCAATAAGCTGATGGTGATTTTCCGATCTTTCGAAGGGATAAAGTTATTTGATAGGTGGTTGACTTTCTTGACCTTTCTGTAGTGCCATAGGATTAACAACTATGTCATAAACGTCGGACCCTTTTATGAGTTGTCGAATAAGCGACGATAGTCGCTTAGCATTCATCGATAATCACTATAAGTAGTTGGATCGTCGCTCTTGTCGACTGTTTGATCGGGCACGGCTACTTTGCATGAACTTGCGGCTACGTAGAAATGCCACGACTTCCATACTCGATGGACGTCCCCTGAATTGAACAGAGGGCTAGTGGAGGGGGAACGTCTTCAACGGAAGGGGCCTCGGCCCCTCTTGATATCTTGTCCCTCCTTGAAAATGAAGCTAGCAACAGACAGATCGGAGAAAGTTCTCATGGAGGCCGAGTGCAGAAGTAGATGCAAGAAACTTGACGACCGACTCTTCACTAGTAGTGGTGACTACCCCGCCGATACCGTTCCACCAACCAGCCCACTAGCTCTTTTTTTATTTTTTATTTTAGTCTCCATAAGAAAGATAATTGAATTGCCGGAGGTGTAGCCAACTCCAGACAACTCTAGATACCCCAGTGGTTCATTAGAGCTAGTCACCAAAGTCCATACTTGTAGTCTTCAAAAACCCAGATCACGTGTCAAGAAATTTCGCTTCATCAAGTGCCATAGAACTAATCATCCCTCCTGAGAAGTATAGGGATCGTACGTTTTCAGCTTTTTATTAGTCGAAGATTCAATTTCTTTGCTGCTTTTCTTCAGGTAACTTGCGATTCCCCTCCGAGGATTTACTGACGGTTAGTTGGTGCTGGAGGTATTAACGTTGACCCTTTTTAGGAGAATAAACTGCGGGCACCCGAGAGGTATGTATGCCGAACCTTCTCAAAAGGCATTTCTGTAAGCCAGTCTGTTTTTTCTTTTCCTTTATTTTTTTCCAATTTCTGTTCTGATAGAGAAAGCAAAAGATCCCGGTATCCACTTGGGCAAAAGTAACCAAATCAACTCTCCAAGCTTTCGTTATCGTGTTTTTGGAATACTTCGAAATGGACTTTAGGTTCTGTGTACGATAAGCCCAAGAAGGGTTAGACGACATTCCTCCAATCTTAGCCAAATCGCTGTCTGGCTACAGCTTACTATTTTCTGGAGATTCAAAAATTCCCTTCCTTATGGAAAGTTTTTGCAAATTGTTGAAGAAATCCCTTATGTGCCGTATGAAAGGAGAAGAAAGTGAATCCAAAAGGAAAGAAAAAGAATCGTGATCACCTCATAAAGGCAACAAATTGAGGGGAGCTTTGATCAATTATGGAAAAATCTTTTTGAATTGATCGTGATCTTGATTATTATGGAATGAATGACAAGGTAAATGTGTTAGAACTTACCAAGTTATACAAAATCCAGTTAGTGCATCTTTTATTACCTTTTGTCATTAACAAATCTGTTATTGATATTGTTGACACTTAAATTTTACAATTTTTATTTAGGGCTTAATCGTGTTATTAGGAATTAGTCGTTTTAAAAAACAAAAAGAAACAAAAACAAAAAATAGCAAAACAAACAAAAAAAAAACAAAAAACAAAAACAACAAAACAAAAATAGAAAAAAAAAAAAAAAAAGACATGGAAGGGGCCGGGCCGGATCTCGCCCGGGCCCGGCCCATGTCGCTTCTCCTCCTCCATCTTCGTGTGAAACCCTAGCAAAAGGGATTGGGGACGAACAGAGGAGCAAGGAGGAGAAAAAGAGGAGAGAATAGAGGAGAGAGAGAGGAAGCTCGAGGAAAAATGCCGCCGCCGGCAACGGCGCTCGATCGACACCGACCTCGCCACCGTCCGAGCCGCCCCCCCACGTCGCACCGACCACCGCACCGACCACCGCCGCGTCGCGCCGGTCCTCCTCGCCGCTCGACCAACCGTGACCGCGCCCGGTCGCAAGCGCGGCAACCCCGACCTTAGAGGTCGAGGGTTGCCCTCCGCTCGTCCAATCGCGGCCTTAGCCGAAGCCACCCGCTTGTGCCGCCATCGAACAACGCCGCCTCCGCCCAGATCTGCCGTGCCGGAGTGTGACCCTAAGGTATCGCGCATCTGCGCGTCGCCACCGCCACCCACCGCATCACCGCGGCCGCCTGCCACGTCCTGACGCTGCTGCCCAAGAGCCGCGACGCCACCACCGCTGATCGACTCCTCCTCTTGCCGCCCTCCGGCCACCAGATCCCGAGTCCCCGAGACGCCGCCTCTGCTCCCGCTTGCCGAGCCGGTCGCCGAGTCCCCTCGCCGCGCAACCCGCGGTAGCCGAGCTCCCGTTCGCCGACCCCAACGTCGTCACCGCCCTTCGCCGAATCGCCGTCGACGCCCCTGCTATCCCCCTCGGCACCGCAAAGAAACCCTAGTGGGTTTCGGCCATGAACCGGGTCGCGCGAGCCGGGCCGAGTACGGTTCTCGAGTAGGGTTTTTGGTTCGGTTGGGCCTGTCATGGTGGGCCATTTGATCTTGGGCTGTTTTGCTTGTGGGCTTAGGGACTTATGGACTTGTGGGCTTCATTTTTTTAAAAAAATAAAAGAGATTGGACCATATTGGGCCCAACCCGGGCCTTGTCCTTCGGACGGGCCGGTTTGACCGGCCCCCCCCATTTTGGACCGAACCCGATCCGCGTTGACCGGGTCGGGTCGAACCGAACCCGACCCGGTTCACCTTTTTTTTTTAATTAAAAATTAATTTTTAAAAATTTTAAAAATTTCGAAAATCCAAAAAATGTAAGTTTTGATTAGGAATGGCCATGTATTACCTTTATAGTGTATTTATGCCTTTAATTGCTCGTATATTGATTATGTTGCATTGTTTAATTTACATTTTTTACTATATTTGCAATTGTTTAATTGTTTGTGTTAATGTCACTGCAATTAGGATCTTGGTAGTTATGATTATTACTTTAATGATTGCGCACCTGCATGGTCACCTCACATTTTAGTGGCTAAGTATAAAATCAATTCAAACCATCTGCCAAAAATCATTTTATTAAAATGAACAAGATTAGGTACCGAAAGGGCACTAATTGGTCAATTAGTGTAATCAAGTCCCCGAACCTAGATTCTCTGGTTACGTAGGAAGTGAGGCACGCTCACATGCCTCACTTGGTTTCTAGCCGACCCCAATAGGCTAGTGGCGACTCCTTTTACGCGAAATAGTAAAAAAATATCCCAACGTCACGCAGGGTATGGGCTTGGGAGAGCCTGCGCCTAATCATGGGCCTTAAGCCTATCTTTTAGGCAATACCCCTAAACGTGTTCCCTCCCCCCGAGGGTAGGTCACGACAGCTTGGCGACTCCACTGGGGACTTGGTTTTAAACCTTAGAGGACTTAGGCCAGAATTAATGTTGTTTAAAAATATTTTTGTTTGACAGCGAGGATTCCAGGTACGCCCCTAACATTAAAGGTGTTAAACGTTTTTGCAGAATGGGAGGTATAAGGGGAAGTGTTTGCTCACCTTTTGTAGGGAGGTGTAAGAATGTATGGTTTATTTTTTATGTACAGAGTGTTGTTTGCCAATAAATTGTTGTGCGTGTATCATTTACATTATACTACACTCTAGCACACACAACCCACTGCCGGACCTGGGCCGCATAGGATCACCTAGGATGGTGTTGAAGTGGATACCACTCCGACTACAACCATGTAGTACGAGTCGCCCACCTCTACCCCGAAATTTCTTTCATGTCAAAGGTACCCACCCCGGTCTGCAAGTGCGTGACACGGGTCGGTTCTTTGATAAAGCCGGAGTCATGGGTAACCAAACCTAGCCACGACCTTGTTGGTTCAGTCCGGTGATCCCATGGCTCCATTTTGAGCTGGATAGAATAGAAATCGAACCACCTCTCATGTGCATGTCTATGTAAAAAAAAAAGAGAGACAAAGTTTGGCACTCATTGTGAGTATCATTTTTATTTTTTATTTGCTCATTTCGTATTGCATTTTCATCTTGAAATTCGCGGAAATCAATCGAATGCCCTCGGTGTTGTAGGCTTTTGATTAAAAAAAAAAAGTTGGCAATCATTCTTGAATGCAAGTTCTAAACACTTTGATTTGGCCCTGTTGAACATATGATTCTATTAAATTTCTAGTTATGGGCTCAAAATCATTTTGAAAAAAAAAAAAAAAACCTTGCAAGTCGTGATTTTATATTGAGGCATGAAAATTGAAATTACATTTTTTTAATCAAATTCTCTCATTCTCACATTTTGGACTAAAATGCAATTCATTTTGAGTGCGAATTTCTCAAAATAGAAATCACTTCATTTTTTTTGCAAGAGAAATCAGAAAATCAATCTCTTCAAAAAAAAAAAAATTCAATGTCTTTTGCATATGAAACTTTTAGAATAAGAGCAGACGTTCGATTGATAGCTGTCAATCGATCTTTTAATGATGCCCCTTCTCTCATGACAAAATCTTGGCGAAATACTCAAACCCCGTAATAAGGACTATGGGGCATGTACCATCGCCTCGATTTTGCTGTAAGAAGTGACCTCATTGAGAGATCATTTTCACATGCTCCACATACTGACTTTGTCATCTTTTTGTAGGTTATGCGTGGTGCTCCATGACATTCTCGTGTTTGACCACGTAGAGAAGTGAATTCTAGAGTTGGAGCGAGAGTTGATTTTCACTCTTATCTATACAAGAGTTTCTTGTATTTTATCATTGTATTTATTCTTGTTAAGAATCTTGTTTTCCATTCTAGGTTTTGATTGCAAATCCAATTTATGCTTTTGTAAATCGTGTCACTTTTTTTTATGATAGAATTCAATTTCATGAAAATCATCCTTATAAAAAAAATGAATTCACCAGTGGTTCAAGCAAATCTTTACGTCTACCTTCCAAAATGAATTTTAAGAAAGCTTTGCTCAAACCCCTCTCTACACGAAATCGCTTTCTCCGGTAGGATGAGGAGTTTATCTAAGATCGACATCTGCCTTTTCTAAAAGATAAAAGTGTAGACTCATGGAATTTGAGGATTAAGCATGCGTCGAGGCATTATAGGCGCTAATTTTCCATAAAGGCAAAACAAAGCTGAATTCCGTTCTAAAAGGTTTTTCTTATTTGGAGATTGGGCTTTTCCAGCACCAAATTGTTTTTTATGAGTTTTATCAAGAGACGCATCATATGTTACTAAAAGGCTAGTATTAGGGCTCTTGCGCATTTTGGCAATTAAAGCATTTGAACATTTGGCTATAAGAGTTCTCCGCAATCAAAATTAGAGATTCGTGATGCAAATGCCTTAGATGCCAAAATAGCCCTCACTTTGCATGATGAGAGAAATGAAGGGAGTTGCCAAGTATTCAAAAGGACGAATTCAAAGGAAGAGTAAATTGTATCGATTCCAATTATCTATTTTTGATACCATTTCTGACATGATTTTCTTTTCATTGTCAAGGAGACATCAGGGGTTTCAAGTTTTGTAACGTTCCAACAAACGCGATGGAGCATTATTGAGTCCCGTTCATCTTAAACAAAGAAAGATTCAAATGATGAAACATAGGGACAATATTATCCATTCCTCCATGAGAGATACCTTGGGATGTTGATCGCTCGACTTTGAAAGGGATGTATCTCGTTCCTAAACTTGATTCTCTTCAGCATAAAAATGCCATGTCCTTTTCTTTGGTACGGACGAATTCAAACAGAACAAAGGTTTGTCAAATAAAGAGTGGGAGAGCAACGTTTGATTTAGAAAAATCTCTCATCTCCCCACAAATGAAATGTGCCGGAACAACATTGTCGATTCATCAAGAAGGATGTATCGTTCCTAAATTGAACCTAACTAAGTATGAAGATAACCCGTTTCATCTCCTCTTCTTACGGGGTGATGAATGAAAAATGTTGCACCTTGACCGTAGAAGCAGCACCTTCCATCAAGGCAATAAAAGGGCAAAGCATCTAAAGAACAATATCCTCGATGTAGAAACAAGGAGCACCCACTCTCCTTTCAAAGAAAAATCTTGAAAAAACACATCTCATGATCCATATATAAAATTTTCAAGCTCCTTGTCAGCTAACCATCTATTCAAAAAGAGCATCTAAAAAACAAAAAACAAAACAGGAATCAAACTTTGTGAATTGTTGTATACAATAAATAAGTGCTCCTTATGGATAAAATCAAGGCCACATAGCCATTTTTCAATAAATTCTAGCAACTTCAAGCAAAGTTCATACCTGAAGAACGAAAACATGTGAAGCGTAAATGGTGTCGATTCCAATTGCTCATTTTGAATAGCGTCTCTGACATGATTCTTTCTTTTCTTGATAGGAAGACATCAAACGCTTAAGGGTACATGTAAGTGAAAGGTAATGCCAGGTTACCAAATATCCACGAGGATGAATCCAAGAGATTTTAGCCCTCAAAGGATAAAAGCGAATGAAGGGTAATAATGTATCGTTTCCAACATTTCAATCCCTAAAGATCTTTGCGCTAACATATTCTTTTGTGTTCTTTACAGGGTTACCGGGTCGCCATGCCACAGGTAAGTACCATTCTTCTCATTTTTTTTAAGTAAAAAAAAAAAAAATGGAAATTTTCCATTTAAAAAAAAAAAAAAAAAAAAACCTTTGGCGCTTTCTTAGAGACAAGCACAAAAATGAGAAAAGAAAAATTTCTGCAAATTTTTTGAGTATTCTTTATCTCAAAATTGTTTTCTCGTCTTGTGGATTATTCATTTAAAATCAAATTTCCCTATGGAGATTGATCTACTCAGATGATCTTGAAAGAGTGAAAGGTTAACCATGCCAAACGAGAAGTACTTAGAATGAAGAAAGGAAAGCCCATTTCCAGACACATCCTTCAAACACTTTTGAGAGTTGAGTGACAATTGACCTTATCTTAGGACGAATGATTCATTCACATTGAGCGTAAAGATAGAAATGATAAAGGTGTTCCCTTCATCAATCCCAAGTATTGCACTAATCTCTTGCTACCCCTTTGGGCCACCAAAAAAAATGATCCTTCAAAGTACCCTTGTTGAGGACGACCTTACATTGGGGCAGCACAAGGAGTTATTATGATGTCGTAAAGCAAAAGATTGAGAAAGATTCTATTACTTTCACTTACACCAATTTTCTGACGATAGCTTCAAAGGAATTCTCATTAGAGCTTGACTCATCCCAAGGTGAAGAAGAACATTTCTTTCTCTACCCAAACACTGATACCTATTGATTTAACCAATTTGGGCCTGATTATTCAATTCTGAACCCCGAGTGGTGATCATCCCCTTTCACTGGGGCAAGTCATAAGAATTTGACCAAATACAATTGACAGTCATGAGAAAATGTGAAAAGCATCCCGAAAGTCATAAGATCTCCAAAAATTCAAAAAGCAAAAAGTTCGACAAATTAGGGGGCATGAAAAAGCAGTGTGCCTGGTAAAAGCAAGGCCGATGCCCGTCAAGAAAAAAAGGAGCCAAAAGACTGCATCTTATGTAAAAAAAAATGATGAAAGTCAAAGTGCCTGCATAAAAATTATCGCAAGTGCAAAGGAAATTAGAAAAGGAGCAAAGCTCCCATGTAGAAATGATTAGTAAATGAACTTTCGAGATGCACTATGTTCCAAAATCCAAATGACTTCAAAAGATCGATTGACCTAGTCACAATGCCATGATGATCACCAGTTCTAAAAGAACCCCCTTGAAAAGTTTAAGCCTTTTGAGCCTTTCCCGAGCCAACATTACAACCCTCTTCCGAAGCCTCTTCTGATTGGGATGGTTTGAGTGAAAATGAGAATGCCACAAAGAAGCTATTGCTTGAAGGAGTGGAAGTAGTTCTATCTTATCTTATCTTCCAAGTTCTCGCCTTGTAAACCCGATGAAGATAGCAACAAATGGTCCTTAATTGGCCTCAAAGCAATGATTCCCTTGTGTAAGTCCTAACCAAGCTTATATTGCGGTCCTTTCAAAAGACCTTTTTGATCGATTAGATTGTGCTCATTGCGAATGTTTCTGAAAGCCTTTGACATAGGTTATGTGAGATACCATCAGCAATCAGTTATTTCCCACGTGAATAGATGGGATCAAGCAGCCATTTTATCAAGAGTGTGCGAGAAGCCCTTTCTGACTAAGAAGCTCTAGTTTGGCATGTTTAATGAGCATTTTTTATGAGTCGTAGCCGTTCGATAAGAACTTGACTCATAGAGAATTTGATGATTAATGATACATCCCCAAGCAATATGACAGTTTTGCGCTACATGATGCTAATTGACATTGAATATTTTTTATTTTTTATTTTTAAAAAAGTTGAACTTAGCTTGATTAGCTTGTTCAATTAATGCTGTAATATTGCCAATACGTCTCTTGATGACGTCTCTAATGACACTTGCTCAAGTTGAATTTGACAGGATTCCTCAATGAAGCCATGCAATTTTCAAGGGGTTAGCGGGTATTTCCCTAAAAAAAAAAAAAAAACCAAAGGTTCATGGTCAACCTTAAACCATGTCCTCTCCAAAGGTTTATGGTTAGCCTTAAACCATGCCATTTCTAAGATTGGTGGATTCATCTGTAAACCACACTTGTCCGCTCCCAGTCGAAACCCGTTCGTACACGGTGAGACCTCATTCCTCTCTCTTTTTATGACTCGAAGAGCCTTGTATCCTGAAGTCTTCTCTCTTCTTATGACCCGGAGTCTTCCTCCACTCTCATGACCCGGAGAGCTTTGTATCCCGGAGTCTTCATCCATTCTCGTGACCTAGAGAGCTTTGTATCTTGGAGTCTTCCCCTCTTCTTATGACCCGGAGAGCCCTGTATTCTGGAGTCTTCTCTCTTCTTATGACCCGGAGAGCCTTGTATCCTGGAGTCTTCCCTTCTTCTCATGACCCGGAGAGCTTTGTATCCTGGAGTTTACCCTTTCTTCTCATGACCCGGAGAGCTTTGTATCCTGGAGTCTTCCCTTCTTCTCATGACCCGGAGAGCTTTGTATCCTGGAGTCTTCCCTTCTTCTCATGACCCGGAGAGCCTTGTATCCTGGAGTCTTCCCTTTCTTCTCATGACCTAGAGAGCTTTGTATCCTGGAGTCTTCCCTTCTTCTCATGACCCGGAGAGCCTTGTATCATGGAGTCTTCCCTTTCTTCTCATGACCCGGAGAGTTTTGTATCCCGGAGTCTTCCCTTCTTCTCATGACCCGGAGAGCCTTGTATCCTGGAGTCTTCACTTTCTTCTCATGACCCGGAGAGCTTTGTATCATGGAGTCAACCCTTCTTCTTATGACCCCGAGAGCTTTGTATCCTAGAGTCTTCCCTTCTTCTCATGACCTGGAGAGCTTTGTATCCCGGAGTCTTCCCTTCTTCTCATGACCCGGAGAGCTTTGTATCCCGGACTTTCTTCTTATTGACAAGACGCACTTCCATAGTTATAAGTCCTTTCCGTCAACCCGACGTGTGCCTATGCACCTGGGGTCTCTTTATCGTCAAAATAATTCAGGTGTCTTTTGTCTTTGAAAGGAACCACTTCGAGCTCCCATTCAAAGAGAGGCAATTTGACACTTAAATTTTACAATTTTTATTTAGGGCTTAATCGTGTTATTAGGAATTAGTCATTTTAAAAAACAAAAGAAACAAAAACAAAAAATAGCAAAACAAACAAAAACAAAAAGAAAACAAAAACAACAAAAATATAGAAAAAAAAAAAGACATGGAAGGGGCTGGGCCGGATCTCGCCTGGGCCCGGCCCATGTCGCCTTCTCCCTCCTCCATCTTCGTGTGAAACCCTAGCAAAAGGGATTGGGGACGAACAGAGGAGCAAGGAGGAGAAAAAGAGGAGAGAACAGAGGAGAGAGAGAGGAAGCTCGAGGAAAAACGCCGCCGCCGGCAACGGCGCTCGACCGACGCCGACCTCGCCACCGTCCGAGCCGCCCCCCCCGTTCGCACCGACCACCGCACCGACCACCGCCGCTCGCGCCTCCTCGCCGCTCGACCAACTGCGACCACCGCCCCGCCGCAAGCGCCGGCAACCCCGACCTCGAGGTCAAGGGTTGCCCCTCCGCTGTCCGGTCGCGGCCTTAGCCGGCCACCCGCCCGTGCCGCCATCGAACAACGCCGCCCGCCCGCATTTGCCGTGCCGGAGTGCGACCCTAAGCTATCGCGCATCTACGCGTCGCCACCGCCACCCACCGCATCACCGCGGCCGCCGCCACGTCCCGACGCTGCTGCCCAGAGCCGCGACGCCACCAACGCCGATCGACTCCTCCTCTTGCCGCCCTCCGCCACGGATCCCGAGTCCCCGAGACGCCGCCTGCTCCCGCTTGCCGAGCCTGTCGCCGAGTCCCTTCGCCGCGCAACCCGCGGCAGCCGAGCTCCCGCTCGCCGACCCCGACGTCGTCACCGCCCTTCGCCGAATCGCCGCCGAGCCGCCGACGCCCCTGCTATCCCCCTCGGCACCGCAAAGAAACCCTAGTGGGTTTCGGCCATGAACAGGGTCGCGCGAGCCGGGCCGGGTACGGTTCTCGAGTAGGGTTTTTGGTTCGGTTGGGCCTGTCATGGTGGGCCATCTAATCTTGGGCTGTTTTGCTTGTGGGCTTAGGGACTTATAGACTTGTGGGCTTCATTTTTTTAAAAAAATAAAAGAGATTGGACCATATTGGGCCCAATCCGGCCTTGTCCTTCGGACAGGCCGGTTCGGCCGGCCCCCATTTTGGACCGAACCCGATCCGCGTTGACCAGGTCGGGTCGAACCGAACCCGACCAGTTCACCTTTTTTTAATTAAAAATTAATTTTAAAAAATTAAAAAATATTTTCTTTTAAAAAAATTAATTAAAAATTTTTAAAAATTTCGAAATTCCAAAAAATGTAAGTTTTGATTAGGAATGGCCATGTATTACATTTATAGTGTATTTATGCCTTTAATTGCTCGTATATTGATTATGTTGCATTGTTTAATTTACATGTTTAACTATATTTGCAATTGTTTAATTGTTTGTGTTAATTTCACTGCAATTAGGATCTTGGTAGTTATGATTATTACTTTAATGATTGCGCACCTGCATGGTCACCTCACATGTTAGTGGATAAGTATAAAATCAATTCAAACCGTCTGCCAAAAATCATTTTATTAAAACGAACAAGATTAGGTACCGAAAGGGCACTAATTAGTCAATTAGTGTAATCAAGTCCCCGAACCTAGATTCTCTGGTTACGTAGGAAGTGAGGCACGCTCCCATGCCTCACTTGGTTTCTAGCCGACCCCAATAGGCTAGTGGCGACTCCTTTTACGCGAAATAGTAAAAAAGTATCCCAACGTCACGCGGGGTATGGGCTTGGGAGAGCCTGCGCCTAATCATGGGCCTTAAGCCTATCTTTTAGGCAATACCCCTAAACCTGTTCCCTCCCCCCGAGGGTAGGTCGCGACAGATATTATCATTTTATTATGACTAAAAGGGTAAGTGAAGTTTTTATTGGATAGTTGCTAATATATATCATCGAAGTGAGCTATAATTCACATCTTTAATATTCGATTTACTTTTAAAAAGCTGATTATGTTTCATGCAAGACATATTTGTTATCATTTTATATTCTCTACGTGATACTATTTCCATTATTATCATTTTTTCATTATGACAAAAAGGGGGAGAGAATATAAATATGCATATGTGTTGATTGGTTGATATAATTTATTGCATAATATTGAGCTGTGATTATTTTTTCTACATATTTTTATACTCAATCTATTTGATATCTTATGTTATATTTTGATTTGAATTACATTGCTTTGATTTTATCAATATTTGAGAAAGTGTGATTACACATCTGCATATTTAGAGATTGTTTTATCATCATCAAAAAGGGAGAGATTGTTAGGGAAATCCCTTATGATGTTTTGAAGATGACAAAATAAATCAAAGGCTACTAACATGTTTGATGGTTGAGTAATAGACTATGCATATGATAGAACGTGTAAATGATATTATCAAAGTCTATACTTGGAAGAACCAGAAGACGGACTCTATTCTGAAGTGAACTTATTCAGACTGTATCCAGACCTTAAAGCATGTTAGTATAGACTTTTATGCATAGTACAGCTACTTGACTGTTAGCCTCTTTCTTCACTCGCCATTTTTTTTATGCTTCGCAGACGACCCAGACGGCTACAGAGGGGCAAACGTAACACCGGGAATGGTGATGGTGTCGGAGGATTAGGATGGAAGGAATTGCGAAGAAACTGGAATTAGGGTTTATGAGGGGTGAGGGTTTCAGATTCTGTGTACAAAAGTAAAAATTCAATAGAGAATGGAGAAAATTTTTAGGGTTTATAGGACAGGCGGAAGGTCTTCCTTTGAGAAATGGATTGTCGTCTAAATGGTTGATTGATTTACAATTTGATAGTTTGGAATAGAGGTGAGCGATTGCTTACTAAATTTTATATTTACTTTTATACTATGATAGATAAGTGAATAGAGTGTGAAAGATACTTGAAAAATATGGTTGATTTGGGCACAAAATAACTTGACATACTTGTTTTGATTAGTCGGATGCCCAATCCTCTTATTCTACTACAATCGAAATTTCGAATCCTATAGTGGGCTATGGATCCATATATTAGAATATCAAGGTTCAGCCACCAGTTGATGTGAACTAAATTTATTCGAGCTGCATCAATATAGATTGAACTCATTCGGGCCTTATCATAAAGGCAAATTATGAGCCGATCCACTGGTCAATGTAGATCGAACTAATTCGGGCCTTCTCATATGGCAAATTATGGACCAAGCCATGAGATTTTGAATTTTCAAATTTTCGAATATTTGTTTTGAAAATTGTTCTAAACTCCACCTAATTATCCTGACAAATCTTTTTACTTGTAAATCTTTGTTTTGAATACCGACCCTGAGATCAGCTATTTTTAGTATCCTTGAATGTTTATTTCTTCGATTATATGATCAGACTATTGTGAACTTTCAATGGCTCACGAGCTTTATGGTTAATTGCTTTGAGCGTGCTTGACCCCATAATTAGGAGGTGAGTAGTTGTTCGCTGAGCCATCGTGCTGGCCTCATCTCCAAACATTTCACATTCTGAAGAAGATTAGAGAATGAAATCAAGGACTTTGGAGACGAGATAAAGCAAATTTTCCACCATTATCATTACTATATTAGCGACAACTAATGAAACAATTTATTGTTTCACCAGTAAGATCATACTACAATTCCCCAATTCGACTGTTATTGCTATAATCTCGGTATTATTAATAATTAGGGGATTGATACGACAAAGTATTCATTCAGTGATATCAAAGATATTGCTAATTATATCAATGGAGATAGGCAAGGCCAATCTTTCATTAAGTTCTTTGTCCTTCCCATTTTTTTGAAAAGTCAAATCATGTGAATTGGTAACATTATTCGTGTTACCGACCATTGGATATCGAGCCTTGCTTATCTATTAAACATATTCAAATGGCTATACTAATATGATATATTAGAGATGTTTACACGATAATAGTGTTTTCAAATTTTTTTGTTTCTGAAAGTGATAATTGTTTCTTAAAGTGATAAAAAATTAAGTAGAATATTAACATTAACTCTAATGAAACAAATACATTAGAGTCAAGATTTATGTTTTACATTTAATCGTGTGTCTCGTGCATTGCACTGGGGTTATTCTAGTTGTTCAAATTAAGGTGTCATGGTGGGCGCTAATGGACAAACAAAACTGGCGCTATTTCTTGGGGAGCAGCAACATTAACATTGCTTCCTGACGGCAGCGTCACCATTTACATACCAAAATAAGATACAGATCTGCTATAAGCTCAAGACACATTCAATAAGAAAATTAAGATAAGGCATTCGCGGACAGCACACAATCAACTGGAGAAAACACAAGGGTATCGGATCGATACCCGGCGTTACCAAAAAACTCAATTCTGACGCTGCATACAGTTTGCAATTCTTTGCACAACCCTTAAGTAGAGAGATATCTCTTTAACGACGACAAATAACTCATCAATCTCATCTTCTTCTTTTTTCTTTTTTTTCTGTATATATATAGAATAGCAACTGGTATCAGGAACCCCAGTGTGCCTATCAACGCTGTTCCTAGAGGACTGTAATTTTCTTTCGGTAACGACCCGGCCGGCACGTTATACATGCAGGAAAGGTAAGTACCAACCATCGAGAACGTCGAGAGCTTCAGCGGATATTTCAATGGAAGATCTTTGGTGAGACCAATGATCATCTGAACAGCCAACAGAAATCCGAGCGTGTTGCTGGTAAGGAAGCAAAATAAAGTGAAATTCTTACAGAAGGTAGTTGCCTCAAAAGATAAGTATGCTGCAAGGGAAGCGATTCTTGGTATGAGTTTCGACTTTTGAAGGGTCGGAGGCTGAATCACAGCTTGGAAGGTTGCGGTTACTATGAGCACGGCTACAACAAGAAGGTCATTGCGTTTATCGCCCAAAGGCTTTTGTCCTTGGGTCGAATCTTTTGGTGGTAATGATGGTGGACGATCATTTTCAACTGCAGGTTTCCGAACTGATTGATAGCTGGTAGCCCTCTCATTATTATCTTGGTCGCCAATCACCAGGACTATTTCTGAAGAGGGCAAGTTTGATTGTCTGTGTTTGGCTCCAGCTTGCATGAGGATTTCTCTAATCTCTTGATCGGAGCGAGATGAGACATCAAGAGGGGTTGAGCCACTCTTGTTCAAGGCGTTCACGTCTACGATCCCGAACTCCAGAGCAGAACCAAAAAGCATGAAGTTAACCACCTGCAATTTTTTTCCGTCTTTATTTTGTTATCGTCAACATTGAGGCATAAGATAATACAGATTTTTGTTTCTTTTTTTTTTTTTTTTGCATGGGTGAGATATCCTTCATTCTAGTGATGATCAAAAGGGAACAGCGTGACTTGCCTCAAAATTTTGGACGGCGGCAGCGACATGCAAGACAGTGTTGCCTTTGTTGTCCTGCCGCTTGATGACCTGCTCCTTCTTGTGCTGCTTCAGATGCTCTACCAACACAACGACCGCATCAAACCGGTTGTTCTTCACAGCGAGGTGAAGCACTGTCTCCTCCCTGGCGGTTGTCTCTTCGACAGACTCAGGGGAAGCGGAGAGCAGCACCTTCATGACGTCGAGCTCCCCGTTTACAACGGCATAATGTAAAGGGATTCTTCTCTCCCGTCCCTTCACGGAGCACAGGTCTTTACCCACTCTCAAGAGCTCCCTTGCGATCTCAACTTCGCCTTGAGCTGCCGCGATGTGCAGCGGGCTGAAAGCGCCTGCGTTTACTTTTTCTGCGAGCTTCAGCATATGCTTCAGGAGCTCTTCGACGACACCCAAATGGCTGGCCACACAAGCGACGTG
Source organism: Eucalyptus sp. ANBG9806169 (assembly GCA_014182395.1). Classification (NCBI taxonomy): domain Eukaryota; kingdom Viridiplantae; phylum Streptophyta; class Magnoliopsida; order Myrtales; family Myrtaceae; genus Eucalyptus; species Eucalyptus sp. ANBG9806169. The sequence goes on along the minus strand of CM024577.1, from coordinate 15,698,315 downwards.
CAGCAGCGTGTGACCGGCTGCTTCAAGAGCCATCTCCTTGAGGATGAGCTCATTGCTGCTGATCAAGTCTTTCAGCTCATCGACATTGCCCTTTCGAGCTGCTTCTAACAACCTTCCCTCCATTCGGAACTAATAATGGCCTCTCTCTCTTCTCGGGACACCTTTGGACTTGGACATCTATTAAATTATTGATCCATTTTATAGAGTTTCCGAATATTGAGAAGTTCATTAGTGAATGATGAAGTAAGACTAGCAACAGTAAAGTTCCAAGCACGCAACCACTTATGATAACCCAACTATTCAATAAGATATTGACAATATCAAATCACAGATTCAACCAAGTAGGACCACGTTTTAAAGGAAAACCAGCATTGGAATCATGCGACATTGGTTTGTGGCCAAAGGTCAATTTTTTTGGTCATTGAATGGCTTTTTAGATACATCAGAAATTACAAAGCGAGAAAAATCTCAAAGCACCTCCAAGATCATTGTTCGCTTCGAAGGAAGCTTTGTATTGGTGATTTCGTCTCAATTGAAACCCCCTAATCTCACTGGCCGCGTAGATCTTCACTAAACGAGGACTGCGTGCATCTCACTTGCCATTATTTGCGCCATGGACGGGAGCAATTTTTGTCCGAAAGAAAATGCCTCCGGGCCTCCTGCTCCGCTTCCACGGCCTACCATGCCACTCCCTGACTTCGGCTACATAACGGAAAATTCAGTAGAAGAAATTTCTCATATTTTTATCAGTAGAGCGAGGAAATACACAGTACAGGGACTTTAGTAGTTCATTTTTTAAAGAAGTGCAATCTTATTGTCCTAGAGTTTTGGAATGAAACGGCACTTATGGAAGTACCTTTCTATGCCATTTTGTTTTATCTCGTGAGGGCAGAGTATCTACGTCTCCCGTCCGCAGGAGTGAAGTCAATGCCACGGTCTTCGTAGGCTAAAACTATTACGCCACAATCATGACCCTATGATGAGTCACTTGCCTCCATGTCATAATTATATGAATTGATTTATGAAGTCCCATCTGATCGGAAGCATCAGATCGAGGAGTCACGATACAAAAATTATTGTGCTGCTTTGGGACCCCCATGTCATAATTTCTTTCCTTTACATTAGATTTAGGGCAGCAATTGGATGTATTTGTGTTCCATCGATGTCTATATCGTTTGATTCAGGTGCGTTTCGTTTTCAGAGTGCCTCTTTTTATTATTATTTTTTTCAATTGCCGTTTTGATTGCTCATCCCCTTGACTTTCCATGCCCATCCATGTTTGTCACGGGTTGAACAAGCGGATCAACTTTTCATCCTTGCATTTCTCATGGATTAGATTTCGGTCTTTTTTGTTGAAAAATATTAGAAAGTATGAAAAAAAACAATAATGGTTGGAAATCTATTTAAAAAGATGAAAAAGAAATTCAATTATTTGAGATGTGCAAATATTATCTTTAAGGATAATTCCATCTCTCGGAATATGACACTCAATGTGTAAGGCTCTAGTAACCATCCTCCTAAGGCATGAAGAACACTCTAAGTGTCAAAACTTGGCACAGGTTGATACTTAAATGCCAAAACTTTCAAAATGTATACTTAAGTACCAACGGCAAGACTTTCTAGCCAAACAGTTGACGTGGCATTTTCCTGTTAGAGTTTTAAATGATGTGGCATTTGAAAAAAAAAAATTATCCATGTGGTGTTGATGTGGCTAGATAAGCGCAAAATGACATCATTTTAATCCAAATTTGATTTTTAATATGAATATTAATTAAATTAAATTAAAAACTAAAAAAAAAGAGAAATTTGCGAGGGCCTCAATGGCCCTCGCCACTATTACCCCACCATTGTTGGAAAGGATCAGTGATGGTGGGGTGAGGGTTAGTCGGGGTTGCCAAGCCTCAGCTAATGATTGGTGACCCTAGCCGACCATAGAAAAGGGCTTACACGCCCTCACCCAAATATAGGGCAAGGGATTGTAGCCCTCCCTTTAATTAATATTTATATTTAAAAAATTGGGGACAAAACAATGCTATTTTGGGACAATGATTGCCGAGTGGATATTCTGGCAAGGCATGTAAACGGTTTTATTAATAAATAATGCCACATCATATTTCCAGCAAGTCTTGTTGGAGTTGGCACTTAAGTGTCCAATTTTTTGTTTTTTTAAAAAAGTGGTACTTAGGGATACCTTTTAAAATTTTTGGCACATATGTATCCACTCATGCCAAGTTTTGGCACTTGAGATGATCTTCTCCCACCTCCGACGATACAATAAACATTCTTCTATACTACACATTTAATATTTGAATGAACATGGACAATATTATATGTATAACCTAGCAAAAGGAAATATATGAGAAGCTAGTGTCTTTTCAAAGATTGTGGTTTCAAATAATTTATATTTAAACAAAAGAGAGAAGCCATTAAGAAACCGTTATAAATTTGTTGTAAAATAATTGAAAGTATATCAAAAATACATCAAACATTACTAAGCCATTATAAAGTCATTACATAACTATTTTATAAACATTATATGACCATTGCAAAACAATACGAAACTATTTTATATTAATGGCAGACAAAAACTATTACAAATTGATGACAGTAAAAACGGTTACAAAATTAATAACTTTAAATATTTCAAAACTATTGAAACATCCAAAATCCCTGACATATTTCAAAAAGTTTTGAAAAGAAAACTAGAATAATTATGAGTTATTGGAGAGTAATGCATCAAAACTATTGCTTGTTAGGTCATGAACCAGCCATATAATTCACAAAATCATTGGTGAAGTTTGAAAGTTTTATTAAATTAATGTCTCGAATTTGAATTCGGATAACGATTTGTTAAATCAAATTTTATTGATAAAGACTTCCCGATTAGAAGAAACTTTGTCGGTCTTCGCGAATGATTACAAAAAGAGGAAATAAAAGAAGATACGTATTTCTTCTTTTTCTGCATAAGCTTACCAAAGGTTGTTATCCAGGTGGGGCCCAAAAGTCAAGACCTTGACTTTTGGGCACATGCACACACACGATATACACGCCTGAGTTTCCTTTTTGCCAATGGAAATTAAAGGGTGGCCTTTGCACGTGAAACAGAAGGAGGTGGGCCCAAAAGTCAAATCTTGACTTTTGGGCACACGCATATAAAAGGGATGTCGAGCCCTACATAGAAAAAGAAGTCGCCGAAGCTTTACGTAAGTAGAGAAAGGAAAAAGGAGCCACAAGCTGCACAAGTCAAGCTGATGAGAGCCGCGCGCATTTTTGTTTCGAGCTTGAACGCGCAGTAATTTTTGTGCTGTGAGTTTATGTCCAAGTGGATTATTTGCTGCTGGCTCTCCCCGTGGACATAGGTACCGATACTCGAACCGAGCCATGTAAATTTCTGATGTCCTTATTTTTCTCGTTTATTTCTCTAGAGAGTTCGCATTGACGTAAATTGCAAGATTCTGACGTTTCCGCGTATTATATGGATTTCTCAAGAGCTTGGGATTGGATTTCTTGATTGTGATTAGAGCTTCTGCTTGTCTGATTATTATCTGGAAATTCTGTTATTGCAATTATGTCTGAGAGGAAATATGAAATTGAGAAGTTTAATGAGAGCAACAACTTTGTGTTATGGAGCATCAAGATGTGAGCATTATTGACAACCCAAGGTTTGGCCAAGGCATTGGATGTTAAAGATGAGTTGCATATTATAATGAAAACCTTTGAGAGGGTAGAGTTAATGGAAAGAGCAAAGAGCACAATCCTGTTAAATTTGTCGGATGAGGTCTTAATAGAGGTTGTTGAGGAGAAGGATGCCGCAGCATTATGGGCAAAACTTTAAGCACTCTATATGAAGAAAGGTTTGAACAATCGCTTGTACATGTTGAAGAAGATATTTCAATTTAGATATACTGAAGGTATGTCTATCAGAACCCACCTAGATGAATTTAATAAACTCATGATGGATATGAAGAACGTCGGTAAGATACTTAATGATGAAGAACAGGGCATGATGTTGTTAGCCTCTTTACTGGAGTCATGGGAGCACTTTACCGATTCACTGTTGCAGGGACGTACTACAATTACTTCAGATGAAGTAAAGTCTGCCTTATTCTCTAAGGAGTGGCAGAGAAAGTTGCGAGATGACGGTCTGGCACAAGGAGTAGCGTAAGCATTGATGATTCGGGGTAGAGAACAATATCGAGGGCCTAGTAGCAGCAGAGGTAAAAGCATATCTAAATCACGCCATAGAAAATCCAAGGGATGCGTGAAGTGTTTGAGTGTCACAATGAGGGACACATCAAGAGAGATTGTCTAAAGTGGAGGAATAAAGCTAATAGGTTGAATGCCATAAGCAGTGTGGCAAACGTTACTGATGGGAGCAATAGTGATGCAGAAGCTGTTTTATGTGTGAATACTACTTCCTCAGGAGACAAATGGATGCTAGATTCAGGGTGTTCTTATCATATGACATCTCATAAGAACTGGTTTACTACTTACTAGACTGCAAATGGTGGTAGAGTTCTTTGGGCAATAATGTAGTTTGTAAGGCTGTGGGGATAGGGACAATTCAGATTTGGATGCACGATGGGGTGGTACGCACATTGACAGATGTGAGGCATGTACCTGGAGCTCAAGAAGAACCTTATTTCTCTGCAGACACTCGATGACATCGGGTGTAGGTACACCGCTGAAGGTGGAGTATTGAAGATTTCTCGAGGTGCCATGACAATGATGAAGGGGAAGAAAGTGAATACTCTCTATCATCTACTGGAAGAGACCGTGACCGGAACCGCTGCAATTTCATCAGGTGAGTCAGACTCTAACTTGACTCAATTATGGCATATGCGTTTAGGGCATATGAGTGAGGCAAGTATGACGATACTGAGTGAAAGGGGGTTGTTGAAGGGTCAAAAGATAGGAAAGTTGGACTTATGTGAGCACTGCATCTTTAGGAAGCAGCACCGAGTTAAGTTTACTATAGCTATTCATTCAACCAAATGATAAGTTGAATATATTCATTCAGATGGCTGGGGCTCATATTTGGTTCCTTCAAAAGGAGGTGCCCGATATATGCTGACATTTATCGATGATTATTTGAGGAAGGTATGGGTATACTTTCTAAAGACAATTATGAAGTGTTCAATTGGTTCAAGAAATTCAAGGCATTGATTGAGAAGCAATCAAATAAACAAATCAAGTGCTTGAGAACAGATAATCATATGGAGTTCTGTAGTAAAGATTTTATCGAGTTCTGCGAGAAAGAAGGTATAGTGAGACACCGCACAATACCTGGGACACCATAGCAGAATGGCGTGGCAGAACGAAAGAACATAACTTTGCTTGAGTGAGCTCGATGCATGCTTTCACATGTAGGACTTGGCAATGAATTTTGGTTCGAAGCAGTAAACATGGCATGTTACTTGGTTAATCGATCTCCATCATCTACTATCAAGTGAAAGACTCCCGAGGAAGTATGGTTGGGGAAACCTGTTGATTATTCCAAATTATGTATATTCGAATGTCCTATATATGCTCATGCGAGTGATGGTAAGCTTGAGCCGATGGTGAAGAAATGGATATTTCTGGGTTATGCACATGGGGTGAAAGGCTATCGGCTGTGGTGCACTGATCCCAGATCACCCGGTTTTCTAATCAGCAGAGATGTGATCTTCGACGAGACTACAATGCTTCAATAGAGGAATTCCTGAGACACAACTAGTAGAGAAGACAAATCATGGTGTCATTAGTGAGGTGGAGCTTCAGGTGGAGACACCGGAGACCTCGAAGGTAAAAGAAGTTGAGACTACAAATGAAGCCATAGTTCCTGAAGTCGGTGATAGTGAACAACCAGCAAAGCCGTAGCACACTATAGCCACAGATAGACAGAGAAGGCAATTTAAATCACCGGTACGTTATGGTTATATAAATATTGCTTATGCTTTGACTGTAGGTGATGAGGTGGAGACAGATGAGCCTTTGTCTTACTTTGAGGCATCGCAGTGGCTAGGGGCTATGAGCGAAGAGATGGAATCACTCCATTGAATCAGACATGGGAGTTGGTCAAAGTACCCAAGAGCCAAAAGATTGTCGGAAGTAAATGGGTCTTTAAACGGAAAGAGGGCATTCCTAGTGTCGAGGCAACGAGGTATAAGGTGAGACTTGTGGCAAAGGGATGTACACTGCATGAGGGCGTTGACTACAATGAGGTGTTCTCTCCTGTGATAAGACATACTTCTATTCGTGTTTTACTTGCCTTAGTTGCTTCACAGGATCTCGAGTTAGAGCAACTAGATGTGAAAACCGCGTTTTGCTCACGGTGAGTTGGAGGAGCAAATTTACATGAAGCAACCAGAGGGATTTGCTATTCCGGGTAAGGAAGAACATGTTTGCTTGTTAAAGAAATCTTTGTATGGGTTAAAACAGTCTCCTAGGCAGTGGTATAAACGTTTTGATGCTTTCATGGCTAGTCAAGACTACACAAAAGTCAAATGGATAGCTGTGTTTACTATAGGAGATTGAAAAATGGTTCTTTGATTTATCTACTTTTATATGTTGATGATATGCTAATAACAATTAAGAATATGTCTGATATTGATATATTGAAGAGGTAATTAAATGCTGAATTTGAGAGTAAAGATTTAGGTGTTGCAAAGAAAATTTTGGGTATGGAGATTTTGCGTAACAGAACTGCATGAGTTTTACGCCTATCTCAAAAGAAAAATATTGAGAAGATCGTAGCATGTTTTAATATGCAGTCTGCAAAATCTGTAAGTACACCTTTAGTGAGACACTTTAAACTTTCAGATAAATTATCACTGTAGACTGAGGAGGAAGAGGAGCATATGTCCCGTGTTTCTTATTTTAGTGTTGTGGGTAGTATTATGTATGATATGGTATGCACTAGGCCTGATATTTCCTAAGCTGTGAGTGTGGTTAGTCGCCATATGAAGCATCCTGGTAAAGTTCATTGGGAAGCTGTGAAGTGGATCATCAGATATTTAAAAGGGACAACAGACGTGGGTATAGTGTATCAAAGGGATAGCAATGGTAGTGAGACTATTGATTTTGTGGATTTGGATCACGCCGGTGAATTGGATGATCGCAGATCTTTAGCAGGGTACGTGTTTATGCTAGCGGGTGGTACAGTTAGTTGGAAAGCGTCCTTGCATTATCACATTGCCTTGTCTTCGATTGAGATAGAGTACATGGCACTAACCTTTGTAGCGAAAGGGGCGATAGTGTTACAAAGTTTGCTTTCAAACTTTGGGTTAGAACAGAAAAGTGTGGATATACACTGCGATAACCAAGGTGCGATATATTTGGCGTATAATCTAGTTTATCACGAGTGAATGAAGCATATCAACATTAGGTACCACTTCTATCACACTCTGATCCTCGGTCACGTGCCCATCCTTCAACTTTGGTCGATTTTAAAATGCGATATCCCAGGATTACATATCGCTAACTCTTTCCTTTTTAATAGCACATGCGGAAGCAATTATAAAAATCCCTAGACAATAAAGCAATGGGATATACAAGTAGGACTTGAAACTTGAACCTGAAAACCTCACCCTTATGTACATATATAACAACTCAGTCATACATGTACATATACAAGCCATGCTAAAAAGGTTGGTTTCTACTCAAACAGATTCTACAGCAAAAGTCATCAGATAGGAGTGGAGGCTCAATTCTCATCAGGATCCTACTCTAGATCATCCTTGGGGTTCTCATTCAGGTACTCCTCTTCGGGTTCTTTCTCCTCAAGTTCTTCATCAAGGTCCTGAAATGTTGTCCCATAATCGGGATGAGACTACATCTCAGCAAGTTCTACCCCTTAAGACCCGATTAGTAAACTAATACACCTTAAGGCTATCTATGCACAACATGAGTCAGAGGACTTACCTTGGTCTTAGATTCCACCTGCATATTAGCATAGATCAAATAGGCACCCAAGCAATCATATCACTGATCGAAGCATCGATTGAATCGACCTAGTCAATTACACACCAACAAGACCACTCACGATCATTTCCATTCAATCAATCAATCCACAACATCAAATCAAGGCAATGATCAATCGACCTAGTCGATTATGTCTCAATCAACCATTCACCGATCATTCCATTCAATCAATCAATTCACAACATCATATCAAAGCAATGATCAATCGACCTAGTCGATTACATCTCAATCGGATTGTTTCTAGGTCATTCATTCCATCCCACATAACCTACAATAGTACACTTAGTCACAGAGCTCCGTTAATACTGTCGGGCGTGATTTACACCAAGGTGATATAAGTAACATACAGTTTACGTGCGTTCTTTAAGGCGTCATTTTCGCACAGTGATATTCCTCATCACCGAACACGCCCGTCATAGATCACAGACAGTCTACGTGCATTCTTTAAGGTACCGTTTTCGCACAGTGATGTCCTTCATCACCGAACCACGCCTGTCATAAGTCATAGGCAATCTACGTGCGTTCTTTAAGACACCGTTTTTGCACAGTGATATCCTCAATCATCGAACCACGCCTGCCACAAGTCATAGATAGTGTACGTGCGTTCTTTAAGGCGCCATTTTCGCACAATAATATTCTTAATCACCAAACCACGCTTGTCTATACTTCGTGCTGGACAGAAAGGAACAAGTCCTTAGAACCAAAACGATTCCACTGGTTAAGGTATTATGGCGACATCATAATATGGAGGAAGCCACATGGGAGAGTGAAGATCAGATGAAGGAAAAATACCCCTGCTTGTTTCAAGAGACGTTAAGTGATATCTAATTTCGGCGACGAAATTCGCTAAAGAGGGGAGAATTGTGGCATCCTAGAATTTCATAAAAACCCCTAAGAATGCCATGAGTTACGAATAGGTGATGGATGCGCCGTTATGATATTTTTATAACCTTTTGATCCATGATTGCAATGAGATTATGGCCAAGCTGTTATTGGATAATTTAATAATGAAAATTTTGTTCTTGATTATACATTTTATGGATATAAATTTTGGATAAATGTTGCAAAGCTTTATTAGTATTTTAAGGGGAGGGAGTGGGCTGATTTTTGGGCCAAACCAGCCCACAATTTCCCCCGCCCATCGACCGGCGAAGATCCGGCCCACGAGGCCCAATGGGCCGTCGACCAAGGGGAACGGAAGGAGGGGCCGGCCCATGAGAGGCCCCTTTCTTTTGCATGCCATTTTACAAGTGGCTTAGGGGACTTACCAAGTGTCACTTTGCATGCTTAGCAATGATTACAAGTTAATCATTGTAGGGAAGAAAAAAATTAAAGAAGGAAAGGGGCTGTCGTCCATAAGAGGGAGAGAAAGAGAGAGAGAGAGAGAGAGAGAGAGAGAGAGAGAGAGAGATTTTGAGAGAGGGAGAAGAGAGGAGGGCAGCCCGTGCGCGAGGAGGAAGAAAGAGGAGGAGTCCGTCGCCGCCGTGTCCCGCCGTGTGCTCGCCGTTGCTCGGTCTAGAGGCAAGTGGGATCTGTGATCTACTCTTGCATGTTGTGTTTGGTGTATGTGTTGGCTTGTGATTGATTTTTCGGAGTCATGGAATGCGAAATATGGAGGTGATGAGTGTAACACTCTAGTACAATGGGCTGTTCTTCAGAAAATGGCTTGACCTAGGATGTTCTAGGAACTTGCATGTTATGTTCTACTTGAAATTTGGCTTCAATCTCTAAATGAAAGTTGTAGAGGACTCTTTAGAGTATAACATACTCAAATTTGAGACAAAACAAATAATCAAAAGTAGGTGAAACCGTCGTTCTTTGAAAAGGTAAGAACTGGAAATTTTGGTACTAGGAACATAAGTTTTAACCGTTTGTAACTAATTATCTAGAGCAAATATGACTTCGATGTCTTCATGAGATATCTTTATCTATGTCTTTTCTACAACATAGTTAAATCTCGTGATTTTTGAAGGTCATTTGCCTATTTAATCTAAGGTGTTTTGAAAATAGTGCAATCTGACTACTCGGACTTGGTGATGTTGAAATGCATGGTCTATACTATTCTGTACAAATATCTTTTGAAAACGTGTTCTTCATAAGATATCTTTATCTATGTCTTTTCTACAACATAGTTAAATCTCGTGATTTTTGAAGGTCATTTGCCTATTTAATCGAAGGTATTTTGAAAACAGTGCAATCTGACTACTCGGACTTGGTGATGTTGAAATACATGGTCTATACTATTATGTAAAAATCTCTTTTGAAAACGTGTTCTTCACGAGATGTCTTTATTTATGTCTTTTCTACAACATAGTTAAATTTCATAATTTTTTAAGGTCATTTGCCTAATTAATCGAAAATTTCTTAAAAACGGTGCAATCGGATGTGTCCGGACTTAGTGATGCTACAATGCGTGGTTTATACTGTTCTGTGTAAAATTCTTTTGGGGAAGTGTTCTTCACGAAATATCCTTATTTATGTCTTTTTCACAACATAGTTAAATTTCATAAATTTTGAATATTATTTGGGTATTTAACTATAAATGTTTCAAAAACTGTGCAAGATGAACGAACAGAATTAATAATGCTGTGATGCGTGGTTTGTAGTTAATTATGTGAGGATCACTTGGTGAAGTGTTCTTCATGAAGTATCTGCTTTTATGTCTTAACTATCACATGTTCAAATTTCATAAATTTGAAGGTCATTTAGGTATTTAATCGAAAATGTTTCAAAAACTGTGCATGAGTAAGGCTAAAAAAAATCCTTTTCTTGTGATATACAGATTGTACGTATTCTAATTTAGCTGGAAATTGTGTTATTTATGGGTTATTGAAATTGTTGTGTAAGTCATGATATTATAGATTATTACTCGTGCAATGATGTGATGACATTTATACATTTCATATGACATTAGAGGGTTGGCAAATTTTCATGAACTTAAGAAGGATTTCCTTTTTTTTTAAAAATCATTGCATCAAATGGTACTTTTCCCAATGCATATTACATGATTTCAAAAAGGCTGATTTCAATCATTGGTATTGTTACATCAAATGTGAAATTGAAAATAAGATATATGAGAACATGCATTGTAATGAGGATGCCGTCCGAGGTGTGAGCCGACAATGCCTCGGGAGTGTCGGGATGCCTGGAGTGTGTGTGCCGGATACCCAGAGGTGTGTGCCGGAGGTTCCTCGCGATGCCAGGTTGGGTGCGAGCGATAAAGTGTAGAGATCCAATTGAAAAATATTAGTCGAAATTGAACCATGCATAATGTGGTGACAAATATGCATGACCGTATGATGTACCATGTTTAGGTGCATGGTGGTATGTGCACATGGTATGATGATATGTATGTGTGACTGCATGGTATATGTACTGGTGCATTGGTGTTTATGCACGTGATGATGTGACTTACACATAGTTGTTTTGATGTAACATGCATGACCGAAAGGTGAGACATGATTGATCTGTATGAACTATATGTGCTCTATGATGCCATGATTTATTTGTTTGATGCATTGAGTAGTGTAATGGATCTTTTACCTGCTGAGTGGTTGTACTCACCCCTTTGGAGACTAACATTTCAGATTAGAGAGATGCCTCTCCCTCCAGTCTCGCGCGGTACTTTTTATGGCCTTCCCTCGGATGTGAAGGTTGAGTGCATGGAGCACGTATGCGTCACCATCCCTGGGTTGGTGTTCATACGGGTTAGGGTGTTGGTGATGTATGACTTGGGCCTGGCTGGGGGCCTAGTCATCCAGGAGTTTTTGTCCGTCCATGTGTGTCGTGACGGAGTGTTGCTGGGGATGTTGCCGCTGCCACCGCTCGATGCACCTGGATGGGTGTGATGGCCCACGGGAGGAGAGGGAGCTGACACTTTTTGGAGAGGGAGCCGATACTTATGGATGGAAGGTTTTACACGTTTGATATAGGGGGTCGATGATCTCTTTTGAGATGTAGCCAAGCATAGTGAAAAGTCTTGGTTTCCTTTCCGTTTATACCGACCCAAGTTGTCCATCCTGAAAATGTAAATAAAAGTAGTTCAGCTTTATGTTTTCCTTCAATGTGTAGTTGGTGTGCATTATATCATCGCTAAGAGAGTGGAGGGATGGTGAGACTCGCCTTTAATTTCTCTTTGAGCTACGTTAAACTCTTTCAAAAAAAAAAATGCCTATGAACCTCGGTCCTTCTTTAAATCTCCCATTTTTATCAAAGACAAGTAACCAGTATGCAATAGGTAGAGCGTTTGGTATCTGTGGCGGCCTTAGCGGGTTTTGGGGGGGGTGCCATAGTGAGGCGAACGGTGGCCGAACGGAGCTAAACGGCGGCCTGAGGTGGACAAACGGAGTTGAACAGAGGTGACAGGAGCTGGGTGGCACTACTGGGCGACGAGGACGCGAGGAGGTGAGTGGTTGAGTGCGCAAGCGTTGGGACGGTGGCATGCGGTGGAGCAGACGACGGCAACGGTGTTCCAGCGCAATGGCGATAGCACCTCCGATTCAAGCAACCATGGCTGTTGCTTCTGCTTCTGCTTCTGCTTCTGCTGGTTTGCTCGAATCGGAAGAGAGAGGGGGCGAGCCGCACGCGGTGAGGCACGGGCGGGGCGGAGCACTAGCGGCGGCTCCGGCTTTGGTGGGCGATGACGGCGGCGAGAGGTGGCAACAACAGCTCTGTCTTCGCCGGTCTTCGCCTTCTTTGGCTTGCAAGTTCCTCACGTAGCAAAGAGAGATGGGGGAGAAGAAGCACCGGCGGGAGAGAAGGAGAGAAGGGGGGAAGAACCGGTTCCCTACCTCTCTCTCTCTCTCTTGGCCCCACAAACTTGGCCCACCACTAGCTGTCTACCACCCACCTTTCTTTTTGACAAATATGCCCCTTCTAGAAGCCTTAGGTAATTCAAAATGCATGGTCCATGGGGCATAAGAATTTTGCTAGGTTTTCTTCCTAATTGGACCTTAATCCCTCTTGATTCAAATCAAATTGACCCCCATAAATTCATTCAACACCTCATCAATCAAATTGGTACTTTTCTTTACCATTGTAGCCTACTTGCATCCTAATTTCACAATAAAAATGATCCTCTGCAAATTTTGATAAAAAATGGCCCTAACTCAACTTTTTCCCAAAAAGTCTTGATTGTCAGAAAAATCTTCTATGACTGAGAAGCCCTGTTTCTAAAATTCATTATGACATGACAGAATCTTCAATTTCTGAAATCGGACTTAGATTGGCAGTTAATTTCACTTGGACGCGTTCTTAGCGTGACCTAGGTTACCGTGTAGTTTTCACAACTTTTTAGGACAAATGACCCGTGGTCGATTTTCTTCGAGCCACGATGAACCCACTCGATTGTTATGAAAATCTTGAGGATTCAAATACGGACATAGAGTACCAAATCGACGTAAAATCAAATTAGTGCTAGTCAATGAGAATTTTCCAATTTAGTGGAGTCACCCACGATCAACCACACATCTCAGTTGAACTGACCTATCTCTGATCTTAATTCGATTTTTAACTGTACCGTAATGACCTCTAAATATGAGCATTGTCGAGAAATCGATTCCTGGTCGAATTCTCAAGTCTATTTGCCTTAAAGTTCTTAATAGCTCACCCAGCTAGTCTAGTTATCTCGTGAGTGGCCAACTCAGAGAAAAACACTGTAGTCGCGTCGATGAAATGCCTAATTTATCTAATTGAAATCAGAACTCAAAAATCTGGATGTCACAACTCTTCCCCTCTTATAAAAATTTCATCCTCGAAATTAAAACCTTTACCAATCCTTATACAAAAGGTGGGGGGTGTTGTCATCTCATCGAGTCTCACTTTTTCACGTTGTTTCTTCGGTTTCGTGGCATTGTCAGACCACTTTGACTAAGGAAACCATCTTAGTACACAAAATCTGCTCTTTCTTAACCAACAACTGAACTGTGTTTCTCACGTATGACATTCTGTCGTCCACTTCTAATTCTGATCACAATAATTGCAATCACTGGTTACTGAGCTGACCCTGGCCTGTGATCTTTCTTCACTTCACTTTCTTTTCACCACTGAAATTTTGTACCCTCTATTATGCACTACTTAAGAAAGAACCCTTTGAAAACTTTGTCAAACTTGTAACCTCTTATCTAGATTCGAAATATAATTCATCCTCGGCACTCCATGCCGGTGAATTATCTTATACTCACACACTAAGCATACCCATTCACATTTTGATCTTTTCGTATTGTACTGAAGTGAACCGGCTTCATCTATTGGTCGACCACTATCCTCAAATGGAATCAGTACTTCCCCGACTCCTTAGTAAGCCTGTCACAATGTTCCATTGTGATATATTTTCATTCTCACTGGGGACTCTCAAGTGATGGTAAAAGCTCTCCTGGTTTGCATTACTGAACTTCCACTTACTGACAACTCTAGCACTTGCAAACTGCCTGGCGGCATCTATCTTCATATTAGTCTACTAATCTAGCTGACGCTAATTCTGATCTACTTTGAATTGTCTAACCAAATACTACAACTTCCATAGTAAATTTCTAACAATTTTTCTTACCTGAGTGCTATGATATCAAAGTACACTCAATCACTCTTGGAACTTGAGTGTTCCATTCTCAAAAGTCTAAAAGTCAATCTCTTTCTCATCCGTATTATCTTATAGAATCGTCTGAACATCTCTGTTCGTCAACTAAGTGCCTAATTCTAACTCCAATATATGGTTCAATTTTGAGGGCGGCTATAAAATTCAAAAGGTAGCCTACCTCAAATTTAAAGACCGAATTTTGAACCCTTTTCAAGTAAATCTATACTTTAGCCAGCCTATGCACAATTGAAGACTCTCGACTCAAAGCATTGGTGGCTTCTTTCATTCCTCAAGGGTGTTACCTAATAGCCCATCCTAGTCTTGCCAAGGTTCTGATTCACGATATCGTCTCATTTTCAACTTATTGGGTCTCAACTGGCGGGATGTGTATGCAACAATCTTCTCATGTTGTATCAATATGTAACCAATCCTCTGCAAGACACATCACTAAAGATTTCGTGCTTTCCAGAGCCAAATGAAAATTTTAGAATAAGTGCGGTAGTCAGTTATTACTTAAGCTCTGGAAACTATCCTCATACTTGTCTATGCCGATGAATTTCTCTTCTTTCTTAAGAGGTCAAGCCCGCGATGATATTGATGCTGAAAATTCTTTCACGAACCTTCTGTAGTAATCTATTCAATCCCCACGGCTTCTGATCTCTGACATTGTTGTTGGTTTTGGTTCATTAACAACTTATTCGATCTTGGCTGGGTCCATAAAAATTCCTTTACCTGTAATCACATAACCATTCTTAGGGGCTCTCGTGATCCTCATCACTTAATGAACACCCTAGAATGTCGCCACACGATCAGCATTGATCTAGATATTCTTTGAACACTCGGTTTGTCAAATCTATGACAGTGGCTGGAGCGTTCGTCAAATCAAATGGCTTTACATTATTCTCACAAGGGCTAAATCAAGTGCAAAATGTTGTTTTCAATATAACCTCCTTCCTAGTTCTCAACTGACGATAACCTGTCCTCATGTTGATCCTTGAAGACATCAACACTCTTTATATCAAGTCACCCAATTCATCGATCTTTGACAATGAACACTTATCCTTGATTGTCACTTGATTGAGTCGACTATAGTTGATGCATAATTGCAACGAACCATATTTCTTTCTTTCTCACTATGAGACTGGTGTTTCCCCTAGGTAATGCACCGATATGCATGAATTCCTCATTCATCAATCCTCACATTTGCACCATTGGTTCTATCAATTCAGACAACAACAACCGGTAAGAAACTTTAGAGAATGCTTTTGTTTCGAATGCTAGCTCGACCGTAATTCTATCTCTTTCTCTGGCGACGATCTGACCATCCTTTTGGCAACACTTCTAGGAATTCTTGGACTACTGAGGAGTCCTCAAATTTCAATTCTTCCATCTATCTTATTTTTGATAATCGTCAAGTAACCTAGGCAACCTCCGTCTAACAAACGAATTATGACGAGATTAAAGAAATCGAAGATTCATTTTGACCCCTAATAAACTCGACACTTTCATGTGCTCCTGGACTAAGTTGAATTGCTCCACGACCATGATTCATTACCACAAGATGCTCCATGAGCCCATTCTACTCATGTAGCGTCAAAGTTACACTTCAGCAACTAGTCAAGTATGACTGTTACTAGTGATTCCCCTTTCTTTCACTTATTTCAATAAACTGAAGTTCCCCAAACTTCATCAAAACTCTACTACGATACTCTGATAGATTTTTTTTTTTCCCAAAACATTCTTCCTTTGACTAGTGCCTAGTTGGTTCCATTTCTATTCCTCTCGCCATACCCGAACACTAAATTCATCCATGTTTCCTTTCACAATTTCAACACCTATATGGTGAGTCTTCTACCTCCTGCCAAGTGCCAGCATGCACTATTTCTTGTACCAGAGAAAAATTTCCACAGTTCGTTCTATGGCGCACTTCTTCTTACCTATCCTATCGACGATGACAGGGATAACCGTTGTCAAGATTCCATCTACTTATGCAGACAACCCATAAATCACAGTCCATGCTGGCGACACTTACCACAAAATCTTGTCCTCAAAATATACGAGACTGATCTATACCATCTTCCATTGAACAACATGTTCCATTTGTTTGAATGCTGACCTGACTATTCCACCCTGCCTATTGGGTGGAATAGAATACTCTTCCCTCAACATTAGTCTTTTCCCTAATCGAATTCCAAGTCTGCCTGCGCTAAATCTTGACTCATATATCAAAATATATTCCGCGATCATCCTTCCAGGTTGGACCTCAACAAAGGTAGCAACAACAACAACAACTTGATCCTGATCTTACCGGCTCATCCAGATCCCAAGGAACACTTGCATCAGATCGATCTTATCGGACTTAGGATCATTCAACGCTGCTACACTAGTACCAACCTGTGGTGGCACTCTTACGCTTGAGCTTGCCAGAGTCGACACTCTGCCTTCCAAATCCACAATAATTAAAATCAAGCGATTCACACACAACAAATAATTCTACCAATCAGCAATCAAAGACATGCACCAGTCATGAATTTAAAGGCATTTCCTACTACTATCCCATTGGTCATCGTTCCTTATCACTCCAATACTTAACTTCGCTCTAATACCACAAAAAGGGGATGTCACGCCCCGATCCTCAGTCACGTGTCCATCCTTCAACTTTGGTCGATTTTAAAATGCGATATCCCAGGACTACATATCGCCGACCCTTTCCTTTTTAATAGCACATGCAGAAGCAATTATAAAAATCCCAAGACAATAAAGCAATAGGATATACAAGTAGGACTAGAAACTTGAACCTGAAAACCTCACCCTTATGTACATATATAACAACTCAGTCATACATGTACATATACAAGCCATGCTAAAAGGGTTGGTTTCTACTCAAATAGATTCTACAGCAAAAGTCATCAGATAGGAGTGGAGGCTCAATTCTCATCAGGATCCTACTCTGGATCATCCTTGGGGTTCTCCTTTTCGGGTTCTTTCTCCTCAAGTTCTTCATCAGGGTCCTGAAATGTTGTCCCACAACCGGAATGAGACTACGTCTCAGTAAGTTCTACCCCCTAAGACCCGATTAGTAAACTAATACACCTTAAGGCTGCCTATGCATAACATGAATCAGAGGACTTACCTTGGCCTTAGATTCCACCTGCATATTAGCACATATCAAATAGGCACCCAAGCAACCATATCACTGATCGAAGCATTGATCGAATCGACCTAGTTAATTACACACCAACAAGACAACTCACGGTCATTTCCATTCAATCAATTAATCCACAACATCAAATCAAGGCAATGATCAATCGACCTAGTTGATTACGTCTCAATCAACCATTCACCGATCATTATATTCAATCAATCAATTCATAACATCATATCAAAGCAATGATCAATCGACCTAGTCGATTACATCTCAATCGGACCATTTCTAGGTCATTCCTTCCATCCCACATAACCTCCAATAATACACTTAGTCACAAAGCTCCATTAATACTCTCGGGCGTCATTTTCGCCAAGGTGACATAAGTAACAGACGGTCTATGTACGTTCTTTAAGGCGCCGTTTTCACACAGTGATATTCCTCATCACCGACGCACACTCGTCATAGATCACAGACAGTCTACGTGCGTTCTTTAAGGCGCCGTTTTCACACAGTGATGTCCTTCATCACCAAACCACGCCTGTCATAAGTCATAGGTAGTCTACGTGTGTTCTTTAAGGTGCCATTTTCGCACAGTGATATCCTTAATCACCGAACCACGCTTGCCACAAGTCATAGATAGTCTACGTGCGTTCTTTAAGGCACCGTTTTCGCACAGTGAGATCCTTAATCACCGAACCACACCTGTCTATACTTCGTACCTAATCGGTCTCAGCCAATAGGGTTCTCAGTTCACTCTCATGATTCTTTCCACTTTACAACTCATCAAAGCATTATAAAGGTTAAAGAACCAAACTTGGCCATCTACCGATCAATCATTCAATTCTACTCAATTTCAATCAATTAAGGAATAATTCCTCAAATTGCACAATCAATTCAATTAAGTACAATGTGGAACTCAAATAAATAAATGGACTACACCACGACAATTAGCACGAAATTCCAGTCATCGGCCATCTCGGTTGAGTTTCCGGAAAATAAATAATTAAATAAATAATTTTGAAAAATAAATAAATAAATACAATAATTTCAATTTAGCACAACATAAAGCTCAATTAAATAAATGGACTGCACCACGATCATCAGCATAAAATCCCGGTCACTGACCATCCTAGTTGAATTTCCGGAAAATAAATAATTAAATAATTAATTTCGAAAATTAATATTTGATTACTAAAAATTCCATTTAGGCTCGAATTGCCTAATCGGGAAAAATCCCAAGAAGCATTCAATAAATACTATGGGTCATTCTTTAGTTAAGTACACTAACTATTTCACTAATATGCAATGCAATTACCTAATAATCACTAATCCATTCTAATCTAACCACCTAATTACACTTAACTAACACTAATCAACCTTTAAGTATAATTAGCAAACTAAGAAGGCATTAGTGAGCAAAACTCAAGTCTATTTGCCTTAAAGTCCTTAATAGCTCACCCAGCTAGTCTAGTTATCTCGTGAGTGGCCAACTCAGAGAAAAATACTGTAGTCGCGTCGATGAAATGCCCAATTTATCTAATCAAAATCAGAACCCAAAAATCTGAATGTCACAACTTCATCCAAGATGTCTTAGCTAAGGGTAATGTTATTGTCAAAAAGATTGCTACAAAGAGATAACCCGACAAACATGATGCCTAAGTCTCTTCCTTTAGTGAAGCTCAAACTCTGCTTGAGCTCTATTGGCGTCTGTGGAGAGTGAGCGCCCTTCGAGGCGTTGGGAGAGCAGCATGGATGATGAGTACTATAACTTGGCGTCAAACATCGAGCCAAGATGGAGAATTGTTAAATTAATGTCTCGAATTTGAATTCGGATGACGATTTGTTAACCAAATTTTATTGATAAAGATTTCCTAAGTAGAAGAAACGTTGTCGATCTCCGTGAGGGATTACAAAAAGAGGAAATAAAAAGAAGATACGAATTTCTTCTTTTTTGCGAAAGCTTGCTGAATGTTGTTATCTAGGTGGGGCCCAAAAGTCAAGACCTTGACTTTTGGGCACACGCACACACACATATTCACGCATGAGTTTCCTTTTCACTGATGGAAATTAAAGGGTGGCCTCTGCATGTGAAACAGAAGGAGGTGGGCCCAAAAGCCAAGACTTCGACTTTTGAGCACACACATATAAAAGGGATGTCGAGCCCTACATAAAAAAAGAAGCTGTCGAAGCTCTACGTAAGCAGAGAAAGGAAAAAGGAGCTGCAAGCTACACAAGTCAAGCCGACGAGAGCCGCGCGCGTTTTTGTTTCGAGCTTGAATGCGTGGTAATTTTTGTGCCGTGAGTTTATATCCAAGTGAGTTGTTTATTTATAAACACTTTGGGTTTAGGGTTAAATCTAGGTGTGGGAAACACTCGAGTGTGTGAGCGATTGTAAACTCTGATTCTTCGATTATAATGGATTAATTGCTGTTGGCTCTCCCCGTGGACGTAGGTACTGATACTCAGACCGAACCACGTAAATTTCTGGTGTCCTTATTTTTCTCATTTATTTTTTTGGCGATTTCGCATTGACGTAATTTACAAGATCCTAACGTTTCCACGTATTATTTTCCAACAACTTCTATGAACTAAGAATTTCTTTTTGTGAATTATAATTTTCACCAATCACATTACACTCCCACAAAGTTTGTTGTTTAACGCATTTTTGTGCTAATAGGACATGCGCATGCATGATTTATTCATAAGTGTTCTAGAGATTATTGCCAATAATTCTCATAGGAGCAACTTCACTCCACACTTATATAGGTGAATTTATCATGTGTTTTCTATAATATAATACACCTCCAATAATGGCTATAAAATTCATTAAGAGCTTAACTCAACCTTCTGTTCTTTGCAGTTTAGCAATATTTCACCTTATGAGGGATGATAATTTTAATATCACATCATTAGATTAATAAATGACTTGTTATTACCCATATGAACTTAATTCATGGGATTATCAATCATCTAGGTTGGGTTGCCATTACTATTGATTTTTTCCAATTGGCTTAAGTCTCATTCCCCTCGATGTAAAATTAGAGGATTGTACAATCAATGAACATAATTTCATCTTTAGGTAGCTACTTTACCAAGTCATTCCTCAATTGAATGCGTCCATTTTTTACCTTTGAAAGTTTTTCATTGCAATAGTTATTGCCACTTGGCAATCACAATACTTAGACACATAAGGTGCCAATTTATATTTTAAGGAATATTTGTTGAGAGTTTCTCAAATACTCATCCTCATTTTCATACATGAGTTTGATAAGAATTTTACTCTTTTTTTTTTAATGTATTTGAGTAGTTCTAAAAAAAATTATATATTTTCTTATCCTTCCCTTACTAGAATGTAGAAGGATCAACATTTTGATTGTATAAATATGTTTCATAGCACCTAAGTCTAACACCCATTCTTTCACATTGGCGATAATATTGGTTTGAGAAATGATCGCAACAATTATGTCATAAAAATCATTTCCTTCAACCAAGTCAACTTTTAATTTAGTAGGGTTGTCATTTCCCCCACAATTTTTGTGTAGATGATTTCTAAATTACAACACCTTCACCAAGAATGAACACATATCCACAAGTGGATTTTATCTCATCTAGATCTAAGTTCTAGTTAGTATCACTGTATCCTTTTAATACGACAAAAAATCCACAATGTATAATGTCATAGTTTATGGTTCCTTGAATAACATGAATATCCAATCCAAGAACATCTTACTCGGTGTTTTTCTAAAGAAGATGGATGATTTAAGGAGACAAGTGCAGCAACTGTAGGAGTGTTTGCAATGCTTCAAACTTCTGGAACGTGATGATTCGCCTCATGATTCATAAGATGTTTACTTTGATGAAGAGGACGTCAACCCCTTTGTCGATGGTCGAAGTCATGCTTCAAGTGAAAAAGAACTTTCTCGATGTCAATATCAAAGCTTCCATGGAATTGAGCAAGATTCCTATGTAAAGGTTGATATTCCCGAATTCGAGGGGAAGATGCAATCGGAAGAATTTATGGATTGGCTACATACTATAGAAAGAGTCTTTGACTACAAAGACATCTCGAATGATCGAAAGGTGAAGCTAATTGCTTTCAAACTCAAAAGGCACGCTTTTATTTGGTGGGAGCACTTGAAGAAACAAAGAGCTTGTGAAGGAAGAAGCCATATCGTAATGTGGGAGAAAATGAGGAAAGAATTAAAGAAGAAGTTTTACCAACAAACTACTTTCAAGATACTTTCTTTCAATTCCACAATTTCAAATAAAAGGAGCTGTCCGTGGAAGAATATATTGCGGAATTTGATGACCTCACGATGCTTTGTGATGTTTTCAAATGAGAGGAGCAAACTATTGCCCGTTACCTTGGTGGACTTGAATCTAAAATTAGTAATGTTATCCAACTTCAATCTTACTGGACTTACAATGATGTTTGTCAACTTGCACTTAAGGTGGAATGGCAACTTAAAAAGGCTCATGGTCATATCTCTTAGTACTGAAATGAAGAAGACTTTTCTAAGGGTGAAAGAGCATCTACTTCTAGGATTAGGGCAACCGCTTCGAAGTCAACTCCTAAGAATAATGGAGCGTCAAGTTCAAAGCATCCTAACTCTATTCAGTGTTTCAAAGTCAAGGGTTTGGACATATTGCATCCGAATGTCCAATTCGCAAGATAGTCTCTCTTGTAGAAGAAGAGCTTGAGGAAGAGCAACATGGAGATCCCCTTAGTATCGACAAATCATCCAAGGAGAAAGATGAAGTTATCTATGGAGACCAAGGAGAGTCTCTAATTATTCGTCGAGTTTTGAATGTTACTTCTAGTGAGGAAGATATGTGGCTTTGCAATAACATTTTTCACACTAGATGTACTTCTCATGGAAAGGTGTGTGATGTTATCATCGACGGAGGAAGCTGGGAGAATGTGGTGGCTACAACAATGGTGGATAAGTTGTGCCTCAAGATAGAAAAACACCCACAACCTTACAAAATTTCTTGGTTTTGCAAAGGGAATGAGATAAGCATTGATAATCGGTGTCTTGTTCAATTTTCCATCGGAAAAAACATATAAAGATGAAGTGTGATGTGATGTTATTCCCACGAATGCTTGCTATTTGCTTCTTGGGAGACCATGGCAATTTGATAGAAAAACTAAGCATGATGAGTTCAAGAATACTTATGCTTTTAAGAAAGATAGAGTCAAAATCACCGTGGGTCCTTCCAAGATGGAGAGCACTCCTAAACCATCTAATGGAGAGGAAAATAATTTACTCTCTAAATCTGAAGTTGATAAAGCTTTGGAAGAATCCTTGGAGGCATATGCTCTTTTGGTGTTAGAAGAAAATGAAGAACATCATGAAGTCTCTTCTCAAGTAAGACCTCTTATTCAAGAAATTTAATGATGTTGTTCCAGAAGAGATTTCGCCCAATCTTCAACCCATAAGAGAAATTCAGCATTATATTGAATTAGTTTCGAGAGCCGCCATCCCAAACAAGGTAGCCTACCGAATGAGCCCTAAAGCACATGAAAAGCTTCAGTGACAAGTGGATGAACTTATAGCTAAAGGAATGGTGAAAAAAAAGCATGAGTCCATGTGTTGTCCCTATTCTTCTTGTGTCAAAGAAGGATGAGTCATGGCTTATGTGCATCAATAGTTGAGCAGTGAACAAGATAACCATCAAATCCGAATGAGGGCTGGAGATGAATGGAAAACCACCTTCAAAACTAGAGATGGCCTCTATGAATGGATGGTCATGCCTTTCGGCCTCTCTAATGCTCCTAGTACATGTATTCACCTTATGAATCACATCTTTAAACCATTTATTAGCAGCTTTATTGTTGTTTATTTTAATGACATTCTTATTTATAGCTCTACTCATGAGCAACACTTGGAGTATCTTTTCCAAGTTTTTAGGGTTCTTCAGGAGCAAAAATTATATGCCAACTTAAAGAAGTGTCACTTCTTTACTGATAGCCTTGTCTTCCTAGGCTATGTTTTTTCTAAAGAAGTCATCAAGATGGACTCTAGCAAGGTGGAGGCGATCATTTCCAACATCTATTCATGATATTTGGAGCTTCCATGGTTTGGCATCATTCCATGGCCGCTTTATCAAGCATTTCAATACCATTATTTCTCCTATCACCGAATGCTTGAAGGGAGGAAGTTTCAAATGGACTAAAGAGGCACGACAAAACTTCAAACTCCTTAAAAGGAAGGTAACTGAGGCTCTTATTCTTGCACTTCCAGATTTTAATAAAGTCTTTGAAGTTGATTGTGATGCTTCTCATGTAGGAATTGGTGCAATTCTTAGTCAAGAAGGAAAGCCTATTGCATTATTTAGTGAGAAGTTGAATATCTCCCACAAGAATTAATCTACTTATGATAAAGAATTTTACACTATTATGAGAGTTTTAAATCATTGACAACATTATCTATTGTTCAAGGAATTTGTTCTCTATATGGATCATGAAGCTTTGAAGTATGTAAATACTCATTATAAGCTCAACAATCGACCTGCCAAGTGGGTAGATTTTATTTAAGCTTTCATTTTTCTTATTAAGTATAAAGCTAGAACTCTTAATTGAGTGACAGATGCATTAAGCTGTAGGCATTCCTTTCTATCCACAATGCAAGTGAAGGTCTTAGGCTTCGACATAATCAAGAAGCTTTATGAAGACTTTGGGCAAATTTGGAAAGATTGTTTGAAGGGTCCGATTCACAATTCTTGTTGCAAGATGGTTTCTTTTCAAAAATATTTTTTTGTGCATACCGAGAAGTTCTCTAAGGGAAGCCATTATCAATGAAGCCCATGGTGGAGGATTAGTCGAACATTTTGGAAGAGACAAGACACTCTCTCTTATCAAAGAAAAAAATTATTGGCCTCACATGGAAAAAGATGTTATGAGACATGTGGATCGGTGTCGAACTTGTCACATTGCCAAAAGCCATACTTAAAACACTGGCTTGTGTACTTCATTACCAGTCCCAACCAAGCCTTGATTTTGTAGTTGATTTACCTCGGACACAAAGGGGTAAAGACTTGATAATGGTGGCCGTTGATCAAATTCTCTAAAATGGCACATTTTGTGCCATGTAACAAGACCTTAGATGCTACTCATGTGGCGAATCTTTACTTTCAAGAGATCGTGAAACTTCATGGCATTCCAAAGAAAATGACATCTGATCAAGATTCAAAATTTATTGGTCATTTTTGGTGCACACTTTAGAAGAAGCTAAGTTTAACTCTTCAATTTAGGTCTTCTTATCATCCCCAAACCGATGGGCAAACTGAAGTTGTTAATCGGAGTGTGGGAAATCTTTTAAGGAGATTAATCAGAAGTAACTTGTGACAATGGGACCTCACTTTGGCCCAAGCTGAATTTGCTTACAACCGATCTTCAAGCCAAACAATTGGCAAAAGTCCTTTTGAGGTTGTGAATGGGAAAAATCCTATTAGTCCTTTGGACTTAGCTCTACTTCCCATCTTTCAACATTTTAATGTAGATGTTGAGGATCATGCCAACTATTTAAAGAAGCTTCATGAGCAGATTTGAGAGAGGATCATTAAGCATAATGCGAAGTATCAAGAGAGAGCCAACAAGCATTGGAAGCCCGTGGCTTTTAAAGAATGAGATTTGGTTTGGCTACATCTTAGAAATGAGAGATTTCCTTGAGGTCATCAAGGGAAGTTGAAGCCTAGAGCCAATGGTTCTTTCAAAGTGCTGCAAATGAGAGACAATGCCTATAAGATTGAACTCCTTGGTGAGTATGTTGTTTCGGCAACGTTCAGTGTTGCAGATCTTTCTCCCTACATGAAGATGAAGACAATGAAAATTAAGGGACGAGTTTATGTGCAACAAAAGCATCCGATGCCGGAGCATCCATGTGACAGATACTATAGTAAGTCGTGTGTTTTAAATGTCCACATTTATTGGATCAAGCAAGTCTTGGATACCTTCACCCAACAACATTTATTTCTTATATTTTTAAGGTTTAGTAAATGTCGTTTAAAGTTTCTAGAGTCCTTATCTATGAGTCATTTGTCTTCTCAAAGTGTCTTAATAATTACTCATACTTGGAGGGTTGTTCCAAGTTCATTTTATATAAACATGCTATGATGAATAAGAATGCATACTTGTTTTGAATGATAATTCGTTTAGCCTTTGGCTTGAGTACAAGAAAGATTTCTTGTTGTGCTCTTATCTCTTAGGTGGATTCTTACGAGTGGCGAGCGACCTATCTAATTTAGTTATTCACTTGTGTTACCTCCTGCTTCTCTACACTTTCTTCAGCATCAGAATGACACCTAAGAAAGTACCTTTCTCTATCGTTGATGGAATTCATAACGAAGCATCGTATTTTCATGAGTCCAAATTCATGAACAGCTCATCGAGGTAATGATGGGTTTGGCAATGTCATTTTCTTCTCAATTATCTATTTTCAGTCAAAATTAAGTTGATTTTGATCATTGAAAGCTATACCCGTTATGTCATAGTAGTTGAAAATAATAATGTAGAAGACAAATTTGAGGAATTTATGTATAATTTGATATAGTCATAATGAGGACTTGATCAACCTATTTATAGATTTTATGAGATACTTTTAGAGGTAACAAGATAAACATACTATCGAATACAATTAATCAAGGATATGCTCTATTAAATGAGATATATGCGTAATCTTAAGAAATTTACGGAATCAACTAAATATCCTAATATTACAAATATCCCCTCAAATGCAAGATGAGTTGAAACAAATCAACTTGAGTTTGAAATATAATCCAAATAGCATCACATAATTTTTCGACTAAAATAAGCTCCATAGATCCAAGAAGAGATGGCTCGTGTAATGGCTACAAGCTTATGTTGACAAGAAAATTTCAGTTTGTTGCTTGTTTGACAGCTGCGAATTTGGTGGTGGTGTTGGCTTCTCGAAACAAGGATTGAAAAATTAAGAATAGAAGGTATTGGAGTCGAGTAGCATGTGTCCTTTGCAATCGACTTTGCTGTTAGGACAATAACTTAAACACGGTTGATATGGTTGGCATGATTATAGCAAGCGGAATAAGTTAGGCTCAGCGTCGAAGAATACCTCTATGAAAAAGAAAAGCTTGACTTAGCAACACATCGCCAACACATAGCAACACCTCTATGGTTTTGTGCGAACTCCACCGACGAGTTCGAGGCCTTGCGAATGGTGGACCCACCCCACCATAATCAATATCTATAAAAAAAAAAAAAACAAACAAAAAACAAGCTCCGCAAGCACGAGCTCAAGAAACCAGTGCCCTCAATTTGAATGACGAGCCCAATGACGAAACGAAAGCACGCATGCAATCTGGGAGGATTTGGGAGGAGATTGAGTGATTAGGGTTTCTGAGTGGCTGAGAGGGCGAGAAAGAAGAGAGATATTAGGGTTTGATGGCGTTTTTAGAGTTAAAAGCCAATTCGGTTAACTGAACCGAACCGGACTAAAATAACTCAAACTGGCAAAAAAATGGGTGATTTTTCAATTATCCGAACCGAAAACTGAAATATATAAAATCTCTATTCGGTTTGATTATTGACACCCCTAGGATGAGGTGAGATGTGATGAGGGAAGTGGCTAACAAGCCGGGAACGGAGAGGTTGATTGGTGGTGGTCCCCGGTGGGAGAAAAATTATTAGGTAGTCCCGGGTTTGTTAGCTCGCTCTGCACAAGCTGTTAGATTCAATGGGATCTACGTGATATGAGGGTTAATGTGAAATGGATTAAGCGGGCCTAGAGTCAAAAAAAAAGAAATAGAAAAGAGCTACTTTGTGTTTCTTTTTTAAGTAATAGCTCGGGCGGGTCCAGGCCCAGTCGGGCTTCACCATCTAAAACCCAATAGTCTGGACCGACCCAAATAGATAATAACCTCTATTGAGCCCAGCATCTTGGCCGATTGATTTCAACTCCAAAAATTTTGTTCGGATTTTTGGGCTAGTAATATGTGGGCAATATAACATTTTCTCCTGACCCACAGCTTTCTCAGCTTTTTTAAACCACCTCTCTCTCTCTCTCTCTCTCTCTCTCTCTCTTCTCTCTCTCTCTCTCTCTCTCTCTCTCTCTATTCCTAGTTTTCCCGTTGAATAAATAATAAAGAAGATTTTCAATCGATCCAAAGATAATAAATTAATATTTATCTATGAAATAGAATAATTTCTTATGGTCTCATAAGTAAATCAAATTTTCATCATTATTTCTCCAACCCACCTAAACTTTAGCATTTTGAGCAATATAATCTCTCATTTGTAAAAGTTTATACATTACCCTCTTAAGCTTTTGGCACCGATACCCAATAGCCTCCAAATCTTGAAAGTTCAAGATTCCCCCTAAACTTTGATTTTTGTCGTAGCCATTGGGTTAAGTGTTATCTAAAAATGGATTAACTCATTTTTTGTTATCAATATTACTACTTGGTTAAAGAAGTTAAGAAAATAGAATGCATGGCTAATGAAGTTTAGAAAAGTTAGTAGAGGACTTTGGATTTTTCGAATATGATGAAATAATAAGACTCACACGTCTTAGCATATGATTATCGGGATTGGGGACAATGACGTAAAGGATCCTCACCTTAATGGCTAAGTAACTATATAGGGCCTTCTACGGTTCTCTAGTGGATGGATTTTCTGTCGCAACTTATTGTGATTCTTTACATTTTTTTTTAGGTAACTCCTACACAAAATGTCATGCCATAGAAACACTTAATGATTTTGTGATCAGTGCACGAGACTTACTTTTTTTGTCGGCTATCTAGGCATCGGGTATTTGTCTCTAAGAACTTTTCTACGTTTGGTTATCTAAATTTTTAATAATGATAAGACTTGATATGATATGATATGCAATTCAGGAGATTTTACTATATCTTATTTATTATTTAGTGATTATGGTAATAAAACGGATATATTCACATTTTATCATATATGTGTGTGTGTATTTATTGTTTAGTATAAACATCATATCAATATAAATTAATCACAAATTTTACAAACAAAGATGGTAAAAATCTCTTATGACACTCTTCTCAACTTTGTTTTTATTCTTTTTTATTTTATTTTCCTCTCTTTTTTAATTAATTTCTTTTTTTTTTTATTTCTTCCTTCACCTTCCATCAATCTCTAATAAATTTTTATTAAATATAAAATTATACTAATATATCTAAAATACTATAACACCTAAAATATGTAATAAATATATATTTATATATTGAATTTATATTATAAGATAGAATTAAATTCGAATATATAAATAAAAATAACATTAAATTAAAAAGGAAATTGTTATTTTTTATTATTTTGAATTTCTTATATTAGAATTCAAATATTATTTATATTGAAATATAATTTTAAATTTGTTAATTTAAGAAGTTTGTTATTTGAGAAAAAAACTTTTCTTTTATGTATATTAGAAATCCTATCTACCTTTATCTCATCTCTCTATAAAATAATTTTATCCGGCTTGTATCCCATTTATATTTGACTTTATCCTATTTTGAGTATGCACTAAACTTAAAATAGGATAAATTTTATTTTATCTTGACTTTTATTCTGACCACCAAACTCTATCAAAGGTTAGAATGCAAAAAAGAGAAGGAATAGAAAATTTGCACCAAGCTCTCTTTTCCTATGGGGGAAAACCACTAAAAATGCCTTAAGAACTCATTTTATTGAACATTTTCCAGAAATTTTTATCAGTTTAAACCAACTCTTTGATTGCAGTACATATGAGCAT
Source organism: Eucalyptus sp. ANBG9806169 (assembly GCA_014182395.1). NCBI lineage: Eukaryota > Viridiplantae > Streptophyta > Magnoliopsida > Myrtales > Myrtaceae > Eucalyptus > Eucalyptus sp. ANBG9806169. The sequence goes on along the minus strand of CM024577.1, from coordinate 15,668,881 downwards.
GACAATACCGTCTCAACACAATTGGGTTGAGCTAATTGAACGTTCCATTAAGTAGCTTAAATATTGTGTATTTTCTCTATCCCCTACCCGTTGAAGTAACTTTTCAATAACTTTTCAATACCTTTATAAAGATACTATCGTTTTTCTATATTCGCAAATTATTAATTATTGTATTAACTTACTGACTTTTATTTGTATAACCTACTACCTCTTTGAATTACTAACTCTTACATGAAATTATCACCCTAAATTCAAGTTTATCAACTTTTTTCAGATTAAGATGATCAGTTAATTTTGGACTACAAAATCTTATTTGAATTACTTATCATTTTTTAATTTTTAATTTGCTGACTTTCCTATTAAGTCACAAAATTTTATTTGCATTAGTTAGCTTTTAAATTAGCGAAATTCATCTACTTTTCACTGAGTTACCGCATATTATTGAGTTATTAACCATCATCTGAGATATTTACTGATGTTTGTTTGTTTTCCTTATTTGCTGACCTTTCTTGTCATTCACAAACTTTTAATTGCATATTTGGCAAAGCTTTTAATTTACCAAAAATTTTCCAATTACTAACATTAATTAGAGTGATTTACCAACTTTTCTCCAATTAAGTTACCGATTAATTTTGAGTGACTAGCTCTCATTTAAGTTACTTTACAAGTTTATTTTTCTTCTAGTTATAAACTTTTCTTTTACTATATTGACTTTTATTTTCCTTTCTTATCTATGTCTTGAATTTATCAACTCTTATATGTGATGACAACCATTATTTTAAGTGATTTATCATCTTTTCTCTTACTTAAGTTATCAACTGGTTTTACGTTACCGACTTCTCATTTAAGTTAGTTACCAAAGTTTATTTGTTTTTCTACTTAATTTACCAACTTTTATGTTGTCGGTTAAAAGTAGTTAGTTCATTTAAGGTGTTGGCAAACGTAAGGCAATGGTACAAAAAGTAAACAAAAGTTGGTATATGAAAAGAGAAATTTGTTGAAAATTAATCGAAATAAAAGTTGGTAACACCTAAGGGTGATTGGATTTGGGATGGATAGGTTCTAGACCTAAAACCCAGAACCTACCATGTTATGATTTATTTTGAGTTTTTGGAACATTGAATTTACCTTGTAGACTTCTGAACTTATCTATTTGCTACCTAGGAACTGGCAATTCTTATTTTTTGTTTCATTTTTCTATTCCCAAAAAGTTCGAACTTATTCTGTTAGTTCATCAAATGGCGAGAAGTAAAACATCCCCAAATAGCAATAATAGCAAAATAGTAGATCTACAAAACGGCCATGTTCTTGTCCAGTACTCTTCGACTACGGGATTTCCATACTAATGAGCTCACTACAGAGCTTTTGAGTTCACATGCTCCTTATTATTTTTACATAACTTCAGTTAATTTATATTCCTTTATAAGTGAGTTCTCAACCAAAGCAGATGCTATTAAAAAATTGGAATACTGATTGGGAGTCTAAACATACCTATTATTTAGATGCTAGTGTAGTCTGGGGCTCTCCCTGACTACTGGCAAACAATTATCAGCCCACTATAAAAGATTGGGATTCATTAAAATCAGAGGCTAGAGGAGTTTTCCAACTTCCTTTTCTTCTTTTGTGATTTGACATGCAAAACTTTAAAGACATTGTAGGTTATATGTCATTTAGATAATGCATATTCTTCAAAATTACAATAAGATTTTTATTTGTACTTATTGACACATAAATTTTTCCTATTCATTAAGGATTTAATTGTATAAAAAAAATTGAGGATTAATTTTTAATCCATTACTTAGCATATGAATGTTAGGAGCATTTGCATTTATTTTAAAAAAGAAATAAAAATAACTAATTAATTTAAAAAAAGAGGCGGGCCGGGCTGCCCGGGCTTTTTTAACCTTTTTGTCGGTCTGGGCCGGGACCGTCCTTCCCTCTTCCTTTTCCTTTCGGCCCGGCCCTCTTCTTTCTTTCCTTCTTCCTATCATTCCCTCATACGACCGAAGCGACGCTGGCACGGAACAGTGAACACATCCACGGAGGCAGAGCAGGAGAGCAGGGAGAGAGGGGCGTGATTTCCAGGGCGGGGCCAGGCCGGCGGAGCAGCTGGCGGTGGCAGAAGCCATGTGCGCCTCCCGGTGGCCGTTAAAAGCAGAGAGCTGAGAGAGAGAAAGAGGGGAGGCAGAGGAGAACAGAGAAAAGAAGCAACAAGCTGCTGCCAAGCTTATCCAGCAACCTTGCCGTGACTCGCCCCTGCTCCAACTCGTTTTTCGTCAATCACCCAGCGCGGACGCTGTTTTTACAAGCAACAACCCAGCAAGCATCCCGTTGTCGCGCGCCTCCAGTGACCACCTTAACCATCGCGACGGACGACGTTGCTCCCTGTCCGAGGCCCTGACTTTGGCGCCTCGCTTTCGCGCCTCGCGAGCCAGTCGCGAGTATTCCACCACCACTGTGGTCGCCTTTCATCGAGAGTTACCTAGGCTTCCCACCTTGCCAAGCGTCACCTCGAGCGAGATGTATAGAAAATACACAATTTCTTGTCTAAAACACGTGTCATGTTACTCAAACAACACGTATGTGCCGAAAATGTAAATATGGAGCCAGCGTTCATACATACATATAACAAGGAGAGTAAACAAAATCCAAACATTCGTATCTCACTTCTAAATCCTGACATTTTGCTGCTTTGGTTCTCGCTCCACAGGTTTCGTTTTTGAGCGGACCACACATCATTTTAAAGCAACTTATAACATGCTACATTTGTTTCTTCTCAAACTCATAAAGCTTATCCCTAGAATCTACATTTGCTATACTCAAAATTATCCCGACGTGTTGTAGAATGTTGCTTGATTGCGAATTTTACATATGATGCTTATCTGTCATCATTTGCCACTAGCCGAGGTATCGTCCTTGATTTCTTTTGCAAGCTGTATTATTAGCCTTTTTCTGTGATTGAGTACAATATCTACGTTGCATGCACAGAATCAGGGATTAGATGAAAGCCTTTTTTTTAAAAAAAAATTTAAATCAGATTATATTTTCTATAGCTTCAATTTCCAAATAAATATATCAAGTGCATAAAAAAGGGTAAATCCTTTCATTACTCTCTTGTGTTTGTCTTGTGATTATTACAGTGAAAGAGGAAGAGTGGATAATATTTCATTTAAGATGATTTTGAATATATATAAAAAAAAAATGTAACTATCACTGCACTTGAGACTAAATAATATCATTCATGTCACTGAAGTGATTCGGCTGAAATAACTTTCATGTTTTTATCATAATTGATGTGGTTTTAGAGTGCATTTTTTTTTTGTTTAAAAAATTGGAAATAACTTGTTCACTTTCCCAATAAAATCTAATGTATTTTTAAATTCAAATTATCAAAAAAAGAAATAAATTATATGTGCATCTAATCAATATTTATATACTTTGTAAAATCTCAGATAAAATGATTGGGACGCTATATAATTTCAGATTTACTCTTAATTTCATCAAAGTTGCATGTATGAGTTGAGTAACAAATCATTTAGTGAATGATCATATCTAATGTTCTTCTTCAAAGAACGTTTTGGATCTGGGCTGCCAGTTTTCCTTTTCATCAGCTTTTCATGAGTGCCCCCAACAACAATCCAAACGTTGGGCATGTTCATGTTGCAACTTGTACATGCGAACAATCAGCTCACAACCTATAATCCAAACTATATGCTCGTCGGTGGAAAGTTCAAACTTTTTGTTACAACTTTCATGTAATAAATACATTTATGAAGATATATGCTGTAGAATTCGTCGTATCTGTAGGAGCTTATAACCATTTTTAGGAAGCTGTATTATCCTAAAGCAGATCCTATCTTGCCTACCACAAACAACATCATCCGCGGCACACTTCAACGGTTGACACATGTCGACCTTTGTTTCTCTCCTTTTGGCTCTCTCCCTGTCTCCATATTATTCCTCTCTAACTTCTCCTCCAACCCAACGCTAGCCTATAAAGCCGTTGAGATCCGGGCGAGGTCTCGACAGCAGCACCAGCTCCACGTTGAGATTGTTAAGATATGAAATCTTTTTCTGATATTATTTTTGAATATGAAATCTTTCGTTAAGATTGTTAAGATATGAAATCTTTTTTTGATATTATTTTTTGAATATTAAATCTTTTGATATCTTTTTGATTTTCATATTAGCATACCAACTGTAAACGAGTTTGTATTTCATGATTCTTGCTCTGTCAAAGATTGTATTTTTCCTTCTCTTTATAAGCGTGTACAATCTGTAAATTATGTGATATGAAAAATCATCCACAAATTGTGAGCTTCTTCATGGTATTGGAGCAATTATGCTCCTAAGATTTTTTTTTTTTATTCAACTGTTCAGCATTTTTTTTTTTTGGCAATCTTCTGCACCCTTTAGCCATGGAAGTCCCTTCAAAATTAGCTCGCACCACCTCGAATTCTAGTTCCGTTTCCATCGAAATAATTGCACCTAATGGTCTGGTCTCGATCTCAGCCGCTGTCCAATTGCCGTTCAAGCTCTCTACTGCCAATTATCCCTCTTGGCATGCTCAATTTCAGGCGCTACTCATTGGTTATGATTTAATGGGATTTGTTGATGGAACTTATGTCTGTCCACCTCTCACCATTTCAATTGGGAATCAAACGGTGCCAAATCCAGCTGCAACAACTTGGATTCACCAGGATCAGCTCCTGCTTCATGTAATTTTTGCATCTGTATGCCTATTGCAATTCGTCACACGCTGCCTGGACAAAATTCATGAATTTATATGCAAATAAATCCCACTCAAGAGTTATGCATCTCAAGGATCAACTCTCTACTGCTCGCTGAAACTCACGTTCTGTTTCAGAATTTTTGCAGGAACTTAAAGCCCTTGCTGATGAATTGGCAATCATTGACACTCCTATCTCTTATGATGATTTAGTCATTCATGCACTTCGAGGACTTGGAACTGAATACAAAGAAATCGCAGCAGTGATTAGGGCTCGTGAAAACACAATCAGCTTTGAAGAAATGCAAGACAAATTGGTGGCCTATGAAACCCAACTAAAACTGGAGGAAATTATACTTGAAGCAGCACCAGTCACAGCCAACTACAGTAACAGAAGCCGTGGCACAGGAAGCAACTCTCACTGGCCCAATAATCGCAGCCGTCATCAAAATTATTCCAGATCTAACCAGCATCGTGGACCTTCTCATAGGAGGTATTCTAATCGGGACAATAGAGAACCTCGTCCGACATGTCAATTTTGCGATCAATATGGACACTTGGCCAAATCTTGTTTTCGCATTCGAAATAGTCTCCGCGAACCTACTGCTCATGTTGCAACAGCTCCACATCAAGAAAATGGCTGGCTACTAGACTCAGGAGCATCACATCACGTCACAAGCAATCTCAACAACCTCACCACTCACTCAGAGTACGAAGGCCCCGACGAGATCGTCATTGGTGATGGCACAAGTTTGCGTATCAGTCACGTTGGTTCTACTAATTTATCCTATCCAAACCAAACCTTTAAATTAACCAATGTTTTATGTGCACTTGATAGTACAAAAGACATGATTTCCATCTCACAATTTTGTCGCAATAACCACTCATCTATCGAATTTTTTGCCAATTATTTTTTGGTGAAGGATCTTCGCACGGGAGCAACATTACTTCGAGGAGGGCTTAGCAATGGTGTGTATCGGATGCCTCTCACAAACACTCATCCAAAATTCACAGCCTTTGTCAATGAGTGGACAAAACCGATGGTTTGGCACAATCGACTAGGTCACCCTTCATTTCGTATTCTCAGTCATGTTCTTAACAATTTTCCAATTCGTTTGTCTTCTGAGTCAATCGTAGGCTCTAAGTTATCTTGTGATGCGTGTCAGTGCAATAAGAGTCACAAACTTCCATTTGAGATATCAACTCTTGTAAGTCATTTTCCGCTTGATATTATTTTTTCCGATGTTTGGGGTCCTGTGTCAACTGCTTCAATTGATGGTTTCTATTACTATCTTATATTTGTTGACCATTATACGAAATACACTTGGCTTTATCTTATAAGAAAAAAATCAGATGTTACCCAAATTTTTGAACAGTTAAAAAGCTTGGTTGAAAAATAATTTTCTGTCTCTATTCGAAATTTATACTTGGATGGTGGTGGAGAATTTCAAAACTTGAAACATTTTCTTGCAAAACATGGAATTTCCCATCTAACTATACCGCCACACACACCGGAACACAATGGAACTGCAGAAAGAAAACACCGATACATAGTTGAAACCGGACTCGCCCTATAACACAAAGCAAATCTACCACATTCTTTTTGGTCATATGCGTTTCAAACTGCTACATACCTCATTAATCGTTTGCCAACACCCGTTCTAAATATGCATTCACCATTTCAAACATTATTCCAAATGGCTCCCAATTATAAAAAACTTTGCACATTTGGTTGTCTTTGTTATCCGTGGTTACGTCCATACAACACAAATAAACTTATGTCCCGCTCTCGATAATGTATATTTTTAGGGTATTCATTGTCACAAAGTGCATATAAATGTTTTGATCCACAAAAAAAATCGTCTTATATCTCATGTTATGTTGTGTTCGAAGAAAACACATTTCCGTACCAAACACTTCTTAATACTAAAAGTATCTTGTCAACCCCTCAAAGTTCATCTCCTCCACCTTCTGTTTCACTTCCAGTTTTAGTGCCAAACATTGGATCATCTACACAGGTGCCCCCTCGAAGCAACATTCCATCTCGTGTTGCATCCTCATCGACTTTCCAACCCTCAAATCAATCCCAACAAATGACACCTCTTGCAAACCCTATTGCCACTATCAATAATGACCAAACATCAACCCCCAAAAATCCACCTACAAGAACTCACAACATAACCACTAGATCCCAAAATAATATTTTCAAGCCCAAACAACTCAACCACATCATCACCAAACATCCACTTCCACCGACTATAGAACCAACGGGAATTACACAAGCTATGTGCAATCCTCAATGGCGTGAAGCAATGTCGGCTGAGATCAATGCCCTTATTCATAACAGGATTTGGGAACTAATACCTTTTGATCCATCTTTGAATGTTGTAGGTTGCAAATGGGTTTATTGGATAAAAAGACGTGTGGACGGCAATATTGAAAGGTACAAAGCACGTCTTGTGGCCAAAGGTTTTCACCAACGACCAGGCCTTGATTACACCGATACATTTAGCCCAGTCATCAAACCAAATACTATTCGGGTGGTTTTATCATTGGCTTTAATGTGTGGATGGACATTGAGACAAATGGACGTCAACAATGCCTTCCTCCAAGGCACTCTTCAAGATGAGGTTTACATGTCACAACCGCCTGGCTTTAAAGACCCAGAAAAACCAACACACATTTTCAAACTTCGCAAAGCCATATATGGGTTAAAGCAAGCTCCGTGAGCTTGGTATAATGTGCTAAGTTCATTCCTTCTCGCAAATTCATTTGTCAATTCAAAGAATGATAGTTCGTTGTTCATTTACTCTCATAGTGGTGTTCAGGCCTATTTTTTAGTGTACGTGGATGATCTAATTATCACAGGAAGTAACCAAAAGTTTGTTTCGGACTTCATCAACACTCTCTCTAATCGATTCTCAATTAAAGACTTGGGGCCACTGCATTTCTTTTTGGGAATTGAAGTCATTCCTACAAAGACTGGCTTACTTCTTTCTCAACATAAATACATAAGAGAGCTACTTGAGCGCTTCAAAATGAGAGATGCAAAAGAGGTAGCGACACCATTAGCCACGAGTCAATCTCTTTCGGTTCATGACAAACAATCACCAACCAATGCTACAGAATTTCGAAGCCTCATTGGCGCACTTCAATACCTCAACATCACTCGCCCAGATCTTGGTTTTGTAATAAACAAGCTATCTCAATTCATGCATAAGCCGACCACAACCCATTGGACAGCTACAAAAAGGCTTTTACGCTATCTTAAGAGAACATTATTCCATGGGTTGCACTTGCGACACGACACACAACCTGTGCTTCATGCCTACACCGATGCAGCTTGGGCAGGTAACATTGATGATCGCACATCTACTTCAGGTTTTGTGATTTATATAGGGGCCAATCCTATCTCTTGGAGTTCTCGAAAGCAACGATCGGTTGCACGATCGTCTACTGAAGCAGAATATCGTGCCATTGCCATGGCCTCGACGGAACTCATTTGGGTAAAATCTTTGCTTAAAGAACTTGGCATTCACATGGACACGGCACCAAGCTTGTATTGCGACAACATAGGGGCTACTTATGTTTGTGCAAATCCCGTCTTCCATTCCTGAATGAAACACATTGAGATAGATTACCATTTCGTTCGAGAACTTGTTAAAGCCGGCAAGATGCGAGTCTCTCATATTTCCACCCATGATCAACTTGCCGACATTCTCACGAAACCGTTATCAAGGCTGCGGACAATACAATTATGAGACAAGATGGGCGTTTCCGATGGAACGTCCATCTTGTGGGGGCGTGTTAAGATATGAAATCTTTTTCTGATATTATTTTTTGAATATGAAATCTTTTGATATCTTTTTGATTTTCATATTAGCATACCAACTATAGACGAGTTGGTATTCCATGATTCTTGCTCTGACAAAGATTGTATTTTTCCTTCTCTTTATAAGCGTGTACAATCTGTAAATTATGTGATATGAACAATCATCCACAAATTGTGAGCTTCTTCAGAGATCCGGTGGCAGGGCAAAGAGATGAGAGGTAGAGAGAGGGCCATGAGGTGTTGATCGACCTGATGGGCAAGAGTCGAAGCCGCAAGCTTGGTGGAAGCCACGGCGTCCCAGGTGGGTGGGAGCCAATCATGGTGGTGGCACGGTGGATGCAGGGATGGAGGGAGGGAGAGATCGAGGAAGAGGCCGATAGCCAGCGAGCTGAATCTGACGGCCCTGTAGAAAGTGGGTGTGTAATAGGCAGCGATCAATTCGCGTCCGTCTTATTTAGTTTAAGATTTTGTAACTTCAACCATGAAACAAACGCGCCCGCTTGTATTTTCAAGGATTGGATGCTAGAAGAGAGAAGAAAAAACTTGATTGGGGTTGGCTTAGGTTCGGCAGCTGACTCATCTCAACCATCTACAGTAGGGAAACTATAAGGGGTTGTTTGTTAAAAATTGTTTCTATTCCCTGGAACAAAAATTTCTATTCTTTTGGTCCAGGGAACGAAAAAAATGAATAGAAATTTGGTCAATTTTTATTCCCGGAATAAAAAAAATCTATTTTTTTTTGTTTCCAGGAATAGATTTGGAACACAAACAATAAGTAAAAAAAAGTAGCTTCTTGTTCCAAGGAATAATTTTTTCTTTTCTTTTATTCTTTTTTCTTTCCTTCTTCTTCCTTTTGGCTGGTCGTCGGCCTCGACCATGGCTGGCGACCTCGCCGAAGTGTCGCCGGGAGCCATGGTGAGGCCGACATCGCGCCGCTTGGGCAAGGCCGAGCCTCGCCGGCCCTCACCCAACCAATTGCGGGCCGCCGCCGTGGCCGGCGACAGGCCACAAATGAGGAAGAAGGGAAAAAAAAAAGAAAGAAGAAAAAAAGGAAAATATAATAAAAATATTAAAAAATTAAAAGAAACAACAAAATTATACAATTTTACCAACTGCATTTCTATCCTAGGAATATATTTTTTTTGTAGTTACCAAACACATTTGTATATTCATAAATTGTTTTCGGGAATAGAAATAAATAAATAAAATCATTTCTCATCAAAAATTGTTTCCCGAAACAAAATCGTTATCAAACGCGGTCTAAATGACTGGACTCTTTCACCTCCAAAAGTTCCTCATCGAATCGTTAAAAATAAATGAAAAGCAAAAGGCCAACTGAAACTAGAACGTGTTAAAAGGGGTTGAGCTTTTTGAAAATATACCGGGCCAATACAGTCCCTCCAATGACAATGAAGCTTTGCATGTGCGTACCACGACCAAACATTCTGCAGACTCTTTTCATGGTCACGGCCATCACTTTTTATTTGACTGAATGGCCAGAAAAGTTCATTATTCCTTCAAAAAAGTTCTCCCGGGAAATATCATCAGAGTTCACCTCCTCTCTCTACAATGGCAAATCCTCCAGAGAGCCGGATGAAATTGATCAAAGTGTTGTTCAACCACCACGGTCATGACTCCCCGACAGAGCTCCCCAACATCCTCCTCATGGTCGCCACCCTCATTGTAACCGTCACCTTCCAGGCCGGGGTCAGAACCCCCGGTGGCATCTGGCAGGACAGCTCCAGTGACCATGTTCCCTGGAAAGGCCATCTACGCCTCCCAATATGGACTTCTCTACATGTTCCTGGCGTGCAACACGTCCGTGCTCTCCTCATCCATCTCATCATCTCTCTCAACTGGGGCATCCCCTTCTTCCTCGAGATCATGGTGGCCACCGTGTCAGTGGCCGTCACTCCCAACTCGCCAGAACTGTTCCAGGACTGCTCTTCACCAGCTTCGTGCCGTTCTTGCTGAGGACGCTGATCCAGATGGGCGAGTATCACATGGGGCCTATGTTCGAGTGAATTTCATCAAGTAGGAGGTGCAGTTTACTCTCAATTAATTAATTAGTTTGTTTAGTTCTAATCTAATCTTCAGTCTCACCTTGCTTTGAGGATCAAGTACGGTGTGATGAATTTGTGGGAATAATTTAATTTTGTCAGAATTAATTTGTTCAATTTGGATCATATCTTGGCAATTTTACTTGTTATATGTTTCTGCAAAGTTTCTATTTCTACTTTCTTTTCTTTTATATTTTGTATTCACCAAATAAACTAGAAAATCATGACGATTTTGTAGTTATGATTTAGATATTTCTTTATCTTTTCCATATATCATTTTGGATCAACTTCAGAGCATAAACAATGAAAAGTCAGTGCATGTCGACCCTTGAGCCGCCGTTACCGATCAACTCAAACGCCCCCCACAACACCCCCCGGGACGAGTCGTAAAGGACCCGCTACGGCAGATCTGGGGTCGCCAGCCTCGAGCGACCCTAAGCACCTAGCATGAGGAGGTTCGACATTTAGGCTGTTGTTTCACGCTGCGACCGTGACCGCAGAGATTGAGCTCATGGCGTTGCACAAGCGAACCCTAGGCCTGGCTCACCACGGGACTGAGGGAGGAGAGAGAGATAGCTTGACGGTGTAGTGCGGCGATATGGCGGAAGAAGGCAGCGCAACGTCGGTCGTTATGGCGAGGTGGCTGGTGCACTGGTTATTAGAGAAGAGTGAAGGAATGCGCTTTGGTGGTTTTTAGATGTGTGGGAAAAATTTGCTTAAAGACAAGTGGTATTTTGAGCCGATTGGATTACTTTATCGGGTAAAGATAATCATCAAATTCATAAGATGTCTATCCTATCCTCAAAAGTCATTTAATGTACGAACTATTCTATGGATAAATTATATTTTAATCGATGAATAAATTCGCATTGTGCTTCATTTTGATTGAAGTCATTTAATGTACGAACTATTCTATGGATAAATTATATTTTAATCGATGAATAAATTCGCATTGCGCTTCATTATGATTGATCATGAATAATACAAAGATTTATATCCTGTAGTATATTTTTAATTATTCATAAGGCCAACGAAGTATATGTATGAAGCCCACTCATGCCTTCCGGCTTCATAAATAAACTATTCAATGGATGGTAAAAAATATTGATGATGATGGAGCTCCTTCCTTTAGCAAAGCTCGAGTTTTTTTGAGTTAAATTGGTGACTTATAGAGAATGAGCGCCGTCACGATGTTGAGAGAACCAGTATGAGTGATGTGTATTATGACTCAACTACAAACATTGAGTTATGATGAAGATTGGTAAGAATATGTGTTTCGAGTTCGAGCAGTTGAAATAAAACTCGACTCGGAATTATCAGGAAGGTCTGGATTGTTGCCACTATCTTTTGGTGCGTGAAAAAAACTAGGAAATGAACTTCCAATTGTAGCCAGCAAAAATCTTCGACAACTTTCCTTCGAGGTTCGGCCAACCCCATCTTTAGGGGCCCACCCATTGTTTGAACATAAATATTTGAAGTTTGTGAGGTTCGTACCTTTCGCTAAATATTATTGATTTAGGTATATTTTATGGTTGCAAAGTATTTGAATATGGAAGTGATTATAACTCTATAATCTGTGATTGACTAGTAGGTTTTATGTGAATAACTCTCTCATAACACAAATATTGTCACTCTCGTGTTCTTTATTATTTCTCATTGATTTCTTTAGTGATTTAATTTCTCGTGTTTAACTTCAATGGCAAGATCCGTTAACTTTAGCATTATTTTACAATAAGTTCCAACAAAAGAAGTATGTATAAAAAAAAAAATTATAAAAAGGACCTGCATTGAATTCGTGCGCGTTGGTGTTTGGCCAACGGATCGTTCTTCTGGTCATTAAATGGCCTTTTAATCCATCAGAAATTAACAAGTGAGAAAAATTTCAAAAACCTCTTGAATTGGAGCATTTTGCTCAAAGTACCTCTTGATTGGTGTCTGTCCCAAAGTTGCCCATGAAATTGACGACATGGAATTTCAGCTTAATTAGATACTTAATAAAAACCTTAATTTTTCCATCTCAGTTTTCTTTCGTTCTTTCTGTCTTATTGTTTGTTCCTTGCGAACTCCATTAATAGAGGTGCTAGACCTCAAATCAGATTCGCACAACCTTGGAGTGGAGATGCGCGACCTCCGACCATGACCCCAAATTTGAGGTTGTAATTGGGTCTATAGAGTTTCGAGGATCGCTGAGTAAAGATGGTGGCCGATAAAAAGGCCTTCTTGAAGCTTGAAAAATTGGAACAAGAAATAAGGGTCTCGGAGGAGCTCACAGGAGATTTTTTCGACAACTACCAACCATCGCGGAGGGATTGCTGGAGCTCGTGGCACGGCGTCGGAGGCTTCGCTGGTGATGGGTGAGGCCCAGCGAAGCTGTGGCCAAGAGAGGCCGTGTAAAGAAGATTATGAACGTTGATGAGGAGGAGTGTGAGCTTGACGATCAATCTGGGTCCCAATGTATGAAAAAGTTTAACCCGAAAGCCTAAACTAATAGCGGTAGAGGAGACCACATGTATACGAAGAGAGTATAAAACTCATAGATGAATGTTGTGAGATATTTTCAATTCCCTCCCCCTGCCTCCCTCTCTCTCTCTTTCTCTTTGAGGAACTAACACGTGGGACCATACATGCAAAATAAATGAAGGCATAATTTGACTCTTATACCATATTAAGAATATGCAGAAGAAACAATTGTGATATTTCTGCATGTTCTATAAGGCTATAGAACATGACTAAGTTAACAGGATATTACAATATTGATTTACATTCAATTAGAATTGATAAACAATATGAGTAATCAAACGAGAGATATGCACAATCCTGAGAGATATGGAGAATTAAGGGAGATTTGCAAAATCAAGAGAGATAAACAGAATTTCCTATTTATCGTAAGTAGAACAAGGGACGAGGGATCGTGATACCAAAGGTCATCCGTGTTGTTGCTCCTTCTCTTTCATCATTAAGAGCTTGCATTTGTGCATCCACATTATTATTATAGGGACCGAAGGAACTTGTTGGGGAGATGGAATAGATTTTGTTGAGTGAAGCTAAACTCAATTAGGCCGTCAATAAGCAGAACAGAAATGTAATTTAATGTTGTGGCTTTTTACCCTTTTGTTCACAGAGGGCACGATTAGATTTGTTATCGTTGTGGCTCGTTGTGTCATGTGAAACTAAGGTGTCAGCTGTGGTGATATCAAATAGGAGCGGCGATAGAAGTCAAATCGAAGAGTTTAAGATGAAAATCGTCGATACAATATTCAGCTTGAGTAGCTCCACCTCCATTAATGGAGTTTGCAAGGAATGTAGAAGAGAGAGAAGAAAATAATGAAATAGAAAAATATATTTTTCTATAAAAGAAATATCAAATTGAGCGGAAGAGTGAAATGCACACGTGAAATTGACATGCAGACCTTTAGCGGCAATATTGGATGAAAACTTTAAGGAGGTAAGATTCAAGTACGGAAGCAAGAGTTCATGATTTTCTTTTTATGAGAGAGTTTTCGGGCCCAAATAAAGATTCCATTTATGCATTTTAAAGGAATTGGAGTTTCTTTCTTTTTCATTTTTTTTGGTAGCGTAACCCATGTTTCTCATTGGCAAACCTCATAAAGGCAATGTCTTTTCTCTTCAATTAACTCTTTTCAGTGGAAATATAGTCAATGCACAGGCCAATTGGCTCTGTGACTTTTTCAAGTGATTGCCCTCTATGGTCTTCACTAATCTCACACTTCTTATCTAATTTTCTTATTGAAGGATAATTATTCTATTCTATCCATTACCCAAATCCCATCGAGATGCTAACAGTTACAAAATCTCTCCATGCGAGATGTGTTGCAATTAAGCACCACGAGCCATTGAAAGATTTATTCACAATCAAAGTCAAACTCGTAATTTAGGGGAAGACAACTGACCTCTTTATCTCTAAGCCAAACACCTTAGTGCTAGATTGGGTTAGTTAACCTTGAAACTCCTTGCGTGTGGAAATTGGATGTAGAAGAGGTGCCAAAGAGTTAGAAAATGGGAAAGCACAAAAAGTGAAATGTACATGGAACATAAGAAGAAAAAAACAGACCTTAGTATGTCCTTAGACTACTATATCTAAACTTTGGGATGTAAAATTTAGGAATATTTCCCTAGACCAACTTGGGACTGAGGCATGCGGGTATTAGCGCACTAAAATAAGGAACGTAATCTTATTAGCCCAGTAGGATAATCTTAGAAGTTTGGTAGCTCTCAATAGAGCTACCAGGAGATATGGCCTTTTATGATAATTTCGAACTTTGAATTTTTAAGTATTAGGTAGATAGAAATTTTTGTCCATCAAAGAAATTTTCTTCTCATCACACAAATAGGTGATGGGACACCATTATCTTTTCATCCTTTTGTTTCAGTAATCATGTAAAATATGCAATACTAATCTTATCACATTCTGAAAATAGATAATTCAATCATAACGTGAGACTCGTTTTTTTTTATATTATAAAGACAGAGTGTCTATTTCCTTCGAGGTTTGAAAAGCTCATGGATTTATTGGGCATTCTTTTTTATAAGTTCATTAGTACCTATTTTAAACCCCAATTCACTTAAAAAAACATCAACTTTCTATTGGATTCCAATTATGTTTCGAACTTTATTAATTTTATAAGAAATCATCAATATTCATTTTTTTTTTCGAAAATATGGTCCCACGTCAACTCTCCATCCAACATTGCTGTTAAAGTTCAATGTGCCAATCATTATGTTCTTTTTTCTATTTCCTTGCTCGACCTCCATTAATTCTTCCACCTGCTCTAGCGGAGAAATTCATTCTCAACCTCACAAAGATGTTTTACTTCACGGCCAATCCATCTTAAGCGGAAAAGACTAAATGATTACTTAGAACAGAACTCATGAAATGACATCTAAAAATCTCGACCGCTATCCATGAAGTTACAAACGTCATATAAACTCACAATACAATTTATTAGGGACATATAATACAGCGGATCACTTGCAGATATCACACACTCAACTACAGAGAATCAGGGACATCAATCTAACCTGACCTCGTCAAACAAACTCCAATACCATACTGCTAAAGGCTTGCATATGCCTTAGCTCAACCTCAAGGAAAGGGTAATACCACCGTCATTGACAACCACGACTTTGGTCCTCCGTTACTTCGGTACAAATGACCCAAGAATCGAAAAAGCTTTCTCAAGAAAAAAAAGTAGAACTGCCACCAGCCACCTCTGTATCAGTAGAAGGAAAACTGCTATCATAAGAGGCAACACGTGCAGCACAGTGGCTACCGCACCACCGGTTGATGTGATCAGCAGGGATAACGTGAAGCAAAAGTAAGTTAGAACCATTGCGATCATAGATACCATAATCAGCCCGAAGAAGTACCGTTCTGGCTTCTTTTCGTCTTCGTGGACCTTTTGGATATTTTTGTCTTGTCGGTTCTTTTTGTCTTGTCTGTTCATTTTGTCTTGGATCATTTTGGTGAGGCAAATGATTATCTGGATCGACACCAAGAATCCAAATGTGTTGCCTCCCAGGAAAATGATGTACACCAGGCCCGCGCCATAAGTTATATTCCCCTCGGGCCCGGGTTGAGGGGCAGGGGCAGTACCATCATTGAATACCCCGGCAGGACTGTCGGCCTTGTTATCTTGTACAACGGTTGGAGGCTGAAGCACGGATTGGTAGGTGGCGTTGGCGATGAGCCCGGCAACGACCAGCAGGGCTTCCTGAATCCAGTCCGGCTTTCCACCATCGTTGTTTGATTTTTTCGATGTCCAACTTGGTAATGATTGAGAAGCATTTGTCCCTGGTTCCCCATCTGATTGATGACCGTTACCTGCCTCGATATCGTCGTCGTCCCCCGAGACTGGTCTTGAATCTCCGTGTTTGGCTCCCGCTCGTACGAGAATTTCTCTGATCTCTCTGTCTCGTGCTCCCCTTTGCGAGGGAGTTGAGACATCTAGTGGCGTCAAGCCACTCTCGTTCGGGGCGTTCACCTCCACGACCTCGTACTCCAGAGCATGCCCACGAAGCAGGAAGTCGACCACCTGCAACTCTTTCCCATCTTTGTTTATCCTCATTGATTTTCAGATATTAAGGGTCTGTTTGGCAAGTAATAATTTCTGTTTTTTTTATTTTCGGGAGTAGATTTGGAACAAAATCCATTTGATAAAATTTTTGTTCCTGAAAACAAATTTTTATTTTTTTGTTTTGGAAGTAGATTTACAACGGAATCGAGAAGTAAAAAAAGTTGATTACTTGTTTCCTGGAACAAATCTAAAATCAACCAACCTATTTTATCTCTTTTCTTTTCCTTTTTCTTGTTCTTGTTCTCTCTTTCTTCTTCTTCAACAACCGCCGGTTGCCGGCGACCGGTTGGGCAAGGTCTGCGAGCTCGTCAAAGGCTCACCGAGCCGGGGCAGGTCCGCAAGCTCGCCGAAGGCTTGCCCAGCCATCGGCGAGGCAGGCCTCGCCCAGGCCTCCCCCAGCCACAGGCAAGCCTCGCCTGGCCAAGCGAGGCTCAACCTCGCCCAGATCTGGCGAGGCCGAGCTTGCCCAGCCGCCGCCGGCACTCAACCTCGCCGGGCCACCCGAGGTCGACGTCGCCTAGCCAAGGCCTCGCCAGATCTGGGCGAGGCCGCTCGCCCGACCATGGCTTGGTCGAGCCTTGCCCAACTACGAGTAAGGCTCGGCCGACAAGGCACACCTCGCAGAGGGCCGGCGATGCTCCGGTGAGGTCACCGGCCCTTGTTTGGCCGGTCGTCAATCATCCCAAGCTTGGTGACCGGCAACCTTCAAGAAGAAGAAGAGGAGAAAGAAAGGAAAAAATGAAAAAAATGAAAAAATAAAATAAAATAATTTAAAATTTTAAAGAAAATGATTTGAAGTAGAAATTTTGAGAACAAAGATTGCCAAACACAATTCTATTCCGAGAATTAAAATTTTGGACGATTCCAAATGGCTTAAAATACTTAGAAATTGTTATCGAGAACGGATAAAAAGAATAATTTTTTATCAAAAATTGTTATCGGGGAATGTAAGATTACTAAACACGCCTTAAGATACTACAGAAATTTTTTTTTTTTTTTTTTTTTTTGCATAGACAAAACACCTTATATTCCCGTGATGATCAAATAAATTCCTTTGCATGGAAGATTTTCGCATATGGTAGGGATACCAAATTAACACCCTCACTGAAGTGATGCACAAAGAAAAGTGAGATAAAATAAGGGAACCGCAAGTCTTGCCTCGAAATTTTTGCTGGCGGCAGCGAGATGCAAGGCAGTGTTGTCTTTGTGGTCCTTCAAATTGATCACGTGCTCCTTCTTGTGCTGCTTCAGATGCTCCACCAACCGAACCAGCACTTTAAACCGGTTGTTCTTCACGGCGAGGTGAAGCGCGGTCTCCTTCCGGGCGGTTGTCTTTTCAACAGACTCAGGTGAAGTGGATAGCAGTATCTCCATGACATCGACCTCACCGTGGATGACGGCATAATGCAAAGGGATTCTTCTCTCCCGTCCCTCCACGGAGCACAGGTGTGTACCCACTTTCAAGAGCTCCTCCGCGATTTCAACATCACCACGAGCTGCCGCGATGTGCAGCGGGCTGAAACCACGCGGGTCCACTTTTTCCGCAAGCTTCGGCATATGCTTCAGGAGCTCTCGGATGAAATCCAAATGGCCACCCACACAAGCGACGTGCAGCGGCGTGTGGCCGGCTCCTTCGAGAGCCATCTCCTCGAGGATTTGCTCATTGCTGCTGATCAAGTCATTCAGCTCATGGATATTGCCCTTTCGAGCTGCTCGCTCCATTTGATCGGAACTAATAATGGCCTCTCTCTCTTCTCGGGACACCTCTGGACTTGGACATCTATTAATCATTGATCCATTTTATAGAGTTTCCGAATATCGAGAAATTCATTAGTGAATGATGAAGTAAGACTAGCAACAGTAAAGTTCCATGCACATAACCACTTATGATAACCCAACTATTCAATAAAATATTGACAATATCAAAGTACAGATCCAACCAAGTAGGACCACGTGTTAAAGGAAAACTAGCATTGGAATCGTGTGACATTGGTTTGTGGCCAAAGGTCAATTTTTTTGGTCATTGAATGGCTTTTAAAATACATCAGAAATTAAAAAGCTGGAAAAATCTCGAAAACTCACCTCAAGCGGGGCATTTTTCTCAAAGCACCTCCAAGATCATTGTTCGCCTCATAGGAAGCTCTTTAATTGGTGATTTCGTCTCAATTGAAACACCCTAATCTCGCCGGTGGCATAAATCTTCGCCTGACAACAACTGCCTGCATGTCACATGCCATTATTTGCGCCATGGACAGGGACATTTTTTCCCGAAAGAAAATGCCTCCAGTCCTTCCGCTCTGCCTCCTCAGCCGTCCGTGCCACTCCCTGACTTCAGCTTCATAACAGAAGATACGGTAGAAGAAATTTCTTTTATTTTTATCAGTAGAACAGGTAATACATAGTACAAGGATTTTAGTACTTCATTTATAAGGTAGGGCAATTTTATTGTCCTAGAATTCTGAAATGAAACGGCACCTATGGAAGTACATTCCTATGTCGCTTCGTTTCATCTTCTGAGGGCAGAGAGCGTGAACGTCTCCCGTCGGCGGTAGTGAAGTCAATGCCAGGGTCTTTGCAGACCGAGTTCCATCATTGTCGGTAGCATGACCCTAGGATAACGTCATAGTCATGACCCTAGGACAACGTCACTTGCCTCCACGTCATTATCGTATGGATTGATTTAGGAAGTTCCATCTTGTCGGAAGCATCAAATTGACGAGTCCCTGTATATAAATTATTGAACTCATTATTGAACTCCTTTGGGACCCTCTTTATCATAATTTCTTTGCTTTACATATATTTAGGGCAGCCATAGGTGTATCTATATTCGTGTCGATGTCTATGTCGTTTGATTGAGAATGCATGTAGTTTTCATATAAGGGCATTGCTCTTACGTTGGCACTAGCCAAATTGGATATCACGTCCTTAGTCTTGTGTCTCTTATTATTATTATTTTTTAGTTGTTTTAATTATTTTTCCCCTAGACTTTTTCATAGGGGTGTTAAAAAAACAAAAAAAACAAAAAACAAACTAAACAGTTTGGGTGTGCATTAGTTTTTAACCGAAAAGTGACCCATACCAATTTGGTTTTCTTTGTTGTAATATTAAGAAGAAGTTTAGTGACAAAGGAGAAAGATTGAATAAATTGTAAAGTTAAAAATGTTACGGAAAGTGAGTGATCGAACAATAAAATGGACAAAATAAGAAAATAAATCGGACTTTAAATTTACGTGATTTGGTCGTAGAGATTTACATTTATGGAGAAAGCAGCGATAAATTTTATTACAAATCAAGTGATATAATGGAGATTATATACTCAAGTCACTCAAACACTCTTAGTATATTCCAAATCCCAATTACATCCAATAATGCACACAGTGTTTAGCCTCAAATTTCTCGCCAACTAATCTCTCAATCTCATGAAGAAATTCACAAATCTTATCACAAGATTTCACGGCTACAAATACTAACTTGATAAATGTAATTTACGAGTTTCCTTTGCATGTCTTCATCCACCAAGCACTCGTACACAAACAACGCTTCAAGTCTTCTCTCTTGCTCTGGACCTGGACTCCACCACGAAGACCACACCGCTTTCGATCAACAACAGCGTGCTCTTGCGGCAAAATGAACAAATATATACAATATAATATGCATGACGCATACTGTGGCCAACTTCAACTCGGATTAGGAAACTTGGACACTTGGGTCAACAAGTCCAGCTTAGAGTTTCCTATTTTGTTCCTCGGCCGACTCAGGCGAGGAATTTCCGTGTTTGTGCCCGATTAGTAAGAACATCAATTTCCACGGTCAAAGTCCAAAAAACTCTTTTGGACTTAAACGTGGAAGTAACAGGCCAACTCCAAATCTTGAAAAACAAACTGGTCGTGTCCTGCTTTGCTTGATTTCGTACATCCATAAATTATTATCTATTTCAAACGGTTTTATTTAACAAGCTCAAACTCAAGACATATTTTAATAAAAATAGGGCTAATTTTCAATTTGGTTTTGTCGAACCCAACCAAAATAAAAAGATAATTATTTTTCTATTATTTGAATCGAGCCAAAAATACACGATCATTCGATTCAGTTCAGTTTTCCGGTTCGATTTTGACACCCTGCTTTTCTAGGCCCATTCATAGTTATCATGGATTGACCAAGCGAGTCAACTTTTGATCCCTATTTATCTTACGGATCAAATTTCTGTCCTTTTTTTCCTCATTGAGATTCTGAGCGAGTATGTTATTTTGTGAAATGCTATCTGCATCCATTTTAACAAATTGTGATTTCATATAAATATCTTCCTAAAGATGTGGGACATTTAAAGAGGCAGCATACCCATCCGATGTCACCTCTGTCAATGCTAATCCTCATTTTTAGTTATTAGACGACACAAACTACTGTGAAAACATAACACATTTCAAAAAGGTTCAATAGAGTTCACAGTTGAGCAAATCTCTCTTATCCATTTACCGAAGGAATTAGCGGTGGCCATGGACGATGAGAACTCCACCAATGAAATGGCATAGCTCGCTCTCGATTTAAATTGTTTTGCAGTATGTACAAGGATGTGCCAGTAGTTTAATGCCTTGATTGTCTTTTGACCCACCGAAAGAACATTATCTATAGAGCCTGTACCGCATGCCCATCTAGGCCACTGATCATATGGAGTCCATGGCAGCACTCACACAATTAATGATTTAGATGATGTTAGTCTACATTATCTATAGTAGGAATGTGCATAGCTAATGCTTTTGCTAATACTGAAGCCTAGCCTAAACTTATCAAGCTTGCTCACTCTAGGTTTGATACACAGGTCCAAACTGTAACAGATTTACTTTTGCACCCCTTGCTTAGTGGCTGGTGAGGGTTAGCCAATGACCGTTGTTGACCTAGAGTTGAAAGGAAAAATGAAAAGAAAAAATAGTCAAAGAATAGGAAAAAATAGAAAAATTATTCACATCAGTATTGGCATTGCCACGTAGAATGTTCAATGTCTGCATAATCAGTTTTGGATTAAAATTAGTTGGAAAGACTACATTAATAATATCAAAAGGTTAAGGACTACACTAGTCAAATTGAAAGGTTTAGTTAGACCAATTTTTTTTTTTTTTGAAAGGTTTAGAATTAGATTGATAATCATATAATGGGTTATATGACTTTTTTGGTAATTTTCTCATTAATCTTGAGGACGAACACAATAGCAGCTACCAAAGCTTTTGCATCATATTTCACCCCACCTCTCTATAGAACCAAGCATCCAAAGTTCTAGAGGTGTTGTTAAAGACCTCACATTCAAATTCTTGGGTTACTTGTATTGATTTCAGAGCAATCACAGAGGACGACAAAAAGAAAGAGCCAAGTAGGCCTAATTTTTGCAAAGGAGTGTCACAACCTTCCGGAGATGAACTGCCAAGGGAAAGGCTAAAATGGGAATGAAGGTTTTCCTATCAAGGAAAATGCTTACGTTTTGTATAGGCTCTTTCGAGCCCTATCAATCGCAACCTACTACTCAAAGTTTTTTTGTCTGGCCACGATCTCTTTCTTGATATTGCCTCCTCAAATCATGTCAAAATAATAATCATTTCATATTTCGTGGGCCTGAATTTCTTCGGGATCACTTACCTTCTTCATTCAGAGCAACATACGATTTTGCTCATGCGATTTTCAATCATGGGTCGGCCAAAATTTGCTGGAGAATATTTCCTGATTGATTGGTCTCTTTCCTTCTCGTGGATAACCGGCTATTCACTTCTCCCTCTTGATCTATTTATCCATTTTCTCACATCATGGGCGAGATTCATAATCGAGCACATTCCGAGGACATTTGCTAATCTATGTGCCAACTGAGAGTATTTCATGGCTTCTTGCATTCAAGCATAACGAGGCTAGCTCATATGAAATCACTTGGGAAAATTGTCAAAAAAGTTTTAAACTCGTTGCACTTTTACTAATTTAGTCATAAATCTTTCAATTTTATTAATTCAAATCTAAACTTTTTCACTTCTCACTAATTGAGTCAATCTGGCCAATTTTGATTGGAATTTATTGACGTGGACGGCCGATGTTGATGTGACAATTTTTTAATGATATTTTGATAATGTTTGAATTTTTTATTGCTTTTTTTATTTTTCTTTTTACTTTGTACTTTTCTTTGATTCTTTTTTGGGGGCTTGGAGTTTGGCCAGTGATGGCGGCTGACTGACCCTCACCGGCCACAGGCAAGGGCCGGTGACCCTCGCCAGCAATAGACAAGGGCCAACCGACCCTTGCTAGCCTTGGGCGAGGGATCGTGCGCCCTCCTTGGCCAGTGAGGGCGTCGCGGCCCTTGCTTAGAGCTGGTGAGGGGCCTGGCGCCCTCCCCCACACTAGGCCTCCCCTTTGGTTGGTAAGGTCAGTCGACAACCTTGGCTAGTCCTTACTCAAAAACCCAAAAGAAAAAAGCAACAAAAAAAATAATTAAAAAAGAGAAAATCATAAAAAATTCAAAATACTATTAAAAAATTTTCACGTCAACGACGATCTCCAGTCAAAATAAGACTAGCAATAGCAAAGTTCCATTCACATTACCACTCATGATAACTTAGCTTTTCAGTAAAATAATGACAATATCAAAGCACAGATCCAACCGGAAGAAATTGCCTCAGGGCCTCCCGCTCCACTTGCTCCTGTCCGCACCACTGTCCGTCGCCAGCTACATAACAGAAAATTTAGTAGAAGAAATTTCTCATTTCTTCATTAGTAGACCGAGGAAATATACATTATAGGGACTTTAGTACTTCATTTTTTAATGAAGGGCAATTTTATTGTCCTGGACTTGTGGAATGAAACGGCAATTTTATCTTATATTTCTTTTTCTGGCGTCAGGTGTTTTGTTTAATCTTAGGAGGGCAGAGTCTCTAATGTCTCCCGGCCGCGGGAGTGATGTCAATGCCATGGTCTTCGTAGGCTAAAACTGTTATGTCATAATCATGGCCCTAGGATGGCGTCACTTGCCTTCACAACATTACCACGTGAATCGATTCCCCTGGTCGGAAGCATTAGACTGTGGAGTCACTGGATACAAATTATTGAACTGCTTTTGGACCCCCAAGTCATAATTTATTTGTTTTATGAATATGTGGGGCAGCAGTGGGGCGTATTTGCATTTGTGTCGTTGTCTATGTTCTTTGATTTAGAATGCATGTCGTTTTGATATAAGGGTCTTCTGTCATTTTCAGAATTGCTTTTCTGTTGGCGCCAGCCAAATTGGAATATCATCACATCCCTTTAGGGTCTTGTGCCTCTTTATATTATTTTTTTTTTTTCAGTTGTCGTTTTAATTGCTTTTCCCCTAGACTTTTCCATAAAAGTGTCAATAGTTCTATTTGATTCAGATTTGACCCACCAAATGAACATTATTAGTAGGCAACAAGCTCATTTAGGCCACTAATCATACGTAATCCATGGTAACCACTCACATAATCATTGATTTAGATGATATCAATCTACATTATCTGTAGTAGAAATATGCACAAACAAATTTAGGCTTCACGCCTCTCACCTAGAGATTGGCGAGGGTCAATCAATGACCCTCGCCAACCTAGAGTTGAAAGGAAAAAGGAAAAGAAAATTAATAAAAAAAATTACGCAAAATTTATAGAAAATTTGGAAAAATTATTTACGTTAGCACCAGTTTAACCGCGTAAAACAATCGACATCCACATTATCAATTTCTTAGCAAAATTGGCCGAAAATACTAGATTGGCAAATTGTGAAAATACTTAGGACTAAATTAGCTACTATATAATAGATTTATGATTTTTTTGGCAATTTTTGCCTTTATTTTTTCCTTGAGTATGAACTCAATGGCAGCTAGCAAAGCTTCCAAATTCTAGACTCTATACTGAACCGGGCCTCTAAAGTTCCAAATTATAAAGTATCGATACTTTCCGAAAACTTTCGTATCGTATTAGACACTTTGACATGTGTTCAACATTTTCCAATATTAGGTCAACAAGTGTCGAAAAATCCATCACTTAGTCAACTCTCTCGATGCTCTTTAATGTTGTGGCTTTTGAGCTCTGTTCTCTTACCATCCTATGTCATGCAAAACTAAGGAATCGGCCGGTAAGATTGAATAGGAGTTGGGATAGAAGGCGAAGCAAAGAGTTAAAAGATGAAAATTGTCAGTGTAGATTTGAGCTCGAGCAACTCCATCTCCATTAATGGAGGTTGCAAGGAATGTAGAAGAGGGAAAAGAAAATAAGGCTCTTTTTCTATCAAGGAAGTATCGAATTGAGCTGAAATTTTACATTGCTAATGAGTCATGGAGGATGAGAGACTTGCAAACGTGAAATTGACACGCGGACCTTTTAGTGGCAATATTGGATGAAAACTTTAAGTGTCACGACCTCCATTTTTGGCGTCCTTTTATGCGCAGCCAGGCGGAGGCCAATGGCTTGCTAAGTTTATTGACTTAGCTTGGACTCCTCCCAAACTCACCAATTCACGATTTATGATTTGAGTTTTTAATATGAAGTCAATTTTAAATAGGGGTTGTCATTAATTAATTTGGGATGGTTCAATTAGAAATCTAAGTAAAATATCGAGAGAAATATTTTACTCCTATACAACTAGATAAACTAGCATAAGAGACTTGATTACACTAATTAATTACTAATGCATTTTATTTAATTTTGTTTAAACTTGAGGTATTTTTTGGATTTTCAAGGATTTTCCATGCATTTGTGGAGAATTAAAAACCATCTTTTAGGCTTTTTCTGATTTTTTGGAAAATGTAAATCATTTCTGGATTTTTATTTTTTATATATCTTCTTAAAAATATTTTTTTAATATGAAAATAATAATATTATATTATATTAAATAAACGGACCTGGGTTGGACTCCCGCATCCGACCCGAGTCTCGGCCGGCTCTGGCAGACGACCCGAGTTGTCAGGCCCTCAGCGAGACTGGGCCGAACGTACGGGCCCAGTCTAGAACAAATTAAGCCCTTACAAGCCTAATTCATCTCAGTCAAAAGACCAACCCATAAAGACCCAACCGGATCTGATCCCAACCCGATCCGACCCAGCTCCCTCTCGCGTCCCTGCTCCTCGCCGAGACGGAGACGGCTGGCGCGACTGGCGTCAGTCGCCTCGGCCCGGCTGAGGGCGTACACCGGCGACGCCTCAGCCGACCCGAGCCGAGCGCCTGGCCCTTGCCTGGCCGGCGACGCCACGACGACGGCCACGATGGGGAAATCGTCGGTTGCCCTACACCCGCCAGACCAGTGGCCCCCGCGGACGACCACCGCAGCCCTCCTCCCTCCACAATCGACAGCCTCGCGGCCACCGTCGTTGGGACGCCTCGACTGGGCGAAGCGATGCCCGGACAAGTCGACGTCGGCCAAAACAAAAGTCACAAGAACTGGATCTCGTTCGGACATATCATCGAGCAGTTAAAGAACACTACAAAAACTAGAGGTTTTTGGCTCCACTGGGGCTCAAACCCAAGCCGAGACTCTCGCCAAACAAACAAATACACACGTGGCAGCCAGAAAGAAGAGAGACTGGGGGCGGAGTTCGCGCAACTGGGCAGCTGCCAGCTCCGGCCCGACATGCCTAAAACAGGGCAAAAACAGGGCTGAGGTGGCTCACGTCTGGCTCAGTCGGTACCACGGAGGCTCATCGGGGCGGTCCAGGTGCGGTGGTCGCCGGCGGCCTCTCTCTCTGACCTCACCCTCTCTCAGATCTCTCTCTCGCTCACGGACCTCTCGTCTCTTAAATCTCACAGATCCCTCTCATCGATCTCTCCCTCTGCGGTTTTCAAATTTTTTTTTTTTTAATTCCTTTCTTTGGCTCGCAGACGCGGTGTATATAGGCAGGGGGGCCGGTCGTCATTAACCTCCGCCCACCCGCGCGTAAAAGGGGGCCAAAAAGGGAGGTCGCCATAGTAAGATTTGAGTACAGAGCGAGAGTTGGATGATATTTTTACGGGACAAAGAGTTTGTGCATTTTGGAGGAATTAGATCAATTTTTGTATCATACAATTATGTTTTCTCACTAGCTAAACTCATATATTGAAAAGGCAATGTCTTTTTTCATTAAAAGTTAATATCAAGAAAATCTCAAAACTATATATATGTGATAAATTTATTTCAAATTAATTTTTTATTATAAAAAAATTCGAAATTATTACACTTGTGATAAATTTATCAAAAATTAATTTTTGACCTCTAAAAATTCTAAACCAAACATTTGTCACAAATTTAACTTCCGTTAATTTTTGTAAAATTAGATTAACATTATGAAAGACTTACACATATGATAGAGACGATAGAACCCTAAAGTGGTATATCCGTTAATTGTCATTTGTTATCCAACCCAATAATTTTATAGTAAAATTTAATTGAAACTAATGGAGGATAAATTTGTCATAATGATACTATTTTGAGCTTTTGGTGGTTAAAAATTTAATTTGTAGTAAATTTGTTACACATGTACTAATTTTTTTTATGATATTAACTCTTTCTTTAATTAACTCTTTTTGGTGGAAATAAAGTCACTGTGCTAATCAATTGTCTCTGTGACTTCTTCTGGCCATTACAAATCTCACACTTCTTATCTAATGTTCGTGTCGAGAGATAATTATTCTATCCTAGCCATGACTTGAAACCTACTAAGATTTTGACAATTTGAAAATCTCTCCACCCGAGATATGTTACAATTAAACACAACAAGTGGTTCAAAGATTTATCCACGATTTGAGACGAACTCATGATTTAGGGAAAGAGAACTGACCTCTTTATCACTAGGCCAAACATCTCAAGTAGATCGCGTTAGATAACTTTAAAATTCATTGTGCATGGAAATCCGATGAAGAAGATATGACAAAGAGTTAAAAATAGGAAAACAAAGGAAGTGAAAATATATAGAACCCAATAAGAAAATGACGTGTGGCTTTATACGATAATTTCAAACTCTGAATTCTTAAGTATTAGCTAGGTAAAAAATATTGTACTTTATAATATTTTTCTTCTCATCACATGAAATAGGCAACGGGACACCATACACCTTTTCGTCCTTTTGTTTTAGTGATCATATAAAATTGCCAACCCTAATCTTATCACATTCTAGTAACAAATAATTCAACAGAATAAATTTCTCATTTTTCTTAATTAGTAGGACGACGAGATACATATTATAAGGACTTTAGTAGTTTACTTTCAGTGAAAAATTAATTTTGTACTCCTAAAATTCTGGGATGAACAGCTCCTATAAAAGTACCTTTCTTTATTGTTGATTGAGCTCATAACTAAGCCCTAACTTTTTGTTTAAAAACTAAAAAGTTTCATGAGATAAGTTCACATACAATCGTGACATGAGACTTAACTTGTTAAACGGATGGGTCGGGTCATAAATGGTCTAACTCAAATCAACCTATTTAACCCGTTTATGACGCATTTATCATAGTGCAAATTTTTTTACCCATATCGGACCCGATCCATACTCGACCCATGCCCAACCCATTTAACTATACTTAAGAAAGTTTATTTCTTATGATTTTTTTAAATGGTATTTCTAAAATAATTTTATGCAATACAAATTTAATGGACGATTTTTATAATTTTTTGAAAATGTATTTTTTGAAATAAAAATTTTAATATTTTTTATTTTTAAAAATCAAGTTTTTAATTATTTTATTTTTAAGAATATAATTTTTACTTTTCTCTTTTCTTTTTTTTTTTTCCTCTTCTTTAGTTAGCCGCTAACCATGACAATGGACAATAACTAGCCATAGGCGAGCCTCTAGCTCGCTAGGCTCACCCGACATTGGCAAGATCAAGGCTTGCCAAATCGATGAGGCTCGAGCCTCGCCAAATCGACGAGGCTTAAGCCTCATTGACTTTGGGCGAGCTTGAGCCTCGTCGAATCCAACCAGCTCGAACTCACCTGACGCCAGCGAGCTTGAGTCTTGCTAGATATAGCAGAGCTCAAGTCTTGCCGGATCTCGGCGAGCTCGAGCCTCGCCTAGTTGATCGTTGGTCGTCGCCATGTTGGCCACTAGTTAAGGAATGAAGAAGAAGAAAGAAAAAAAAGAGGAAAGAAAAAAGAAAAAGAAAAAAAAAAGAAAATTGAATTATAAAAAATAATTATACTTTCGATTTTTATATAAAAATATATTTTTATAAAGTTAAAAGAGAAGAGAGAGATTTTGAGGCTTTAGTTGAAAATGGGTTCTAAGTCCAACCCATTTAAGATTCATTTATCTTAAACTTTCAATTTTTAAACCCATTTAACTAGTTTTTTTAAAAAATAAGTAACCCATGCAACCCATGCATGACCCTAAGACCCATTGATTTTTAAATTTGGGTGCGTTTGGGAACCACTAAAGCCCCTGGGTCCTAAAGATCCTTGGGCAAATGCCAACCATTTTGCCACCTCTATGTGAGACTCATTTTATATTTTTCTTCCATAGGGATAAAGTATCATCTCGCGGCGGTCGCCGGAGGTCGCGTGACCTCGCCGCGACCCAGATCCGGGCGGCGAGGTCTCGTGACCCCGCCGCGACCCGGATGCTCGGGGCCGCGAGGTCGCGGGGACCTCGACCTCCGGCGACCTCCACGCGACCAGATCTGGTCGCGGCGAGGTCGCGCGACCTCCGCGGGGTCGGGCGACCCTCGCCGGAGGTCGCCCGACCCCCGAGGTCGCCGGCGAAATTTTTTTTTTTTTTGATACTTTTTTTTATTAATCACTAAAATTGTTTTTTATTTTTGATATTTTTTGATATTTTTTATTAATCACTAAAGTTGTTTTTTTTGATATTTTTTATTAATCACTAAAGTTGTTTTTTTGATATTTTTTGATATTTTTTATTAATCACTAAAGTTGTTTTTTTTTTTTTTTTTTTTTGATATTTTTTAATCACTAAAGTTGTTTTTTTTTTTTTGGTAAAGTTAATCACAAAAGTTGTTTGTAAATGTAATTCTCCCAAACACCATTTTACTCAAAGGTACTTATCTCCTTCAAGATTCGAAAAGCTCGTGGAGTTATTGAGTGGTTTTGTTCATAAGTTTACTACTATACTATTTTAGTGCCCTAAGCACTAACTTTAAGTTGAATCCCAATTCTATTTCGAACTTTTTTAATCTTATAAAAAATCACAAATTTTCACTTTATACAGAAATCTTGCCCCTAAATTCTCTGTCCAATGTTGCGGTTAAAAGGCGATGTGTCTATTCCATATGTTCCAAGCAAAAAAAAAATCATACGCACATCTTTCTCTCTCTCCACATGTCAATGATGACGTGGAATTTCAGCTAAATTAGATATTTTTGAAAGAAAAACCTTTGTTCTTTCTACTTCCTTATGTTCTCTTTCTTCTTCCTTCCTTGCCACCTCCATTATGTTCTTTTTTCTATTTCCTTGCTCAACCTCCATTAATTCTTC
Organism: Eucalyptus sp. ANBG9806169; assembly: GCA_014182395.1. NCBI lineage: Eukaryota > Viridiplantae > Streptophyta > Magnoliopsida > Myrtales > Myrtaceae > Eucalyptus > Eucalyptus sp. ANBG9806169. The sequence continues at coordinate 15,638,733 of CM024577.1, read as the reverse complement.
CCCTGCTCTAACAGAGAAATACATTCTCAACCTCACAAAGATGTTCTCTTCGCGGCCAATCCATTTGAAGAAGCAAAGACCAAATGACTACTGGGAAATGAACTCACGAAACCACGTCGCAAAATCTCGACCGTTGTCGGTGAAGTTACAAATGTGATATAAACTCACAACACATTTTATTGGGGAAATATGATACAGCAAAACACTTGCAGACATCACACAATCAACTCCATAGAATCTAAGAGCATCAATCTAACATCTGACCTCGACGAACAAACTCAAACACTGCCAAAGGCTTGCATGTCTTAGCTCAACCTCAAGGAAAGAGAAATACCATCATCATTTCCAACCACGACTTAAGCCCTTATAACTTTAGACAGTACATATTACCTAGGAGGTGCAATCGAAAAGCCTATCCAAGAAAAAATCTGTAGCTGCCGCCAAGCACCTGCATCAGTAGAAGAACTAATGATATCATGAGGGGCGTCAGGCGCAGAGCTTTCTGGGATGGACTTTTGTTACCCATTGTCGTGAACAGCAGGGATAACGTGAAGCAAAAGTAAGTTAGAACCATTGTGAGCAGGGATAGCCTAAGTGGCAGCTTCAGCGGCTGGTTGATGTTGTTGCGGATATCTCTGGTGAGGTAAATGATCATCTGGACCGACACCACGAATCCTAACGTGTTGCCCGCCAGGAAGAGAGTGTACACCAAGCCTGCACCATAAGTTTCAGTCATGGATTCGCCGGAAATACCGTCGTTTGGTTTAGTGTGGTCAACTTCTATCATTTTTAGAGGCTGCAGCAGAGATTGGTAGGTCGTGCTCGTGATGAGCGCGGGGAACCAGCAGGACGTTGCGTATTTCAGCTGACGACACTTTTTCTTCATTCAAATTTTTCGATAGGGAAACTGAAAACAATTGAGGAGCATCACCCACCCCGCTGTGGGCGCGCTGGCTCGGGCGGACGTCCCCATCCTGCTTGGGGGGTTTCGATTCTCCATGTGCTCAATTTGCGCGACTTAAGTACGACGCCATGGGAGGTGAGTCCCTACGCTAGCATAAACAATTGAGGAGCATCTGTAACTGGTTTCCCATTAGATTGTTGACTGTTACCTCCCTCGATATCGTTGTCATCCACCGAGACTGGTCTTGATGCGAGTTTGATCTTCCTCTTCCCCGTTTGGCTCCAGCACGTTCGAGAATTTCTCTGATCTCTCTATCTCCTGCTCCCCTTCGCGAGAGAGTCGAGGCATCTAGGGGCGTCGACCCACTGTTGTTCAAGGCGTTCACCTCCACAACCTAGACTCCATAGCATACCCACAGAGCAGGAAGTTAACCATCTGCAATTCTTTTTCCATTTTCCAGACATCAAGATAATACGGAAAGACTTCAACATGGACGAGACATCCTTTATGCCATTGATGATCAAAACGGACCTGATTCGATAAATTCCTTTGCCTAGAAGATCTTCGCATATAGTAGGGACACCAAATCAACACCCTCACTGAAGTGATGCACAAAGAAAAGTGCGATAAAATGAGGGAATCGAGAGACTCGCCTCAAAACTTTTGCCGGTGGCAGAGAGATGCAAGGCGGGATTGCCTTTGTGGTCCTTCCAATTGATCACCTGCTCCTTCTTGTGCTGCTTCAGATGCTCCACCAACACAACCACCGCCAAACCGGTTGTTCTTTACGGCGAGGTGAAGCGCAGTCTCCTCTCATGCGGTTGTCTCTTCGATGGATTCAGGCGAAGCGCGGAACAACAACTTCATGAAATCGAGCTCCCCATTTATGCGGGCATAATGCGAAGGGATTCTTCTCTTTAGTCCCTTCACGGAGCACAGGTGTGGACCTACTCTCGAGCTCCCTTGCGATCTCAACTCCGCCTTGAGCTGCCGCGATGTGCAGCGGACTGAAACCACCCGCGTTCTCTTTTTCCGTGAGCTTCAGCATATGCTTTAGGAGCTCTCAGACGACATTCAAATGGCCGGCCACACAAGCGACGTGCAGCAGCGTGCGACCGCTCCTTCAAGAGCCATCTCCTTGAGGATTTGCTCATTGCTGCTGATCAAGTCTTGCGGCTCATCGATATGGCCCCTTCCAGCTGCTTCAAACAACCTTCGCTCCATTTGATCGGAACTAATAATGGTCTCTCTCTCTCTCTCTCTCTTCTCTCTTCTTGGGATGCCCTTTGGATTTGGAAATCTGTCGACTTATTGATCCATTTTATAAAGTTTCCCCTAGATTTCTCTCTAATTTACGGTTATCTAGAAGCTCCCAGGTGAAGTCCGGTGGTAGTTAAGAACAGTGGCAAATAAATTGTCCAGCATGCCAATTAAAGCAAGTATCTCTGACACAAGCAGATAAAAAAAAGTCGTGGGCTGAGGCTGTGTAAATAGGCATGGATGTTATATACACTAGAGACCAACTATGAACTAGCAACGCCAAAATTCCATGCACATTACCGCTTGTATTCCCCCAACTACTCGATATAAATTCCCATACCTTATCCCATTGTTGCTGCATTTGCCGAGACTCCCTTACATCCCATCATGCGAATACTACCTTCTAAGAATGAAATTGTTTTTTTTTTCTTTTTAAGGAAAACTAATCCAAATAATCTCTAAATTTCGATCCAATATATAATATGATCTCTAAATTTTAATTTATTTAATATGATCCTTAAAATTTTGGTACATGTCCAATTGAGTTCTTAGACTATATGAAAATGTTTAATGTTGTCATTGAACTTAAATTAATGGAAAAATGATATTAAATATTTTTATATAATTCAGGTACTAAATTGAATATATACAAAAATTGAACAAATTAAAAGCTAAAAATTTTAAAGACTATATTACACACTAAATTAAATTTTATGAACCATTTATGTCATTATTTATTTTTTTAGGCATGTTATTTGTCAATAAAATGGGTTTTTATTTATTTTAAATATTACAAATCAAAATGCGGGAGATTTTTAGAAAAACCCTTTGAAGTGGGGCATTTTTCTCACGGTACTCTCAGAGAATGTCAAAGTAGTCCTTGAAGTCGGTGACTTCGTCTCGATCGACCCCTCATCTCACCGACAGCACAAATCCTAGCCGAATGACGACCACATGCATGTCGTGTGCCTTCATTCGTGCCATAGATGGGGGGCTTTCTTGTTCGAAATAAAGTGTCTTCAAGCCTCCTCCCGCTCCACTTCGTCAGCCGCAACTACATATTAGAAAATTCAATAAAGGGAATTTCTTATTTCATTTATTAGTATAATGATTTTCTTTTAATATAAAAAAGGCATAGATTATAGGGACTTCAGTAGTTCATTATTTCAGTGAAATTTATCCTAAAAGTTCTTGAATGAACGGCACCTATGAAAATACCTTTCCATATTGTTGACGAAGTTCAAAACAAAGCACCATCTTTAGTGGGCAAAACGATTAATTCACGAGCGCGGGGAGCCATCAACTGGTCCGGCAATAATATCTCTTCCATCGATGGAAGTCTTGGTCTTTGAAGCCCGTGATTCTTACGTCACAGTCATGAGCCTAGCATGTTGTCACATGCCACTTTATGAATCCTACCGCGACTTCTTCAAACCGGGACTTGATTTATCAAATTCCATTTTAGTTCGAAGCACCAAATTAAGGAGCCACTTTATATAAATTGATGAACTGCTTTGGGACCCCATATCTTAATTCTTAGACATGTATGGAGCGATATGACATGTTTGTGTTTGCATTTGATTTGATGTCTATATTAGTGTCAAGGTCTCAATAGTCCTAGGCTTGGCATTGGAGACCCAAGCATGGTCACTATGGACTTTATCCTAGGCGCGGGGACCCAAGCAGGGGCACAAGAGTCGCAAACACAAGCTTGGGCACCCGATCTTGGAAGCTAGAGCCTTGGGATTGAGTTTTAGTGTTCCTGTACCCAAGCATAAAGTTTTAAATTCAAGCATTGATATATAGTCATATTTTGAAAAGTTATTTTCAATTTTTTAAAAGAAGTAATCAATTTTCTGAATTTAAGTATAGATTTTTCATTGATCAAGAAATAAATTTCCGTTAACTTATTTTTGTAAGTAATCCAAACACTGAGATAAGGAAAATGTTTTGCTTGAAATATCTTTCATAAAACAAATGAAGTTGGTCAACTTCTTATCAACATTTATTTTTGGATTATATTTTTATCTTTTTTTTCCTTAATGAAAATTTTGGGCAAATTTCTTGCATTGTGTAATGCCACGCATATACAATTTAAGGATTATTAAAATCAAATCTCGTTGGAACCAATTGCTGGAGAAATAATTATCAAAAGATGAGGGACATTATGCTTATGCCACCAGTCCATTTTACCCTTCATCAATGTAATCCTCACTTTTGGCTATTCAATGGCAAAGTTGGGGAATACGCCAAAACCGGTAATCGTTTTGCACGAACTACAATGAAAATCAAAACATTTCAAAAAGATTCAATACCATTACAGTTGAGCAAATCAATATTATCTATGGAGTAAAGGATTATGAGGTGGCTATGGACAATGAACTTTACACATGAAATGACAAAGATTGCTAACTTTTTTTGTGGTTTGTACAAAGACGTCCTGGTAGTTCAATCACTTGATTGTCATTTGACCCATCGAATGAAGATCAAGCCATTTGAGCCGTTGATCATATGGGATGTACAGTGGCATCCACACAATTAATAGTTTGGATGAGATATTAGCCTACATGATTTGTAGTGGGGTGTGCACGGGCCAGGATTTTGTCAAGTTTGCCTGGCCCGAACATATCGGGCATGCCCACTCTAAAAATCTGAAACCCTGCCCAGACCGCAACAAAACATCTACTAATCCTAATACAGCAATGGATTTTTATGACAAAGTAAACTACAAACATATATTGAGTGTCAAAGTACCTAATGTGCATGTTAACTAATCCCAATACCGCAATGGATTATAATTATTTATAGAAAAGGGAGGGAAAGCCTTTCTAGCATTGGTTCTAATTATTTACACGTCAATGCAATATCAATGGCTTGAGAAATGAGTTGAATGAGTTCCACTTATACGTGCATGTATTGTTGTTCAAGTAACCATATGAAATCATTTCGGAGCAACTTATGACATACTACATTCGTCTTATCCCTATTCACATAAGTTTTCCCCTAAAATCTAAATTTTCCTGTACTCGAAATTGTTCAAATGGGTCAACAATTTATTTGCTAATAGCTGAGGAATCGTCCTTGATTCTTTTTGTAAACCGTATTATTATAAATTTCTTTCCCTTTTCCTTCGTATCATTCTTGCTTATTGTACAGATACTTGATGACATGACATACGCCACAGATTGCTAGGTCATTTAGTAAACATTTCTTAGTATGTGTAGCATTGCCCTTGGTCGACAATAAATTTTTCCTTACTTCTTTCTCCTTCTTCATCCCTTGCGAACTCCACAAACAGAGCTGCTCAAGCTCGAGTCAGAGTTATGCAACCTCGGAGTGGAGTCGCATGAGGTCGCGTGCCTCAACCGCGTGTGGCAACCTCCATTGATACAGGTGGACCGTAGGGCTCGGAGAGGCAGAAACGATCTGAACCTTCTCAGCGGCGGTGGTTCCATGGAAAGCTTGGGCTCGTTTTGTCATAGCTCGGGAGTGGGTTAGGTCTATAAAGCTTCGAGGATAGCTGAATGAAGGTGGTGGCCGATAAAAATGCCTTCTTGAAGCTTGAAAAATTGGAACGAGAAATAAGGGTCTCGGCTTAGCTCATAGGAAATTTATTTTGATAACTGCCAACCATCGTGGAGGGGTTGTTGGAGGTCGTGGCGCGGCATTGGAAGTCTTGGCGGCGATTGGTGAGGCCCAATGAAGCTGTGGCCAGGAGAGACCGTGTGAAGAAGATGATGAACATTGACGAGGAGTACGAGCTTGATGATCAATCTGGGTTTTCGTAGATGATCAATCTTTTCTTACAATGATCCATCTGCTTTGATACCTCGTAAGCAAGTTTCTTACCCAAAAGCCTATATCAACACGTGGCGGGAGTTCATATGTAAATAAAGAGAGTGTAAAAAACTCATTGATAAATACTTTAATATCCTCTCTCATGTGTAAGTCAGATTAAAAACAGCACGTGAAGATATGCGAAAAAAATTTAAAGCAATGCCTTGGCTCTATACCATATTAAGAATATGCAAAAAAGAAAAAAAAAAGAAAAAGAATTGTGTTATTTTTGTATATTTCATAATGAAGACTATATTAGTCTATTTTTAGGCTTTAGAAGATGACTAAATTAACAAGATATAATAATATTGATTTACAATCAATTAAAATCAATAAAGAGTATGAGTAATCAAATGAGATATATACACAATCTTTAGAGATATAGAGAATCAAGAGAGATATACAAAATCTCCTAGATACATTTCTAACTGAGGCAAGTGGAACGAGGGATGAGAGGTCGACGTGATACACAAGGTCATCCATGCTACCGTTCCTGCTCAGAGTCTGAAGTTCAGTGCTAGCCAGCTGAACAATTAATCTTTTCCTTTCATCATTAAGAGCCTGCACTTATGCATCCACATTATGTTTATAGGGACCGAATGGACCTGTTGGAGAGATATGGAATAGATGTGTTTAGTGAAGGTGAAATCACTTAGGTTGTCGATATGCAGAACAGAAATGTAACTTAACATTGTGGCTATTGAGATTTCTGTTCACAAAGGGCACGTTTAGATTTGTTGTGATTGTGACCCATGAAGATCGACACGGACACGCGACACGCGACACGACACGCCGACACGTCATTTCTTAAAAATAGAGAATTTCGACACGTTCCGACACGTTATATATTAAATATATTTTTATATATAAATACATAAATAATAATAATAATAATAATAATAATAATAATAATAATAATAATAATAATAATAATAATAATAATAATAATAATAATAATAATAATAATAATAGTAATAATAATAATAATAATAATAGCCTAGAATTAATTTACACGAAAAATATTAAATAATATCATTCATTATTTTAATTTGTTACAATAATACATAAAACTTAGAGGAAAAAAACATTGTTTAAAGAAAAATGCTGAAATGATATTTTTAAATTTATTTATTTATCATATATAGCATTTTTTATTACTTCTTTCATAGTAAAAGAATTTTTAAAACACTAAAACAATTCTTAAAAAAAACTGAAAAAGAAATTGACCCGTGTGTGTATTTGTATAGCAATTTATTACTTCTTTTGTGTATATTTATATTTTGACCCCACAAGTATTAGAAATTTTTAAAATTGACCCCATGCGTGTCGGAATTCTGGACTCGAGTGTCGGAGAGAGTTGACCACGTGTCAGATTTTTCGACACTCGTTGACCGCGTGTCGAGACGTGTCGGAGCGTGTCGGTGTGTCGGACACGACACGAAGGTTTCCGGAGAGTGTCCGTGCTACATAGATTGTGACCCGTCGTCCTGTGTCAAGCGAAATTGAGGAGTCAGCCGGTGAGCTTGAAGGCAAAGCAGAGAGTTAAGATGAACATTGTCCGTACAGATTTAAGCTCGAGCAACTTCAGCTCCACCTCCATTAATGGAGATTACAAGGAACGTAGAAGAAAAAAAAAAGTAAGGAAATTTCACAAGGAAATAGAAAAAATAAGTTTTTATTTTATTTTATTAAAGAAATATCGAATTGAGCTGAAATTTCACATTGTCAATTACACATAGAGGGAGAGAGATATGTACATTAGCAATCGACATTCTAACGGCAATATTGGATGAAAACTTAAGGGAGGCAAGTTTTGGTCGGACAAAGAGTCGATGTGTTTTTTGGAAGACAAAGAATTTGAGCCAAAACCGGAGATCCCATCTAAATTTTTAGTTTTTTAAAGGAATTGGACAAATTTTTTTGGCATACACTTGTGTTTATTCATTGGCTAACCTCATATATTATAAAGGCAATGTCTTTTTTACTTTAAGTAACTCTTATGGTGAAAATAAGGTGAATGTCCTAGTCTTTAAAAACTATTAACTAGTGCCTCATAGTGATGACCCTAGTGTCCTGAACTGGATTCTCCCATACTCTAATGTCCTTATGAATGGAGCTTTGAAGAGTGAGCAATGCAGAAGTCATGATGCAACTGGTTCGTTGGATTAGCGTTGGGATATTTGTGTTAAGAGTTCTAAAATAAACGGTTATTACTCTGAGAAGCTCTTAAGGGGATTTGGCCTCCCAAGCACAAACTAGGCAAGAATTAATGTCGCTCTCTTGACGAGGATAATGGCAAGCCAAAATTAGTTGTCATACTACATTGCTTTGTATGTCTCGCCTAAGGGATTAAATGTCCAAGCTAAGCTAAACATGATATGATCTGGTACGAGGATGTAATTCTCCATACTGTTCTTAGAAACAACTATTGAAAGATGTCGCGACCTAAATTTCAGGTGCATCATTTAAAATTAGGCTAATGAATTACTAAGCCTAAACTTAACTCGGGCTCTCCCAAGCCCATAGCAATTCGCGACTTAAGTTCAAATATCTAGCATGCAAAAGATTATTATCTAGGAGTCGCCACTAATCAGTTTATGGTAGGTTAATTAAATACTTAAGTAAAATAATTTGAGAATTATTTTACTTCTACGAACCAGAGACTAAGAATATGTGGACTTGGTTATATTAAAATTTTCTAATGCACTTTTGGTGCCATTTCTTTTTAATTTTCAAAAAAATGTTTTTGCAGTCAGTTTGGATTTAATTTAACCTAAATTACTATCATGCAAAAATGTGATCACACGGGTGCTTAATCATTATTAAACACTCAATGAGTCAAATAAATTGCATCGAAATAATTAAATGTACAAAGCAAGCAAGTTTTTCTTTTTTTGGTTTTCTTGAAATTAGAAATTTTTTTACAAAAAAAGGCATTTTTAACTACATGATCTAATTTTGCTAAAAATTAAATGATCTTATTATGCAAACTAGTTAATATGCACCTCATGATCTAACTTTACTATTAAATAAATTCTAATTAAATGATCTTATTATGCACACTAGTTAATATGCACATCATGATCTAACTTTACTATTAAATAAATTCTAATTAAATGATCCTATTATGCAAACCACCTAATATTTTAATATTTTTATTAGAAATTCGGAATTAATAAAAACCTTAATTAAACTATTTAAAGTGAACAATTTTCTAATTTATTTTAGGGATTAATTTGACTTAAACTTTATCCTATATTAGAAAATTATATATATTTTTTAAAAAATGTTTATTAAAATATGCAACTTTAAGACTCTAGTTTGTAAAAAAAAAAGTTATTTAGGTCCAACCTTAACCTATTTCAAAAAAAAAAAAAGATATCTAAAAATGCAATCCTAAAATATAAACCTAAAAATCCAATTTACTAAACCTAAATGTCTAATTTACTGAACCTATATGCTCATGTGAGATTTTGATTTTTTGATTTTTGTATCTTTTAGTTTTTTTTAGACAAGTAATTATATCTAAACAATCAAGGAATTCATCAAATAAGAATTAAAATAACCAAAAAAATAATCCGTCGTCTCACGGATTAAATTAACAATTATTTTAACCTTAAACAGCATCAAACATATAAAAAGGTTCAAAATAATTAAAAATCTTATTTGAAGTCTTATGAATCAAATTAATAATTATAATGATTTAACATTCAAAATACTATAAAAAAATGCCTAAAAATTAATATAATTAAAAAAATAATCCGACATCTTACGGATCAAATTAATAATTTTAATAATTTTAAGCAAAACCCTATGGATAATGCCTACAATATTTACAAAATGAAAATCACCTTCCTATACAATAATATTAAGACTTAAAAAAAAGGTAAATAAAACAACATATAATAAAGGAAAATTAAAATAAAATAAAAAACTACCTAATGGGTTAGAAAAGAGGACAGTGGGCGACGCCGGTGGTGGCTGATCGGCGTCGGAGCTCCGGCGAGGGGACCGGCGGAGGTGCGACGACTGGCACGGCTGGCGGACGGCGACGATGAGGCTGGGCAGAGGCGCAGCGTCAGCGGAGGCAGGAACACGGTCGTCGGACGCGGGCTGCTGGCTTCGGGCGTTGGGTCGCGGGTGTGGGGAATAGCCGGCGATGGCGCGCGGCACTCGGGTAGCTGCGGGTCGTCGGTGTAGGGATCGCCGGTAGGAGGAGGGCGACAAGCAGCCTGTTGCGTGGTTCGCTGGTGCGGCGTCGGGTGGTCGCCGTGGGCAGGGGCGCGCGGTGGTGAGCGCTGCAGATCGCGGGTGAGGCGCGGCGACTCGGGGCCTGGTGAAGCGGCGGCAATGCTCGTGGAGTCACGGACAGGTAAGCGGAGCACTGCAGGGGCGTCGGGTTGAGACGAGGGCACCGGTTCTCGAGCAGAGACGGTGGTGCGGATTGCTGCGGTACTCGTGGGTGGCGAGCAGTGGCGCCGGGGGCACGGAGCAGGGGCGCGAGGACGCTGGCAGCAGGGGAAGACGGACGGGATGGAGAGCCGCGCGGAGGGCCAGTAACGGCGGTAGAGAACGGTAGCGTCGCGGTGGTCTTCGGCTCAGTTGCGGCAAGCGACAGCGAGCGAGATCAGCGAGGCAGCAACAGCAGGTGGAGATGTCGTCGGGCGTTGGGCTGACAGAGATGGTGCGGCGGTCAGCAGCAGGCAATCGCGAACGGAAGCCGGCGGTGGGGTGGGTGGCAACGACGCGCGCGCGCCTGACTCGGGCGATGAAGGGCTCACCGAAGAAGAAGCACAGTAAATTTGCTTTTTACTGTGTCTTCTCTCTCCTCTGCTGCTTCTGTTTTTTTGCTTTTTCCTCTTCTTACGTCTCTTCCTTTAATGCAGAAACCGAAGCCTTTTGCTGCTGACTTTTCCTCTCTAGAATTATTTTCTTTGCTTTGTGTTTCTTCTCTTCTCGAAGACCCACCGACGGCAAGCTCTCTCTCTTCCTTTTTCTCTCTTTTCACTTTTTGACTTTTTCTGTCACAAAAACTCTGTTTCCTTCCGTGAGTGTTTCAAAAAAACCAGTCAAAAGCCCCCCTAAACCGAAGCTTTGCATCCTTTATTTACTGAGGAAAGACTCGAGTTTGTTTTTTTTTTCAGGCAGAGATTTTCCGATATAAATGCATATCTTCACTCAACTTCTCAACAAAAAAGTATTATCTAATGTTTGTATGGAGTGATAATTATTTTAGCATGTTCGTAACTTCAACCTCACTAAGATACTAATAATTAAAAAGTCTTCCCTCACGAGGTATGTTATAATTAAGTACCAAGAGTTGTTCAAAGATTTATTAACGATTTGAGTCGAACCCGTGATTTAGGGAAAGACATCTGACCTTTTCATCACTAGGTCAAACACCTTGGTGGTAGATCATGGAAGATAACTCCAGAACTTCTCGCGTATGCAAATCGGATGGAGAAGAGATGCCAAAGAGTTAGAAAATGGGAAAACACAAAAAGTAAAATGTACACGGACCACAAGAAGGAAAAGACATTTGGCTTTTTACGATAATTCCAAACTCCGAACTTTTAAAAGCACCTTTTTCTTTGGTTGATGGAGTTCAAGCACGTCTCTTTGCGAGGAAGGAAAAACACATAAGATAATTTTATATGCAGTCATGACGTGAGACTCATGTTATTTTATATTATAGAGACAAAGAGTTTATTTCCTTTGAGATTCAAAAATCTCGTGGAATTATTGAGTGATTTTTTTATAAAATTATTAATCTACCTATTTTAAAACCTCAATTCACTTAAAAAGTATCCAACTTTTAGTCAGATCCAATTCTGTTTGGAACTTTTTTAATCTTATAAAAAAATTATCAATTTCCGCTTTTTTATTGAAATCTAGCCCTTGTTAACTCTCCGTCCAACATTGCCGTTAAAATTCAATGTGCCAATTCTATATGCACTTCTCCCTGAACGTGTCATTGATAATGTGCAATTTCAGCTCAATTAGATATTTTTTTATAGAAAAACCTTTGTTGTTACTATTTCCTTATGTTCTGTTTCTTCTTCTTTCTTCTTTGCCACCTCCATTATGTTCTTGTTTTTCTATTTCCTTGCTCGGCCCTCCATTGATTCTTCCACCTGCTCTAACAGAGAAATTCATTCTCAGCCTCACAAAGATGTTTTACTTCATGGCCAATCCATCTGAAGAAACAAAGACCAAATGAGTATTTAGAACATAACTCGCAAAACCACATCTCAAAATCTCGACCGCTATCCAAGAAGTTACAAATGTCATATAAACTGACAACACAATTTATTAGGGAGATACAATACAGCGGATCACTTGCAGACGTCACACACTCGACTACAGAAATCAGGGACATAAATCTAATAGCTGACCTCGTCAAACAAACTCCAATACTCTACTACTAAAGGCTTGAGATGCCAACATCATTTACAACCATGACTCCGGTCAACCACCTCAAAATTTGTACATATCGCCAAAGATCTTCATTTGAAAAAGCCGATGCAAGAAAAAATCTAAGGCTATCTTCAGCCAATTCTGTATCAGTAGAAGAAAAACTGCTATCACAAGAGGCAACACGTGCAGCACAGTCGCGGTTGTCGTATGATTCGTTGATGTGATCAGCAGGGATAACGTGAAGCAAAAGTAAGTTAGAACCATTCCGATCATGGATAGCCTAAGCGGCCACATGAGGGGGCACTTTTAGTGAGGTAAATGATCATCTGGACTGACAACAAGAATCCGAATGAGTTGCCGCCCAGGAAAAGGATGTACACCAGGCCCGCGCTATAAGTTATATCCTCCTTGGAAGTAATGTTCTTGGATCCCCCAATGAGTTGCCCCCAATTAACAGTAATTTCGACCTTGTCCTTTTCTACAATGCTTGGAGGCTGAAGCACGGATTGGTAGGTCGCATTGGCGATGGGCGTGGCGACGACCAGCAGGGCGTTGAGTATATCGCCTTTCGAACGTGATGATGACTGAGCATTTGGGCCTGGTTCCCCATCTGATTGATGACCGTTACCTCCTCGATATCGTCATCGTCCACCGAGACTGGTCTTGAAGCGCGCGTGTTTGATCTTCCTCTTCCACGTAGGGCTCCAGCTCGTGCAAGAATTTCTCTGATATCTTTATCTCCTGCCCCCCTTCGCGAGAGAGTCAAGACATCTAGGGGCGTTGACCCACTGTCGTTCAAGGCGTTCACCTCTACGACGTCGGACTCCACAGCATGCCCACAAAGCAGGAACTTAATCACCTGCAACTCTTTTCCATTTTCCAGACATTAAGATAATACGGAAAGACTCAGACATAGACGAGACATCCTTTATTCCAGTGATGATCAAAACAGACCCGATCCAATAAATTCCTTTTGCCTAGAAGATCTTTGCATATGGTAGGGACACCTAATTAAAACCCTCACTGATATAATGGACAAAGAAAAGTGCCATAAAATAAAGGAACGGCGAGACTTGCCTCGAAATTTTTGCCGGTGGCAGCGAGATGCAAGGCGGTGTTGCCTTTGTGGTCCTTCCAATTGATCACCTGCTCCTTCTTGTGCTGCTTCAGATGCTCCACCAATACAACCACCGCCTCAAACCGGTTGTTCTTCACGGCGAGGTGAAGCGCAGTCTCCTCTCGGGCATTTGTCTCTTCGATGGATTTAGGCGATTTGGAGAGCAATAACTTCAAGACATTGAGCTCCCCTTTTATGGCGGCATAATGCAAAGGGATTCTTCTCTCCCGTCCCTTCACAGAGGACAGGTGTGGACCCACTGTCAAGAGCTCCCTCGCGATCTCAACATTACCTCGAGCTGCCGCGATGTGCAGCGGGCTAAAACCGCCCGCGTTCACCTTTTCCGCGAGCTCCAGCATGCGCTTGAGGAGCTCTCGGACGAAATCCGAATGGCCGGCCACCCTGGCGATGTGCAGTGGCGTGTGATCGGCTTCTTCAAGATCCATCTCCTCGAGGATGAGCTCATTGCTACTGATTAAGTCGTCCAGCTCATGGATATTGCCCTTTCGAGCTGCACGCGCTATAGATTATTTCTTGGAACGGCTTGTTGGATTGCACCTTCTAGGTGATATGTACCGGCTAGAGGACAAGGACTCAGAGAATAAGGACTTAGAGAAGAAGGGCAAAAGTAAGGGTTGTAAATGATGGTGGTATCTCTCTTTCCTTGAGGTTGAGCTGAGACATGCAAGCCTTTAGCATTATGGTATTGAGTTTGTTCGTCGTGGTCGGGCATCAGACTGATGTCCTTAGATTCTCTGCAGTTGATTATGTGATGTTTGCAAGTGATCCGCTGTATCGTACTCCCTAATAAAGCGTGTTGTGGGCTTATACCCAGTTTTGTAACTTCGTGGACAGCGGTCGAGATTTTGAGACGTGGTCGCGTGAGTTCCGTCCTAAGTACTCATTTGGTCTTTACTTCTTCAGATGGATCGACCGTAAAGTTAAACATCTTTGTGAGGTTGAGAATGAATTTCTATCTAATTGAAAATATCGGAGGAGGCAAAGAAGGAAGAAGAAGAAAAAGAACAAAAGCAAATAGAAAGAACAAAGGTTTTTCTTTTAAAAGTATCTAATTGAGCTGAAATTTCACGTCATCGATGACGGTTTGAGGGAGAGAAGTGCATATGGAATTGGCACAATGAACTTTAACGTCAACATTGGACAGAGAATAACAGGGGCTGGATTTTGATAAAAGTGAGAGTCGATAATTTTTTATAAAAAAAAAAACTCGAGATAGAATTAGGATCCGATTGAAAGTCGGTGCTTTTTAAGTGAATTGGAGCATTAGGATAAGGAGACTAATAAACTTATAAACAAAAGCATTCAATCACTCCACGAGCTTTTGGACATCAAAAGAAATAAATACTCTGTCTCTATAATATAAAATTAAAATAATCTCATGTCACAATAGCATATGAACTTTTTTTGTCATGATTTTTTTCCTCATTAAAAATGAATTACTAAAGTCCCTATAATCGTCCTACTGATTTAAAAAAAAAAAAAAGAGAAATTTCTTCTATTGAATTATCTATTACTAGAATGTGATAAAATTAGGATTGGCAACTTTATAAGGTCATGATCAATGAAACCATAGGACGAAAAGATATATGGTGTCCCAACACCTATTTGATGCGGTAGAAGAAAAATATTATAAAGGACAATAATTCTGCCTAGCTAATATTTAAGAATTCGGAGTTAGAAATTATCGCAAAAAGCCTAATGTCGTTTTCTTCTCGTGCTCCATATGAAATTTCACTTCCTCTTTTTTTTTTTTCCCTGTTTTCAATACTTTGTTGTATCTTCTTCATCCGAGTTCCATGCGTGAGGGGTTTTTAAGTTATCTAATACAATCTATCATTGAGGCATTTGGCCTAGCGATAAATAGGTTAGTTGTTTTTCCCTAAATCATGGGTTCGACTATGAATAAATTTTTTATTAGCTTGTGATGCGTGATTGTAGCATATGTAGTGCGGAAAGACTTTTTAATTGTTAGCATCTTGGTGGGGTTTAGGTCACAAACGTGATAGAATAATTATAGATCAATGCGAACGCTAAATAAGCCACAAGGGGTTTGTCCTTCGAGATTTGAAAAGCTCGTGGAGTTGTTGGGTGTTCTTTTTTATAAGTTTATTAATCTACCTATTTTAAGGCTCCAATTCACTAAAAAGGTAACAACTTCCGATTGGATCCCAATTCTATTTAGAACTTTTTTTATCTTATGAAGAATCATCAATTTTCATACCATGTTAACTCTCCATACAACGTTGCTCTTAAAGTTCAATGTGCTAATTCTATATGCACTCATCTCCCCTCAACGCGTCATTGATGATTTGCAATTCCAGCTCAATTAGATATTTTTAATAAAAAAAAAAAACCTTTGTTCTTTCTATTTCCTCATGTGTTATTTCTTCTTCTTCTTCCTTCTTTGCCCCCTCCATTATGTTCTTTTTCTATTCCATGCTCGAATTCCATTAATTCTTCCACCTGCTCTAGCAGAGAAATTCATTCTCTGCAGCTGAAGAAGCAAAGACCAAATAAGTGCTTGAACTCGCGAAACCACATCTCCAAATCTCGACCGCTATCCTTGAAGTCACAAACATCATATAAACTCACAACACGATTTATTAGCGAGATACGATACAGCAGATAACTTGCAGACATCACACACTGAACTATAGAGAATCAGGGACATCAATCTAACACCTGACCTCTTCCAACAAACTCAAATACCATACTGCTAAAGGCTTGCATGTCTTAGCTCAACCTCAAGGAAAGAGAAATACTACCATCATTGACAACCACGACTTTGGCCCTTGTTACTTTTGTACAGATTGTCGAAGATATTTAATCGATAAAGCTGTCCCAAGAAAAATTTTAAAACTATCCCCAGCCAGCGCTGTATCAGTAGAAGAAAAACTGCTATCATAAGAGGCAACACGTGCAGCACAGTTGCGGTTGCCGCACCACGCGTTGATGTGATCAGCAAGGATAACGTGAAGCAAAAGTAAGTTAGAACCATTGCGATCAGGGATAGCATAATCGGCTCCGCCCGGAGTAGGGGGCTGGGCCGGCCGCAGGGGCAGGGCCTCTTGGCGAGGCAAATTTCGCCCCTAATTTTGGCGAGGCAAATATTGGTAAGGTAAATGATCATCTGGACCGACACCAAGAATCCGAATGTGTTGCCTCCCAGGAAAAGGATGTACACCAGGCCCGCGCCATAAGTTATATCCTCCGTGGAAGTACTGTTCTTGGATCCCTTGTCATGTTCTACAACGCTTGGAGGCTGAAGCACCGATTGGTAGGTCGCATTGGCGATGAGCCCGGCAACGACCAGCAGGGCTTCGTAAATCCAACCATCGTTGTCTGATTGACAAGCATTTGTGACTGCTTTCCCAGGAGATTGATGACCGTTACCCCCGTCGATATCGTCATCGTCCCCCGAGACCGGTCTTGAAGCGGGCGAGTTTGATTTTCCTCCCCCGTGCTTGGCTCCCGCTCGTGCGAGAATTTCTGTGATCTCTCTATCTCGTGCTCCCCTTTGCGAGGGAGTTGAGACATCTAGAGGCGTCAAGCCACTCTCGTTCGGGTCGTTCACCTCCACGACCTCGTACTCCAGAGCATGCCCACGAAGCAGGAAGTCGACCACCTGAAACTCTTTCCCATCTTTGTTTATCCTCATTGATTTTCAGACATTAAAGGCGCGAGCCTTTGGTAACCACTCGCTCCGAGGAATAATTTTTTTTTATCAAAAATGATTTTTTCTGATTCTGTTCCCGAGAATAATTTCTGAATAAAAGAACGTGCTTGATAATTGTCTAAAATTTCTATTCCCGAATAAAAATGCGTTTGGTAAAATTCTTAAATTCTTTGTTTCTTTTAATTTTTTAATACTTTTATTATATTTTTCTTCTTTTTTTCTCTTTTTTTTTTTTTTTTTTTTTCTTCCTCCTTCTTTGTAGCCAGTTGCTGGCCACTGTGGTCAGCGACCGGCTGGGCGAGGTCCAATGAGCTCGCCGGAGGCTTGCCTAGCCAAGGCGAGCCTCGGCCTTGCTAGATTTGGGCAAGGCCGAGCCTCGCCGGTGGCCAGGTTGCCCAAAGGCAAGGTCGCCTAGCCACCGGCGAGGCTCGACCTCGCCCAGGCAATGTGAGATTGGCCTCGCCCTGGCCTGGCGAGGCTGAGCCTCGCTGTGGCTGTGTGAGGCCAAGCCTCGTCTTGGCTGGGCGAGGCGAGGCGAGGTCGACCTCGCCTAGATATGGTAAGGCCGAGCCTCGCCATGGCTTGGCATCGCCAGGGGCTGGCGACGCTCCGGCGAGGTCACCAACCAAAGGGAAGAAGAAGAAAGAGGAAGAGAATGAAAGAAAAAAAAAAATAGAAGAAAAGAAAAGAAAAAATAGGAACTGATTCGAGGAATTATTCTTGGAAACAAGAAATTACTTTTTTCTATTTCTTGATTCTATTCCAAATCTATTCTCAAGAATAAAAATTTTACCAAATGGATTCCCGTTCTCTTTTTTTTAGAACAAAAGAACATAATCAAACACTATTTGGAGTAAAAACAAATGAGCCCTACAAAACTACCAAATTTTATTTTATTTTTGTGTAGACAAAACATCCTATATTCCCGTGACGATCAAATAAATTCCTTTGCATGGAAGATTTTCGCATATGGTAGGGATACCAAATTAACACCCTCACTTAAGTAATGCAGAAAGAAAAGTGCGATAAAATAAGGGAAACGCGAGTCTTGCCTCGAAATTTTTGCTGGCGGCGGCGAGATGCAAGGCAGTGTTGCCTTGGTGGTCCTTCCAATTGATCAATTGCTCCTTCTTGTGCTGCTTCAGATGCTCCACCAACCGAACCAGCACTTTAAACCGGTTGTTCTTCACGGCGAGGTGAAGCACGGTCTCCTTCCGGGCGGTTTTCTCTTCAACAGACTCAGGTGAAGTGGATAGCAGTATCTCCATGACATCGACCTCCCCGTGGATGACGGCATAATGCAAAGGGATTCTTCTCTCCCATCCCTCCACGGAGCACAGATGTGTACGCTCTTTCAAGAGCTCCCTCGCGATCTCAACATCACCGCGAGCTGCTGCGATGTGCAGAGGGCTGAAACCATCCCGGTCCACTTTTTCGGCAAACTTCGGCATATGCTTCAGGAGCTCTTGGACGACATCCAAATGGCCGCCCAAACAAGCGACGTGCAGCAGCGTGTGACCGGCTTCTTTGAGAGCCATCTCCTCGAGGATGAGCTCATTGCTGCCGATCAAGTCTTTCAGCTCATGGATATTGCCCTTTCGAGTTGCTTCCAACAACCTTCGCTCCATTTGATCGGAACTAATAATGGCCTCTCTCTCTTCTCGGGACACCTTCGGACTTGGACATCTGTTAAATTATTGATCCACTTTATAGAGTTTCCGAATATCGAGAAGTTCATTGGTGAATGATGAAGTAAGATTAGCAACAGTAAAGCTCCATGCACATGACCACTTATGATAACCCAACTATTCATTAAAATATTGACAATATCAAAGCACAGATCCAACCAAGTAGGACCACGTGTTAAAGGGAAACAAGCATTGGAATCGTGCGACATTCGTTTGTGTCCAGAGGTTTTTTTGTCATAAAATGGCTTTTTAATCACGTGGAAAATACCCTCCTCGAGAAAGGGGACGGGACGGGACGGGGACGGGGACGGGGATGGGGAATTTCTCCGAAAGCACCTCCGAGATCAGTGTTCGCCTTGAATTAAGCTCCATTATTTGGTGAATTCGTCTCAATTAAAGCCCCCTCAATCTCACCGGCGACACAGATGTTCACCGGACGATGACCATGCGCATGTCACATGCCAGTATTCGAGCCATGGACATGGGCAATTTTTGTCTGAAAGAAAACGCCTCCAGGCCCGTCCGCGCCACTGCCCGTCACCGGCTACATGACGCAAATTCTGCAGAGGAGATTTCTCATTTTTCTTTTTTTTTAATTAGTAGAACGAGGAAATATGCAGTACAGGGACTTTATTAATGGAGTACCTTTCCTTGTCGTTTTGTCATCTTCTTTCTTTTTCTTGGGGTCATGTGTTTTGTTTTATCTTAAGAGGGCAGGAGTGAAGTCAAAGCCATGGTCTTCGTAGGCCAAACTATTAAATCCTAGCCAAGACCCTAGGATGATGTCACTTGCCTCCCCGACATTATCACGTGAATGGATCCATCTTGTCAGATGCATCAAATTGAGGAGTCATTGCATACGAATTATTGAACGGTTCTGGACCCCATGTCATAATTTCTTTGTTTTACATATATTTAGGGCAGCACTAGGGCGTGCTTGTATTTGTATTCCAGCCGATGTCTATGTCGTTTGGTTTAGAATGAAGTGTGGTTTTCATATAAGGGTCTTGTTTCGTTTTCAGAATTGATTTTTTGTTGTCACCAGCCAAATTGAAATATTGTCACATCTCTTTATTATTATTATTTTAAATTATTATTTTAAATTATCATTTTAATTGTTTTTTCCCTTGACTTTTTAATAGGAATGTCAAAAGTTCTATTCAGTTCAGATGTACATTAGTTTTGAACCGAATAGCAACTAGAACTCCACCAATGAAATGGCATATATTGCCCTCGAGTTGAATTGTTTTGTAGTTTGTACAAGGTAGTTCTAGTAGTTTAATTGCTTGATTGTCTTTTGACCCATTGAAAGAACATCATCTATAGACCTCATGCAGATAGAGTTCATGGTAGCCACTCACGCAATCAACGATTTAGATGATATTAATCTACATTATTTGTAGTAGGAATGTGCATAGATTGCACTTTTGTTTAAATTGGAGCTTGGCTCGCTAGCCTAGACTATTGCAAATTTAGGCTTTGCATCCCTTGCCTAGAGGCTAAAGAGGGTCAACCGATGACCCTTGCCAACCTAGAGTTGAAAGGAAAAAATAAAATCAAAAATAAAATTAAAAATGAAAATTTTTATAAAAAGATATCGAAAAATTATTCACACCAAAGATTAGTCTAGCCATGTAGAACGGTCAACATCCACATTATCGATTTCTTACCAAAATTGGCTGGAATGACTAGATTAGCAAATTATGAAAATATTTAGGATTAAATTACCCAAATTGAAAAATTTAGAAGTAGATTAACCGCTATACAATAGATTTAGGATTTTTTTTTGGGGCAATTTTCCCATCTTTTTTTTGTTGAGGATGAACTTAGTGGCAGCTAGCATAGCTTTCGCAGTGTACTTCACCCTGAACTCTCTACTAAACCAGGCGTATGGAGTTCTAGAGTTGTTGTTAAATACCTTGCATTTAAATTCTTGGATTGCTTGTGTTGATTTCAAAGCAACCACAAAGAGGACAATGAAGAGAAAGAACCGAGTAGGCCTAATTTTTGCAAAGGATGTCTTAACTAGCTCTTATCTATGCAATCTCTTGAATCCATTTGTTGATTATGTACAATTTTTGACACCGGTGAAAACCATGGAAGATATATAGTTGACAACTATGCTTTCAAAAATTTATTATATGTGACAATCCTAGATTATCTCTTGCTCAATTAGATTGCCTTAAGTTTGATTCCATTAAATTTTATCGTCAAATTGCTGAATCAAATGACACGTAGCAATTGACAAATGTATTAGTTTAGAGTTTTATCCTCTATTTGTTTAAGGTTTACTAGTCTTAGGTTCTTTGTGATATTAATCCAATTAATGGAAACTAATGAATGGTAAATTTATCACAAAATCTACTAGTTTAGGGTTTTTGACCGCCAAAAATTAATTTTGAGTAAGTGGACCAGTTTAGGATTTTTTGTGGTCAAAAAATTAGTTTTTAGAAAATTTGTCACGGGTATACCAACTTACGATTTTTTGTGATATTAACCATTTTTCTCAAAGCACCTCCAAGATCATTGTTTGACTCAAAGTAAGCTCTATGATTGGTGATTTCATCTCAATTGAACTCTCACCCAATCTCACCGGCAACACGGATGTTCGCTAGACGACAACCACGTGCATGTCGCGTGCCGTTATTTGCGCTGTGAATTGGGGATGTTTTTGTCCTAAAAGAAAATGCCTCCGGGCCTCCCACTCCACTTCTTGCGTAACTAAAAAATCGGCAAAAGAAATTTCTCATTGTTTCTAGTTAGTAGAATGATAAAAAATTAAGTAGAATACTCACATTATCTCTAATGAAACAAATACATTAGAGCCAAGATTTATGTTTTACATTTAATCATCGCGTGTCTCGTGCTTTGCACTGGGGTTATTCTAGTTGTTCAAATTAAGGTGAGATGATGGTCGCTAATGGGCAAATAAAAATGAGCGCTACTTCTTGGGGAGCAGCAACATTAACATTGCTGCCTGACGGGAGCGTCACCATTTACATACCAAAATAAGATACAGATCTGCTATAAGCTCAAGATACATTCAATAAGAAAAGTAAGATAAGGCGTTCACGGACATCACACAATCAATTGGAGAAAACACAAGGGTATCGGATCGATACCCAGCGTTACCAAAAAACTCAATTCTGACGCTGCATACAGTTTGCAATTCTTTGCACAACCCTTAAGTAGAGAGATATCTCTTTAACGACGACAATAACTCATCAATCTCATCTTTTTTTTTCTTTTTTTCTGTATATATATAGAATAGCAACTGGTATCAGGAACCCTAGTGTGCCTATCAACGCTGTTCCGAGAGGACTGTAATTTTCATCCGGTAACGACCTGGCCGGCACGTTATACATGCAGGAAAGGTAAGTACCAACCATCGAGAACGTGGAGAGCTTCAGTGGATATTTCGATGGAAGATCTTTGGTGAGACCAATGATCATCTGAACAGCCAACAGAAATCCGAGCGTGTTGCTGCTCAGGAAGCAAAATAAAGTGAAATTCTTACAGAAGGTAGTTGCCTCAAAAGAGAAGTATGCTGCAAGGAAGCCTATCTTGGTATGAGTTTTGACTTTTTTAAGAAGGGTCGGAGGCTGAATCACGGCTTGGAGGTTGCACTTACTATGAGCACGGCTACAACAAGAAGCTCATTGCGTTTATCGTCCAAAGGCTTTTGTCCTTGGGTCGAACCTTTTGGTGGTGATTGTGAGTGCTAGTATGAACACCTAGAGGGGGGATGAATAGGTGTTTAAACGAAATCTTGGCAAATATATGCGGATAAAATAAATGAGTTCAGGGAATATAATAAGAACACAATGTTTATAGTGATTCGGCTTAATCCAAGCCTACGTCCACTCTCTCACGCTAACAACCTTATTGGCTGTATTCCACTATGCAATCAACAAGAGATTACAACTTTGAGTGCAAACACTTAGTAGTAGATCACACTATCTCACTAAGTCACTCTTTTGGTATTTCTCTCAAGATCACAAACATTTAAGCTCACAAGAGACAAGTGTATAATCAAAGATCGCTTAGACTTTGGAATTATAAATTCTACGCTCCGTCTCTTACTTGCTCATCGGTCCTTCATCTCCTTAAATACTCCTCCACTTCCAAACTAGCCGTTGGACAGCATCTCGAGGATCGTCTTCCAATCTACCCATTGGACAGATCTGTATCTAGAAGATTTGGTAGCCATTGAGTGATAGAAGTAGAATCCCAAATTGATTCCGATCGCCCATACAAACAGAATCTTGGTTTCCATAAGTAAAGCTTCTTTGGGGGTGTTTGGTTGGGCATTTCAAAGGGGCTTTAGGCCCCCAAAGCCCATTTGGGAAAATTTTTGGTGTTTGGCAATATTTTCGAAAGCCCCTTTGCCCAAATATGAGCATTCCAAATGCTCAATGCTCAATGCTGGGGAGGGGCAGCATTGAGCATTCGACATTTGGGAAATGCCACGCTACTTTTCACCTTCTTCTTCTTTCCCGTATGTCTTCTTCTTTTTCTTCCCCCCACCGGGCTTCTCCGGCAGCCATCATCGCCGCCGCTGCCTGAGGGTCGCGCGTTGCCGGTGACCACCATTTGGGGTGGCGCGACGCGCGACCCATGCGGCGCGGACCTCGCGAAGCCGCTGGGTCGCGCGACCTCAGGCGGCCGAGGTCCGCGTCGCCTAAGGTCGTGTCGACCAGGCGGCATCGCCCGAGGTTCGCACGACCTTAGGCCGCCAGATCCGGCTGGCCGGCACGAGCTCAGCCGCCAAATCTAGCGGTTCGGAGGCCAAATCCGCGCCGGACGGCCGGATCCGGCCTCTGCGCGCTCCGCACGCCCGAGGTCGCGGCGACGGCGTTGCCCGATCCGGCGTCGCTTGATTCGGCCGTCGGCCGCCGGATTTGATTTTCATATATTTTTTTAAAAAGATTCAAAGCAAAAGCCCATTTGTAATAAGTTTTGCCAAACGGTATTTTCACACAAGCCACTTTCCAATGCGTAATTTGCCAAACACCCAAGCATTCCCGAAAACCCCTTTAGCCTAAAGATATTTGCATTTGGCCAAAGACATTCCCCAAAAGCTGAACCAAACGGGCCCTTCGTATAGAAAGTTATTGTCCTCAAGATCCAATTGTCAATCAATTAGATTAAGTCAATCAAATCAATATTGATGTGGAATCCAAACCAGATCACTAGACGTTATATCTTCGAGGCTTGGTTCTATCGAATCTGGATGTAAAGTCTGAGAGCAATAAACTTTACAATCTGAGTCTGAGTGCGATAGACTTTGCAATCTGAGTCTGGACATATTCTGCTTCTGAACAGATTTAGCTTTAAGGTTTGCATCCAGTTCAGCTTCAGCATAGAGTCTGTCTTCTGGTTCTTCCAAGCATAGACTTTGACAATATCCTTTACATGTTCTATCATCTGCATAGTCTATTACTTAACCATCAAACACATTAGTAGCCTTTGATTTATTTTGTCATCTTCAAAACATCATAAGGGATTTCCCTAACAATCTCCCCCTTTTTTATGATGACAAAACAATCTCTGAATATGCAGATTTGTAAACATACTTTTAAAGATATTAATTTAAATCAAAGGATATCAGAAGATAGCAAATAGATTGAGCATAACAATATATAGAAAAATAATCGCAGCTCAATATTATGCAAATAAATAATATCAACCAATCAACACATGCATATTCATATCTTCTCCCCTTTTTGTCATAATCAAAAAGCGATAATAATGGAAAAAGTATCACGTAGAGAATATAAAATGATAACAAATATCTTGCATGAAACATAGTTTCCAAAAAATCAGCTTTTATAAAGTAAATCGAATATTAAAGATATGCAATATAGCTCACTTCAATCATATATATCAGCAAATATCCAATAAAAAATCACGGATGCATTATAAAATTCGCTTAACCCATTTTGTCATAATAAAAAGATAATATAAATAAGAGATTTGTTAATGACAAAAGGTAATAAAAGATGCACTAACCGGATTTTATAGAACTTCAATTCGACACATTTACCTTTTCCTTCCTTCCATAATAATCAAGATCACGATCAATTCAAAAGATTTTTCCATAATTGATCAAAGATCCCCCTCAATTTGTTGCCTTTTTGAGATGATCACGATTCTTTCTTTTTTCTTGGATTCACTTGCTCCCCCTGTCATCATGACAATATTTGCGAATAGAAACAATTGTTGCTTGTGCACGTTGAACAAAATATTTTTCCAGTATTTCCTTTGCAGCGACAACATCCGCAACGATCACTTGCATTTTGAAATTCGAGGCAAAAATTTATTTTCTTCAATCAAGCTCTTCTCGAATTCAACCTCCAGAAGATAGTACAAAATCTCAATGATTTTCAAATCTAGCTTTCCAAAATCCATATGGAAGATTCTTTTGTCACCTGCAAATTCTTAGATAACAATCCTTGCAAAAATATCACGTAATATCTTCCTTTGATTTGCGGATCAAACTTGCTAGATATGAGATATCTTCTAAAATATAGCAAGAATATCCATAAATATGCAATAATATATTTCGAGATCAAAGGGATTTCCTTGAGCCTAAATCTCAAATATATTATAAATGCATTTCACAAAAAGAAAGATGATATTGCTATCACGTGCCAAATCAAGTAAAAAAAATTGCAATGACTTATATTTATGAGAAGAAATATTTGCAATATAAATGATAAGTAATTGTCCAAAATCAGGATAAATGCACGTAGAAATATGTATGGCGGGATGATAAAAAAAATCTCTTACCCAAGGTATATGTTCGAAATATACCATTGATTAAAAAGATCATTACCAATCTTCGTAGGAGATACTTTTCTGATTGCACCAAAATCTGCATAGATTTGCAATCATTCTTGCCTTATTGAATTTCCTGCAATCAACTCATTTCCTTTTTGGTATCCATCAATTTGGATCCTTCCTTTTTGTTAGAGTAAAATAGAAAATCTCCATAGATAAAAAAAATATTCTTTCTAAACTCATCATAACAAAGTATTAAGGAAAGAATATTATGCACAATGATATTTTAAAAGATAAATTCTCACTTAGTCATAGTACCATAAAAGCAAAGAGAATAAAATCCTTGAGTATCTAAGAATATCTTGCATAATAAATTAATATCACGTAAAACAGATTTTTACTTGGCAAAATATGATAAAATCTGAGAGTATAAAATCAAACCAAATAAATTCATTTGTCTCTAAACAAAATGATCACACGTATTATATCAAATCTCAACGCACGAATCACAAAAATAAATCACACGATTCTTTCTTCAATAAAACAAATCAAAGAATATGATCATTATAAAATCTGAATCAACCAAGGATATATTGAATATCAAGCATAATGAGAAATTTTAAATTGTGTACTCAAACCAAATTGAGAATAAAAATATATACATTCCTTACCAAATCCTCTTTCTTCTTCTCTTTTATTTCCTGCAAAAACAACTCATCTTTTCTTTGGTACCCATTTTTTCTTGGGTCCATGAGAGTTAGTAGAGTATGCTGCATTTACCCAATCTTTCTTAATAGGTCTCCAGACTTTAGGACATTTTTTTCTCAAAGTGTTTCGAATCTCCACAATTTGAACACTTTAGGGCATTTCGACCAACAGATTTTACAAACACTTTTTGAAAATGATTTTTGTAAAATGCCTTTGAAGGTCTTTGTCTAAGTCTCTCATTGACTTTAGGAAAGTCAATTAGAGAATCACTTTCCTTATTGAAACCAAGTCCCGACTTATTATAGTAAGGTACTTGTATAGAAAGGATGTGCTCTAAAGTTTTTGAACTATTTGAAAATTTTGTCGAAATATTTGAAAGTTCTTTCTTTAAAGAATCATTTTCTTTGACAAGTAAATCTCGACTTTCTTTTGTTTGTAGAAAATCTTTTTGCAAAATTTCAAACTTTTCTTTTGAGAAAGATCATGTTGCCTAAGCCAAGAATTCTCCTTTTAAGTTCGGAGATCCTTTTAAGAGAAGATTTGAGATTTAAGCATAGCTCATTTATATACTTAATAACTTTAGTAGGAATTCTTGAATGGCCTACCTCGATTTCTTCATCGGATTCTCGAGTCTCGTGTCCGAGTCGACTCGCATTCTGAATGTGCCATGAAGCATAGATTTCCTTGCTCATCATCTTCTTTTTATTGTTCTTTTTTGGCCATTCTGTTTGTATTGTCTTCCTCTACGGAATTCACTTCATTTTCTATTCAACATTTTGAATTTCTTGATCATAAAAGCAAGTTCTTCGTCGTCCATATCATTTTGTGAATCTGTATCATCAGAATCAGCGTTAGATATTAAAACGATGGACTTCTTACCTTCAGGATCTTCATCATTGATTTGTTTCACTTCATAAGATTGAAGAGTGCCAATCAATTCATCAACGGAGAGTGGCATAATCCTTTGAGTTTCCCGGATTGAGGTCTTGATATGGTTCCAATCTTTTGAGAGACCTCGCAAGAGTTTGTTGACCTTCATTGGGGAAGAAATTGGCTGACCTTGATATGCTAAACCATTTACAATTTCTGTAAAACGGCTGAACATATCTCCAATCGACTCTCCTTGCTTCATCTTGAAGGATTCATATTTGCCGAGCAGGAAGTTTACTTTTGTCTCTTTTACACGATAAGTCCCTTCATATGTAACATGAAGTCTATCCCAAACTTCTTTTGCTGTTTCACATGAAGAGATTCTATTATATTCAGTAGGAGACAATGCGCAATATAAAGAATAAATGGCTTTTGCATCAAGTGCTTCTCTTTTGGACATCTCCGTCCAAGACATAGGAGCGGGGGGTTTGCTTTCTTTGTCTTTGCCATTCTTATTTGATGTAGATGCAGCAGTGTGATTGATTCCTTTTTCCACAACATCCCATTGCAAGGGATCTCTAGATCTTAGGAATGCTTTCATTTTGTTCTTCCACACGTTGTATTCATTTCCATCAAAATATGGTGGCCTTGTGTTGCTTTGTCCCTCCATAAGTCATGGTGCCAAGATACTAGCCATAAAAGATCTTTAACTCAAAAGTAAAAACACTTCTAATAAATGAGTACACAAGCTCTGATACCAATTGTGAGTTCTAGTATGAACACCTAGAGGGGGGTGAATAGGTGTTTAAACGAAATCTTGGCAAATATATGCGGAATAAAATAAATGAGCTCAGGGAAGATAATAAGAACACAATGTTTATGGTGGTTCGGCTTAATCCAAGCCTACATCCACTCTCCCACGCTAACAGTCTTCTTGGCTGGATTCCACTATGCAATCAACAAGAGATTACAACTTTGAGTGCAAACACTTAGTAGTAGATCACACTATCTCACTAAGTCACTCTTTTGGTATTTCTCTCAAGATCACAAACATTTAAGCTCACAAGAGACAAGTGTATAATCGAAGATCGCTCAGACTTTGGAATTATAAATTCTACGCTCCGTCTCTTATTTGATCATCGGTACTTCATCTCCTTAAATACTCCTCCACTTCCAAACTAGCTGTTGGACAGCATCTCGAGGATCGTCTTCCAATCTATCCATTGGACAGATCTGTATCTAGAAGATTTGGTAGCCGTTGAGTGATATAAGTAGAATTCCAAATTGATTCCGATCGCCCATACAAACAGAATCTTGGTTTCCATAAGTAAAGCTTCTTCGTATAGAAAGTTCTTGTCTTCAAGATCCAATTGTCAATCAATTAGATTATGTCAACCAAATCAATATTGATGTGGAATCCAAACTAGATCAATAGCCGTTATATCTTCGGAGCTTGTATTACGTTCTGTTGAATCTTGATGTAAAGTCTGAGAGCAATAGACTTTACAATCTAAGTCTGAGTGCGATAGACTTTGCAATCTGAGTCTGGACATATTCTCGCTTTCAACGATTTAGCTTTAAGGTTTGCATCTAATTCAAATTCAAAGATAGAGTCTGTCTTCCGGTTCTTCCAAGCATAGACTTTGACAATATCCTTTACATGTTCTATCATCTGCATAGTCTATTACTCAACCATCAAACGCATTAGTAGCCTTTGATTTATTTTGTCATCTTCAAAATATCATAAGGGATTTCCCTAACAGTGATGATGGTGGATGATTATTTTCAACTGCAGGTTTCCGAACTGATTGATAGCTGGTAGCCCTCTCATTATTAACTTGGTTGCCAATCACCAGGACTATTTTTGAAGAGGGCAAGTTTGATTGTCCGTGTTTGGCTCCGGCTAGCATGAGGATTTCTCTGATCTCTGGATCGGAGAAAGATGAGACATCGAGACGGGTTGAGCCACTCTTGTTCAAGGTGTTCACGTCTACGATCCCGAACTCCAGAGCAGAACCAAAAAGCATGAAGTTAACCACCTGCAATTTTTTTCTGTCTTTATTTTGTTGTCGTCAACATTGAGACATAAGATAATACAGATTTTTTTTTTTTTTTTTTTGCATGGATGAGATGTCCTTCATTCTAGTGATGATTAAAAGGGAACAGCGTGACTTGCCTCAAAATTTTGGACGGCGGCAGCGACATGCAAGACAGTGTTGCCTTTGTTGTCCTGCCGATTGATGACCTGCTCCTTCTTGTGCTGCTTCGGATGCTCTACCAACACAACGACCGCATCAAACCGGTTGTTCTTCACAGCGAGGTGAAGCACCGTCTCCTCCCTGGCGGTTGTCTCTTCGACAGACTCAGGGGAAGCGGAGAGCAGCACCTTCATGACGTCGAGCTCCCCGTTTACAACGGCATAATGCAAAGGGATTCTTCTCTCCCGGCCCTTCACGTAGCACAGGTCTTTACCCACTCTCAAGAGCTCCCTTGCGATCTCAACTTCGCCTTGAGCTGCCACGATGTGCAGCGGGCTGAAACCGCCTGCGTTTACTTTTTTTGTGAGCTTCGGCATATGCTTCAGGAGCTCTTGGACGACACCCAAATGGCCGGCCACACAAGCAACGTGCAGCAGCGTGTGACCGGCTGCTTCAAGAGCCATCTCCTTGAGGATGAGCTCATTGCTGCTGATCAAGTCTTTCAGCTCATCGACATTGCCCTTTCGAGCTGCTTCTAACAACCTTTGCTCCATTCGGAACTAATAATGGCCTCTCTCTCTTCTCGGGACACTTTTGGACTTGGACATCTATTAAATTATTGATCCATTTTATAGAGTTTCCGACTATTGAGAAGTTCAATGGTGAATGATAGTGTAAGACTAGCAACAGCAAAGTTCCGTTCACATTACCACTCGTGATAACCCAACCATTCAATAAGATACTGACAATATCAAAGCACAGATCCAACCAAGTAGGACCACGTTTTAAAGGAAAACCAGCATTGGAATCATGCGACATTGGTTTGTGGCCAAAGGTCAATTTTTTTGGTGATTGAATGGCTTTTTAGATACATCAGAAATTGCAAAGCAAGAAAAATCTCAAAGCACCTCCAAGATCATTGTTCGCTTCGAAGGAAGCTTTGTAATTAGTGATTTCGTCTCAATTGAAACCCCCTAATCTCACCGGCTGCATAGATCTTCACTAAACGAGGACTGCGTGCATCTCACTTGCCATTATTTGCGCCATGGACGGGAGCAATTTTTGTCCGAAAGAAAATGCCTCCGGGCCTCCTGCTCCGCTTCCACGGCCGCCCATGCCACTCCTTGACTTCGGCTACATAACGGAAAATTCAGTAGAAGAAATTTCTCATATTTTTATCAGTAGAGCGAGGAAATACACAGTACAGGGACTTTAGTAGTTCATTTTTTAATGAAGTGCAATTTTATTGTCCTGGAGTTGTGGAATGAAACGGAAATTTTATCTTATATTTCTTTTTCTAGGGTGAAGTGTTTTGTTTTATCTTAAGAGGGCAGAGTCTCTAATGTCTCCCGGGCGCGGGAGTGAAGTCAATAACATGGTCTTCGTAGGCTAAAACAATTATGTCATAGTCATGGCCCTAGGATGGCGTCACTTGCCTGCACAACATTATCACGTGAATCGATTCCCCTGGTCAGAAGCATCAGACTGAGTCACTGGATACAAATTATTGAACTGCTTTGGGACCCCCAAGTCATAATTTCTTTGCTTTACGTATATTTGGGGCAGCAATGGGGCGAATCTGCATTTGTGTCGTTACCTATGTCGTTTGATTTAGAATGCATGTTGTTTTGATATAAGGGTCTTGTGTCATTTTCAGAATTGCTTTTCTGTTGGCGCAGGCCAAATTGGAATATTATCACATCCCTAGGGTCTTGTGCCTCTTTATATTATTATTAGGGAGAATTACCAAAAAAGTCCTAAACCTATTGCAATTGTGCCAATTCAGTCATAAACTTTTTTTTTTGACCAATTTAATCCATCCGGCCAAAATTAGCTGGTCGGCGCTAACATGAACGCGATCGGGGACAACCAAATGAACGCCGATGTGGCAATTTTTTGATTTTTGATTTTTTTTTTCAAATTTTTTATATTTTTTGAATTTTGTTAATTCTTTTTTTTTTTTTTTTTCCCCAACCTTCTCCTTCCTTTGGCCGACGAGGTTGGTGAGGGCGAGGCCCCACCCGATCTGGTGAGCTCAGCCCTCGCCTTGGCTGCGCGAGGCCCCCAGCCTCTCGGCGGCGAAGCAATGGAGGGGAGATCAACACACGGGAAGCAAGGCGGATTGAAGAGCTCGACGAGTCCTCCTTCACATCCGCACTCGGAGAGCGAGCGGTGTCCGACGACGAGATGAGAAATGTCCGGGGGCGAGGGAGGGCTTGCAGAGGGCGGGCGGGGTGAAGTTGGCGTTTCGGACCGGACGGTGGAGGCAAGGTTGGCGTCGCTAAGGTTCTCACCGTTGGCGGTGGCAAGTCTCCGTACAGTCCGCCCAACATCTCTCTCTCTCTCGGGCGCGAGCGCTGCTATGTGAGATTGAAGGTCAAGAAGAGGGGCGTTGCGGTGAAGAAGAAGACACCATTGACGACGACAAAGAGAAGGAATGGTTCGGATGGTCGACCCTCGCCTTGGCTAGGCAATGCCCTGTTGGATCTAGTGAGGACCGAGCTCGCCGGATCTAGCGGGGCCTCACCCTCGCCGGTGGCCGGCAAGGCTAACCTTGCCGACCCTCGCCGCCGAGGAAGGAGAAGGTTGGGGAAAAAGAAAAGAAAAAAAGAATTCAAAAATTCAAAAAATATTAAAAATTTCAAAAAAATATATATTAAAAAATTGCAACATCGGGCGTTCGCTCACGTCGGTGCTAGTCACCAATTTTGGCCGGATGGACTGAATTGGCACAATTATAAAAAGGTTTAGGACTAAATCGGCCAAAAAAAGTTTAGGATTGAATTGGCACAATTGCAATAGGTTTAGGACTTTTTGGTAATTCTCTCATTATTATTATTATTATTATTATTATTATTATTATTATTTTAGTTGTCGTTTTAATTGCTTTTCCCTAAACTTTTCCATAAAAGTGTTAATAGTTCATTCGGTTCGGATTTGACCCACCAAATGAACATTATCGAGGTAGCAAGCTCATTTAGGCCACTGATCATATGTAGTCCATGGTAACCACTCATACAATCATTGATTTAGATGATATCAATCTACATTATCTGTAGTAGGAATATGGACAAGTCACGCTTTTGTTTAAATTAAAGCCTGGCCTGAACATATTAGGCCTGCTCACTTGAGCCCAATACACTAGCCTAGACTGTAACAAATTTAGGCTTCACGCCTCTCGCCTAGAGATTGGCGAGGGTCAATCAATGACCCTCACCAACCTAGAGTTGAAAGGAAAAAAGAAAAGAAAATTAATAAAAAATTCAGAAAAATTTATAGAAATTTTGGAAAAAATATTTACGTTAGCACCAATTTAGCCACGTAAAACAGTCGGTGTCCACATTATCAATTTCTTAGCAAAATTGGCCGAAAATACTAGATCGGCAAATTGTGAAAATACTTGAGACTAAATTAGCAAAATTAAAAAATTTAGAACTAAATTAGCCACTATACAATAAATTTATGATTTTTTTGGCAATATTTACCTTTTTATTCCTTGATTAGGAACTCAATGGCAGCTAGCAAAGCTTCCAAACTCTAGACTCTATACTGAACCGAGCATCTAGAGTTCCAAACTATAAAGTATTGATACTTTCCCGGAGCTTTCTTGTCATATTGGACACTTCGACACGTGTTCAATATTTTCCGATACTCGATCAACAAGTGTCGAAAAATCCATCACTTGGTCAACTCTCCTGACGCTCTTTAATGTTGTGGCTTTTGAGCTCTGTTCTCTTACCGTCCTATGTCATGCGAAACTAGGGAATTGGTGGGTGAGATTGAATAGGAGCTGAGATAGAAAGCGAAGTAGAGAGTTAAAAGATGAAAATCATCAATGTAGATTTGAGCTCAAGCAGCTCCCTCTCCATTTATGTAGGTTGCAAGGAACATAGAAGAGGAAAAAGAAAATAAGACTCTTTTTCTATCAAGGAAATATCGAATTGAGCTGAAATTTCACATTGCCAATGAGTCGTGGAGGATGAGAGACTTGGGGTGCACATGACAAAATTTCCGAAACAGAAATTGATTTCTGGCCAGAAATTGATTTCTCAATTTCTATTCCCCCGGACAAGTTTCGAGCAAAGAAACTCGTTTGATAACGACTCAAAATTTCTATTTTTGAAACAGAAACCGTTTGATAACAGAATAAAATTTATATTTCTAGGAATAGAAATTGATTAGATAACAATATAGAAAATCCTCAAATACAAAATAATAATAAAAATAATATTAATACATTACAACAAGAAGTTTCAATAGTGCATATCTATTTCTAAAATTAAAAAGAATTAACTTCTTTAACATTGGCATCATGCGTAAGGAACGTTGTATAGCATAAAACATTTTACAAAAAGAAAAAAAAAAGAGTTTTTTTTTTTCTAGACTTGTCAAAAATAAAAGAACCTAATTAGTCGGCTTGCATGCGAAATTAGTGAAAAATTGAGATGGAAGGCAAGACAAATCTTGCTTGCTCTTTGCTTCAAAGACAAGTCAATCTAATAAATATTCCAAATGCGATTGCTTCGGCATGAAGCTGAGACAATGATATGTCATTTTGAAAGGTTACTTCCCCACGGACTCCGGATGGTTTGGTCATACGAGACCAGATCCTCACTTCGGGATTTTAGCGAGTTCCAATCAAAACAAGGCATAGCTGCGCCGAGGGGTGCTTCAAGCGGTATAACAGAATAAATTTGCGAGTCGAGTCTTCTGAAAAACCATCTCTACAATGACAAACAAGCATGAGAGGCCTCTTGCATTTTCATCTACTATTGGAAAAGCTCCCCTCGATGACATATTTAAGATGTACGCAGAAAATGCGAGAATCTCGCTCGTTTTCCGGGGCGTACAAGAAGTGACTCTCGATCCAATAAATAATAAACGTATAAATCTACTACCAAAACGGCCCCATTCAACTATAAGAGTAAAGGTATGTACAATTCATATTTCATCTCTTATGCGTCTCATTGGTATGTCGAGTTCACTTTCTTTCTGGCAAAGTCCTCGAATGTAAACATAGGATCTCACTCATAATCATCTTCATCATGACAAAAATCGGCTTCGTCCTTGCAATCAGCTTTGTTGATAATCTCAAGCCCCACATTCAGGTATCTGGAGTACTCGTTGACACCCTGATACAAACTCTGATAACCCTTGAATGCAAGGATCTATTCGGGCACATCATCGGTGACACTATCAATGCCTTGCCGTGCAGAAATGACCCTGTCCAAGGTCTGATCAAGCACCGTGATTCCAGCGGTCTCCATGTCTGCAACAATGGCTACTGCAGCATCCAATTCTCCAAGGTCAAGACACAGTGAGATGATTTCGTCATATAGAGGACTGCAAAAGAAGAGGGAAATCATTTTTTTGTAAGGTGGATATTACAGCCTCTTTTGCTCCTTCAAGTATCTAAGCATCCATTATAGTTCCCCATACTTAGCAGGATTTCGTCATGCTAGTCCGACAGAAGAAAAGCACATTTCGAATTATTTCCTACTAAAGAAGCACGGAACGTGTTAGTATTTAACATGATCACGTATTTTCCTCTGTCCATTCCTTTTCATCTAACAAAAATACAAACATGCATGTATCGAGGCATTTTCTGCTCCCCTCAATAACATAAAGATGGTAAATGTGTAAAGAAAAATCACCTACTCTTTTCATGTTAGTTAATCTTGACCCTAAAATCAGACGAATTTGAAGAGAGTATCCCACATGTCAAGTAGCCAAAATTTCAAATAAAAATTTCAAATAAGGCCATGAAACCCACACATGATTGATTTAAGAAATCCATTTCAATAAACTTTCAAGAGATTTATGATGTTGAATGCGTTGGTACTCCATGAATATAATATACCCTGCTCTACATCAAAAGAAGCAATGGGACCACATTCAAATGATACACGAATAAGCTTTCACGTTAGACTTACAAAAAGCTGATCATATTGAAATGGAGACCCTTTCTCAAAAGATGAAGAGAGAGTATGCAGCAGCATAACAAATAAAGCTTTCATATCATGGCAGGCCAAGAACCAATATAGATGAAAATGAAAACTTCTAGATCATGATACGACAAGGTAATGAAAATCCAATACCTCCCAAGCACGTAACCAAGACTATGTGTAGTTTGCAAGATCTTCAAGAAATCAAAGGCTAACCCCCCATAATTTAATAAGAACATAAAACATGTTTGGTTAGGGCAAAACAACTAACATTTGGCGTTTTGCCCAAACAGGACACGCAATCATACGATTATTCATTCAACAACCTTCTTACTACCGTAACCCACTATCCGATTGAGGATTCTAAAACGACGAACCATTGGCATGTTCAATTCCAAATTCGAAAATTACCTGGAGCACCGAGATCCGATTGTGGCACTGTCGATTAACCTCCGGCGAGTCCACGATCCACTCCTCAAGAATCTTCGAATTGAGCTCGGACCCGGACAACGGCTCGATAGTCCTCCTCACGAACTTGCGGAGGACTCGATCGAAAGGCCCCGGTCAACGAGATGGCGGCGGAGGTTCGACCTTGACGAGGTCGATGCCGCCGGATCAAACGAAAGCGGCGACCCAATCCTCCTCGACGAAGCTCGATGCTATTTCGGCGGGAGAGGCGTAGCCGACGGCGAATTACTAACCGGCATCGAGAATGACACGCGGGTTCGGAGATTCACAAGAAGGGCCGCGGGTTCTAATCTCGGAGACGAACCCGAGATGGGTTCGACGCGATCGATCCCGCGGAGTCGTCGACCGCAGGGGAGGACGAAGTCAAAGTCGACATCGAGGTGAGCGACGATGTCACCGGTGAGAGGGCGGAGTTGGAGTCGACGGCGCTAGGGTTTTTGGTTGAAGGTTGAGGAGAAGGAACGCCCAAATAGAAAAGCCTGTATGGTGAATGAAGAAGGATGCCCAAATTGGAGAAAAGGAGAAACAATTTCTATTTCTATTTCGAAATAGAGAAGCTAAAATTTTTAGCTTCGATTTCTCTTCCAAAACAATTTATGGAATAGAAATCTGTTTCAAATAGAGAAATCAATTTGCGTTACCAAACGGATTTATTCCAAACCATGTTCCCTTGAACAGAGAAATAGAGAAACGAGAAACGAAATTTTACCATGCGCATTGCACACATGAAATTGACACGCGGACCTTTTAGTGGCAATATTGGATGAAAACTTTAAGTGTCATGACCTCCCTTTTTGGTGCCCTTTGGAGGCCAATGGCTCACTAAGTCTATTAGGCTTAGCCAAGACTCTTCCAAGCTCACCAATTCACGATTTATGATTTGAGTTTTTAACTTACAAGTCAATTTTAAATAGGAGTCGTCATCAATCAATTTGGGGTGGGTCGATTATAAACCCAAATAAAATATCAAAAGAAATATTTTACTCATGTGCAACTAGATAAACTAGTATTGGAGACTCAATTACACTAATTAATCACTAATGTTTTTTTACCTAATTTTGTTTAAACTTGAGGTATTTTTTGGATTTTCAAGGATTTTCCATGCATTTGTGGAGAATAAAAACCATCTTTTAGGCTTTTTCTGATTTTTTGGAAAATGTAAATCATTTCTGAGTTTTTCTTTTTAAATTATATTCTTAAAAATTTAATATGAAAATAATAATAATATAATATTATATAAAATAAACAGACCTGGGTCGGACTCCCACATCCGACCCGAGTCTCGACCGGCTCGGGCAGATGACCTGAGTTGTCAGGTCCTCAGAGGGACTGGGCCGGACGTACGGGCCCAGTCCAGCTGAAATAAAAATGGGTTCACCCCCCATAAATAAACTAAGTCTGGCCCAAGAAAACTAAATAAGCCCTTACAAGCTTAATTCATCTCAGTCAAAAGACCAAACCCTAAAAGACCCGACCGGATCTGATCCCAACCTGGATCGGACCCAGCTCCCTCTCGCGTCCCTGCTCCTTGCCGAGACGGAGACGGCTGGCGCGACTGGCGTCAGTCACCTCGGCCCGGCTGAGGGCATACACCGGCGACGCCTCAGCCCTCCCGAGCCAAGCGCCTGGCCCTTGCTTGGCCGGCGACATCACGACGATGGCCACGATGGGGATCGTCGATTGCCCTAACCTACCGACCACGGCGGCCCTCCCCCCTCCACAAGTCGACAGCCTCGCGGCCACCATGCCGGCATCGTTGGAATGCCTCGACTGGGCGAAGCGATGCCCGGACAAGTCAATGTCGGCCGAAACAAAAGTCACAAGAACTGGATCTCGTTCGGACATATCATCGAGCAGTTAAAGCACGCTACAAAAACGAGAGGTTTTTGGCTCTACTGGGGCTCAAACCCAAGCCGAGACTCCCGCCAAACAAACAAATACACACGCGGCAGCCAGAAAGAAGAGAGACGGGGGTGGCGTTCGCGCAACCGGGCAGCCGCGAGCTCCGGCCCAACATGCCCAAAACAGGGCAAAAATAGGGCTGATGCGGCTCACGTTTGGCTCAGTCGGTACGACGGCGGCTCGTCGGCGCGGTTGAGGTGCGGTGTTCTTCGGCGGCCTCTCTCTCTGACTCTCTCCGACCTCACCCTCTCTCAGATCTGTCTCTCGCTTAGCATCACTGTATCTTTTTAAGGCAAAAAATCCACAATGTATAATGTCATAGTTTATGATTCCTTGAATAACATGAATACCCAATCCAAGAACAACTTACCCGTTGTATTTCTAAAAGAACACCGGTATGATAAGACGCAGTATCTGACAAAACATGAGGATTGCTAGAGAACATACAATACGGTCTACTCCACAAAATTCCTCAACAACTACTTTAAAATTTCCAGATTAGCAACCCACTCTGTAATATTATATGAGAATATCTTGCAACAACATTCTGCTTGACTCTCCACCACCAAATTGCAGGAGGTGAAAACAAAAATGACAAAAGAAAAAAGGCAACTTCCAAGGCATTCACAAGACCCATTAATAGTACCCAGTCTAGGGGTGAGCAGCAGTTTAGGGTCGACCTTAGATCAGCCCAACCCTGCCGGTCTTGGTCCGGTTCCTGGGGGCTGGTCTCGAATTCCGTAACCAACACCGTATAGGTTGGTCCCCTGGCCCTAGAATTTTTTCTATCGGTCCAACCCTGGACCAACCCTATATATTATATTATATTATTTATAATTCTTTTATATATTCAAACCTAAGTAAAATGTCTGTTATATTATATTATATTGAGATGTTCTATCAATAGCACTAATAGTAAATTCGATTTAAAACTTTTGTTGAGTATTAATTATGTGTCGTTTGTTTTGTTTTCAAGTGTTTAGAAGTTCAAGTGAATTAACAAGATGTGAAGTTATATATTCATGGTTTATATTAAGTATTTTGAACTTTTTATGGTTTAATTGTATTTTACTAATGAATTTCAGCTGCACTTTGCTTTTCAATTTGTATCAAATGGTAGAAGTTTTTGAAGAGTAGAGTAATACTGCAGTTGTTACGGTGATTTGCTAGTCAAGTGGTGTGAAGCTCATTTTTTGGTTGAGTGGACTCTACATGATCGAATGCAGGAAAACGCTTTTGCGAATATTAAAGATAGATGATTAGAAGAACTTTCCATCTTGTCACATATTTTGATGAGCGGTTAGTAGGTACGAAGTGATTTGCTAGTCAAGTGGTGTGAAGCTCATTTTTTGGTTGAGTGGACTCTACATGATCGAATGCAGGAAAACGCTTTTGCATATGGTATTATGAATATTAAAGATAGATGATTACAAGAACTTTCCATCTTGTCCCATATCTTGATGAGCGGTTAGTAGGTACGAAATTTCTATTATTGTGTCATTTTAAATTTGCTAAATATGTATTGGTATTTATAGTTTAGTTGCACAATACCGCATTGTCGATGGATGTGTAATTTGACTTTGTAGGTTTGCTTTTTTAGAGAGTATAAAAAATAAGACGAAAAAAATTATCGATCGGTCCCGGGTTGACCCTGGAATCGGACCGAACCCATTGGGTCAGTTCGGGCCTTGGTCCTGTGCTCATAGGGTTGGTCCACGATCTTAAAATCAAGACCGACACTTGTACGGGTTGGTCCCAGGATTAGGGGTGGCCGGGACCAACCAGGACCATGCTCACCCCTAACCCAGTCTATTGATTAGAGTGCCACAGCAAGTGCACCAAATGGGGCTTGTTGCGCCACGTCGGATTAGGCACTAGGATGTTTTTCATACAAGTCAGCTGTCTTTATCGAGACGACGTTATACTAGATTTCCCAAAAAGTAATTCTAAAGGTAAAAGAGAAAAAAAAAAAAAGACTCTTTCGGCTAGAAGGTGTTGCTTTCACAAAGTACCGACGACTTCTTACTTTCCAAATTTATCACGGTTCACAGTGCAAGCACCATAACATAAGAACCAACAGTTTGAAGAAGACACGACGAATAACATACGGTTGCATCTTTCTTTCATAAGCAAGAAGCCATGAGACACTACAGTTCTATTAATAATGTCATACTAACTAGTGTGATCTTGTCTAACGAAAGAAAAATTCAAAGAAGCTTTCAAATTGAAACTTCCCGAGCAGAAATTAAAACACCTCACATAATCAACCGTTTAAAAGTGGAAAATAAACAAAACTCCAGCCAAGGCAAACCCCGCAAGATGGAAACCTCGAACTAGGCAAATCAAAGAATCAATCCATGCACCCAGATCAA
This sequence comes from Eucalyptus sp. ANBG9806169, assembly GCA_014182395.1. Taxonomy (NCBI): domain Eukaryota; kingdom Viridiplantae; phylum Streptophyta; class Magnoliopsida; order Myrtales; family Myrtaceae; genus Eucalyptus; species Eucalyptus sp. ANBG9806169. The sequence goes on along the minus strand of CM024577.1, from coordinate 15,598,567 downwards.
GAGACCCAAAAACCAAACCCCATCGTTCGATGCAATCAACCATGCATGAGACATTTAGCAAGCCATTTTCTACGAGAAGTAAAGCATCCGTCAACAATCATGAAGCTGAGCCTCATTCACTCGAAAAGACGGTCGAAACCCATAGATCGGCAACTCAAGAACCCGCAAAATCCAGAAGCCAACGGATAAAGCTCAAAATCGGACAAAAGCTCACAACTTTAAAGCACAAACGAGCGTGCACAAAACACCCAACATGTCAATAATGAGTGCACCAAAAATTTATGGTGGCAAAAAACGCCCCTATTCCGGTGCCACACTGGCGCTGACTTTTGGAGAAAGACATCAAATGATTAATGTTAAGTAATGTGTGCATCAATGTTATAAATCTCAAATGGGCAAGGTTAACGTCTCACTTTTGTGCTCGCAAAGAAGATCCACGCAACTAGGACAGATGCACCACTACAATAATCACATGGACCTCCTCACACCAGAGAAGCTCATATCAATTTCCCCACAGAACTTTGCCTTGAGAAAGAGGAGGAGTGCATACCAGGTTCTGATTGACAACATTGACGAACACGATGAGCTTACACGATGAAAAATAACAATAATTGTTGGGAATCTATTGAAAAAAATGAGAAAATAAGATTAATTGTCTAAGGCATTCAAATACTACCCTTAACGATAATTTCGCCTCTCAAAATACGAAACTCAGTGCCTAAAGCTCTAAAGGCTATCTTCTCAATATACAACAGATATTCTTTTATGCTCTACAATGAATATTCGACTCGGAGTACAAAACTCGGTGCATAAGGCTCTAGAGGCTATCTTCTTAATAGATAACAAACATTTTTCTATACTCTGTACTGAACATTTGAAGGAACACAAACAATGTTTTGTGTATAACCTAGCAAAAAGTAAAAGAAAGATATGAGAAGCCAATGACTCTTGAAAAATTGTGGTTCGAAGTTAAATCTATATTCAAGCAAGAGAGAAAGAGCCATTAAGAAACCATTATAAATCCATTGTAAAATAATGCGGGATATTTGAAAGAATAAATCAAACGTTACAAAACCATTATAAAGTCGTTACATGATCATTTTATAATCATTACATGACCATTATAAAATGTTAAAAAATCATCTTACATTAATAACGGATAAAAACCATTACAAATTGACGATGGTAAAAAAACGTTATAACATTAAACTATTGAAATATCCAACAGTTTTTTTCTCATTGAGATTTTGGGCGAATATCTTTATTTTGTATATTGCTGCTGTACGCATCCAATTTTAACCAATTATGATTTTATATAAATATCTTCCAAAATATGTGGAACATTTAAAGAGGCAGCATGCCTACCCATTGTAGCCTCTGTCAATGGTAATCCTCATTTTTAGTCATTAAACAACGCGAACTACAATGAAAACTTAACACATCTCATAAAGGTTCAATACAGCTTATAGTTGAGCAAATTCAATTATCTATTTAGTGAAGGAATTTGGGGGTGGCTGTGGATGATGAGAACTCCATCAATGATTTTCTTTTGGCCCACCGAAAGAACATTATCTATAGACCCTCTACAGCAATTCCATTTAGTCTGCTGATCATGTGGAGTCCACGGTAACACTTACACAATCAATGATTCAGTTGATTTTAATCTACATCATTTGTAGTAGGAACGCGCACGTGTCACGCTTTTATTAAAATTGAAGTCCGGCCCGAAAATACCAGGCTTGCTCACTCTGGGCCTGATACCCTAGTCCAGACCATAACAAATTTAACTTCGCACCTGTGGCCCAGTGGCCCGCGACGGTCAGCCCACGACCATTACTAGCTTAGAGTTGAAATGAAGATAGAAAAGAAAAAGAAAATAATTCGGAAAAAATTTAAAAACTAGAAAAATTATCCACGTAAGCGCCAACTTTGCCAAATTGGACGTCTGGTGTTCACATAATTGATTTCCAATCAAAATTGATCGGAATGACTATACTACAAATGTTATAAGGTTTAGGACTAACTAAATTGACCAAACTAAAAGGTTTATAATTGGATTGACTACTATATAATAAGTTTATGTTTTTTATGATAACTTTCCTATTCGTGTTTAGGATGAACTTTGTGCTGTGGTGTACTTCACCCCGATCTCTCAAGAATATGGAGCCCTAGAGGTGTTGTTAGGGACCTCGCATTCGGATTTTTGGTAAGCTTGTGTTGACGAAGAGAAAGAGCCGAGTAGGTGTAGTTTTTGCAAAGGACGAATTTACCAGCCCTTATCTATGCAATCTTTTGGGTCTACTAGTTCACTATCTAATTTCTGGAAAATAATTAAATAATTAAATAATTTCGAAAAATAATAAATAAATACCAATAAATTATTTCTTGCTCAATCAAAATACAATCAAGTTCTAAAATTTATTAAATTAGCGAAATCAAGTCAATCTATTAACTCCATCTGACTTGACTAATAGATAATACTGACATTATTATTATTATTATTTTTTAATATTTCTCCTTGCTATGTGATGATGAGGTGGCTAAATCATGAAACATAAGGTTGAAATAATATCGTTTTTTTTTTCCAATTTTGTTTTTCAATACAAATTTTATTTTATTTAAATAAAAAATGAGCTAAATATTTTATAAGGAAAACCAGAGCTGTAGTCAACCGACGACCACGTTATCACCTTTGTTCTTCCTATTTCCTTATGTTCTTTTTCTTCTTCTTCCTTCTTTGTCACCTCCATTATGTTCTTTTTTCTATTTCCTTGCTCGACCTCCATTAATTCTTCCAGCTGCTCTAACAGAGAAATCCATTCTCAACCTCACAAAGATGATTTCACTTCACTGCCAATCAATCAGAAGAAGCAAAGACCGAACGAGTACTTAGAACAGAAACCGCATCTCAAAATCTCGACCACTACACATGAAGTTACAAGTGTGATATAAACTCACAACACATTTTATTAGGAAAACACGATACAGCAAATCACTTGCAAACATCACACAATCAACTGCAGAGAATCTAAGGACATCAATCTGATGCCCTACCTTGACGAACAGACTCTAGTACCATACTTCTAAAGGCTCGCGTGTCTTAGCTCAACCTCAAGGAAAGAGGAATACCATCGTCATTTACAACCATGACTTTTGTCCTTATTTTCTAAGTCCTTATTCTTTGATCCCTCATCTGGCCTGTACACATCTAGCTTGTACATATCACCTAGAAGGGGCAATCCAACAAGCCGTTCCAAGAAAAAATCTATAGCGATTGCCAGCCACTGCTGCATCAGCAGAAGAACGAAGGATATCATGAGCGGCAACAGGCGCAGAGCTTTCTTGCATGGACTTTTTCCACCCATCGTCGAGAACAGCAGGGATAACGTGAAGCAAAAGTAAGTCAGAACCATTGCGACTAGGGATAGCCTGAGCGGCAGCTTAAGCGGCAGCTTAAGCGGTAGCATGGTGCGGTTGGGGTACTTGATATCTCTGGTGAGGCAAATGATCATCTGGACCGACACCACGAATCCTAATGTGTTGCCACCCAGGAAGAGAGCGTACACCAAGCCCGCACCATAATATTCAGTCATGGATTTATGGGGAGGATCTTCAGTCTTTAAGCTGCTGGGATTATGATTGTTTGATTCGTTGTGGTCGACTTCTATTATCTTTGGAGGCTGAAGCACGGATTGGTAGGTCGTGCTTGCGATGAGCGCGGCGACGACCAACAGGGCGTTGCGGATGTCACCAAACGACTCCTTTTCTGCAATTAAATTCTTCAGTTGCGAACGTGGTGATGACTGTGGAGCATCTTTGACTGGTTCCTCCCCAGCTGCTTGATGACTGTTAGCTCCATCGAAATCGTTGTCGTCCGGGACTGGGCTTGATGCGGGCGAGTTTGATCTTCCTCTCCCGTGTTTGGCTCCCGCTCGAACGAGGATTTCTCTGATCTCTTTATCTCCTGCTTCCCTTCGCGAGGGAGTTGAGACGTCTAGAGGTGTCGACCCACTGTCGTTCACGGCGTTCACCTCTACGACCTCGGACTCCACAGCATGCTTACAAAGCAGGAAGTTCACCACCTGCAATTATTTTCCATTTTCCGGACATTAAGATTATACGGACAGACTTCAGGCATAGACGAGACATCCTTTATTCCAGTAATGATCAAAACAGACCCGATTCGATAAATTCCTTTGCCTAGAAGATCTTTGCATATGGTAGGGACACCAAATCAACGCCTTCACTGAAGTAATGCACAAAGAAAAGCGTGATAAAATTAGGGAATCGCGAGACTTGCCTCGAAATTTTTGCCAGCGGCAGCAAGATGCAAGGCGGTGTTGCCTTTGTGGTCCTTCCAATTGATCACCTGCTCCTTCTTGTGCTGCTTCAGATGGTCCACCAACACAACCACCACGTCGAACCGGTTGTTCTTCACGGCAAGGTGAAGCACGGTCTCCTCTCGAGCGGTCGTCTCTTCAACAGACTCAGGCGACCCGGCGAGCAATACCTTCATGACATCGACCTTCCCGTTCGCAGCGGCATAATGCAAAGGGATTCTTCTCTCCCGTCCCTTCACGGAGCACAAGTGTGGACCCACTGTCAAGAGCTCCCTCGCGATCTCGACATCACCTCGAGCAGCCGCGATGTGCAGCGGGCTGAAACCATCCGTGTTCACCTTTTCCGCAAGCTTTGGCGTACGCTTCAGGAGCTCTCGAACAAAATCCAAATGGCCAGCCACACAGGCGACATGCAGCGGCGTGTGACCGGCTCCTTCAAGATCCATCTCCTCGAGGATGAGCTCATTGCTGCTGATCAAGTCTTCCAGCTCATGGACATTGCCCTTCCGAGCTGCTTCTAACATCCTTCGCTCCATTTGATCGGAACTAATGATGGCCTCTCTCTCTTTCTGGGACACCTTTGGACTTGGATATCTGTTAAATTATATCGACCCATTTTATAGAGTTTTTCGAGCATCAAGAAGCTCATTGTTGAATGATGTGATAAGACTAGCAACAGCAAAGTTCCATTCACATTACCACCCGTGATATCAGCTTTTCAGTAAAGTAATGAAAATATCAAAGCATAGATCCAACCAGTAGGACCACGAATTAAAGGAACACTTGCATTGAAATCGTGCGGCACGGGTTTGTGGGGGCAAGTCAGTTATTTTGGTCATAAAATCGCCTTTTAGATACATCGGAAATCAAGAAGAGAGAACATCTCGAAAACCCTCCTTAAGAGTGTGGCATTTCTTTCAAAGCACCTCCGAGATCGGTGTTAGCCTCAAAGTAATCTCCATAATTTGGTAATTTCGTCTCAATTGAACGGCCAAATCTCGCTGGCGACACAGACGTTCGCCGGACGACGGCTACTTGTGTCTCACATGCCATTGTCCACGCCATGAACGGGTGCATTTTTTGTCCGAAAGAAATTGTCTTTGGGCCTCTCACTCCGCTTGCTCTTCCGTCCACACCACTCTCCGTGCCAGCTAAATAACAGAAAATTCAGTAGAAGAAAATTCTCATTTCTTCATTAGTAGAACGGGGAAATATACAGAATAGGGATTTTAGTATTTCATTTTTAATGAAGGGCAATTTTATTGTCCTAGGGTTGTGAAATGAAACGGCACTGTTGACACTTAAATTTTGGCGGCTCATTTAGTCATTAGGGATTAATTTTATTTTTTTTATAATTCAATTGCATAGCATATAGTGTTAGGTGCATTTGTTTTTATTTTGCATGTTTTGCATTTTTATTTTTAGGATGGCAGATGGGTCGAATTAATTGTTTTTGAGTTTAAATTAATAGGCCGGACTAAGCCCATAAAACGAGAAAATCGGCCCGAGCCCGTTTCTTTTAAATGACAAAAATTATTTAAATGAAGATTTGGTGGGATATTAGATATTTTGAAAATTATTTAAATCGCATTTGAATCCTATCTTTATCAATAGATAATGATGAAATCGTCATAGAATATTAATGAGATAAGGATTTTTATGATTCGAATGATATAAAGAATTTTCGAAATATTTTGTTAAAGATCACATATTTTTTGGCTATAAAAGGTGGATGTAGGGTTTAATTTCAGAGAGGCCACACAATAGAAAAATACACGGCCACGAAGAGTTTCTCTCGATTTTTAGGTCAAGAAAATTCAACGCGAAGAAAAGCTTGGGGGCTTCTTCTTCGTTTGAGGAGAACACAAAATAAAAAGGGAAAAGAAAGGAAAGTCTTTTTGGGAGGAAAAAGGGAATCAAAGAGAAAAGGAAAAAAGCCAAAAGAGAAAGTGAGGCTGTCCGTGCGTGCAGGAAGGAGAAGCAAAAAGCAAAAGTAAAAGGTGAACAGTGAGAGAGCAGATGGAAGGGACGTGAGGGAGCAGAGGGGAAAACAAAAAAAAACAAAAAAGGAAAAGGAGTTACTGTTCATCTTCCTCGTGCAAACCCCCTGCACAATTCTGACCTCCCTTCGCTGTTCACTCACGCCGGAAGCCCGCCGCACAGCCCGCTCCGCCGTGCCGCCCAGAGAAGCTCCGCCGTGCCGCCTAGAGACGCTACACCGCGCTCGCCGCCCGAAGCCAGCCGCGAACGGCCGCGCAGCCCCCGATCCGGCGACCCGCAGCTTGCGCCCACGTCGCTCGCCCGCCGCTCGAGCCGCTCCGCCTCAGCCACCGTGACCCGAAACCTCCGCCCAGTCGCGACCCGAGCCCGCTCCGCCCTCCGACGCCGCCGCCTGCTGCTCTGCTCGTCCGCGCGCCCACCGCCGGTTCAACCGCTGCGCGCGCCCCACCGCCGGTTCACACTAGCCGGAACCTCTCACCGGACCGCCACTGCCCCGTACCGGTCCGACGAGCAACCCGCGCCGGTCGTCCCCCTTGCCGCCGACGAGCTCCCTCTCCCCGGCGACATCCTTTTTCTCCATTATTTACCTAGGTAGTTTTTTATTATTTTTTTTACTTTTCACTTTTTATTTTTACTTTCTTTATAGTTTAGTTTACTTTATCTTTTTGTGTTTTTTTTTTTAGGTTTTAATTCTTCTAGGCATTACCTATAGGATTTGTCCTTAGGGTTTAATTTAATTATTAATTTGACCCGTAAGATTTCGGGTCATTTTTTTAATTGTATTAACTCTTAGGGTTTGTTTATGATATATTAAATTGTTAAATCATTATAGTTATTAATTTGATTCGTAAGATTTCGGATTAGATTTTTAATTATTTTGATTTATTATCGTGACGTTTAGGGTTAAAAAATATTCGTTAATTTGACCCGTGAGATAACGGGTTATTTTTTTGTCTATTTTGATCCTTTATTTTGTCGAATATCTTGCTTGTTAGATTTAATATTTGTTTTAGGAAATCATTAAGAAAAATCAAAAAGATGTTTGAATTAGGATTTCAATTGATTCTAGAATATTTCTGGTTATTTTGCATATCTAGAATAAGGATTTTATTTCGAATTTAGAAAACACAAAAAAATGCATTCATTTAGGTTGTTAGTTTTTATTCGAATTGCACGTTTAATTATGTGTTAGTTTTAATTTCGAATTTCATAAAGAAAAGAAAAAAAAAATCATTGTGCATATTAGGTTAGAATTGCATGTTTCATCTTTGATTTAAATCATCTTTTTAGATAAGTTGCATTTTAGATTAGGATAATGTCTCAATTTAAATTAGGATTTAATATGATCTAATCCTTAGTTTAAATTAGATAGAATTTTAATCTAGCTAAATCATTTTTGCATTTGAATTTCATGAAAGAAAATACAAAATTTGTCTTTGCATAAGTTAATTTCAATTTTTAGGATAGATTGCATTTTTAAAAATAGGAACATCAAATGCACGTCATTTATTTTATTTAAGTTCATTTAATTAGAAGTCTCATGTCATTAGATTAAGTCATTTAATAAATGTCACGTGACGTATAGCTTGCATATTAAATTGCATGAGGCATGTCATTTTAGTTTAAATAATTTGGTATGTCATTGCATCGCATTACATGTCATTATAATTAAATCATTCAGATTGCATTTAATTATTGCATTTCTTCATGTCATATAGTTTAGGTCATGTCGTCATTTCATGTTTGAATAGTAACAATGCATTGCATAAGTCATGATTTTTAAAGCGAAAACAAAAAAATTGATTGCTTGTTAATTAGGAATCATATTTAGGATTGTTGATGTGAATTCTAAGTTAACATTGCAGATGTTTTCGTTGCTTTAAGGTATGCTTTTTGCATTATTTAAATTGCTTTCTTGATGTGTTAAATTGGTGGTATGCGCACATGTATGATCACCTCATATGTTAGGAAGCTCAATTAAAATCAAGCTGCCTGCAATTTTTTTTTTTTAGAAATGGTACCGAAATGGCACTATGATAGTCTAGTGTAATCAAGTCCCCGTACCCAAAATCTCTGGTTCGTAGAAGTAAGATAATCCTCCAATTATTTTACTTAGGTGTCTAATCGACCTACCCTAAACTGATTAGTGGCGACTCCTAGATAATGATCTTTTGCATGTTAAATCCTTAAGTTGCGATTTGATATAGGCTTTGGGAGGCGAGTTAAGGCAAAGGGCTAATACCATCAACCTGGTTTTGGTAATGGCAAACCCGAAAAATTGGGTCGCGACAGGCACCTTTTGAAGCACCTTTTTATGTTGTTTTGTCTTATCTTATTTTCTTTTCTTGGGGTCTGGTGTTTTGTTTTATCTTAAGAGGGCAGAGTATCTACCGGAGAAAATATTGGGTGGTCCGGGACCTCCACGTCGGCGTGGTCCTGGACCACTCACGCGGCGCCACGTGGAGTGTGGGCCCCTTGCTGTGTTCTGCAAATTTTCACCCCTCTCTGAGGTCCATCTTATGCGCTTCTTTCTCTCTCCTCTCTCTTTTCACTGTCTCCCGACTAACTCTCAACTGGTGGTGGCTCGGCTCGGCTCGGCTGGACTGGCAGAAGAAAGGATGACTCCCGCTTAAAATTTCTCTCTCCTCACTTAAATAATTTGGTTTTGTCTCTCTCTCCTCATGGAAGAGCAGACAGAGAACGAGCTGCACTTCCTCTGTTTCGTTCTCAGCGCATACGCCTCCGCCCTCTCGTCTAATCTTCCGTCGACGACTTGCTTTCCGCTTTGCTCGAAGCTGGTCTGTCCTGGTCGGTCGTCCGTCATCATCTTCACTCCGCCGATTCGAAGCTCGTAGAAATCGGAGACGGGCGATTTGGTGATGAACACTTGAAGGGAAGGAGCTTCGATCGGAGATGGCGGCCAATCATCGCAACGAGGCGGCGGCGGCGGCATCGGCGGAAGGGGGAGTCGGTGGTCGTGGAGTGCGGCCGGCCGGGAGCTTTTGCGAGTGCGCGGATCGCCAAATGGGTCCACCGTTTCTCACGGTCCGTACGGTTTCTCCTTCGTTTCTCGTGGTTTTCTCCTTCCCGTGTCGTTGAGTACGGTTTTTGCCCGGGCTCCGGTGGCTCGGGGATTTTGGGGTCGGCCGGGACTGGAGATGCCGTGCTTCGGGTTTGTCTTTTCCGGGCTTTGTCGTCATTTGTGACGTTCACGATCGATGGAATTGTTGATTTGCGTTTAGCCTTTAGTAGTTCCAATCCATCGCTTCGTTGCGTGCGTCGGCTTGCGCCCGACGATTTTTCCGTTTCGGGTTGTTTGTTTTTTAACGTCTCTTCGACTTGGATCGCAGGCTTGACCGCGCGGAGCCCGACTGTGGATGACTATCAAGGTTGGTGTGCAATTTCCTATTTTGAGAGTCTGGGCAGCTCTGCCTGTTGATTCGCTGTCACTAATCGGCTCTCAACTGATGTAGTTTCATTATGTGCATATATCGATTGAAAGAACTAGAGAAAATTCGAATGTTTGATCCGTATTGAGGGAAACTATGCGTACTCATTCTATCAACTGTTAATACATGGATTTAATTTTTCATATGTGTATTTAACTGCATGACCTCGGAGAAACCATGTGGGAGCTATGGTCGATGCTGAAGTTCCGACTTGAGTCGTTTCGCGCCCGTGTGTCTTCCCTTTTCCTTTTATTCTTCTTTCGAATGTACCGGTTGGATTTCTCTGCTAGTTTTCAGCTACTTTGATCAAGTCTCTTTTCTGAAGGGTTTATGATCGGTTCGATGCAAATGACTTTGCGGGATGGGCTACTAGTTTGTCTGCTTATGAAAGCGTTGTGGATTCAAATATTCCTTTCTTTAATGTTGTTATTGAGATGACTGATGTTGGTCACGGTTTGTTGTTCTGTTCTGGCTATTCTTGCCTCTGGGCATTTCTCTGTTTTTCTTTCAGGTCATTTGCAGTGATATGCTCATTAACTATGAGAATTGTCAGGTGACGCTGTAGAAGTCATTGTGGATGCTTCCTGAATGAAAGAAGGGATGGCATGAATCTCTCTCCGAAATAGCACTGTGTACTGCACTGCACATCATGACAAGAGAGAGTCGAAATAGATTATCAAAATGCTGAGCGCAGTTAAAATATCCTCTTCAAGGTAATTATTTTTATTATTAATTGATGATCTCATGAAGGCTCGGCACAAGACGTGGGCTCGAAGCTCAAGTATGCACAACTCTATCGAGATAAGTAGACCTAGCTAAACATAAATCTCAAGAATACCGTCTACCAAAAGGCGGGATTGACCATAGAGCAATATTGCTCTACAAGTAACTAAATAACTTTTTTTCAAGGTTACATTGACCCATTAATTGTTTTTCTCGTTTCTCACATTCTCTTCTCATCTTGTCCTCCAACTGGTGGTATGCTTGCTCTTGCTCTCTCATGCTCGCCATGTGTCAGTAGCAGGCGGCAATAAAGTGCTCTTAACCGATACCTCGAGCATTTCGAGTATCTCGTTATTACATGCTTATTCCCAATACACGGTAAATGTTGGATATTAGACTAAGTAGACATTAGAAAGCCATATAATGCCCACGGGCAATGACAGAGAATCCAAGTTCTTTTTCGATGTCACTTTTTCTCCCCTTGTTGTCATTTGAACCATGCTTTCCAATCGACTAATGCCACGAAAATAATGAACTGCTAACTCCATGGGAACAAAAATTTGCCCTGGTCAATCTCCAATCGCAGAGGTGCACTTTGATAAGGCAACATAAAAGCAAGGGCATGAAAGCAGGCATATTTTTAACGAACATGTATATTTTCAGTTCTCGCAATGAGCTTTATCTGGGTGATTAATCGGCAACAATTGAAAACCAATTTTATCACCGACTTTTGTGGAGCTCATCATCCAAAGAAATGCTCACTGTTAAGGCATTAAAAGAGTAAGTGTGAGGTGCAACATACCACGTAAAAAAATTATCAACCACACAATTAAAGCAAATGCAGTTCCTATATGCGAACTGCTCTGGAGAACATCTTCCAAGTCTCCCTAAAAAGAAATTCAATTTCTGGAATCGAAAACAACTTTTTGCACAAGCCACAGCCTCCCGCTTCGATAACGCCAGATAAATCTTGTTCAGTTCTAGCAGATAACCAGCGAAGCTCACAATCAACCTAGCCTTCAAAATGCATCGGCGATAATACTCCAGTAATTACCTTTTGACAGCGAGAGGTCCGAGAACGAGCAACAGCAAAGGAGAACCGTGATACATGGAACCTGTCGAAGGGATCAAAGCATCAAACATCAACACATCAGTAGGCAAACAAGCAGCTTCCTTCCTACAGAGATCGAACGGAGCTGAACCTGTGTAGGGAGACATCACCGACTGCTTCAACCAGTAGCCTTCGCCAACTGCAGGCGGCACAAACAAGAAAAACCAGAAATCGTATCAGAAAATGGACCTCCAAGATTTCAAGGGAGGAGGGGGCGGGGGATCGGAGATCGGGAATCGATCGACGGAGTGAAGAGAGGCGGCGTTACGACGGCGAATGCTGGTGAGAGGGGTGGCGACCTCGGGGCGGGTGGACAGGCGGAGGTTCCTGGGGAGGTAGACGAGGGCGAGCCGGAACGCGACCAACGCGACGACCCATGTCCAGAACCCCGAGCGCGCGCTTCGCCTCTTCGTCTCCGTCTTCGCCGTCGTTTCTCTCTCCTCCACTTTCGCCGTCGTGGTTCGACGCGTTGGCGTCGGGCACGTAGGGGAGGAGACGGGGCGACGGACTCCGGCGTCGGCGGAGGCAACCGGCGGAGGGGCGTCGGCGGAGGGGTTTGCTGGAAGAGAGGCGCGACTTCGAGGACGAAAGAGAGAGAGAGAGCGGACTAGAGGTCGCGAGAGGAGGCGGAGGTGGAGGGCCGTCGGCGTCGCGTTTCGCTGGAAGAGAGGCACGACTTCGCGGAGGGGGAGAGAGAGAGAGCAGAGCGGACGTCGCGAGAGGGAGGAGGAGGAGCGTCGGCGGCGTCGGATCGGCGTCGGGGTGGGGGCGATGGAAGCAACCAGCGGAGGCGGAGGGGAGAGAGAGGAGAACGCATGTCTCGACCGTTCTCAATTTGTTCTCTTGCGAGGAGAGAGAAAGTGAGAGAGAGAAAAAATTGCAGAAAATTAAACTGAGGAGAAATAAATCTTTCGGGCGGGAGTCATGATCTGTCTTTTCTTCTGTAGCGAGCCGAGTTGAGCGCGCCCCCTATTTTCTCGTGAGGAGAGAGAGGAGAGAGAGAGAGAAGCGCAGAAGATCAGAGAGGGGTGAAAATTTGCAGAACACAGCAAGGGGCCCACGCTCCACGTGGCGCCGCGTGAGTGGTCCGGGACCTCCACGTCAGTGTGGTCCCGGACCACCCAATATTTTCTTACCGTCTCCCGGCGGCGGGAGTGAAGTCAATGCCATGGTCTTCGTAGGCTAAAACTATCACGTCATAGTCATGACCCTAGGATGACGTCACTTGCCTCCACAATATTATCATATGAATTGACCCCTCCGGTCGGAAACATCATATTGAGGATGAGGATTCACTGGATACAAATTGATGAACTGCTTTGGGACCCCCATGTCATAATTTCCTTGCTTTACGCATATTTAGGACAATAATGGGGGCATATTTGTATTTGTGTTGATGTCTATGTTTTAAAATGCACGTCATTTTCATATAAAGATCTTTTGTCATTTTCAGAATTACTTTTACGTCGGCGCTAGCCAAATTGGAAATTGTCACATCTTTAGGGTCTTGTCCCTCTTTTTATTATTATTTTCTTTAGTTGTTTTAACTATTTTCCTCCTAGACTTTTTCATAGAGTAAATTCAGTTCAAATCTTTAGGAAACCTAAACTGAACTAAATCATATGTGTGTACATTAATTTTGAACCGAGTAACCACCCGAACCAATTGGTTTTTTTTTTTTTTTTAATACTAAAAAGAGGTTTAGTGACAAATCGAATATAGTGAGTAAATTGTAATATTAAGAAGAGGGCAATTTTCAGTTCGTTCAGTAAACCGAACTGAAATAAAAAAAATGGTTATTTTTTCATTATTCGAACCAAGTCAAAATACACAAAAATTCAGTTTAGTTCTAGTTTCGGTTCAGTTTTTAAATTTGACGCCCCAACTTTTCTAAGCCCGTTCATATTTAAAACAGGTTGACCAAGCAAGTCAACTTTTGATCCTTGTTTTTTTTTTTTGGGGTAAAGTTTGATCCTTGTTTATCTGCATTTTTTTTCTCTCATTGAGATTCTAGGCGAGTGTGTTATTTTGTGTAATGCTATACCCATCCAATTTAGCCAATTGTGATTTCATATAAATATCTACCGAAAGATATTGAAGAGGTAGTATACCCGTCCATTGTATCCTCTGTCAATGCCAATCCTCATTTTTAGTTATTAGACGACACAAACTACAATGAAAACCTAACACATATCAAAAAGGTTCAATAGAGTTCACAGTTGAGCAAATCTCTATTATCTATTTACAGATGGAATTCACGGTGGCTATTGATGAAATGGCATAGCTTGCCTTTGAGTTGAATTGTTTTGTAGTTTGTACAAGGATGTTCCAGTAGTTTAATCCCTTGATTGTCTTTTGACCCACCGAAGGCACATTATCTATAGATCATGTACCCCAATCCCATTTAGGCCACTGATCTTATGGAGTCCATGGCAGCACTCACACAATCAATGATTTAGATGATGTTAGTCTACATTATCTATAGTAGAAATGTGCACTGGTAACACTTTTGCTAATATTGAAGCTTGGCCCAAACGTATCGAGCTTGCTCACTCTAGTTCGATACACTAGTCCAAACTGTAACAAATTTAGCCTTTCGCCCCTTGCCCAGTGACTAGCAAGGGTCAATCGATGACCATCACCGGCCTAGATGAATAAAATTTGACCGAAACGATCAACATAAGTCAAAAATGGGCACACTGGGAAAGTGACCATGTTCAGCTTGCGCACCATACTTTGCTGCTTTGGTTCTCGCACCATGGGTTTCGTTTTTGAGCAAGCCGCACATCATTTCGAAGTAACTTATAACATGTTACATTCGTTTCTTCTCTACTTATAAAGTTTATCCATAAAATCTACATTTGCAATACTTGAAATTATCCTGACGGGTCGGCAGTATGTTGCTTGATAGCTGATTTTACATATGATGCTTATCTGTCATTATTTGCCACTAGCCAGGGTACTGTCCTTGATTTCTTTTGCAAGTTGTATTACTAGTCTTTTTGTGTGTACCACGTCGCATGCGCAGAATCAGGGATTAAATTAAAGCTTTTATTATTATTATTATTATTATTATTATTATTATTATTATTATTATTATTATTATTATTATTATTATTATTATTATTATTATTATTATTATTATTATTATTATTATTATTATTATTATTATTATTATTATTATTATTATTATTATTATTATTATTATTATTATTATTATTATTATTATTATTATTATTATTATTATTATTATTATTAATAAGATTATTTTTCTATAGCTTCAATTTGCAAATAAATACATCAAGTACATAAAAAGAAAAGAAAAAGTAAGTCCTTTCATTACTCTCTTGTGTTTGTCCCGTGATTATTATAGTGAAAGGGGAAGAGTGGCTAATATTTTATTTAAGATGATTTTGCTTATAAAAAAATGTATCTATCAATGCACTTGAGACTAAATAATATCATTCAAGTGACTGAAGTGATTCGATTGAAATAACTTTCTTGTTTTGGCCATAATTGATGTGGTTTTAGAGTGTACTTTTTTGTTTAAGGAAAAAAATGGAAATAACTTGTTCGCTTTCCAAATAAAATTTAATATATTTTTAAATTCAAATTATTGAAAAAAAGAAATAAATTATATGTGAATCTAAATGTCAATATTTATGTACTTTGTAAAATCTCAGATGAAATGGTTGTGATGCTATTTAATTTTAGATTTACTCTTGATCGAAGTTGCATATTCGAGTTGAATGACAAGTCATTTAGCGAATGATCATATCTGATGTTCTTCTTCCAAGAACGTTTTGGATGTGGGTTGTCAGTTTTCCATTTCATCAGCTCTTCACGAGTGCCTCCAACAACAATCCAAACGCTGAGCATGTTCATGTTGCAACTTGTACATGCGAACAATCAGCTCACAACCTAAACGTCAAAGAATGGAAATAGAAATAAAAGGGAATGATGGGTTTTCACCTAACTCTTCTTTGAGAATAATTACCAAATCAAGCATATATTTTGAAAGAAAAGTTAATTGTATAAAAAAATTATCTTATATACCCTTGATATAGCAAGTGAATAGTTTTTTTTTTTTTTTTTTTTTTGAAAACTGGTGAAGAAAGTGGTTTGGTTTCCATGAAATATGAGTGGTCAAGAATGCTCTATTATTGGCAAAAAAATAATGGCGCCATTAGCATAACATATCCCTGTTTTAAATTATGATGATCTGAATTACGTAGTTATACTCCATAAAATTATTGGTGGCTACTTAGATAATTGGTAAGTAGAATCCAAACTATATGCTCCTCGGAGGAAAGTCCGAACTCGTTTTCAACTTTCTTGTGATAAATACATTTATGAAGAATGCCGTAGAATTCCTCGTATCTGTAGGATCTTATAACCATGTTTAGGAAGCTGTCTAATCGGAAGCAGATCCTCTCTTGCCTACCACAGGCCACATCATCCGCGACACACTTTAACGGTTGAACCATGTCAATCTTTGTTTCTCTCTCTCTCTCCCTCTCTCTCCCCATATTATTTCTCTCTAACTTCTCCTCCAACCCAACGCTAGCTTATAAAACCGCTGAGATCCAGGCGAGGTCTCGACAGCAGCACCAGCTCTATATTTAGAATAATTAATAATGATTCCATAAAATCTCATAGTGGTGGTGACACGGCAAAGGCAGGGATGAGAGCACGGAGAGATGGAGGAAGAGGCCAATAGCCAGCGAGCTAAATCTAACAGCACTGCAGAAAAGTGGGTGTGTGGTTGGTAGCAACGAATTCGCGTCCGTCATATTTAGTTTAGGATCCTGTAACTTTAAAAATGAAATGAACACGCCCACTTGTATTTTCAAGGATTGGATGCTAGAAGAGAGGAGAAAATCCGCAATTAGGGTTGGCTTTAGGTTCGGCAGCTGAGGCCCTATTTGATAACCATTCAAATAGTGTCAAATTCTATTTTTTTGTTCTTGGGACTAGTTTTGGAACGGAATTGTGTTTAGTAAAATTTTTGTCCCCGAGAACAAATTTCTATCTTTTGTTCTTGGAAGTAGATTTGGAACAGAATTAAAAAAAAAAAAGTTGATTTTTATTTCCAAGAACAAATCTAAGAATCAAGCCCATATTTTCTCTTCTTCTTCTTCTTTTCTTTTCTTCTTCTTCATCTACCGCCATCGCCGCGGTTGCCATTCGCCGCTGTCCACAGTCCACTGCCCATCGCCGCCAGTCGCAGGCAATTGGTTCGACGAGGCTCTCCCAGCCCCACCGATGGCCAAGCGAGCCTCGCCTAGCTGCCGACGAGGCTTGGTTGACGAGGGCAGGTCTCGCCGAGGGCCGTAATGCTCCGATGAGGTCATTGGCCCTCATCTGGCCAGACCGGTGACCGGCCACTTGAAGAAGAAGAATAGAAGAGAGAAAGAAAAAAAAGAAAAGTAAAAAAAAGGAAAAAAAGTAAAATTATTTAAAAATTAAAAGAAAATGATTTAGAGTAGAAATTTTGAGCACGGTACCAAATGCAATTCTATTCTAGAATCAAAAATTTTGGACAATTACCAAACGGCTTAAAATGTTTAGAAATTATTCTCGGGAATAGAATAAAAAAGAATAATTTCTGATCAGAAATTATTCCCAGGAACAGAATCGTTACCAAACGCGCTTTAACTCATCTCTCAACCATCTACCGTAGGGAAACTACAAATGATTGGACTCTTTCACCTCCAAAAGGTCCTCATCGAATCGACAAAAATAAATGAAAAGCAAAAGGCCACTTGAAACTAGAACGTCTTTTAATGGATCGAGCCTTTTGAAAATATACTAGGGCAATACAGTCCCTCCAATGACGATGAAGCCTTGCGTGTGCGTCCCACGACAAAACATTCTACAGACTCTTTTCATGGTCACGGCCATCACTTTGTATTTGACTAAATTGCCAGAAAAGTCCATTATTTTCTTCAAAAAAGTTCTCCCGGGAAATATCATCAGAGTTCACCTCCTCTCTCTCCAGTGGCAAATCCTCCAGAGAGCCCGACGAAATTGATCAAGGTGTTGCTCAACCACCACGGCCGTGACTCCCCAACAGAGGTCCACAACGTCCTCCTTGTGGTCGCCGCCCTCATCGCAGCCGTCGCCTTCCAGACTGGGGTCACTTCCCCGCAAAACACTCGGGGTGGCATCTGGCAGGACAGCTCCAGTGACCACCTCCCCCGTCAGGCCATTTACGCCTTCCAATAAGGACCTTTCTTGTCCTCCATCTACCTCATCATCTCTCTCACCTGGGCTTCCCGTTCTTCCTCGAGGTCATGGTGGTCACTGTGTCGATGGCTGCCTCTCCCAACTCGCCGTAACAGTTGCAGGACAGCTCTTCACCAGCTTCGTGCCATTCTTGCTCAGGACGCTGGTCCAGATGGGCAAGTATTACGTGTGGGCTATGTCCGAGTGAACTTCATCAAGTAGGAGGTGCAGTTTACTCTCGATTAATTAATTAGTTGTTTAGTTCTAATCTAATATTCAGCCTCATCTTGCTCTGAGGATCAAGTACAGTGTGATGACTTTGTGGGAATAATTTAATTTTGTCAGAATTAATTTGTTCAATTTGGATCATATCTTCTTTAGGCAATTTTACTTTTTACATGGTTGTGCAAAATTTCTAATTCTAATTCTTTTTCTTTTATATTTTGAATTCACCAAAATAAATGACAAAATCATGACGATTTGTCAATATGATTTAGATGTTTCTTTATCTATTTATATATCATTTTTGACAAACTTCAGAGCATAAACATTGAGAAGTCCGTGCATGACGACCCTCAAGCAGCCGTCACCGATCAAATCCCTCTCTCTCTCTCTCTCTCTCTCTCTCTCTAGGTAGTAAAGGACCCGCTACGGCAGATCGGGGGTCGCCAGCCTCGGGTAGATATAAGGAAGTTCGACGTTTAGGCTGCCGTTTCATGCTGCGACTGTGACAGCAGAGGTTGAGCTCATGGCGTTGCACGAGCGAGCCCTAGGCCGGGTTCACCGCGAGACTGAGGGAGGAGAGAGATAGTTCGACGGTGTAGTGCGGCGATGTGGCGGAATTAGGCAGCGCAACGTCAGTCGTGATGGCAAGGTGGCTGGTGCATTGGCTATCGGAGAAGAGTGATGAAATGTGTTTTAGGCTTTTTTAGATGTGTAGGGAAAATTTGCTTAAAGGCAAGTGGTATTTTGATCCGATGGGGTAACTTTTACGGGTAATGATAATCGTTAAATTCTATCCTATCCTTAAAAGTCATTTAATGTACGAACTATTCTATGGATAAATTATATTTTAATCGGTGAATAAATTCACATTACACTTTAGTATGATCGCTTGAGAATTACACAAAGATTTAGATCGGGTGGTATATTTTCAATTATTCATAACAACAACGAAGTATATGTGCGAAGTGTGCTCATGCCTTCCAGTTTCATAAATAAACTATTCTATGGATGGTAAAAAAATGATGATGATTATTGAGCTCATTCCTTTAGCAAAGCTCGAGCTTTTTCGAGCTAAATTGGTAAATTACAAAGAATGAGTGCCGTCTTGATGTTGAGAGAGTTGGCATTAATGATGAGTATTGTGACTCAACTATAAACATTGAGTTAAGATGAAGATATGTGTGAATATGCGTTTCGAGTTCGGGCGGCTGAAATAAGAATTTTTTTTTTTTTTTTGCCGAAGAAATAAGACTTGACTTGGAATTAATCAGGAAAATCTGGATTGTTGCCACTATCTTTAGGTGCGTGAAAAAATCTAGGAAATGAACTTCCAATTGTAGCCAGCAAAAATCTTCAAGAACTTCCCTTCAAGGTTCGGCCAACCCCATCTTTAGGGGCCCACTCATTGTTTGAACATATATATTTGCAGTTTGTGAGGTTGATATATATATATATATTAATTTAGGTATACTTTATGGTTGCAAAATACTCAAGCGTGAGAATGATTGTAACTCTACGATATGTAATTTATTAGTAAGTTTTAAGCAACTAACTCTTCCATGAAATAGATATTGTCACTCGATTCAAATCACGCAAAACTCTTGTGCTCTTTATTATTTTTCATTGAATTCTTTAGTAATCTGATTTCTCATGTTTGACTTCAATAGTAAGATTCATTAGCTTTCGCATTTTTTTGTGGTAAGATCGAACAAAAGGAGTATGTATTTAAAAAAAAAAAAAAAAACCTGTATTGAATTCGTGCGCATGGGTTTTTGGCCAATGGGTCGTTCATCTGGTCATTAAATGGCTTTTTAATCCATCAGAAATTAAGAAGTGAGAAAAGTTTAAAAAAACTCTTGAATTGGAGCATTTTTCTCAAAGTACCTCTTGATTGGTGTCTGTCTCAAAGTTGCCCGTGAAATTGACGACGTGGAATTTCAGCTCAATTAGATACTTAATGAAAACCATAATTTTTCCATCTCAGTTTTCTTTCGTTCTTTCTGTCTTCTTGTTTGTTTCCTGCAAACTCCATTAATAGAGGTGCTAGAGCTCAAATCGGATTCGCACAACCTCGGTGTGGAGTCGCGCGACCCCCGATCATGACCCGAAATTTGAGGTTGCAGTTGGGTCTATAGAGTTTTGAGGATGGCTGAGTGAAGATGGTGGCCGTTAAAAATGCCTTCTTGAAGCTTGAAAAGTTGGAACAAGAAATAAGGGTCTCGGACGAGCTCCAAGGAGATTTTTTTGACAACTGCCAACCATTGCGGAGGTTGAGGCCCCGTAAAGAAGATTATGAACATCGATGAGGAGAAGCGTGAGCTTGACAATCAATCTAAGTCCTAATGTGTGAAAAAGTTCAACTCAAAAGCCTAAACTAATAGGAGGAGACATGTATATAAAATAGCATAAAACTCATAGATGAATATGGTGAGATACTTTCAATACCCTCCCTCTCTCTCTCTCTCTTTGGATCTGGCATGTGGGGCCATACATATGAAATAAATTAAAGCATGACTTGACTCTAACGCCATTTTAAGAATATGCAGAAGAAATAATTGTGTTATATCTACATGTTCAATAAGGCTATAGAAGATGACTAAGTTAACAAGATATTACAATATTGATTTACGATCAATTAGAATCGATTAAAGATATGAATAATCAAATGAGATATATGCACAATCCTGAGAATTAAGGGAGATTTGTAAAATCAAGAGAGATATATAGAATTTCCTAGTTATCGTAAGTAGAACAAGGAACGAGGGATCACAATACAAAAGATCATCCATGCTGTAGTTCCTTCTCTTTCATCATTAAGAGCTTGCATTTGTGCATCCACCTTATTATTATAGGAACCGAGGGAACCTATTGGAGAGATGGAATAGATGTGGTTAAGTGAAGCTGAACTCACTTAGGTTGTCGATAAGCAAAATAGAAATGTAATTTGACGTTGTGGCTTTTGACCTTTTATTGTTATGGCTCATCATCCTATACCATGTGAAACTAAGGTGTCAACTGGTGAGATTGAATGGGAGCTAAGATGGAAGGCAAATGAGAGAGTTTAAGATGAAAATCATTGATACATAGTTGAGCTCTAGCAGCTCCACCTCCATTAATGGAGGTTGCAAGGAACACAAAAGAGAAAGAAAATAAGGAAATATAAAAAATATTTTTTTCTATAAAAGAAATATCGAATTGAGCGGAAAAGAGACATGCATGCGTGAAATTGACATGCAAACTTTAGTGGCAATATTGGATGAATACTTTAGGGAGCTAAGATTCAAGTACGGAGTAAGAGTTGATGATTCTTTCATGAGAGAGAGTTCGGGCCAAAATAAAGATTCCATTTAAAGTTTCTCATTGGCAAACCTCATATATCATAGAGGCAATGTCTTTTCTCTTCAGTTAACTCTTTTCGGTGGAAATATAGTTAATGTGCATGCCAATTGCCTCTGTGACTTTTCCAAATGATTGTCCTCTGTGGCTGTCATTAATCTCACACTTTTCTTATCTAATTTTCATATGAAGGATAATTATTCTATTCTATCCATGACCCAAAGCCCATTGAGATGCTAGCAATTACAAAATCTCTCCACACGAAATGTGTCGCAATTAAGCACCACAAGCCGTTCAAAGATTTGTTCACAATCGGAGTTCAGATCGTAATTTAGGGGAAGACAACCGGCCTCTTTATCTCTAAACCAAACACCTTAGTGCTAGATTGGGTTTGTTAACTTTGAAACTCCTCGCGTGTGGAAATTGGATGAAAGTTAATTTTGTACTCCTAAAATTGTGGAATGGACGGTACTTATGAAAGCACCTTTCTCTATGGTTGATGGAGCTCATAACTAAGTACCATCTTTTTGTGAGGGGAAAAATGAGATAAGTTCATACGCAATCATGACGTGAGACTCGTTTTATATTATATTATAGAGACGTAGATTGTCTATTTCCTTCGACGTTTGGAAAGCTTGTGGATTTAGTGGGTGTTCTTTTTTATAAGTTTATTAGTCTACCTATTTTAAAGCCCCAATTCACTTAAAAAGCATCAACTTTCAATTGGATCTCAATTCTGTTTCCAACTTTTTTAATTTTATAAAAAATCATCAATATTTATGTTTTTACCGAAAATATGGCCCCACGTTAACTCTCCATCCAACGTTGCTGTTAAAGTTTAATGTGCCAATTCTATATGCACTTCGCTCCCTCAATGCGTCATTGATGATTTGCAATTTCAGCTCAATTAGATATTTTTAATAGAAAAACCTTTGTTCTTTCTAGTTCCTTATGTTCTATTTCTTCTTCTTCTTCCTTCTTTGCCACCTCCATTATGTTCTTTTTTCTATTTCCTTGCTTGATCTCCATTAATTCTTCCACCTGCTCTAGCAGAAAATTCATTCTCAACCTCACAAAGATGTTTTACATCATGGCCAATCCATCCGAAGCAGCAAAGACCAAATGAGTACTTAGAACAGAACTCGCGAAGCCACATCTCAAAATCTCGACCGTTATTCACGAAGTTACAAACGTCAGATAAACTCACAACACAATTTATTAGGGAGACATAATACAGTGGATCACTTGCAGACATCACACACTCAACTACAGAGAATCAGGGACATCAATCTAATACCTGACGTCATCAAACAAACTCCAATTCTATACTGCTAAAGGCTCGCATGTCTTAGCTCAACCTCAAGGAAAGAGAAATACCACCATCATTGACGACCAAGACTTTGTTCCCAGTTACTATTGCGCAAACGGCCCAAGAATCGAAAGAGCTCCGAGAAAAATTTTAAAATCATCACCAGCTTCTTCTGTATCAGTAGAAGAAAAACTGCTATCATAAGAGGCAACGCATTCAGGGCCTTTTTGTCCCCACCACCCTTTGATGTGATCACCAGGGATAACGTGAAGCAAAAGTAAGTTAGAACCATTGCGATCATAGATAGCATAATCAGCCAGAAGACGTACCCTTCTTGCTTCTCTTCTTCTTGGACCATTTGGATAGTTTTGTCTTGTCGGTTCTTTTTGTCTTGGATCATTTTGGTGAGCCAAATGATTATCTGGATCGACACCAAGAATCCAAATGTGTTGCCTCCCAGGAAAAGGATGTACACCAGGTTCGCGCCATAAGTTATTTTCTCCTTTGTCTGGGGTGCAGGGGCAGGGGCAGGGGCACTACTGTCCTTGGATCCCTTGGAAGTACTGTTGGTCTTAATAAGTTCCACAACGCTTGGAGGCTGAAGCACGGATTGGTAGGTCGCGTTGGCGATGAGCCCTGCAACGACCAGCATGACCTCAATCTTGCCCCACCTCTTTCCATCATCTTCGTTCGAATTTTTAATTGTCAAACGTGATAATGGCTGAGGAGCATTCGAGACTGGTTCCCCATTTGATTGATGACCGTTACCTGCCTCGATATCGTCGTCGGCCCCCGAGACTGGTCTTAAAGCTCCGTGTTTGGCTCCCGCTCGTACGAGAATGTCTCTGATCTCTCTGTCTCGTGCTCCCCTTTGCGAGGGAGTTGAGACATCTAGTGGCGTCAAGCCACTCTCGTTGGGGGCGTTCACCTCCACGACCTCGTACTCCAGAGCATGCCCACGGAGCAGGAAGTCGACCACCTGCAACTCTTTCCCATCTTTGTTTATCCTCATTGATTTTTAGACATTAAGATACTACAAAATGTTTTTTTTTTTTTTTTGCATAGACAGAACATCTTATATTCCCGTGATCGATCAAATAAATTCATTTGCATGGAAGATTTTTCGCATATGGTAGGGATACCAAAGTAACAAGCAAAAAGTACAAAATAAGTTTTAAATCATTGTATTTGTACCAATTCAGTCATAAGCATTTCAATTGGACCAATTCAGTCCTAAATCTTTTAATATTTGTACCAATTCAGTCTATCCAGTCAATTTTGGCTGGCCAGTGTTGACGTGGACGCCAACCGGTGGCCGGACGCTGACGTGGCAATTTTTCAATATATATATTTTTATTTTTTAAATTATTTTTTGAATTTTTTCCTTTTTCTTTTCTTTTTCCTTTTCTTTTCTCTCTTCTTCCTCCTTGGACTATTCCGACCATTGGGCGAGGGCCGTGAAGCCCTTGCCTGCCGTTGACGAGGGTTGCCGCCCTTCGCCCAGACTCTCCTAGGGCCATCGGCAAGGAGGCTTCGCCCGGATTTGGGCAAGGCTGGCCTTACCGCGGGCAAAGGTGGCCTCTGCTGGCGATGGCCGTCTTCCCTCGTGGCAAGGCCTGGCGAGGGCTGCATTAGCCTCGCTGGCCGCAGGCAAGGGCTGCGACCCTCATCAACAACTAGCGAGGGCTTAGCGGCCCTTGCCTAATGGCCAACGAGCCTCTGGCCTAGAAGCTCTCGCCTCTGCCCTGGCGATGGCCACCATGGCCTCACCCAGATCCAAGCAAAGCCTCCCCGCCGGCAGCCTTGGGAGAGGCTGGGCGAAGGGCAACGACCCTCGCCCAGTGGCCAGCAAGCCTCGTCGGAGGCTTGTTGGCCAATGCTAGAATAGTCCAAGGAAGATGGGAGAAAAAAAAAAGGAAGAAGAAAAGAAAAATTCAAAAAAATTCAAAAAAATAAAAAATAAATTAAAAAATTGCCACATCAGTGTCCAACCACTGGTCGGCGTTCACATCAGTGCCGGCCGGCCAAAATTGGCCAGATCGACTGAATTAGTACAAATATTAAAAGGTTTATGACTAAATTGGTCCAATTGAAAAGTTTATGACTAAATTGATCCAATTGAAAAGTTTATGACTAAATTGGTTCCAATGCAATAGGTTTATGACTTTTTTGGTACTTTTTCCAAATTAACACCCTAATGCACAAAGAATAGTGCGATAAAATAAGGGAACCACGAGTCTTGCCTCGAAATTTTTGCTGGCGGCAGCGAGATGCAAGGCAGTGTTGCCTTCGTGGTCCTTCCAATTGATCACCTGCTCCTTCTTGTGCTGCTTCAGATGCTCCACCAACCGAACCAGCACTTTAAACCGGTTGTTCTTCACGGCGAGGTGAAGCGCGGTCTCCTTCCGGGCGGTTGTCTTTTCAACAGACTCAGGTGAAGTGGATAGCAGTATCTCCATGACACCGACCTCCCCGTTGATGGCGGCATAATGCAAAGGGATTCTTCTCTCCCGTCCCTCCACGGAGCACAGGTGTGTACCCACTTTCAAGAGCTCCTCCGCGATCTCAACATCACCACGAGCTGCCGCGATGTGCAGCGGGCTGAAACCACGCGGGTCCACTTTTTCCGCAAGCTTCGGCATATGCTTCAGGAGCTCTCGGACGAAATCCAAATGGCCGCCCACACAAGCGACATGCAGCGGCGTGTGGCCGGCTCCTTCAAGAGCCATCTCCTCAAGGATTTGCTCGTTCCTGCGGATCAAGTCGTCCAGGACATGGATATTGCCCTTTTGAGCTGCTTCTAACATCCTTTGCTCCATTTGGTCGGAACTAACAATGGCCTCTCTCTTTTGGGACACCTTTGGACTTGGACGTCTGTTAAATTATTGATCCATTATATAGAGTTTTCCGAGTATCAGAAGCTCAATGGTGAATGATGAAAAAAGACTAGCAACAGCTAAGGTCCATTCACAATATCGCCTGTCACAAATCAACTTTTTCAGTAAAATACCGACAATATCCAAGCACAGATCCAAACAGTAGGACCACGTGTTAAATGAATACCAGAATTGGAATCGCGGACATTCGTTTGTGGCCAAAGGTCAGTTTTTTTTTTTGGTCATAAAATGGCTTTTTAACCAAATTGAAAATTATAAAGTGGGAAAGTCTCGAAAACCCTCCTCGAGCGGGGGTGGAGGGGCGGGCTCAAAGCACCTCCGAGATCGGTGTTTGCATCGAATTAAGCTCCACAATTTGGTGAATTCGTCTCAATTGAAGCCCCTCAATCTCACCAGTGACACAGATGTTCACCGGAAGATGACCGTGCCCGTGTCGCATGCCATTATTCGAGCCATGGACATGGGCATTTTTTGTCTGAAAGAAAACGCTTCCAGGCCCGTCCGCGCTATTGCCCGTCACCGTCTATATGACAGAAAATTCTGCAGAAGAAACTTCTCATTTTCTCGGTTCTTTATTAGTAGAACGAGGAAATATGCAGTACGGGGACTTTATTAATGAAGAACCTTTTCTTGTCGTTCTGTGTAATCTTTTTTTTTTTTTTTTGGGGTCATGTGTTTTGTTTTATCTTACGAGGGCGGGAGTGAAGTCAATGCCATGGTCTTCGTTGGCCAAAACTATTACGTCATTGTCAGGACCTTAGGATGACGTCACTTGCCTCCACGACATTATCACGTGAATCGATCCATCTTGTCAGAAGCATCAGATTGAGGAGTCATTGCATACGAATTATTGAACAGCTTTGGGACCCCCATGTCATAATTTAGTTGCTTTGCATATGTTTATTGTATTTGTATTCAAGCCGTTGTCTATGTCGTTTGGTTCAAAATGCAGTGTCGTTTTCATATGAGAGTCTTATTTCGTTTTCAGAATTGATTTTTTGTTGGCGCCAGCCAAATTGAAATAGGGTCTTGTGCCTCTTATTATTATTATTTTTAGTTGTCCATTTAATTGTTTTTTCCCTTGACTTTTCAATAGGGGTGTCAAAAGTTTTGTTCGATTTGGTTCGGATGTATATTAGTTTTGAACCGAATAATAAGTAGAACTCCACCAATGAAATGGCATATATTGCCCTCAAGTTGAATTGTTTTGTAGTTTGTATAAGGTAGTTGTGGTAGGTTAATTGCTCAATTGTCTTTTCATCCATTGAAAGAACATCATTTATAGATCTTGTGCGAATAGAGTTCATGGTAGCCACTCACACAATCAATGATTTAGATTATATCAATCTACATATCTATAGTAGGAATGTGCATAGGTTGTGCATTTGTTTAAATTGAAACGTAGCTCAAACATATTGGACCTACTCACTATGGGCTTGATATGCTAGCCCAGATTGTTACAAATTTAGGCTTTGCATCCCTCGCTTAGAGGTTGGCGAGGGTCAATTGATGAACATCGCCAACCTAGAGTTGAAAAGGAAAAGAATAAAAAAAAAATAAAAATCAGAAAATTTTATAAAGAAGATGTGGAAAAATTATTCACGTCAAAATTAATCTAGTCATATAGAATGGTTGTCATACACATTATCAATTTCTTATCAAAATTGGCCGAATGACTAAATTGACAAATTGTAAAAATGTTTATGATTAAATTAACTTAATTGAAAAGTTTAGAACTAGATTGGTTGCTATTTAATAGACTTAGGATTTTTTTTTTATGGAAAATGTCCTTTTTTTTTCCTTTTTTTTTTTTTTTTTATTGAGGATGAACTTAGTGGCAGCTAGCATAGCTTTCGCAGCATACTTCACCCTGAGCTCTCTACTGAACGAGGTGTCTGGAGTTCTAGAGTTGTTGCTAGAGACCTTGCATTTAAATTCTTGGATTGCTTATGTTGATTTCAAAACAACCACAGAGAGGACAATGAAGAGAAAGAGCCGAGTAGGCCTAATTTTGCAAAGAATGACTTAACTAGCTCCTATCTGTGCAATCTCTTGAATCTATTTGTTGATTATATGCAAATTTTTGACACTGGTGAAAACCATGGAATATATATAGTTGAAAATTATGCTCTCAAAAATTTATTATATGTGAGAATCGTAGATTATCTCTTGCTCAATTAAATTGCCCTAAGTTCGATTCCGTTAAATTTTATCGTCAAATTACTGAATTGGATGACATGTAGCAATTGACAAGTATAATAGTTTAGAGTTTTATCCTCTGTTTGTTTTAGATTTACTAGTTTTAGGTTCTTTGTAATATTAATCCAATTTAACGAAAACTAATGAAGAGTAAATTTGTCATAAATGTATTCATTTGAGTTTTTTTGGTTGTCAAGAAATTAATTTTGGATAAATTTACCATAGATACACCAGTTTAGGGTTTTTAGTGGTAAAAAATTAGTTTTTGAAAAACTTATCAGAGATATACTAGTTTAGGATTTTCCTGATTCAACTCAAAGTAAGCTCTATAATTGGTGATTTCATCTCAATCATACCGCCCACCCAATCTCACCAGTGACACGGATGTTTGCTGGACGACGACCACGTGCATGTTGTGTGCTGTTATTCGCGCTGTGAATCAGGGTGTTTTTGTCCGAAAATGCCTCCATGATAGAAAATTCAACGGAAGAAATTTCTCATTCTTTCTAGTTAGTTGAATGAGGGAATCTACATTAAAGGGACTCTAGTAGTTCATTTTTAATGAAGGGTATGGGAGTACCTTTTCATATCGTCTTTTTCTCTTCTTTTTTTTTTTTTGGTCATACGACGCAAGAGTATCAATGTCTTCCGTCGGTGGAAGCGAAGTCAATGCCATGGTCTTCACAGACGAATACTGTTACGCCATAGTCATGACTCATAGGATGATGTCATTGTCATAGATGACTTTATTATGGAGTCCCACCTTATCGAAAGCATCAGACATTATTGTACTACTTTTGGACTCATGTATCATAATTTATTTGCTTTACATATATCTAGGGCAGCAACGGGAGGATATTTGTATTCTTGTCGATGATCTATGTGGTTGGATTCAAAGTACGTGTCATTTTCATGTCAAGGACTTAGGTTTTCAGAATTGCTTTTATGTGGCACTAACCAAATTGGAATATTATCACATCTTTAAAGAAGGAAAAAGGAAAGGGAATTTTAAAATAAATAATTAAAATGAGTGCACAAAGAAGAATGTGCTTGGTATGGGTGAAAGAAAGAAGGAGGCAAAATGATTTCCACTTTCTGTTGATGGAAAACATTTATAAAGACCTCTTTTCCATATTTCATAATCTGTTTGCTTTTCACATGCCAAACACTAGAAAATCCAGAAATCATTTATATGGAGGTTGTTTTCTGCGAAACGGATGGAGCCATTTTCCTTGACAAGTCAGATGCTTTCGTTTCGAGGAAAACTTTATGATAAAGGAAAATGCTTTCTGGGAAATTATTTATTATGAAAGTGAAAAATTTTCGCTTTATTTGGTGATATGTGATAAAAAACGTTACCTATTGTTTGGAACTCATTTAGAAAGTGATTTCAATCTTATGACTTTATTTCATGGAAAAAAAATCAAATTTTCAAATAATTACTTCTTTCTTTTTCCTTTTTCTTCCCTCTATTGGTCACTGGGCCTCGATGACAACTAGTTACAAGCCATAGGCATGAACCAACAAGCTCGAGCCTAGCTGGCTTGTGGCGAGGCTCTAGCTCGCCTATGGCCAGTCACCAACCTTCATCATGGTCGACACCCAGCCAAAGAAGAAGAAGGAAAATTAAAATAAATAAATAAATTAAAAAATAAAAGTAAAAATTAATATATTTGAGATGAGTAATTCCAGAAAATGTTTTCACCTATTTAGATTTAGGAATTCACTTTCTTAAATTTATGCATTAACATTTTCATTGACCAAAAAATGTTTTCGATTGATTAGTCACTTTTCGCAAAATAAACGAGTGAAAGTCCATAAAATCAATTGCCATAAAACATTTTCTCCTAAATAAACGCACCAAGTCTTATTAATTTTTGCTTCTAACTTCAGAAAAACCAACTGAATACATATGGTTATTAGGAGAAGCCCACTCAAAGTACAGTTCGCTGTTGAGTTGACGATTTAAAAAGCACAAGCAGATTTATTTAAATAAAAGTACGAGTAGAGATGGGGTGAAAAGTCATTCCCGATCAAACTCACATCTTAAATTTATCCCGTTGAGAATTTAATCGCCTCCACCTCTGTAGTCGCCACCATGCCATGGCATGAGCCCGGCGACCCTCAAGCTGCATTGCCTGACCAATTATTGGAGGAAAGTGAAGAAATATACTTTAGATATTTTTCAGGATGCGAGGGGTAGATTTGCTTAAAGTCGAGAGGTATTTGGATCTGATGGGCTTGTTGGAAAAATTCTTCGAAATTGGACAGAACGGAATCGGACTCAACTAAATTATGGATCCCCAGTAATGGAGTCTACAGCACTTCTTTAGGTCTAGATCATCAATCTTAGAATATAAGAAAATGCACAATCACAATTTCTCAAATGCAGAACCGAAAAAGTACTTTAGTGCAAGTGAAATCACTGAAAGACAAGAGGCCAGAAAAGCATCACGCACCAAACCAATCTAAACTTTTTTGTTTTTAACTAACTGTAAAATTAAAATTCCATCTTACAAATTACTCCTGCATCTCTAGCACGCAATCAAATTCCATCTTACAGGTTGATCAGAATCTTAATATAGAAAATGAACAGATGAAAAAACTGCACTTTGACATATCTCAGGTACACTGGGGACTAATCGAAGCATTACATAAGAACCGCGTGAAGTGCATAAACCAAGACAACGGCATCATCTCTCCTGTGTGTAAATGCACCATACATATATGAATCTGTAAGCAAATCAACAGGTACTACAATTGCAAGTCTTTCATTACTATACAAGGGCGCAGACAATTAAATTACCTGCACACATGCCCCCCGTGTAAAAACCCATCCAGCGCAAACATCTTCTGCATCTCATGGAACAATTCCATCGCATCAATGAACTCACCAAACCGAACCAAGGCATCTATCATGGCATTCCACCAAACTGCACTCCTCTCAGACAGAGCGAACAAGTCTGCGCATGCCTTGAGAGCAATGGCTAACATGTACTTATCCGGAAAAACTCTTCCATCTTCCAACATCCCCCGAAGCAGCGAGATGGCCTCCTCCTTGGGGTCACTGCTTTCCGTGCGGGCCCTTATGAGAGCGTTCCGCATGAACGCATTAGATTCTCAACTTGTTGAAACACCTAATAAGCATAGTCGATGCTCCGTGAGGACAAGAAGTAGAGGATTTTGCTATGGAGGAAGGGGGTCTGCGGATCGTTGTCGGTCATTGTCGTGGTGCACAGAGCTTCAGCGTGGATTTGCTTGAGATGGGATATATCTGAGCAGTCGTTTACCAATTGAAGAAGACAACAGAGAATCGCTTTGGTCGAGACATTGAGAGTGTGCGGAGGGATTGTGGAGAGATTGTGAGAGCCACGATGCCCCTGCCAACAGAGGTTTCATTAAGATGTAGATATATGTACGTCGGTTTTGGAATGAATCATGAGGTCTTTCGAGTTTTCTTTTGTAAAAAATACAGCCATCAATTGTTGGGAAAATATTTAATGAACAATTTGGAAGAACAATGAAGTCAGACTTTGAAGCGTGATATCACT
The DNA here is from genome assembly GCA_014182395.1 of Eucalyptus sp. ANBG9806169. Classification (NCBI taxonomy): domain Eukaryota; kingdom Viridiplantae; phylum Streptophyta; class Magnoliopsida; order Myrtales; family Myrtaceae; genus Eucalyptus; species Eucalyptus sp. ANBG9806169. The sequence continues at coordinate 15,567,198 of CM024577.1, read as the reverse complement.
TATTTGCCTCACAACATTGCTAATGGTCACTAACAAATTTCCTCCAAAATACAACAAAATCTCGATTAAGAATACTGAATAGCAATTCTATTTTTTCTCCAAGATCTCTCAATGGAAATAATTGGAAAAGATAGCTGTATTCTTTTGGAAAGAAAGTTCGAAAAGACTTGATCTTGATTAATCTGAAAAACCGATGTACTTATCTCTGTCTTTTGAATAGAGGTAACCCTTCAGAAAATGTTGCAATATGAAAAGGTATGTTTTCAAAGTTTATCTTGAAAAAAACGTAAAATGAAATAAAAAATTAGAGTTAAATAAATAAAAAATAATCGTAACTCTTTTATCAATAGTCATACTGTTTCAACAGAATGCTATGATTAATTTTTATAAAATAAATCTCAATTTTTCAATAAATAAAAAATAATGATTGTGGATTAGTGCTCGTCCACATGCATACTCATATTTTTTCGATGTGAAACAAGGCGCCTCTTAGTTTGTTCTACAAACAAATTACCAACAATCCCCCACTTTGTTTGTAAAACATAAATACAAAAATAAACGTTAAAAATATATAGCCAAAATTTCAGTGAGAGTAATATATATATATAAAGGTCTCTTTCGAGTTAAATTTTTACTTAATGCAAGTATCTGAAAACTCTATAAGAGTGACAAGTTGCTCGGTTTTAAACTTGTGCTTTAAATAATAAAAACGGATATACCACATATATAGCAACCTCTTGTTTCAGTGAGAAGTTCTATATTACTTGACACTATTATGGCCTTGTGCTTGTACCTGTTTCATGAGCTCTCTAAAAAGCAACCCTAACTTTCTTTAGAAGCGACACAACTTCTAAGCTCATATAGGTGAAGTATCTATCATGTGTTTCTATTGCATTACTAATTTATATTATACTTCATTAAGAATTCAATTCAGCCTATAGAACGTAACAGACGATACTGATTTCTCACTTCTGGGCTAACGTTAGAATTAAACAATCACTTTTCAGTAATTTTTTTAGGGGTGAGCATGGGCCAGGTTGGACCGATCCACCCCTAACCATAGGACCAACCCACACAATGTTGGTCCTTACTTTTTAGGACCGATGATCAACTCTATTGAGCCTAGGACCAAGGATTGGACCGACCCAATAGGATCGATCTAGTTCTAGGGTTAACTAGGGACCAACTAATAATTTTTTTGTTTCATTTTTTGTACTTCATGAAAAGACAAATCTACAATTTCAAATTACATATCCATTGACAATGTGGTGTTGCACAACCAAACTATAAATACCAGTACATATTCAACAAATTTAATATTAGGTAACAATAGAATTTTTTATTTTTTTTGGTAAAGGTAAGAGATATATATTGACTTAAGCCAAAAGCAACAAGAACACTATATAGCAAAAACTCGGTACCAAGAACTTGCACTCACAAGGACACAGTCAGAGTGAGTGGAAGGGTGCCAAGGTAAAAGAAAACCAACTACACAAGTGCAGGGAGATGAATACAAATGTAGGAATGGTAGGACAGCTCGCCAACTACACTAGAGAAGCTTCCAAAAATTCAAACCAGCACCTTCAGCTGCACGAACCGAGGAGGATCTCTAACCAGAACAGGAAAGGAGAAAACCCCCTACTCGAAAAGGTCTACTGACCAATAGGTGATACATTCCGCCAAAAAGAAGGGTTTACTAACCAGCAATGCAAGAATCTACGATTTGTGGTGCTGGGAGGAATCCGTGAAAAGACAAAGCCTTGTCCTTGACAATCTTCTCCAACCATATCTTCATGGCAGAAAGGGAGGGTGATCTACCCTCAAAGAGAATATTATTCCGCTCCTTCCAAATGATGTTGCATAAAGCAGCAAAAGCGAATCGAGTAAGGGTGGAATGAAAGGAAGTTCCGGATAAATACTTGATTGCCCATTGCAAGTTATCCATCCAAGATTTGTTCGTCCAAGCAAAATTAAATCTAGAAGCCCAAAAAGTGACAAGTGCAGTCGGAATGGAACAACCAAAAAAGAGATGGTCGACTGAGTCTGGACAACAAGAACAAAAGCCACAATTCACAGCTGGGATTCTGCCATAAGAAAGAAGCATCACCTGAGTTGGCAGCCTGTTCTTAGTGATCAACCACAGCATGAATTGATAGCGGGGGACCAGCGCTTTGTTCCAAATAAAATGAGCCCATTGCAAAGTCTGTCCTCTTGGCTGAATAGCTTCCCAAGTAGAAGCAGCAGAAAAGGTACCAGACGGGTTCCCCAACCATATGAAATGATCTGGTTCATTTTTAAGCTCAGGGAAGGGGTCATCCTAGGCGGCAATCTCATTCAAAACACCCAAAGTTCGGTCCGGAAATGACATAAAGTGAGCCACAGAAGCTCCATTGGGGAGCCGAGAACGGTAGATGTCAGTATTGGAGAACAACAAATTAAGTGGCCCTTTTGGATGCCAATTGTCGAACCATAAGGAGATTGAGGTGCCATCCCCCACTTGCCAGCAAAAAGATCTACGGAATTCACCTCGAAGGTCAAGGATCTTCTTCCATGACCATGAGCAGAACGTGGGCTTTGAGGCCAACCAAAACCATGAGCAGAACGTGGTAACAATAGAAATTTCATACCTGTTAAAAGCAAAAAACCATTAAAACGATTAAGGCTGCTCATAAAGATGTAAGACAAGATGGGAATTTGAGCAACAAGCAGGGAATTTGAGCAAGGCGAGTGTCGACTGGTGAGCGAGGAAGTTGTTTCTTTTGCTTTTGGAAAATTGAAGACTAAGAAGACAAAGAAGATAGAATAGAACAAGTATTGGAAGAGGACGCCATGAGAAGCCATTTAATGTTGTTTATGTCGTTTTGGACGTTGTGAGAAGCTATTTAATGTTGTTGATGTCATTTGACTTAGGATTTTCTCTTTAGAGTATATAAAAAAAATATAAATAATTTATGAGATATATAATATGTAATATATTTTAGATATATTATATATAATATATACCGTTAGGGCTGGTTTGGATTGGATCAACCCTACACTTCAAAATCGAGGATCGACCCGCACAATGCTGGTTTAGGGATTCCATTATCAAGGATTGACCCAATCTCCCTGTGAACCGACTAGGACCTGCATGGTTGGGCCGATCTAGGGTCGGTCGAGGTTTAACCCTAGAACCTTGGACCGATACTCACCCCTACTTATTTTACCCATTAAACCTTGTAATTAGTGATACTCTAAAGAAATTCTAGGTTACCATTATTGATGATTTTAATTAAAGGGTTTAGCCTTATTTCTTATGATATCATATTTTTGATATCTCTTGGTAAAGCCTCAGTCAAGGGATCAGCTAGATTCTTGCTTGATCTCATGTAAACAATTGTTATGATACCGCCTTTAATCAATTGTCTCACTTATTTCTTAAAGTAATATATCTATACTTACTATTATGAGTGTTATTATAAGATCCTGCCAAAGTGGCTTGACTATCAAAATGGATAGAAGTATGAGGCATAGAACTAGGTCATAATTTGATATCCAACAACAAGTTTCTAATCAATTCAACCTCTTTCCCAATTGTTTCTAAATCAATGATTCAAATTCCATAATTGACTGAGCTATACACATTTGTTTCTTGCTCATCCAAGAAATAGCACAACCATCAAATGTGAAAATTTATCTAGTAGTGGTTTGTTTATCACTTACACCCGTAATCCAACTAACATCAATGTGTCTTTATAATACAGACATAAAATTATCATAGAACAATCCCAAATTTTTAGTTCTCATAAGATAACCAAAATTTCTAATAATAGCCCTCCAATGTTCTATACTTTGATTACTAGTATACCTACTCAATATACACATAGAATAAGCAATATCAGGATGAGTACAATGCATTGAATATATTAAAGACCCTATAGCACTTGTATATTCAAAAGTTGTGCTACTACTTTACTAGTATTATAATTTAATTTAATACAAGAATCAAATAGAGTACTCATTTATTTGAAATCAAGATATTGAAATTTATTTTTCCACATTATAACTTTAGCTCAAAGAATAACCCCCACTATATATATTTTGTGAAAGGTAATAAATATATTGAGGAAAGACCAAATGTACAAAAGATCATGGCACCAAAACTTACACTCAAAATGAAAAAAACATTAAGAGTGGAAGGACGCCAAGATGTAAAAGCCGCTAGACCGTGGCAACCACACTACAAAGACTCACAAAACCAAAAACTAGCATGGCATGAACAACCGGCTACTAGACAACAACCCCGGCAAGGGAGGAGAGACACTCACGGCTTCAATGCAAGCAGCAGCATCCCAAGAGAATACAAGACAAGCGTCGGCTAAGCAGGGTCTATTAAGGGTCCCCAGAGAAGATAATCGGGTCAATGCCCAACTTCGTTGCAACCTTCTGTTCCTAAAGTTATCATCAATGTTCCTGAAGGTGATAGCTTTGTCTTGGACCTCTTTAAAAATATGGTTCTTTATGGCCGGGATCGTAAGTGGTTGTTCCTTGAAGAGGATGCTATTCCTATTTTCCAAATGATATGACATAGAGCACCGAAGGAAAAACGGGCAATGCGTTTATAGAAATCCTTACCCATAAAAAAGTGAAGGCCTAACAGAGATTCCGTGACATCCCGAATTTTCGGTTCTATTTTCTTCTGATTGAATCGGGCGTTTCATTGACGTGTTTATAGGGCTATTCTCAGAACTTATCATTCTTGAGATAACTAGACTATTTGGGAAAATTATTAGGAATTTTAAGGCAATAGACTTGAAAATTCGACCAGGAATCAGCTTCTCGACCGTGTCCATCTTTAGAGGTCATTACGGCACAGTTAAAAATCAATTTGAAATCAGAGATAGACTGGATCGACTGAGATGTGTGGCTAATCGTGGGTGACATCACTAAATTAGAAAATTCTCGTCGACCGGCTCTAGATTGATTTTCTTATTGTTTTGTTACCCTGTGTCCGTATTTGGATCCTCAGGATTTTCACGACAACCGAGAGTCATAGTGGCTCGAAGAAAATCGACCACGAGTCAATTGCACTTAGAAATATCTGAAAGTTTCCCGGTGGCCTAGGTCACACTAAAAATGCGTCGAATAGAAATTAACCGCCAATTCGAGTTTGATTTTAGAAATTGAAGTTGCGGTCATGTCACAATAAATTCTAGGAGTGTCGACTCGGTCTCAAAAGATTTTTCAGAGATCCCGAGATTTTTACGAAAAATCAATTCGGACGCCACGAAAAATCAACATAAGTTCGGATGGGCTCAATTAAATGAAATTTCGACTTTCAAGCTGAACCTTTGAGTGTTAGGGATTGATAGAGATTGGTACGGGATTTTCCTTCGATGAAATCGGGCCTCACTCGGGAAAGGCGAATAAGGTCGCTGGTGCTTTGAGTCGGAAGTCTTCAGTAGCGTAGATTTTGATTAAAGAATGGAACTTAATCGAGAGAGCTCGGGATTCGTAATTCAAATTTGAGGTAGGCCACCTTTCAAATTTTGTGGCCGCCCTCAGAATTGAATCGGATGTCCAGGTCAAAATCAAGCAACTTCAACCGATAGATTCAGACGTACAGAAGATTCTTCAAGAAGACACAAAGAAAAGAAAGGCTGATTTTCAGATTTCTGATGACGGAATTTTAAGGTTCCGAGGACGTTTGGTTGTACCTGATGATGTAGAGCTTAGAGAAGATATTTTATCGAAGCACATCGTAGCGATTCACAGCGTTCACCCCGGAAGCACTAAAATGTATCGAAATCTACGTCAACACTATTGGTGGTCGGTATGAAGGCGGACGTCGCCAAGTATGTCGCCAAGTGTCGACGTGTCGGCAAGTAAAAGCTCGGCATTGTAAGCGGGAGGACTTCGCAACCTCTTTCGATCCCCGGAATGGAAATGGGAGCATATCACGACGGACTTCGTGGTGGACTACCAAGAAGTCGAGAGGAAGCGATTCAATTTGGGTGGTAGTCGACAGACTGACAAAGTCGGCTCACTTCATTGCAGTTTGAAAGGACCTCAGTCTTGATAGGCACGCAGACCTGTACGTGCGTCAGGTAGTTCGAAAGCATGGAGTGTCGGTTACGATAACCTCAGACAGAGACCCAAGGTTTACTGCAGCCTTTTGGAAAAGCTTGCAGAGTGCTCTTGGTACAAAGCTTTAGTACAATACTGCGTATCATCCTCAGACGAATGGCCAGTCTGAGAGGACAATTCAGACCCTCGAGGACATGTTGAGAGCTTGTGTAATAGACTTCAAGGGAAGTTGGGAAGATTAGCTTCACCTGGTAGAATTCGCCTACAACAACAGTTATCAGTAGAGCATTCAGATGGCTCCATTCGAAGCGTTGTATGGCAGAGCATGCAGAACACCAGTGTGTTGGGATGAAGTCGGGGAAAGGAAAATCACAGGTCCAGAGTTGGTTCAACAGTCAGTGGATGCCATGGCAGTGATCAGAAACAGATTAAAGACCGCGCAGAGTAGACAGAAAAGTTACACAGACAAGCGCCGGAGATCTTTGGAATTTCAAGTTGGTGATCATGTTTTCCTGAAAGTGTCACCAATGAGGGGAACTTCGTGCTTTGGCAAGAAAGGCAAACTGAGTCCGAGGTACGTAGGTCCATTTGAGATTCTTGAGAGAATCGGGACCTTAGCGTATCATCTTGCATTACTGCCAAGGTTGGCGCAAATGCATGACGTCTTCCACGTGTCGATGTTGAGGATGTACGAGCCTGACCCGACACACGTGCTCAATTTTGAAGAATTGGACGTGGATGACAGAGTGTCATACGTGGAGAGACCGATCCAGAATGTAGACATAAAGGAGCAAGTGCTGCGTACAAAGACCATTCTGTTGGTCAAAGTGGTCTGGCAACACCATGGTACAGAAGGAGCAACTTGCGAGACTGAAGAGTCGATGAGAGAATTGTACCCCCACCTATATGCTTAAGTTGTAAGGTTTAAATTTCGAGGACGAAATTTTTATAAGAGGGGAAGAGTTGTGACATCCCGAATTTTCGGTTTTGTTTTCTTTTGATTGAATCGGGCGTTTCATTGATGTGTTTATAGGGCTATTCTCGGGCGATCATTCTTGAGATAACTAGATTATCTGGGGAAATTATTAGGAATTTTAAGGCAATAGACTTGAGAATTCGACCAGGAATCGGCTTCTCGACCGTGTCCATCTTTAGAAGTCATTACGGTACAGTTAAAAATCGATTTGAAATTAGAGATAGACTGGATCGACTGAGATGTGTGGCTAATCGTGGGTGACACCACTAAATTAGAAAATTCTCGTCGACCGGTTCTAAACGGTTTTCTTATTGTTTTGGTACCACTTGTGTTCGTATTTGGATCCTCGGGATTTTCACGACAACCGAGAGTCGTCAATGAGTCAAGTGGGTTCATAATGGCTCGAAGAAAATCGACCACGAGTCAATTGCACTTAGAAATATTTGAAAGTTACCCGGTGGCCTAGGTTATGCTAAAAATGCGTCGATTAGAAATTAACCGCCAATTCAAGTTCGATTTCAGAAATTGAAGTTGCGGTGATGTCACAATAAATTCTAGGAGTGTCGACTCGGTCTCAGAAGATTTTTCAGAGATCCCGAGATTTTTACGGAAAATCGGTTCGGACGCCATGGAAAATCAACAGAAGTTCGGATGGGCTCAATTAAATGAAATTTCGACTTTCAGGCTGAACCTTTGAGTGTTGGGGACTGATAGAGATTGGTACAGGATTTTCCTTCGATGAAATCGGGCCTCAAATTAGAGAATCGAATGAAGAATTGGAGCCAATAATTGAGGAAATTCGAAATTGGAAAGAGGGCAGAAATTAGGGGCTTCATTTTGGATAATTTGGTGATTATTGGTGCAAGAAAGTATTAGGGGACTTGAGGATAAGCTTGTAGGCCAAAGAGGGAACCAAGCTTTAATTGAATCAAGATATTTTGTGACTTTTGGGCATTTTCTTCTAAACCTCTCGAGCACGTCTAGCTGCCCTCCATTTGCTTCGCCATTCCTATCTCCTTCTTGCGACAATTTCCACAGAGGATGGGCTTCTTCGGTCTTTTATTCTAACCTTGCTTCCATTTTTCTGCGATTTGCCCTCCGTTGGACTCCACTGAAATTCTCTCTCATTTTGTGATCCACCGAGAAGCCAGCAAATTGGATTTCCAGCAACCGAAGACGACGTGCTTCTGTCCGGCTACAACGGAAGCCCACGCGGCTTCATTTCTCGAGCGAACCATCCCCATTCTCGCTTCTCTCCCTTGTGAGTCAATTCCCCAACAACAAGCTTCGGTTTGTTGACCGAAGTTGGCGCGAGCACCGCTTGAAGACATTGAAGTCTCCACTAGCTCTTGTCGTCCACAATCGAAGCCATCTCCACGCGTCCAGCCACCCTCCTGCCAGCAGCCGCGCCACACGTCCACGCCTTGGAGCCCACCAGTCAACGTTGTGAATTTCCCAGGCGAGTTGTTGACCCCGCAATCCACTGAGCAAAACTCCTCCGTCCATAGCTGCATACTCCATCTTTCACGCCTTCTACCCACGAAGAACCGAGCTCCACGCGGCTTCAATTTCCGTGGCACCTTGCTGACCGAATTCCCCAGCTCGAGCATCATCGACGCCGTCTTCAGTCATTCGGGCGTTTCAACCCAGTGAAGCCCAGTAATTTCAATCGTTCGGCCCAGAAAGTTTCGGTCCAGTCAAGGGCCATTTCAAGCCCAGCTCCTTCAGTCTCGCGGGCCCAAAGAATTGAGTCCATGCAGCCCATAAGTCAGTGAAATCAGTCCAAGTTTGGCCCATCTCCAACAGAATTTGAAGCCCAAGTGTAATCAGCCCAAGAAGTTAGCGAAGCCCAGTGAATTTCGGCCCAAGCCCGCCGGTGTCGCCGAAAATCTGATTTCGGCCGCCGTTGCGTCGCTGTTGCATTGATTCGATCTCCACTTTTGTCAAGGGAGTTTTACTCACTAATGCTTTCTTAGTTTGTTAATTATACTTAGGATTGGTTAGATTTAATTAAATGCAATTAGGTGGTTAGATTAGTTTAGATAAATTAAATTAGAGACTTAATGATGCATGTTAGGTGGTTAGAAATAGATATTAGCAAGTAGACATGTTCTATTATTTATTGAACGGGTCTCGGTAATTTTCCGGGCTCGTCTTGGCTTCCAATCAGGCATTATGGGCCTAAATTGGATTTTTAATAATTATTTATTTATTTTTCTAAATTAATTATTTAATTAATTATTTTTCCGGAAATTCAATCGGGATGGCTGGTGACCGGAATTTTGTGCTGATTGTTGTGGTGCAATCTGTTTATTTAATTGAGCTTTAATTTATGTAGAATAGATTTAAATTGTGAAATTTGAGGATTTGTCCTATATTGTTTGTTATTAAATATTTGATTGGTAGATGACTGAATATGGGTATATAGCGCTAGTACGTTGATGGGCTATATAATAGAGAGAATGGTGAGAGATTACTGAGAATGTTATTGGCTGAGACCAATCAGGTACGATGTTATTGGACATACGTGGTTCGGTGATTGGAAGTATCACTTGCGAAAACGGCGCCTTAAAGAATGCACGTGAATGACTTAGAGACAAACGTGGTTCGGTGATTAAGGAAATATCACTGGTGAAAATGGCGCCTTAAAGAACTCACGATGTTGTCTATTGCCGATGTCACCTTGGCGAAAATGGCGCCCTAGAAAGGACACGTGGTTCGGTGATCGAGGATATCATTGGTGAAAACGGCGCCTTAAAGAACGCACGGTGTCGGTGATCGGTATGTCATTGGCGAAAACGACGCCCGAGAAACACATGTGATTTGGTGAAGGAGTATACCATTAGAGAATTATGGTATGAGTGGAAATGACCTAGAAATGGTCCGACTGACATGTAATCGACTATGTCGATTTGATCGATGCTTTAATCGGTGATATGATTGTTGAGTACCTATTAAACTGTACTAATTTGCAGATGGAATCTGAGGCCAAGGTAAGTCCTCTGACCTGTGCGTGTTTAGGCAGCCCATAGTGTATTGGCTTACTAATCGAGTCTTAGGGGGTAGAACTCACTGAGACATGGTCTCATTGGTTATTAAATAACCATTTCAGGACCCTGAGGAGAAGCTGAGGAGGAGGAACCCGAGGAGGAGAAATATTTTTGAAGGAGAAGATGATCCAGAGAGGGATCTTGAGTACAACCCTGGTGTGGATTGAGATCCCATCCCTTTTGTGAACCCCGTCTTAGTGTAGATAGGTGTAAGACCTTTATGCTGTAAATCGTATTGTAAATATACTATAAGTTGTGCTGTTAATAAAAGTGTGGTTGTGAATTTCAATATGAAAAATATGGCCTACTTTTCTATCCCATTGTTTTATTGTCTGGGGATTCTTAACTGCTTCCGTATGCGCATAATAAATTGAAAGGGTCGGCGATACATAGTCCTGGGATATCGCACTTTAAAATCGACCAAGGTAAGGGATGAGCGCGTGCCCGAGGATCGGGACGTGACAAATTCTCCCCCCAAGACCTGTTACGCCAAGGCAAATTACATCTGGTAGCCCAGAAGAAGGCAACTCCAGCCGTGACACAGCATCCAAAAAACAGATGGTCAATAAAATCAGGCATACCCTTGCAAAAAGCACAGAATCCACTCTCTATTCTCCCATGAGACAGTAAAAGAGCTTGGGTAGGAAGCATGTGCTTGGCTATAAGCCAAAGGTTGAGCTGATACCTTGGCATGATAGTATTGTTCTCGACAAATGCATGCCAATGGACACGAGCCCTGTTCCGCCTGATGGAATCCCAAGCCGATGTTGTCGTAAACTAGCCCGACGGGTTCTCTCTCTAGCAACAGCAATCCGAGGCCTAAGAAAGGTTTAAGAGGGGAAGATCCCACGACTCCATTACCATCTTAAGAGGCTACCCAGCATCAGAGAAGAGGTCTGCAACTGTAGCCTATCTAGAAAGCCCTAAGCTATAGATGAGCGAGTCCGAAAAGAATAAGTTCAAAGGCCCCCTAAGGTGCCAACTATCAAACCACAATGAGACTGAAAGACCATCTCCAATCTTCCTATAGAAGGTTGTCCTGCATTCGCTCCTGAGCTTCAATAGACTCTTCCAACCCCAGGAACAATAGGTTGGCTTTTTAACAACCCAAAAGTTCTTATTTTTTAAAAAGGTGGAATGAATCCACTTGCACCACAGCGCCTCATTGTCTGAGAACAAGAGCCAGATATGCTTTAGCATGGCAGCCTTATTGCAATTTGAAAGCCTTATGATACCAAGCCATCCCTCCTCTTTTGGGAGGCAAACATCATCACAGGCTACCTTAGCACCACCCCTTCCTAAATCCGGGCCTTTCCACAGAAATTGTCTGAGGATTTTCTCAATCTGATCCAAAATAGCTATTGGTAAAACAAAGACACTCGCCCAGTAGGCTTGGATAGCATGAAGAACTGACCTAATAAACTGAAGCAGTCTAGCAAGAGAGAGGAAGTGATGTGTCCAAGATTGAACTCTCGCTGTAATACGGTTGACAAGATCGCAACAATCTGCTTTACTGAGTCTCGAGGTAATGATTGGCACCCCCAGATAGTGAACTGGTAGGATACCTTCATGAAATCCAAGTTCGGAGAAAATCTGAGTCCTTAAGGAAAGCGAGCCTCTAGCTAGGAAGATTTCACTCTTGCTAGGATTTGGAAGCAAGCCACTTCAAGCGGAGAAGGTTTGAAGGCCTTCTTTGAGGAGAGCTACTATAGGCAAATCCGCCTCACAAAACAAGAAGACATAATCCTCAAAAAATAGACGCGAAAGCCTTGTCACCTTGCATCTCTAGAAGAACTTTAAATCCGGCTTCGACGAGCTTTTGATTAAGATCCTTGGCAGCACCTCCATAATCAAAGTAAAAAGATAGGGAGAGATTGGATCACCTTGCTGAAGGCCATGACCACTTGCAAAGAACCCATGAAGCTCCCCATTCAAAGTTATTGAGAACTTGGGAGTGCGTACACAAGTCATAATAAGACGAGTCACAAACTCAGGAAACCCGAAAGCCAATAGAACTCCTTCAAGGAAATCACAATCCACTGTATCATATTCTTTCCTAAAGTCCACCTTAATCGCACATTTAGGCAAATATGGCTCAAGATGGAAGCTGGAAAAGAGCTCCTGGGCCAACAAGATGTTGTCCTTAATCTGCCTGCCCTTTACAAAGGCGCTCAGAAAATGGCTAATCGCACTCTTCAAAACTGATGCAACTCGGTTAGCCAGCACTTTAGTAATACATTTATAAATAGTGTTGCAACAGGCGATAGGCCTATAATCATCAATGGAAGATGCATTGAGCACTTTTGGTACCAACACTAGAATGGTGTTATTGATCTCCTTAAGAGCTTTTTGGTGGTGAAGAAGTCCATCACTGTAGCCGTGACGAGAGGGCCAACAATCACCTAATTTTCCTTAAAGAACTCGACCGTGAAGCTGTCCGGCCCAAGAGCCTTAGTCTTAGGTAAAGAGAATAAAGTGTCCCGGATCTCCAGCTCGGTAACCGGTCGAGCAAGGAAGCTAATTTGGTCACCCAATAGAGGATGCTGGATGACCTCACAAATCTCCCCAACCAAAGGCCTACCCAACTCCACTCTCGGCGCCAAAAGGTCTTGGAAATGCTCAACAAATCGTTGCTGAACCTGCTGAGGCTTGGTAACCTGGTTCCCCAAGGAATCTAGAACCAAAAGAATTCTATTTCTCAATTGTCTCTTGTTGACATACTGGTGGAAGAACTTAGTGTTACGGTCTCCCTCTCTAAGCCATCTGACTCTAGACTTCTGTCTGAAGAAGGACTCCTCCATGGACCGCAGGTCTGCAAAGATAACCCCCACTATGTTTTTAATTTTAATATTCAAGAAAGTATCCACTTCACTCAAATCTTTCATTTTGAAAATAGAAGTTAGATACTTTTGAATCTCAACAATTCCAGTCATTTTTGTTCCAAAAAAAGCATATCATTAACCATGGCTTCAAAGAAACGACAAAGAGATACTTGTTTGGCTTACTTCTTGTCTCAGCCGCCTTCTCCTCTTCCTTATGGAGCTTTGAAGCATTAGAATAACATTTAGCATAGAGACAAGAAACCAGTGGACCAGGAAACCAAGAAGCAAACACAACCAAGCATTATCTTGAAGCATGGGTCGCAACAAGACAAGTTTTCTAGTTCTTTCCACATGAAAGCCAGGAAAACATTCAGATCTAATCAATCCACTCACCCTCACTCAACTAGCAGAAAAAACATGATAGGTAGAGGAAGAAGGCGTTTCTTCTACCGGTTACTCGTGAACTTCTAAAAAGCCTAGCATAGGCAGCCAATATGATAATTTCGTATGTTTCATCATCATATTCGTTTTATAATAAACCAACTTCAGAAATCCATACAAGGATGCGAAACAAGTATAAATAAATAGATAAGAACTAGAGTGAATGAAGTACAGATTCAACATAGACAGTATCTCGAGTCCAGCAATCAGAGAATGCCTTCTAGTAGAATATTTTACAAATGTTATCATCTTTGAATAGTTTAATTCTAGCAAGTTATACACCATTAACAATCAAAAGCCTGTCAGAGCACTGAGGAGAGGGTCGACGCTAGACCAAAAGATTGCCCCATGATTAAGACGACTCATCAACTCAGCAAGATGTTTCGATTGAATGGATCCGAATTCATCAACAACAAGACCAAAAGAACTGTATTTGAATTCAAAGCACTGAACGGAGAGTCAGTCGATCGAATTCTCCAGGTTCTCATTCTCAGAGAGATAAAACGATAGTAAAACGGTCATAATGGGTCAACGACACCAATACACTGAATGCAATGTGATGCATTTCGCAATCAAACAATTTCAGGAATCTAGATAATCACCAACCAACCTGCAGCGATGATGATAGAGATGAACAACAAAACAGACCAAACATGCGTCCGGTTCTTGTCCCCGGGCAAGTACTCACTCAAACGCTCCAATCTCATAAACGTCCTCACACACGGCCCCTAGAGCCTGCTCACTACGTACAAGTCCCTCCTGAAGTACTTGGCGAGGAAGGAGTTCTCGTTGCCGAGGATTTGCCTCACAATGCCCTGGCAACGCCTCGCCAACTCCACGCTCATCTCTGCCCCTCCTTTCGCGAACTCCTTCGCATGGTCCACCGCATTCCTAATCTCTCCGACACTACTGTCCCCAAAACTTGTCCGCGACCGAATTCATCATCTCTCTCTCCTCGATCCCCCTCCCCAATTTCAGTTCAAAGTATCAAATGCGCATAAAGGGGAATTGAAAGGGGCAAATAGTACAGATAAATCGATCTGGCAGGAGACTAAAATCTCATTTTACCATGCCAAATCCAGCAAGACGACAATGCCAAATACCAAATGGACCAAACGCGTAGAATCAGTGAAGATCACCGGTTATGACAACGAGACAACGAAAAAAATCAGAATAACATGAAAAGAAGTACTACCCATTTGCGGAAATTCGCTCTTCAAATCAACGAACCTCATGAAGAAGCTTCTCTCCCTTGATTCATGCTACACACGAAGAATGACGGCAAATGGAAGACCACCGACTAAAAGTGGGTCGTGAAGGTGAAGAACATCTGATAGATTTCTGATGCAATTGCCCAAGAAGGAGAGAACCCCACAGAGGAAGAAGGAGACGATAGTGTAACTGGGAATTTCCACTATGGTAAATCAAGCCAAAAACTGAATGGGTGCCTCCGGATTGTAGAGAATGTTTGATTGACTTTGACTCCATTTTTGCACAAAGAATTCCTTAAAATTGTTGGGAAAATATTTGACAAATGATTGGGAAGGACAATGAAGTGAAACTTTGAGAGATGATATCACTTTTTTTAATGAATTATTTGTCATGTTGCTAATGGTCACTGGCAAATTTCCTCCAAGATACAATAAAGTCTCGATTGAGAATACTAAATAATAATTCTAATATTTCTCCAAGATCTTTCAAGAAAAACAATTGGGAAAGATGACTGTGTTTTTTTAGAAAGAAAGTTCAAAAAGACTTGATCTTGATTAATCTTAAAAACCGACATACTTATATTTGTCTTTTGAACAGAGGTAACTCTTTGGAAAATGTTGCAATATGAACAAGTGCGTTCTCAAAGATTATCTTGAAAAAGCATAAATAAAATTCGGAATTAAATAAATAATAAATAAGCTTTACTCCTTTATTGTGAGGCCTTGCATTTTTTTAACGAGATGCTATAGTTATTTTTTTATAAAAATAAACCTGAATTTTTCATTAAATAAAAAATAATGATCTTTGATTTGTGCCAAATCTCGTCCACGTGCATACTCACACATTTTCGATGTGGGACAATGCATCTCTTTGTTTGTTTTACAAACTACCAACTGGGTAACTTTAGCCGGTAAAGTTCATCCCTAAGTTTAGAGGATCTCGAACCTCTTCTGAATAGTCATTTACTTTACAAACAATTTCCTAGATAAAGCATATGCTAATCCATTAATAAATTTGTTTTGGTTTTTATTCTAGAACATATCAATTTAGATCATATGGTATTTTTCAAATAGTCATAAGACCAGCGAATGTATCTGTGCGAAATGTACTCATCCCTTCCATTTTCATGGATATTGTCAACTTTTCGATGAATGGTACAACTATATGGTATGTAATTAGATTTAATTATAGTCTAGGACAACTATGGTAGGCTCAATATATTTCAAACAATGATGATATCGGTGGTATAGTTATACTTTGCAGCATTACTAGAAGATCAATGTCACTTAGATATAAGTAGTATACAAACTATACCCTCATTGGAATGAGTTCGAACCCACTGCTACTAACATGCAACAATCATAATTACGAAGATGAACACCACAGAACTTATCAACAACTAGAGGAACTTACAATGATTTATAGGAAATTGTCTTAGCTAGACTCGGATCCTTTGCCCATACAATTAATCCCAACTTGGTCGCCGCTGTAGGGAAAGACCACCTCCTCAGTGCCGCCGCCACCGTCGTCTCCATCGTGTTCCCTTCCTCATCTAATCCCCCGGTGCTTTTGTAACCCCGCACAATCACATTTATCTCTCTAATCCCCTTGCTTTTACTCTATCTCCCTTGCCTCGAGCTTGTGCTGGCGCGAGCTCGTTGGCCACGATGGAGCATCATATTCAGATGAGATTTGTGAAAGCCCCACCTCCAAATATGGCCATTTTCATCGGGTCTTGCAAGATCTCAAAAGGTGATGCCAGGTCTCGACGGCATCTCGATAGAAGCGACAAGGCCTCGCCGAGGTCTAGTGGTAGCTAATCATGGTGTGGGTGTTGTGGAAGCGGTGGGGGCCCAAAAAGGAAAAACAAAAACACGTGAAAGAGGGTGGATAAGAATCAGTTCCTAATTTTTAGAATCAACCTTAAAACCTATCATATTTATCTTGTATGGTTTTAGGATTTACCTAAAAATCAATTTCTTTCTTACTTTAAGAGAAATTACAATTACGGTAAAATAGTATAAGCAACAAAATGGCTCCAAGTAAAACATCGATACAAAAATATATATAATAATAATAGACAAGTTAAACTCATTTAAGAATAATAAATTATCTTCTTCCAATTTTAGAAAAAATGTTCTAACCAGTTTTCGAGTGATTGGGTGGGTGGGTAGGTGGGTCAATTTAATACCTAGTGTTGGATAAATTCTCTTCAGATATTTTGAAGTTGACAAAACATTTTCCTCGGTCTAGTCGAAGACTTGCGGACTCTACTGGCAAAGTCGAAGATCAAAGTCGACAATAACAAGACTCAAGTTTCAAAGTCTACTCTCATGGACCGGTTTCCGGACCGACAAGATAAAAACTTCTATTCGATTTTATCTAATATGGTTTTTACTCCAACGGCTAGTGAATATCTTTCTCTTTGGAATCGGCACTACAAGATCTTATATTCGTATTCGAATAAATATAGATTCTCTAAGATTCGCAACTTATATTTGGAAGGTTCTACTTATGGAAACCAAGATCCTGATTGTAT
This sequence comes from Eucalyptus sp. ANBG9806169, assembly GCA_014182395.1. Taxonomy (NCBI): domain Eukaryota; kingdom Viridiplantae; phylum Streptophyta; class Magnoliopsida; order Myrtales; family Myrtaceae; genus Eucalyptus; species Eucalyptus sp. ANBG9806169. The sequence continues at coordinate 15,550,092 of CM024577.1, read as the reverse complement.
AGGCGAGCATGATTGATGGGCTATCAACACTTACCTTAAAGAGCTCGAGATCTCTCTAAATTGATTCTGTCCAACGGGTTGATTGGAAGAACTTCTTTGGAAGGTGCCAACGGTAATGAAGACATGAAGAAGTATATAAGAGAGACGCTCAAGTTGTTGAAGGGTGCCGGATAGAAGAATTCCAAAGTCTAAATCTCCTTTGTTATTTTGTGATCTTATTCTTCGAGCAATATATGTAATCAAAAGAGAGATCATAGTGTGGTGAGACCTTGAGGAAGTGTAGTAGAGTTTCTACCTTTGTGGACTCAAGAGCGTGAGATTGTAAACACTCTTTTTGATTCTTAGTGAAATCCGGCCCGAAAGGGCTATCCGTGCGGGAGAGTGGATGTAGGCTTGGTCTAAGCCGAACCACTATAAATCTGGAGTCTTGATTCTCTATCCCTAATCCTTTTATCTTTCATTACTTTCATTTGCAGTGATTGTTGTTTTTAATGCATTAATCTCTTATTCGGATTATATTGTTAAAATCGCTTTAGTCACATATTCACCCCCCTCTAGGTGCTAATTCTAGTCCTAACAATTGGTATTAGAGCTTGTGTACTCGTTTATAAGAAGTGTCTTTACTTCTGAGTAAAAGATCTATGGCTAGTATGTTGCCTACAAGGTTGGTTGAAGGTCAAAGCAATACCAGACCTCCATACTTTGATGGAAAAGACTACAGCATATGGAAAAACAAGATGAAAGCATTCCTGAGATCGAAAGATCCTTTGGAATGGGAAGTGGTAGATAAAGGAATCATTCCTGCTGCTGCATCAGAATCAGAGAGAGGAAAAGAAGTTGTTGATCCTATTCAAATGGCTCAAGAAGAAATAACCAAGAGACAAACTCTTGACGCTAAAGCCATTTACTCCTTATATTGTGCTTTATCCCCTACTGAGTATAACAGAATATCTTCTTATGATACAGGAAAAGAAGTATGGGATAGGCTTCACATTACCTATGAAGGGACTGATCGAGTGAAAGAAACAATGATCAATATTCTTTTGGGATAATATGAAGTCTTTAAGATGAGATCAGGAGAATCAATAATTGACATGTTTAGTCGCTTTCTTGAAATTGTGAATGGTCTTGAATATCGGGGACATCCAATCTCAGGACATATGAAGGTCAACAAACTACTACGAGTACTCTCTAAAGACTGGAATTACATAAAAACCTCAATAAGAGAGACATAGAGGATTGTTCCACTCTCTGTAGACGAACTAGTTGGAACTCTTCAATCTTACGAAGTAGAGCACACCAACGAAGAGGAAGATTCAAAAGGTAAGAAATCTATTGCCTTAAAGTTTAATGACTATTCTGATGCTACAGACTCTGAAGAATATCTAGATGATGAAGAACTAGCACTAATGATAAAGAGATTCAGAAAGCTGAACAGAAAAGGAAGAAACAAAGCTCACAAAGGTTTCAAAACAAATCAACAGAGGAAGATGATTCTAACAAAGAAGTGACTTGCTTTGAATGCAAGAAAAATGGACACATCGGACCCAACCGTCCTCTGTTAAAGAAGAGAAAGGAAAGGCGAGAAATACAAGAATGCACTCAAAGCGAGAGACTGTAGTGATACTAAATGTGAAGAAAGTGATGACGATTATGCCAATATCATTTAATGGAAAAATTTGATTCGGACTCGAGACCTTGATACGAGATACTGAGACTCGAGACAGTAACTCGAGGTTAGTAACCTAAAAATTCCTGTCAAGGTTTCTAAATATATTGATGAACTTTGTCTTAGTCTAAAAACTTCTCTTAAGAGGATCTCGAATTAAAAAAGGAGAATTCTACATTGAAGCAACAGGAAAAACTTTGGAAAGAAAAATTTGAAAAGTTGGAAAAGAACTTTGCTATTGTGAAAGAAAACTCAGACTCCATTTCAAAAGAAAATAATCTTTTGAAAAATGATATTATTAACATATCAAAAGATTTTCAAATGGTTCTGAAAAGTTGGATAAGATTCTTTCGATACAAAGACCCTACTTTGATAAGTTAGGTCTTGGTATGACTTCTGAAACTATTCCACGATTGATTTCCAAAAAGGTGAAGGAAAGAATCAAACGAGAGACCAGCCATAATTGTTTATAAAAATCATTTCAGAAAGTCTTTGTAAAACTGTTGGCGAAATGCTTTGAAATGTTCCAAGTGTAAAAGCTCAGAACATTTTGAGAAAGAATGTCCTTTGGTTTGGAGACTGTTAAAAGGAATTGGGCAAAGGCTTTTTATTGCTCTAACTCTTCTGGACCCAAGATGATATGGGTACCAAAGAAAGCTTGAATTTGTTTTAATTGCAGGTTACTATCAAAAGGAAGATTAAATGGTATCTTGATAGTGGCTGCTCAAGACATATGACGGGAGACTCAAGTTGCTTCATAAAACTTGTCCAGATAGATGGAGGAAAAGTTTCTTTTGGTGGTAACAACAAAGGAAGAATTACTGGTCGAGGAACAGTAAAGATTGGAAGTCTGTCAATCAAGAATGTCTCCTTAGTTGAAAGAGTAAATTACAACTTGCTTAGTATAAGCTAGTTGTGTGATACTGGTTTCAAGATCAATTTCCAGGAAGAAACGTGCTCTGGAATCAGTAAAGACTTTACTCAATCTTTTACTTTGGACGAAGACATGGAAATATCTATCTTACGGATGTGAATCATGAAAGATCATAGTGCTTAATATCGGTACAAGATGAAGCTAATCTATGGCACGAAAAAGCTAGGTCATACCAATATGAAACAAATCACCAAGATCTCTTCCAAGAAACTTGTTCGAGGATTGCCTATTCTCAATTACTCAAAGTCGATCTATGCACACCATGCATCTTGGGTAAATAGGTTAGAAACTCTTACAAACCAATAAGTAAAGTTTCAACTATTCGGTATGCTACTGACTTACGCATATGGATTTATTTGGACCTACTAGAATGCAAAGCATTGGTGGAAAAGATTATCTAGTAATAGTGGATGATTATTCACGATTTACTTGGGTCTACTTTCTTTCAAGTAAGTCTGAGACTTTCTCTCTCTTTTCAAAGTTTGCTAAGAAAGTGCGGAATGAGAAATGTCACACTATCTCAAGCATTCGTACGAGACCATGGAGGTGAGTTTGAAAATAAAGACTTTACTAAATTTTGTGATGAATCTGGTTTCAGCACAAATTCTCCCCTCCATACACACCGGAACGAGAATGGGGTTGTGGAAAGGAAGAATAGGTCTTTACAAGAAATGGCAAGAACTCTTTTAATTGAAAGTAATATTTCTTCAAGGTTTTGAGCTGAAAGTTTGTTTCAACTACTTGCTATATTATAAACATAGTGTTTTTAAGGCCAATTCTTGAGAAAACTACTTATGAAATTTTTAAAGAAAAGAAACCAGTAGTTTCTTATTTTCAAGTATTTGGTTGTAAATGCTTTATTCTGAAGAATGCAAATGATCGTGTTGGTAAGTTTGAAGAAAAATCAGATGAATGATTCTTTCTTGGTTACTCAACTGCAAGCAAAGCCTATAGAGTATTCAACAAGAAGACTAAGACTGTGGAATAATCAATGAACGTCAAATTTCAAGACTCCACAAATTCAGCCAATTCGGGCGAAGAATCGGAATGCATTCCCGGACTGCTAGATCTACCTCCACCTTGAAGCGGTTAAAAATTCAGATCGGTACAACAAGTTCTTGATGAAGAATCAACTCAAGAAAAGATCAACAATCTATCGGGCTTGTCCAATAACTGGAAGCACAAGTCTAGTCATCTGAAGAACTCATTATTGGAAACATTAATGAGGGAATTCGAACAAGATCAAAAGACGAGAAGAGTCTAGTGCTTGTTGCACTTATTTCGAAATAGAACCCAAAAACATTGAAGAAGCCTTAGCTGATGAAAGCTAGATTGAAGCAATGCAAGAAGAGCTCGGACAATTCGGTATTAACGACGTATGGGAATTGACTCCTAAACCAAAAGGTAAATCTGTTATTGGAGCTAAATGGATTTTCGGGAACAAAGTCGATGAAAAATGCAAAGTAACAAGAAACAAAGCAAGACTCATGGCTAAAGGATACACGCAAGAAGAAGGAATAGACTATGATGAGACTTATGCTCCAGTAGCAAGGTTAGAAGCAATCAGGTTACTACTTGCTTTTGCTTGTTATAAGAATTTCAAGTTATTTTAAATGGATGTCAAAAGCGCATTCCTGAATAAATTTATTCAAGAAGAAGTCTATGTGGAACAACCTCCTAGATTTGAAGACTCAAAGAAATCAGACTCAGTGTTCAGACTGAAGAAAGCTTTATATGGATTAAAACAAGCTCCTCGAGCTTGATATAAAAGGCTAAGTAATTTTTTAATTCAAAGTGGCTTCTCTAAAGGAAAGGTAGACACTACTTTGTTTATTAAAAAGGAAGGCAAAAGTTTTCTACTTGTTCAGATTTATGTTGATGACATTATATTCGGATCATCTAATGAGACTTTGTGCAAAAAAATTTCTAAGTCTATGCAGGATGAATTCGAAATGAGCATGATGGGTGAACTATCCTTTTTCCTTGGTCTACAAGTGAAACAACTAAAGGAATGAATCTTTATTCATCAAGAAAAATATGCAAAAGAACTTGTTAAAAGTTCGGTCGGAGAATTGCAAAAAGACGACAAACCTATGTCAAGTTCCTTGAAGATAGACAAAGATGAAGCGGGGAAGAAAATCGACCAAAGTTATACGGGAGTATCATTGGTTCACTTATTTATCTTACTGCATCTAGACCTGACATATTATTTAGCGTTTGCATATGTGCTAGGTTTCAATAAGATCCTAAGGAATCTCATTTAAGTGCTGCTAAACGTATCATTTTGCTACTACTGCTAAGATGGGTCTATGGTATCCCAAAGAATGAGACTTTACTCTTCTTGGTTATTCAGACGCAGATCTTACAGGTTGTAGAGTTGAAAGAAAAAGCACTTCGGTACTTGTCAATTACTTGGAAACGGGGCGTATCTTGGTTTTCAAGAAAGCAAAGCACTTGTGGCTCTTTCAACAAGCGAAGCGAGAATACGTAGCCCTTGGGAGTTCTGTTCTCAAATACTATGGATAAAACAACAACTACGAGACTTTGGTATTGAAGACTCTTGCACGAGAGATCAAATGTGACAATACCGGCGCAATCAATCTTACAAAGAATCCTATCCTACATTCAAGAGCAAAACATATTGAGATTCGACATCATTTTATAAGAGATCATGTTCAGAACAAAGAAGTCTTGATACAATTTATTGACTCAAAGAATCAACTGGCAAACATCTTCACAAAGCCACTTGAGAAAAGCTTATTTGAGTCTATTCGCTCAAGACTCAATATTTTATCTCTTGAAGACTATTGAAGCTGAGACTCAGAATCTAAAGTCTGACAAAGTATCGGACTCAAAGTTGTAGACTTGGAATACCAATCGACACGACTGTAAGTTCATTTATTTACTTAAATTGTTATCTCGAAAAGGTAAGTTTGTCTGTTTATATATATAATCGTGTTTATTAAGGTAGTTAATATTTAAAAAGGTGGTTATCGATTTGTTTAAGGCAGTTATTTTTTAAAAATGAATTTTTTCCGCAATGCTTCAGTTACCACGATTTGATTACCTTTTATACTCCTTCTCCTTCTCCTTTTTACTTTACCCGAAACCTAGTTCAAAAGCTTTTCACTCTCTGGAATTTCTCTCCTCAATTTCTACTTCTCAAGTTTTTGACTTTCTTGCGACAAAAGTGTGAAAGTTCCATCCAAGAAAGCGACAATGTCTTTCCAAAAGAAATCCTCAAGAATAGCAAACGGGGGACCACGGGGCTCTGGTGAGGGCCTACACATTTTGATCTCACGGAAAGTGACTTTCCAAGAGAACGAGATGCACCAACAATCTCAATAGCGCACCTCCTCGACTAGATCTCATGTTCGTCATCCTCAATATGCGAGAGAAATCCTTGAAGATGTTGAACTGTAAGATCCCTTAAGCACATTTGTGTATAGGCTCTATTATGCGTTGAAGGAATGAGGTTCTGCAATGACTTTCATTGATGAATGTTTGAAAGAAAAAGGCTATAAAAATGAGACACACTTTCTCACTGTGATGAAGTGATCGGGCGTTGTTCTTGTTGGAACGGCAGCAAAAGTTTTTGCGAACTTTCCAAGTGACCCTCGATTTGGGGGTGTAAATCAGCCTGAGGGAAAGGATGATGATGAGAAAATGTTTGTACATTTTAAGCCTCGGATGGGTGTGGCTGCAAATCTTCGAGGAAAAAGGGATGAATTGTTTCGTTCGGAGGAACACGGGAAAGTGTATGGCTAAACCTGAAGCGTGGGGTGATGAATCCACGAACGTAGTTTGATTTTTGGATCTATTGAGCATCAATCGAGAGAAAGTTTGAGAAACTTCAACTTCATAAGTTCTATACTGAGTGTGAGGTGGCTTATTCCGAATTAACAGCCTATTTTTATTCCAACTTCAATTTTCTTGATGCCAATAGCTTTTCTTTCAGTGTGAGAGATAGAGAATATGTGGTTGACACAGACACTCTGGCGGATGTAATTGGTGTGGAAAGATAAGTTTTCCAATCAATTTATGTGTCTGTGAGTCATGCAACTCTGGAACTTGCGAGAAATAGAATTGCTAAAGGTCATCTCTCCTACTCAAGGATGAATGCTACAAACACTTTGCTTCACAAGATAGTGATCAACTGCCTTAGACCAAAATCAACTTCAAAGACAGATGTGTCCATCTCAGAAGCCAAATTGATAAATGCAATCAAGATCGATCTTAACTTCTCTCTGCCACACACTATCATGTTTCACATGTACAGGTCTATGGCAAAGGACAAGGGAAAACTCCCTTATCTTTGCTCTCATCACTCGTATTTTCAGACATTTGAACATTCGGCCTCCCCACATTCTCTGTGAAGACTATTGATCAAATGGTCATCGGATTGAGGATGATTACAAAGATGCGTACGAAAGAACTCGGCAAGAAGCTGGAGCGGTTCAAGGAGAAAACCCTGTTAAGTCTAGACCATACTCTTCATTGCCAAGAGGAAAGGAAAGGAACTGTGACTGGTCCTATCAAGAAGAGGCGGGCAATCATCTTGTAGGATGAAGATGATGAGGATGATCTGCCTATCTCTGCCCTTGTTTCTTAGTATCCTGCTCCTGTTTCAGCTGTTCCAGAACAATAAGTTGCAAATGAAACTGAGAAAGGAAACCAGGAAAAGGAATCCTTACAGGAAGAAGAAGAGGAAGAAGAAAAAGAAGAAAAAGAAGAAGAGGAAGAACCAGCAAAGACGGACTCTCAGCATCAACCAGCAGACTCACAAGCCAAAGCAGATTCTCCAGCAGAAAAGGAGGATCAACAACATTTTGCCACTAAGGAAACTCCTCAGAAAGAAGAGTACTTCTCCCCTCCAAAAGACATTGAAACAGGGGGAGATGTCCAAAGAGAAAGTACTCCTCTTCTCTTGACGTTTACTAGTGCAAGTAGATCACCGCCTGATGCAGAAGATGTTCATGCTGCTCATTTTCCTGAGGGAGAGGCATCATCTCCAAACATTGATCTCCTTGCTGATATTCACACTGGCTTAACTCCACCATCAGACCGAGTTGACACAAGCACACAAATTGACAATTCAGGAGATTTCAGAAGGTTGCTTGACATCATTTTGGAGCTCAAAGGCCAAATATATGCCATGGGGTGTGAATTTCAGACTCTTCAGAATGAGAATCATGCTATGTTCATCTCCTTGTATGATCAGCTTAAAGATGTTCAACGTTAGGTTCAGGCCACTGCAAAAGGCACTACTCTCGCTCAACTACAAGAAGATTTGAGGAAGCTAGAAGGAACTGTCAAGTCTATGGAGGACTTTCAACTTGTTCGCATTCCTCGTGCTCCTTGATTTTCTCACTTTTTAATGCTGACAAAAAGGGGAGAAGACTTTGCGAGGCAGATTTTCACTCTATTCTCATTCCAAACCCAAACCTTCATTTTTAAACATCTTTTTGGATTTAATATTTTGTTATGTTTGACATTTGTGATTGACATTTTGACTTTATCTTGAGTTTTTGAATGCTTGCTTATTACTGCATTACTTTAAGCTGTTAAATTAGACAAAGATAGTAATGTCTCGCACATGACTAATGTGGTTTTACGTGGATGCGGATACGTATGCAGGATCGATGCAATGCAGGACATTTGTGTACAGGACAACTTATACTATCCTTATTCTAATATTTTATGAGATATCATTGCTAGCTTAAAAGTTGTATTGCAGGGAACTTTTATTCAAATCTGCACGAAAGTTTTGTCACCATAAAAAAAGGGGGAGGTTGTTGGATAAATTCTCTTCAGATATTTTGAAATTGACAAAACATTTTCCTTAGTCTAATATGAAGACTTGCAGACTCTACTGGCAAAGTCTGAAGATCAAAGTCTGACGATAACAAGACTCAAGTTTCAAAGTCTATTCTTATGGATAGTTTCCAGACCGACAAGATAAAAACTTCTATTCTGATTTTATCTAATATGGTTTTTACTCCAACGGCTAGGGAATATCTTTCTACTGGAATCAGCACTACAAGATCTTATATTCGTATTTGAATAAATATAGATTCTCTAAGATTCGCAACTTATATTTGGAATGTTCTACTTATGGAAACCAAGATCCTGATTGTATGGGCGAGCATGATTGATGGGCTATCAACACTTACCTTAAAGAGCTCGAGATCTCTCTAAATTGATTCTGTCCAACGGGTTGATTGGAAGAACTTCTTTGGAAGATGCCAACGCTAATGAAGGCGTGAAGAAGTATATAAGAGAGACGCTCAAGTTGTTGAAGGGTGCCGGATAGAAGAATTCCAAAGTCTGAATCTCCTTTGTTATTTTGTGATCTTATTCTTCGAGCAATACATGTAATCAAAAGAGAGATCATAGTGTGGTGAGACCTTAAGGAAGTGTAGTAGAGTTTCTACACTGTGGACCCAAGAGCGTGAGATTGTAAACACTCTTTTTGATTCTTAGTGAAATCTAGCCAGAAGGGCTGTCCGTGCGGGAGAGTGGACGTAGGCTTGGTCTAAGCCGAACCACTATAAATCTGGAGTCTTGATTCTCTATCCCTAATTCTTTTATCTTTCATTACTTTCATTTGCAGCGATTGTTGTTTTAATGCATTAATCTCTTATTCGGATTATATTGTTAAAATCGCTTTAGTCACATATTCACCCCTCTCTAGGTGATAATTCTAGTCCTAACACCTAGAACTTGAAATCTACCTGCACAGTACCGATGAACTAGGAATCGAACTTGTTTCCACTTAAATCGGTAACTAGACCTATTTATATGGGTGGTCTGGTTCAATTCCGAGATAGGACGGGACCAGTTGCATAGCCCTATGATAGGCAGCTGAGGATCCGCATCTAGTCTTATTTAACTTTGACATTCTGGAGTTTTAAAATATGTATCAACAAGCACATAAATTTTAGCAATTTGTAACATAATTATAACCCAATCATAACTATATTAACAGAACGCTCCCGTTTCTATTTCGAAGGATCGAATTGGCTCTAGGTTCAGCAGCCGAGTCATCTCTCAACCATGTAGTTTTGGGAGCTACAAATAATTGGACTCGCTACCTCCATAAGGTCCCTCCCATCAAATAAACAAAAAGATAAAAGAGGAAGAAAAGGGCCAGGCCAGAACAGGAAGTGGAATATGTCAACATGGTTGAGAGCACACAAGACCTCCCCAATCACAACGAAGCATGCATGGAGGGACCACGACGAAACATTTCGCAGAATCTTCCTATGGTCACAGCCATCACTGACCAAAACGGCCAGAAAAGTATGTTTTTGAACTAGTCCTCCTTTGTATCACCATAAATCTCCAAGAAAACATCATCACAACATTAGCACAAGTGAAACTAGCTAAGAGTTTCCATATTTGAGGCAAAAATTTCTCTCTGGAGATTTCAGTCATCTTAATACTGTTAGATTAGGTGTTTGATTTACTTAACTAGTGTTAGCTCAAGACTCTTTCACTTGATCTTAAGGCGAATAAAGTTCTATGTTCACTAAAATCTTTCCATCCAAGCGAAAGGGGAAAAGCGGGAAAGTGGACTAGCCCTTGGCCTCCTTTTAGAAACTCAAAACATCATCATAATGCCATGGTGATAATGGCACTGATATTATTTTTTAATCAGATGATTTTGCATAACTATTACTGCACTTGAGACTCAAAAAAAAAAAGATAATAATAATTCAAGTCACTCAAGTGATCTGACCGAAATTTTTTTTTTTTTAAAAAAATCCTTCTTGTTTTGACAGCAATTGATGTGGTTTTAGAGTTTATTCCTTTTTGTTTAAGAAAAAAATAAGTATAATTTTTTTGCTTTCTCAATAAAATCTAATACATCGTCCAAATTTTAAAAAATTATGAAAAGAATTATATCACCTACATGCCAACATTTACATATTTTGAAAAATCTCAAGTGCAGCGAGAAAGTCATAGTAGATGTTTAACAAGATTTTAAGAAAAGTAGTAAAAACATTAAAAGTCATTTTATTACGCAGATACTATCTTTCTATTGTTTTTTACTCTTTTTTTTTGTCGGTCCTACTCTACGTCTATTTTAATGCTCACTCTCATAATTTTTATATTGCCTCCTCGCAGGCATGAGAGTCGAAACCCACTCTTGAAATTAATTCGTCCCCACCCCAACCCCCCTAAGAAGGTGGGGATTCGAACTCCCCACCTCCCCCTTCTATGTTAGAAGGGTGGTCATCGGGATAAACTCCAATTGGTTCTATTGTTTTTTACTTCATTTTCTCTTAAAATTGCAATTCAATACAAACTGTGCGATGGTTGGGATGCCAATTAATTTCAGATTCACTCTCTTTGTTTATTTTGCCTAAATGATTTGGAAAACGTTTTCCTAGAACAACTACTTGTATCATTTACAAAAATGAATGAATGAAAAATATTTTCATTGTTCACAAAAATGTTTAGACATAAAGTATTGTCGATAATGAAAATATTTTTTATTGACTAATTATTTCAAGCAATACCATGAGACATTTTTAAGAGAAAATCTTTCAAATTATTCATTTTTCATAAAAGAAACGGATCCATAATATTGAAGTTTCATGCATGAGTTAAATAACCCAAATAGTTATTGAGAAATCATAATTTTCTTCTTTCGACTACGAGATTTGGACTACCAGCTTTCCAAGAGAATTACTAAAAAAAGTCCTAAACCTATTGCAAATGTTCTAATTCAATCATAAACCCCTTTTTTGGCTATTGCAATCCTAAACCTTTTGCGATAGTGCTAATATAGCACATCTAGCCAACGCTAACGCTTTTTTTCTTTTCTTTTCTTTTCTTTTCTTTTCTTTTCTTTTTCCCTCCACTTAGGACCAGCGACTCTCGCCAACCGAACTCTCGCCGGTCACAGGTGAGGGTCGAGGCGCCCTCACCTGCCTAGCAAGATCTAGCGAGGGCATGTGGCCCCTTGTCCACCCTTGCGAGATCTAAGCAAGGGGCCATGATGCCCTTGCCCAATGCCAATGCCGGTAAGGGAGTCCCGACCCTCGCTAGCCCTAAGTGGAGGGGAAACTATTAAAGAAAAGAAAAGAAAAATGAAAAGGAAAAAATTATGAAAATTATTATAATACTATTAAAAAAAGTCATGTCAACACCGGCTGGTCAAAATTGGTTGGATGGACTGAATTGACATAAATCCAAAAGTTTAAGATTGAATTTGAAAAAATATATATTATTGAATTGGCACTATTACAATAAATTTAACACTTTTTTATAATTTTGCCCAAGCTTTCCTGTTCATCAACTCTTCACGAGTGCCTACATTAATAATCCAAAGGCTAAGCATGTTGCTGATGCGAACAGTCAGCTTATTACCTGAAAGTCAAACACTGGAAATAGAAAGAAAAAGGACGGTTGTTTTTCACCTAACTCTACTTATTTTTGGTAGAAATAGGAAAATTTTCATATGTAATTTTTATATGAGGAGATAAAGTTATATTAAAAAAACAACCATATTGACTAAATTGAGAGAGACCACGTATGTATAAGGAGCATATAAAATCCATAAACAAATATAATTTAACACATCTCTCACATGCAAGCTGGATTAGAAACAACGCGTAGAACCTGACTAATGAAAATTTGCACACGCGAAATAAATCGGGCCAAAACTTGGCATGAATATCATGTTATAATTTCCAACTCAAAATATTAAGCCAATAATTTAAGGAAGCCATATATATATAAAGAGTATATAAACTCGTAAACAAGTGATGTGAAATACTTTAACACCAATAATGTTTTTTTATTCTTGGCAAACGACCATATTGCTTATCATATAGACTTCTTGGGTAACATATTTTTAGCTTATTTTCATAATTAGAAGTGTAATTAACAATAATCACAGTAATATTATGTTTACTTCCTTACAAGTTTCTACTTCTTGTACAAATTTCACATCTGTGATTGGAAAGCAGGAAAACATTCGTCCCTTTTATCTTGCAATCTTGATAGATAGAATGAGTTAAAACAACAACGTTTTGACGCAAAGAGTTTCCTTTTTATTGGATCCACAGGCTCTCCCCTTCCCGCAATCAAGGAGTCTCATTATGCACGTTGCTTCTATTAACTAGCACAGCAACTCGTGCTATGCATGTGTCTCCGTAGGAATTCACATATTACTACAAAATTTTGTAATGCTTATTAGATGTTCTTTATATGTTGTATTATATTGATACATCGTTTAGATCAGCTTCCAAGCGTAGATTATTGAAATAGTCATATACCTTACAACCAATTTCACGGATAAAGTATACGCTAATCCATGAATAAATTCGTTTTGTGTTCTATCATGATTGCTCTTCAATAACATATCAATATAGATCGTGTGGTATATTTCAAATAGTTATAAGCCCAGCGAATATATCTGTGTGAAGTGCACTCATCCCTTCCAATTTCATTGATATGGTCAACTTTTCAATGAATGCTAGAAATATATGGTATATAATTTGTTTAAGTATAGTATAGGATATCTATGGTAGGCTCAATATATTTTGAACAATGATGATATCGATGGTGTAGTTATACTCCGCAGCAAAACCAAAAGATGCATGTCACATAGATAATATGTAAGTAGTATCCTAACTATATGCTCATTGAAATAAGTTCAAACCCATTGCTACAACTTACCAGTAACAATTACAGTCATGAAGACGAATGCCATGGAACTCCTCGCGACTACAGGAACTCACGACAATTTTTAGGAAGTTGTCTTGGCCGGACTCAGATCCTTTGCCCATACAATCAATCCCAACTCGGTCGCCGCGGTTGGGGAAGACCACCCCCTTAGTGCCGCCGCCGCCATCATATCCACCGTGTTCCCTTCGTCATCTAACCCCCATTGCTTTTGTAACCCCACATTGTCACCTTTATCTCTCTAACCCCATTGCTTTTGCTCTATCTCCCTTGCCTTGAGCTCGCACTGGCGTCGAGCTCGTCAGCCACAATGGAGCGTCGTATTCATATGAAATTGTGGAAGCCCCTCCTCCAAATCTGGCCATTTTCATCGGGTCTCGCGTCATCTCGAAAGGTGATGCCAGGTCTCGATAGAAGCGACAAGGTCTCACCGATATCTGGGGGTAGCCAATCGTGATGTTGGCACTATGGTGGCGGTGATGGGGAGGGAGGGAGGAGGCCAAAAAGGAAAAACAAAATAAGGACGGGGAAGAGGGTGGGTAAATCTCCTATTAAAATCAATTTCCAATTTTTGGAACTTGAAATCTATCCTATTTGTATTGAAATTAACCCTGGAACCTATCTTGTTTGTCTAGTCCGATTCCATAGTCTACCTGGCAACCGGTTTCTTTTTCTTTTTTTTCATTTAAAAAAAACCAAGAGAAATAACAATTATAGCAATATAGTGTGAGCAACAAAATGACTCAAAGTAACACATCAATACAAAACAATCAGAAATACAAAGCAATAAGAAAGTTAAGCTCATTTAAGTATAATAATCCAAATAGGTTATAGCCGGTTCTTGAGTGGTTGGGTTGGTGGATAGATTCAATGGCCAAAATATAAAACCTACCCGCAAAGTACCGATTTAAAAAATTATACTCTACACAATATCTATGTGATGACATACCTATAAACTAGCATTTGTATTTCCAAAGTTATAGAAAAATACATGAAAATACACTAAAAATATATGTATTTAGGGTTTTTTATGTATTTTCATACCCATAAAATTATCATGTAAAATAAATACATCAAAAGGTAGAGAATCACTGTACGAGCATGCAGTTGCTGACCATGCACCGATCAAAGGCCCCACGCACCCGCACACGCCACTTGAGTGCGCGGCTTGTGGAGCACACACATGGGCGGCCTCACCTAGTCTGCTTTCCTATCTGAATTGTAGAGGTTCAACCTGTTCCCAGTCCATTCGTATGGTCTAACCAATTGACCGGTCCAGTCAACAGTAAATCGGTTCAGGCGAGGTTAACGGTTGGACCTGGGTCGGGTCGCCAATCGTTGACGTTAGTAAAAAATCACGAAAAAAGGCAAAAACTATACGTTCGTGTTCTAATATATGGAGGCTCTAATTCCAAAGTTGGATGGTTTTGCACCTCTCTCACCCCAAAAGCTAGCTCAAAAGGTGAGTTTTCCTTCACACTTATGAACTAATCACTATCTCATTCCACAACCGATATGGGACAACCTTAATAATTTTCCCTCACACATCAGGCCTTGGGTCAAAGGCGCAACAACCCGTAATTCTCCCAATTTGACTTTTGAGTCCAAACTTGTTGGTAACTATGCTTTGATACCATATATTAGCAATGAAAATACAATCCCACAATTTCCATAGCTAGAACAAGAACACAAATAATCAAGTAAAAAGATTAATGCACCTATTTTGGAATCCATCATTTTTTATGCAGAAAAGTGATGATCCAAGTGCAAATTTTTCTCTTCTATTGCTCTATGTATCACTGGCTCAATAAGATGCTCCCATCACCCTTTAGTGCTAGGTAAATGTTTCTTTTTAAGGATAATTGTGTGTGTTAGAGTTAGAAGAGAGACTTGAGTACTATTTATAAAGTTTCCAGTCATACCCTCTCATTATGAGCCAAGCTCAACTTAGCCTATACTAGCCAGTTCCATATTAGACTAATTAAAAAACATTCTATCTCACTTGAGATTAACTCCATGAAATGGTAAATTATAATATCAATTAATGTAATTCATGAAGGATTTAATCATGGGCCTAAGTCGGCCCGGCCACGATGGGCCTAAGGGCCCGGCCCACGGGAATTAGGCCCGTGGAAAAGGGCACCTATAAAAGGGATGAGAAAGAGAATGAACGTACCTTTTCGCATTTAGTACGTTCAGATTTCTCTCCCAAGAAGCTCTCTCTCTCTCCAAGATGAAGAAGCGACTCCGTCATCCCTTGAACGACGAATCTTCGACATCGGATCGAATGGGACTGAAATCTCTTCCTCAATACGGCATCGGTGTCTAATCTGTGGCTAACAAGGTACACTCGAATTGGTGGTGTGCTTTTGATCGGTGATACGTGACAATCCCAGGCTTATCTTCCGCATATGATTTAGGGGTTCGGTTTTCGTTCCGAATCCGGTTTTTCGGGGATCTGACCGATCCCAACATTGGTATCAGAGCCCGTGTTAGCGTTTTCCCAACTTGTATGATGTTTATGATGTTGTATGATGTTTAATGTTTGATTTTCTCGCAAATGAACTTCGGCCGTACGGATCGGGGCAAGGAATCCCGACACCCGAGAGTTGTATGCATATCTTTTCGATTTTTCGTAAGTCAAAACCAAAATCTGATTGCATAGGGAGGAAGGCGACGTCGAGACGAGTCCGGCGACATGTCGCGCGCTGTCGGGGGACACCGCACGCGCCCACACGCGCGGCCAGAAGTCGCTGCGCGTGGGCGCGGCAGCGCCCACACGCGGCCGAAGCCGCTGCGCGTGGGCGCGACGCGCCTAGACGTGCTGGTTCGTCCCGGCACGTGCGGTACACGCGCCGGTGACGAACCCGGCGCTGCGCGCGCCGCCGGCTGGCGAACCGGCACGTGCCGGTCCACGGACCGACGCGTTGTGGCGTCACCCAACGGTTGGTAACCGCCGGGGTGACGTCATTGCTGACGTTGTTTGGCTGGACGGTCACCGGTCGGCGACCCGACCGGCGACCCGACCCGACCGCCTGGCACGCGCGCGGCACGTGCAGGATGACGTCAGCGTGACGTCATCCCTCGCACGCGCGCGGCACGTGCGGTCGGTCCGTCCGACCCGAGCGACCGGTCCGACCGGGTCGACCGGTCCGACCGGCACGACGACCGTTGACCGTTGACTGCGGTTGACCGCGACCGTTGACCGTTGACCGACCGTTGACCGTTGACTTGACCGTTGACCACAAAAAAAAAAAAAAAAAAAAAAAAAAGAATTTGTTTCTTTTTTCAATTATGTCTATGTGGATTATATGTAATCCAATATTGTTCTGCATTTGTTGCAGGAACAATGCCTCCCCTTCGATTACGTACGCCTATTCGCGTGATTACCGATAAACAAAAGGCAAAGCTTTCTAAGTTGATAGGCCGAGTTGACCGATTATCGATGGGAGAAAGGTGACTTAATTGATCATGTTCTTGAAGTCAACGGGAAGATTCAACAGGTCATATGGAATGGTCATCCCATGTCGCAGTCAGAGATGGTGCGATTTTTCATTAACACTCTTCCACCTGAATGGCAAGATGTGTTGAATCGCATATGGGATGTCAACGGTGCTACTTCATATAAGAACATTGTGATAGATTTTGTAAACGAATATTACTGCATTGTTGCAAGGGAAAAGGTCAAGAAATTGACCAAAATAGGATCTTTCCCGGTTCGTGTGAAGGTTATTTGTAAAATGTATTAGCTGTTTTTTGTTGAGTGTGCTATGTGGACATCCTATGTAAATGTTATCTACCTGATTGTTGTTGATGTAGCAACCTATATGTTAGCCATATTATGTGAAAGCCTTATTGTTATATTGTATGTCAATTATCTGTTGCTTTCTGTGATTACTGGTTGCTGTGGGTAGTTAGATGTGGGTAGTAATAGAAGTTTTTGTAACTTCATATAATTGATTTTGCATATGACAATCATATTAATGATAGTTTTAAGTTAGGATTTTGGAGGATGATTGGAAACATAGTGACCTTTTGATTCTGAAACCTTACTTAAAATTATTAATTAATATGATGGGTTTTGTGCAAAATAGATGCATAAGTGATAGGCATTAATAACTCGTGCATGTATGTCGATGTGTTCGGATCAATGGCTTCAGCCACAAAGAGCATAGTTGTCGAGCTGAACAAAGGTGAAAAGCTCAAAGATGACAACTATGAAATTTGGCAAATGAAAATTCAATGTGTGCTGGAAAAGCAAAAAGCACTAAAAGCTCTTGACCATGTTATGGAAGATCTAGAGGATGCTGTGCGCCACCTTGGGTTAGCCGATCATCGCCTCAAGGCATTAGAGCGAGGAAACGGATATTTTACGTGTTACTTTAAGCTCGAAGGGGCTTCATGCTCTAAGCGCAAGCGCATTGATTCGTTCAATATGTGGAAATGCAAGGGATCAAGTCCTTCTTGCAAGAAACCAAGAATTAACCAACAAAAGAGAGGAAAACGTCCTCATGTGAAGAATATCTCAAGGGTGAAGTGTTACAACGTGACCGGAAGGGTCACTATGCCCGCAATTGTCGCGAGCCAAAGATAGTACACACCCTTGGTACGATTCGGAACTTTGCATATGTGTCAAGTTCTGTATTCTTGACTGAATCTAATCCTCTCGTGGACTGTAGATTCGGGAGCGACGGACCATGTAGCGAAGGATAGAGGATCCTTCGTGGAATTCCGACAGTACCTACTTTTGGAACTAAGTGGATCTATGTGGGAAACAACTCCAGAGCTGAAGTGAAAGGAATTGACACATGCCAACTGAATATGCGTGATGGACGCACTTTGTTCCTTCATGATGTGTTGTATGCTCCGGAGATTCGTCGGAATTTAGTGTCTGTTTTAGTGTTGGTTAAATTAAGTTTTAATATGAACTTCCATAATAAAGGTGTAGATTCGTATTTGGATACAAACTACTATGGTCATGGTTATTTTCTGGATGGTTTCATTGTATTGGATATTGATTATGTTAATGTAAATATTTGTTATTCCCTTCTCACGTCTCACAATTCATATGATAATGATGTGAATGTGTGGCATGCTAGACTTGGTCATATTGGGCAACAAAGATATGAATAGACTAGCCAAAGAGGGCTTGTTGGGCAAAATTGAAAAAGTCGATTTGCCTATCTGTAAGCATTGTCTAGAAGGGAAAACGACAAGGAAACCATTTGGAAAAGGTAAAAGAGCTGAATTTCCTCTGCATTTAATCCATTCTGATGTCTGTGGTCCAATGAATGTGAGAGGAAGGCATGGGGCTGTTTATTTCATCACTTTTATAGATGATTATACTCGATTCGGATATGTCTATTTGATTTCTCACAAATCTGAAGCAATAAGTTGTTTCAAAAGGTTTATGAACCTGGTAGAGAATCAATTAGACAAGAAAATAAAAGCATTGAGATCCGATCGAGGTCGAGAATATTTATCGATGAGTTCAGAAAATTAAGTGATAAAAAGGAATAAAAAGACAATTGTCTATTCCATATACTCCTCAACAAAATGGTGTTGCGGAGAGAAGAAACGAGAACCCTACTAGAAATGGTTAGGTCCATGATGGCGCAAGCTAACTTACCTATCACTTTTTGGAGTGATGCGTTGTTAACTGCTGCCTATATACTTAACCGAGTGCCTTCCAAATCAGTTACTTCCACTCCATATGAGTTATGGACAGGTAGAAAACCGGACTTAAGTTTTCTTAAGCCATGGGGATGTGCTACCTATACACTTGAATCCTCTCACAAGTTTGGGAAATTGGGTCCCCGAGAGGAAAGAAGAGTATTTTCATAAGATACTCGTAACACTCAAAAGGGTATGTGTTCATAGGTGAGCAGGAAAGTGGGAGTATAACTGAATTTGAATCACGGGATGTCACATTCTTAGAGGATGAATTTCCTAAGAAGGGAAAAATAGGGAAGACAACACCCTATTTGAAACCTCGGATCAAGATAATGATCTTAGTGGAGTTCGTCCAAGTGGGAGTAATATGAGAAGTGATGAATTGAATTCAACTCATTCTCAATTGTAACCACATGATGAGACGACATCATTATCTAATCCCAGTGGGAGCATAATGGGGAATGATGTGCAAATAACACAAACTCCCATACGGCGAACAAGTCGCCAAAGTATTCCCCTTCGACGTTTTGACATTGAAGGGGAAACTTTTATGGTTGCTCCACGAGATGAGGATGAGCCTAGAAATATTAATGAGGCTCTGAATTGCCCTAGTAAGGAAAAATGGATTAATGCAATGGAAGAGGAAATGGAGTCAATGAAATCAAACCAAGTCTGGGAACTGGTTGATCTTCCAAAAGGACGCAAAGCTATTGGGAACAAATGGGTTCTCAAAGTAAAGCGAAAGGCTGATGGCTCGATAGAAAGACATAAGGCTCGCCTTGTGGCGAAGGGGTATAATCAACAGGAATGAATTGATTATGAAGATACGTTTTCTCCCGTAGTGAGATTTACCTCGATTCGCATTATTCGGCAATAGTATTTAGTATGGATCTTGAGTTACATCGGATGGATGTAAAGACTGCTTTCCTCAATGGAGAATTAGAGGAAGAAATATACATGGAACAACCAACTGGTTTCATGGTAAAAGGCCAAGAAGAAAAGGTGTGTCGACTTTTGAGGTCGATATACGGCCTTAAGCAGTCATCGAGACAATGGTACATACGTTTTCATAATGCCATAATGGCATATGTTTTTACAATGATTGATGAGGATCATTGTGTATATATCAAAAGATCCAATGATCAATTTGTGATCATATCATTATATGTTGATGATATACTGATTGCCGGAAGCAATATGGAGTTTGTTCATACTGTCAAGAGTTGGCTGTCTTCCAACTTTGAGATGAAGGATATGGGTGAGGCTGCATACATTCTTGGAGTTAAGAATTTCAAGAGATCGTTCGAAGAGATCATTGTCTCTTTCGCAAGAAACATATATAAATAAAGTTCTTGAACGATTTCGTATGCAAGATTGTAAACCCATAGACACTCCTATTGAAAAAGGTGAAGGATTGAGCCATAGATCGTGTCCGAGGGACTCCACAAGAAAAGGAACAAATGAAACATGTTCCTTATGCTAGTGCAGTTGGGAGCTTGATGTACGCTATGATGTGTACAAGACCCAACATATGTTTTTGCAGTTGGAATGGTGAGTAGATACCAATCCAATCCAGGTCCAGACATTGGAAAGCCGTTAAGAGAATACTTGTGGTATCTAAAGGGAACTGCGATTATACGATGAGTTATCAAGGAAAGGATCTCGCGACTCAAAGGCTATCCTGAAACTGTTTAGGGAGGAGGTTTAGACGAAAGGAAATCTACCTCTAGGTTTGTTTCCTAATTGAATAAAGGCACCATATGTTGGAGCAGTAAGAAACAAACGTTTATAGCCTTGTCCACGATGGAAGATGAGTTCGTGGCATTATCAGCAGCAATATAAGAATGAGTTTGGCTTAAGAGATTTTTTTTGGATCACTTAGGTGTTATTGAGAAAGCTGCAAATCAATTATTAGTTAATTGTGATAGCCAAGCAGCTATGGCGTACACTAAAGATCCAAAATATCATGGCAAGACCAAACATATAGATACCAAGTATAAATTTGTCAAATATAATGTTGCACGAAAGGATGTGAACTTGCGGTACATATCTACGCATAGAATGGTAGCAGATCCTAAGACAAAGCCAATACCTAGAGATGTGTTTTGTGGTCATGTAAAATCTCTAGGATTGCGTAGAATCTGATGTACTGGATTGTAATTTCCCTGAGTTGTTCACATGTATGAACTAGTGTTGTTTCATTATAAATGCCTATGAATCTTTTGTTTGATATTTATGTATCTTAATGCTTAGTGCGTTATATTATGTTGAGAAAGTATGTCGGACAGATAAGAGATTAGCCCACTCACACAGGTAATCGCCTCTATTTACTATGTGATAGATAGAGATGAGACTGTTTTTAAGCTTATTATCTAGCTGATAATCGAGAGTTCAAGCTTAAAATAAATGTCGCCTTAACTGAGTGTTAAGATGAGGACATAATGCTTACGATGTCCGAAAGTAAAATAACCCACACATTTTACTTTATCTGTCTAAGATGCCGGATGTGAGTTCGATGAATTTTGTGAATGAGTAAATACGTGAACTCAAGTTAGACATTGGGTATGTCCGAACTATCATCTGTACGGTATTGATTGTGTAGACATACGCTCCATGGGAAAGGAGTTAATACCGTAATACGTATTTCATACTACGTATGCATGAGACGACCTATAAGAGTGACAAAAGTTTGATCTCAACTTTTATGACGTGTGAGACTCTTGAGGAAAAGAGTTCCTCAATTTTTAGTGCTCTCATGACTCTTACTTATTCTCAAGATTTCTATTTAGTGTTTGCTATCTTAGAATGTTGCCAATGGTCATGAGTTGATTCGATCTAATGGGACATTTCTAGAAAAGCAAGTTGAACTGAAATTGAGAGTTTGAAGGAAAGAGGAAGATCGGATTTTTAGAATCACATTGTGGTTTTGTATTCACAGGTCGACCAATTATGACTATCTTTGGGATAATCATAATTGTGAATACAATAAATATATCATTGTTTAAATGAGATTAAGAGAGATATAAATGTGATCGATCGATCTAGGGTACTGCATACTAAATTTACTCGGAAAATGATGCACATTATGAGCTGCTATATATTCCTAACAGATGTATAGCAACAAGCTCTCAAAGTATGCTGGTCGCACGGATTATTCACCGGTATGAATGTTGAAAGAGGAAAAGAGGAATTTTCAGTTGATGGGCCTAAGTTGGGCCTATCCGCCCATGCTGGTTTTTTGAACCACCATGTGCGAGTGGGAGATGAAGGATTTAATCATGGGCCTAAGGGCCCGTTTGGTTCGGCTTTGGGGAAATGCCCTTGGGAGAATGCAAATACCTTTGAGATAAGGAGGTTTTCCGAAATGCTAGGCTGTTTGGTAAACTATAACTGAAAAGTGCTTTAGGGAAATGCTAGACTGTTTGGAAAATTTATATTTGAAAAGCCCTTTAGTGTAACCAAATTAAATTTTTAGTTTTAGTATTTTTAAAATTGTAAAAAAAAAAAAACAATGACTATATAACCTTTTATATTTTTAAAATTGCAAAGCTCAACTTTTGGCCTATGATTCTTTTAGGTTTGTTTTCAACTTTGAATAATTTTTTTTTAATTATTGTAGTATTAATCATCTTCGTTAATTAATGATCATTCTAGTGTATTGATAAAAAGTTGGCTATTGATTGTCAAAAGATAAAAATGACAAAAAAAAAAATGTGAACCCAACATTTGCAAAGGATTTTTATTATTTTTTTTAAAAATAAAAATAAAATACGATGAAACTCCGTTGCCGATCAACGGCGGTTGGGGTATGGGGAAGATGATCAGTTAAAAAAAAAAAAAGGTCAACGGATGAATAGTAAATGTGGATTTGCATTTCCGAAATGCTGAAAGCCAAAGCAGGTCCGGACCTGCTTTGGGCTTTCAGCATTCCAGAGCATTCCAAATGCTAGCATTTGGCCAAGGATGCCTCGGAATGCTGAACCAAACAGGTAAAATTTTCCCCAAGGGGCTTTCGGGGCTGAAAGCCCCTTGGGAATGCTGAACCAAACGGGGCCTAAGTCGGCCTGGCCACGATGGGCCTAAGGGCCCGGCCCACGGGAATTAGGCCCGTGGAAAAGGGCACCTATAAAAGGGATGAGAAAGAGAATGAACGTACCTTTTCGCATTTAGTACGTTCAGATTTCTCTCCCAAGAAGCTCTCTCTCTCTCTCCAAGACGAAGAAGCGACTTCGTCATCCCTTGAACGACGAATCTTCGACATCGGATCGAATGGGACTGAAATCTCTTCCTCAATACGGCATCGGTGTCTAATCTGTGGCCAACAAGGTACGCTCGAATCCGTGGTGTGCTTTTGATCGGTGATACGTGACAATCCCGGGCTTATCTTCCGCATATGATTTAGGGGTTCGGTTTTCGTGCCGAATCCGGTTTTTCGGGGATCCGACCGATCCCAACAACTCATATTAAGAAAATTCTTACAAGTGGGTGTATGATAGGCAGCGATGAATTTGCATCCGTCTTATTTAGTTTAAGATTCTGTAACTTTAACCATGAAACGAACGCGCACACTTGTATTTTCAAGGATTGGATGCTAGAAGAGAGAAGAAAATCCGCGATCGGGGTTGGCTTTAGGTTCAGCAGCTGACTCATCTCTCAACCATCTACTGTAGGGAAACTACAAATGATTGGCCTCTTTCACCTCCAAAAGGTCCTCATCGAATCGACAAAAACAAATGAAAAGCAAACGGCCACTTAAAGCTAAAACGTGTTAGAAGGGGTTGAGCTTTTCGAAAATATACTGGGCCAATACAATCCCTCCAATGACAATGAAGCCATGCATGTGGTACCACGACCAAACATTCTACGGAATCTTTTCATGGCCACGGCCATCGCTTTATATTTGACTGAATGGCCAGAAAAGTTCTTTAGTCCCTTCAAGAAAGTTCGGACAGGAAATATCATCAGAGTTCACCTCTTCTCTCTCCAATGGCAAATGCTCCGGAGAGCCCAATGAAATTGATCAAGGTGTTGTTCGACCACTACGGCCATGACTCCACGATAGAGGTCCGCAACGTCCTCCTTGTGGTGGCCACATTCATTATAGCCATCACCTTCCAGGCCGGGGTCAGACCCCGGGTGGCGTTTGGCAGGCTCCAGTGACCACGTCCCCAAACAGGCCATCTATGCCTCCCAATATGGACTTTTCAACGTGTTCGTGGTGTGCAACACGCTCGCGCTCTCGTCGTCCATCCACCTCATCATCTCTCTCAACCAGGGCTTCCCGCTCTTCCTCGAGGTCATGGTGGTCACCGTGTCGATGGCCGTCACGTACAACTCAGCGGTCTTCGCGGTCACTCTCGCCGAACAGTTCCAGGACTGGTCTTCACCGGCTTGGTGCCGTGTTTGCTGAGGACGCTGATCCAGATGGGCGAGTATTACGTGTGGGCTGTGTCCGAGTAAACTTCATCAAGTAGGAGGTGCAGTTTACTCTCAATTAATTAATTAGTTTGTTCACTTCTAATCTAATCTTCAGCCTCACCTTGCTCTGAGGATCAGGTACGGTGTGATGGCTGCGTGGGAATAATTTAATTTTGTCAGAATTAATTTGTTCAATTTGGATCATATCTTGCTTCTTTAGTCAATTTTGCTTGCTATATGCTTGCGCCAAGTTTTTATTTCTACTTCCTTTTCTTGTAAATGAGAAAATCATCACGATTTTGTAGTTACGATTTAGATGTTTCTTTATCTACTCTATATCATTTTGGATCAACTTCAGAGCATAAACAATAAAAAGTCAGTGCATGGCGACCCTCGAGTCACCGTTACCGATCAAACAATGAAAAGTCAGTGCATTGAGCTCATGGTGTTGCACGAGCGAGCCCTAGGCCTGGTTCACCGCGGGACTGAGGGAGGAGAGAGATAGTTCGACGGTGTAGTGCGGCGATGTGACGGAAGAAGGCAGCGCAACGTCGGTCGTGATGGCGAGGTGGCTGGTGCACTGGTTATTAGAGAAGAGTGAAGGAATGTGTTTTAGGCTTTTTTAGATGTGTGGGGAAAATAGCTTAAAGGCAAGTGGTATTTTGATCCGATGGGGTAAATTTATCGGGTAAAGATAATCATCAAATCCATAGGATGTCTATCCTATCCTTAAAAGTCATTTAATATACGAATTATTCTTTGGATAAAGTATATTTTAATCGATGAATAAATTCGCATTGTACTTTATTATGATTGATCGTGAATAACACAAAGATTTAGATCATGTAGTATATTTTCAATTATTCATAAGACCAACGAAGTATATGTGTGAAGCGCACTCATGCCTTCCGGCTTCATAAATAAACTATTCAATGGATGATAAAAAAAAAATGATGATGATGGAGCTCCTTCCTTTAGCGAAGCTTGAGCTTTGTCGAGTTAAATTAGTGAATTACAGAGAATGAGCACTGTCGTGATGTTGAGAGAGCCAGCATGATTGATGAGGATTGTGACTCGACTACAAACATTGAGTTATGATGTAGATTGGCAAGAATATGTGTTTTGAGTTTGAGTGGTTGAAATAAAACTCGACTCGGAATTAATCAGAAAAGTCTGGACTGTTGCCACTATCTTTTGGTGCGTGAAAAAAACTAGGAAATGAACTTCCGATTGTAGCCACCAAAAATCTTCAACAGCTTCCCTTCAAGGTTCGGCCAACCCCATCTTTAGGGGCCCACCCATTGTTTGAACATAAATATTTGAAGTTTGTGAGGTTCGTATTTTTTGCTAAATATTATTGATTTTGGTATAATTTATGGTTGCAAAGTATTCGAACGTGGAAGTGATTGGAACTCTACAATCTACAATTGATTAGTAAGTTTTATGCGACTAACTCTCTCACGGAGCAGATATTGTCACCCTTGTGTTATTTATTATTATTATTATTATTATTATTATTTTGGTACCTAGGGAACCTCCGTGCGCTGCTTCACGCAGAGTAAACCCTGGAGGAGCAGTAGAGTCACCACCACCCTTGCTGCCTCGGGTAAGTCGCTTGACGACATCGTGAGTCGAACACAAGACCTCTCCCGAAAGGAACCGGTGCTTAACCAACAACGCCGCCACCACGGGTGGTCCCTTGTGTTATTTATTATTTCTCGTTGATTTCTCTAGTAATTTAGGGTGCATTTGGTAACGTTTCTATTCCAGGAAATAATTTTTGCTGAGCAATGATTTTTTATGTTTTTGTTCTCAGAAACAATTTCTAAGCAAAAAAGCGTGTTTAGTAACTTCCCAACATTTCTATTCCCGGGATAGAAATACGTTTGGTAAAATTCATAATTTTTTTTATTTCTTTTAATTTTCTTTTATTTTTTGTGAGTTTTTCCTTTTTTTCCTTTTTTTTTCTCTTTGGCCGGTGACTAGCTGGATGTCGTCCGGCAAGCTCGTCGAAGCCTCGCTAGGCCAAAGCGAGGGCCGGTGAGCTCGCCGGAGGCTCACCCGGCCCTCGTGAGGCTCGGCCTCAGCAGATTTGGGCAAGGCCAAGCCTTGTCGGTGGCTCGGCGAGCACCGCGAGGCTTTGCATTGCCGATTTGGGCGAGGCCGAGCCTTGCCGGTGACCGAGCGAGCCTTGCCGGGCCACCGGTGAGGCTCGACCTCGCCCGGTGGCATGAGGTCGAGCCTCGCGTTGGCCGGTGAGGCTCGACCTCACCTTGCCTGGGCGAGCTCAAGCTCGCCCCAATTTGGTGAGGCTGAGCTCACCCAGCCTCACTGGGCCACTGCTAGGTGACGCCGATTTGGTGGTGGCCCGGTGAGGCCGAGCCTCGCTGGTGGCTAGGTGAGCTCGGCCTCACTAGATCTGGGCCGGGTTGACCTAGCCCAACCTAGGCGAGGCCTGGCCTCGCCGTGGCTTGGCGTCTTCGGGGGTTGGCGACGCTCCGAGAGGTTGTCGACTCTCGTCGGCCGGTTGCCGGTGCCGCCATGGCCAAGGCGACGACCAACCGAAAGGAAAAGAAGAAGAAAAGAAAGAGAAGAAGAAAAAGAAGAGATAAAAATAGATTCTAGAAATTGTTCCGGAAACAAGAAACTACTTTCTTGTAGTTCTTATTTATGTTCCAAATTTATTCTCGGAAACAAAAAAATAGAATTTTTGTTCCCGGAAACAAAAGTTTTACCTAACAGGTTTCTATTCTTTTTTCGTTCCTCGGAATAAAAGAACAAAAAAGTTGTTCCGAGGAACGGAAACAGATTTTAACAAATAGACCCCTAATGTCTCATGTTTAACTTCAATGGCAAGATCCATTGTCTTTTGCATTATGTTGCAATAAGATCCAACAAAAGGACTATGCATTAAAAAAAAAAAAAAAAAAAGACCTCTGCGTTGAATTTGTGCACATTGGCATTTGGCCAACGGATCGTTCTTCTGGTCATTAAGGTGCTGCATGAGAACATTTCTCATTCTCCCAATTTTTGTTCTTTTGTTCCCCTGAACAAAAAAAGAACAGAAACCCGTTTAGTAACGCCAAGTTAATTTCTATTCCTGGAATAGAAAAGTTAGCCCGGGAATAGCAACGAGAAACAAAAAAAATTGCTTCTTGTCCCGGAACAATTTCTAAAAATAAGCAAATTTTCTTTTTTTATTTTTGCTTTATTTCTCTCTTGCCGTGGCCACCTCCAACCGTCCGGAGCCACCACCGACCGCCACCCGCCGCCGCCGCCGTCGCCGGCTGCCGCCGCCGGTCGCCGACCATCGCCCGCCACCACCGACCGTGAGCAAGAATAAAATAAAAAATACAAAATACAAAAAAACAAATAAATACAAATAAAAAACAAACGCAATAAAAGAAAAAAATAAAAAACAAACGCAATAAAAGAAAAAATAAAAAAATAACAAATAATACAAATAAAACAAATAAAAAACAAAAATAAAAAACAAATAAATACAAAAAAAAAAAAGAATAAGTACAAATAAATACAAATAAATAATAAAAAACAAAAAAATACAAAAAATACAAAAAACAATAAAAAAACAAATAAAAAACAAATACAAAAATAAATACAAAAAAGAATCGTTGCGTTACCAAACGCATTTCTATTCATTTTCTATTTCAAGAGTAGAAATTTTTTTCGGTTATCAAACGGGTTCTTTTGCTTAGAAACTATTTTCCGGAATAGAAATAGAAAAGAACTATTTCTGGAAAAAAAAACTCTTCCCCAGCTAAGAAAGTTTACCATGCGCACCTTGATTGGTGTCTGTCTAAATGGTTTTTTAATCCATCAGAAATTAACAAATGAGAAATATTTCACAATACTCTTGAAGTAGAGCATTTTTCTCAAAGTACCTCTTGATTGGTGTCTGTCTAAAAGTTGCCCATGATATTGACGACGTGGAATTTCAGCTTAATTAGATCTTAATAAAAACCTTAATTTTTCCACCTCAGTTTTCTTTCGTTCTTTTTGTCTTATTGTTGTTCCTTGCTAACTCCATTAATAGAGGTGCTAGAGCTCAAATCAGATTCGCACAACCTCGGAGTGGAGACGCGCGACCTCCGATCATGACCCCAAATTTGAGGTTGCAATTGGTTCTATAGAGTTTTGAGGATGGCTGAGTGAAGATGGTGGCCAATAAAAATGCCTTCTTGAAGTTTGAAAAATTGGAACAAAAAATAAGGGTCCTGGACAAGGTCGCAGGAGATTTTTTCGACAACTGCCAACCATCGTGGAGGGCTTTCTAGAGGTCGTGGTGCGGCGTTGTAGGCCTCGGTGGCGATAGGTGAGGCTTGGTGAAGCTGTGGCCAAGAGAGGCCGTGTAAAGAAGATTATGAACATTGATGAGGAGCGTGAGCTTGACAATCAATCTGGTCCCTACGTGTGAAAAAGTTTAACCCGAAAGCCTAAACTAATATGTAGAGGTGACCAAATGTGTATAAAGAGAGTATAAAACTCATAGATGAATGTTGTGAAATACTTTCAATACCCTCTCTCTCTCTCTCTCTCTCTCTCTCTCTCTCTCTTTGAGGAACTAACACGTGGGGCCGTGTTGCGACCTACCCCTGGGAGAGGGAATAGGTTTAGGGTTATTGTCTAAAAGACGGGCCTACGACCCATGATTGGGCACGAATTCTTCCAAGCCCATACCTCGCACGACATTCGGTGTTCAAATTGACAGTATGAAAATTTTCTAAAGAAAAAGTCGTTATTAACCTATTGAGATCGGCTAAAAACTAAGTGAGGCATGGGAATATAGCCCACTTTTTACGCAACCAGAGAATATAGGATCGGCAATTTAATTACACTAATTAACCAGTTAATGCATTTTCGGTACCTAATCTTGTTCATTTAAAACAATGATTTTTGTTAGGTAGTTGGATTAATTTTAGACCATCCACTAATATATGAGGTGATCATGCAGGTACACAATCATTAATGTAATAATTGGCAACCAAGAAACCATTAAATAAATTACATGGGAAAATAAGCATCCAATACTAAGAGATAAATAAATGCTAATCCTAACTAGACTAAAAGGGAAGCCAAAATCAACATGTCAATATTGGGTAATCAATGACATTTTTCTTTAAGGACAATTGAAACTTTAAGGTAAAACCCTAAAGGCTTGGTCAACTTTGAGTATAATTCTAAATTGAAAGACTTTTACTTTTCAGGAGAAAATAACTCAAAAGATTAATTTTAACTTTTTTGAGAATTTTTAATTTTCAATTTTTTAGAAATTTTTTAGAATTTTTGGAAAAAATGAATTTCTGAATTTTCCAAAAAAATGTATATTTTATAATCCTTTTGAATTTTTTTATTTTTCCAATTACTAATGAAATTTTCAAACATTTTCCGAATTTTGAAAGTTTCTAAAATTTTTGAATTTTTGAATTTTTTAAAGTTTTTCGAATTTTTTAATAGTGGAAAGTTTTTGTATTATTATTTTTTTTGAAAATTTTTGAATTTTTGAAATTTTTGAAATTTTTTTAATGTTTAATATTATTATATTCGAGAAAATGGGTTCTAACCAAGTAAACCCAATCCGACTCGCTAACCCAATCCAACGGTCCGTATTTAACGTAAACGAACAAAACTCATTACATAAAACTTTTTGTTTTTAGATTAAGATTAATATTTAATTATTTTTCATGTTTCTTTTTCTTTTAATCATAGTCTTATTCTTCGTGCGTTCTCTGGACGCCTGAAGCTTCCATTAAATTCAGAAGTTCACAAGAGTTCAACCCCAACCTCAAAACGCCAAAACCATGATCTTGATGTATATTAATTCCATCCCAAGCTGAGAACAGAGCGCACCACTATCCAACAATCCCGAATATATACAAAACGCAAAGCGCAAGATGGACGTGAGGCGCGACATACGGCCACAAGTTCGGATCTCGGCAAAACGTGCACAAAAATGGACAAAATGAAGGCAAATGTTACTCTTTGAAAATGAAACAGACATTCCTAAAGTCCATCCAGCCCACACGCTCAAAATTTGCTTACGGATTGATGTTATCTCTCTTTACATTGCTCTTTGTTTGTTTGTTTGTTTGTTTGTTTTCTTTTCTATTTTCTATTCTTTATTTAATTTTCCCTTCCCTAGGCGTGGTTTCCTTCCTCACTGAAGCTCTCCTTTTCTACGTTCTCTTCTTTGCCGAGGACACCATTGACCAGATCTCTCTTGAAGAAAGGCCACCGTTCAAACTCGCCAACCACTACCCACGATCAAGGAGATAAGGCTTCACGCAAGACGACCTCAGTAACTAGCGATCAATGACACAAGATCTTCGGATATGGTAAAAGCAACGGCTGTTTTACCAGAAGCGCCCCAAGGGCATTCTATCAAACGCCTAGGGTGCGTCGGCTCAAGGCAGCCACGAACAAGAATAAGACTCGAAACTAGACCAAAGCTCCACGAGAGATTGGCAGGGAATGCTCGACATCAACAAGGGACAGCATAAGCAAACTCGAAACGCACGCCCCGACTCAGTAAACCACGCGAAAAATGTGAGAGAGCATGACAAAAGCAGGGCACAAAAAGGGTCGGCGGAGGGTCCCTATCGCCTCGGGGGTGATAAACGGTGGGCGTGATCGATAGATTGGACTCCCGTCCGGTCGCCTCGCACCTCCCCGAGCCGGGATCCTTAGGAAGTCGACACGGGTTGAACCGAAAACCGGGAAACTCACCGGAAGAACTTGAAATCGAGGAAAGGGAAGCTGTGGCTTAGTGGTTCCGGTTAGGAGGCGCAAGCTCGCGTCGGGGATGGCCGAGCGATTCTCGGCTGAGGTGGATTCCGGGTCTCCCTCTTCCCCGTCACTCTCCGTTTCTCCCCCTCTCGCTCCCTCAAGCTCTCTCGCCCAAAACTTCGAGAAAAGACCAGAACCCCTCTCTCTCTCTCTCTCTCCCTCTCTCTCCCCCCTCCACTCTCACCAAAGACCTCTCCCGCTTTTAAGCCCGCCCGGCAGGCGCACATGGCCCCTGCCACCGCCAGCTTTGGTCGTCACTTCCGTTCTACCTCTGTACCTCCTCTCTCCCTTTTTGCAGACCGCGGGCAATGCGCGAGGGAGAAGGAGGAGGGAAGAGGCCTGTAGGCCGGGCCATGGACCAAGGGGCAAAATGGGCTGGGCCCAAACGGGAAAGAGGAAGAAGGGAAAAGAAAGAAGGCCGGGCCGGCCTACCCTCGGCCTAGTCTCGCTTTCTTTTCTTTTTTATTTTTAATTTTCGATTTTTTATTGATTTTTTTAATTTTAATAATTAGTGATAGTAATGAAAATGCACCAACTGTCTACGTGCATTGCATTTTAATGAAAACATACGCGATGAACATTATTTATTTTACTTTTCTTTTAATTAACTAATTTTTTAATAATAAAATCTTAATTTCTTTAAAAATTTTAGATTTCCTTTTTTAATTAATACTAGTGATGCTAATGCTCTCAATATCTATATGTGAAGCAAAAATTAATTCATAATTTTCTACGTGATAAATCTCTTAATAAAATGATCAAAATTTAGATGTCAATAGTATAGGCGAAATAAATTAACGCATGACTTGACTCTAATACCATATTAAGAATATGCAGAAGAAATAGTTGTGTTATTTCTGCATGTTTCATAAGGCTATAGAAGATGACTAAGTTAACAAGATATTACAATATTGATTTACAATCAATTAGAATTGATAAATGATGAGTAATCGAATTGAGATATGCACAATCTTGAGAGATATGAAGAATTAAGGGAGATTTGCAAAATCAAGAGAGATATACAGAATTTCCTAGTTATCAGAAGTAGAACAAGGGAGGAGGGATCGTGATACAAAAGGTCATCCGTGCCATCGTTCATTCTCTTTCATCATTAAGGGCCTGCATTTGTGCATCCACATTATTATTATAGGACCAAAGGAACCCGTTGGGGAGATGGAATAGATGTTATTAAGTGAAGCTAAACTCACTTAGGCTGTCGATAAGCAGAATAGAAGCTTTTCACCTTTCTGTTCACAAAGGACACATTTAGATCTATTGTGGTTGTGGCTTGTCGTTCGGTGTCATGTGAAACTAAGGTGCCAGCTGGTATGATTGAAAAGGAGCTAAGATAGAAGGCAAATCATAGTGTTTAAGATGAAAATTGTCGATACAGATTTGAGCTCGAGCAACTCCACTTCCATTAATGGAGGTTGCAAGGAACGTAGAAGAGAAAAAGAAAACAAGAAAATAGAAAAAATATATTTTTTTCTATAACAAAAATATTGAATTGAGTGGAAGAGAGACATGCACACGTGAAATTGGCATGCAAACCTTTAGCGGCAATGTTGGATGAAAACTTTAGGGAGGTAAGATTCAAGTACAAAGTAAGAGTTAATGATGAGTTCGGGCCAAAATAAAGATTCCATTTAAAGTTTGTGCATTTTAAAGGAATTGGACATTTTTTTTTTTGTAGCATACACCCGTGTTTCTCATTGGCAAACCCCATATATCATAAAGGCATTGTCTTTTCTCTTCAGTTAACTCTTTTCGGTGGAAATATAGTCAATGCGCAAGCCAATTTCCTTTGCAGACTTTTTCAAATGATTGCCCTCTGTGATCGTCACCAATCTCACACTTCTTATCAGATGTTCTTATTGAACGATAATTATTCTATCCTATCCATGACCCAAATCCCATCGAGATGCTAACAATTACAAAATCTCTACACGATATATGTTGCAATTAAGCATCACGAGCTGTTTAAAGGTTTATTCACGATCAAAGTTGAACTCGTGATATAGGAAAAGATAACCAACCTC
The DNA here is from genome assembly GCA_014182395.1 of Eucalyptus sp. ANBG9806169. Taxonomy (NCBI): domain Eukaryota; kingdom Viridiplantae; phylum Streptophyta; class Magnoliopsida; order Myrtales; family Myrtaceae; genus Eucalyptus; species Eucalyptus sp. ANBG9806169. Next base: position 15,516,857 of record CM024577.1, on the reverse strand, counting down.
TTTATCTCGAAGCCAAACACCTCAGTGGTAGACTGGGTTAGTTAACTTTGAAACTCCTCGTGAGTGGAAATTGGATGAAGAAGAGATGCCAAAGAGTTAGAAAATGGGATTCATCCCGCAATGGACGAGTTGGTTCGCGCTTTGACCCCTCATCCGAGAGGGTAGAGGTTCGAAACTTCTCGCCCTCATTGCGTGACTTAAGTGGGGTGCCGTGGGAGGTGGGTCCCCACGCTAGTGCCCCCCAGATTTACGTCGCCAGCTGTCAGTTGTATGACGGTTTCCGGGTCATAAAAAAAAAAAAAAAGAGTTAGAAAATGGAAAAACACAAAAAGTGAAATGCACATGGAACATGAGAAGAAAAATTCAGACCTTAGTATGTCCTTAGACTTTGGAATGTAAAATTCAAGAATATTTTCTAAGGAAAGGGAAGAAATACTTTCTCCCCAATTTGGGGCTAAAGCGTGCGGATATTAGCACGTTAAAATAAAGAATGTAATTCTATTAACCCACTCGAGTAATTTGACAGGTTGGGTAGCTCACGGCGGAGCTATCAAGACGCATGGCTTTTTACAATAATTTCAAATTTCGAATTCTTAAGTATTAGAAAGGTGGAAATTATTGTTCGTCATACAAATTTTCTTCTCATCACACACCATTATCTTTTCATCCCTTTGTTTCAGTAATCATGTAAAATTGCCAATACTAATCTTATCACATTCTAGTAATAGATAATTCAATAGAAGAAATTTCTCATTTTTTAAATTAGTAGGACAAGGAGATATATAATTGGGACTTTGGTAGTTCATTTTTAGTGAAAGTTAATTTTGTACTCCTAAAATTGTGAAATGAACGGCACTTATTAAAGCACCTTTTTCTATGGTTGATGGAGTTCATAACTAAGCACCGTCTTTTTGTGAGGAAAAGGAAGACATGAGACAAGTTCATACACAATCGTGATGTGAGACTCATTTTATTTTATATTATTGAGACAAAGTGTCTATTTCCTTCGAGGTTTGAAAAGCTCGTGGAGTTATTGGGTGTTCTTTTTTATAAGTTTATTAGTCTACCTATTTTAAAGCCCCAATTCACTTAAAAATCCACTTTCGATTGGATCCCATTTCAGTTTCACCCTTTTTTAATCTTATAATAAAGCATCAAATTTCTTCTTCTTTTTTTTTGCCGAAATCTGACTCCACGTTGACTCTCCATCCAACATCGCTGTTAAAGTTCAGTGTGCCAATTCTATATGCACTCTCCCTCAACGCGTCATTGACGATTTGCAATTTCAGCTCAATTAGATATTTTTAATAGAAAAACCTTTGTTCTTTCTATTTCCTTATGTGTTATTTCTTCTTCTTCTTCTTCCTTCTTTGTCACCTCCATTATGTTTTTTTTTTCCTATTTCCATGCTCGACCTTCATTAATTCTTCCACCTGCTCTAGCAGAGAAATTCATTCTCTGCAGCTGAAGAAGCAAAGACCAAATGAGTGCTTGAACTTGCGAAACCATAGCTCAAAATGTCGACCGCTATCCATTAAGTTACAAACTTCATATAAACTCACAACACAATTTATTAGGGAGATACAATACAGCGGATCACTTGCAGACATCACACACTCAACTACAGAGAATCGTAGACATCAATCTAATACCTGACTTCGTCAAACAAACTCCAAAACTATACTGCTAAAGGCTTGCGCGTCTTAGCTCAACCTTAAGGAAAGAGAAATACTACCACCATTGACAACCACTTTTGGTCCTAGTTACCTTTGCACGGATTGCCATCTTTAATCGAAGAAGCTGTCGCAAGAAAAATTCTAAAACTATCACCAGCCCGTTCTGTATCAGTAGAAGAAAAACTGCTATCATAAGCGGCAAGACGTGCAGAACAGTTGCGGTTGCCGCACCACGCGTTGATGTGATCAGCAGGGATAAAGTGAAGCAAAAGTAAGTTAGAACCATTGCCATCAGGGATAGCACAATCAGCCCCATCAAGTAGCGGAACCTGGGGTCGGAAATTTCGGGGAGAATTTTTTTGAGGCAAATTTTGGTGAGGTAAATGATCATCTGGACTGACACCAAGAATCCGAATGTGTTGCCTCCCAGGAAAAGGATGTACACCAGGCCCGCGCCATAAGTTATTTTCTGCCCGGTCCCGGGTGAAGGGGCAGGGGCAGGATCCCCGGAATTATTGTCGGCCCTGTCACGTGCTATAACGGTTGGAGGCTGAAGCACGGATTGGTAGGTCGCGTTGGCGATGAGCCCAGCAACGACCAGCAGGGCTTCGTAAATCCAATTATAGTCGTCTGATTTTGATGATTGATTTGTGTTGGCTTCCGCTCGTGCGAGAAATTTTGTGACCTCTCTATCTCGTGCTCCCCTTTTCGAGGGAGTAGAGACATCTCGAGGTGTCAAGCCACTCTCGTTCGGGTCGTTCACCTCCACGACCTCGTACTCCGGAGCATGCCCAGGAAGCAGGAAGTCGGCCACCTGCAACTCTTTCCCATCTTTGTTTATCCTCATTGATTTTTAGACACTAAGGACACATTTGGTAACCATTCTGCTCTGAGGAACAATTTTTTATCAGAAATAATTTTTTTTTTTTATTTCCTCGCCAGGCCATGGCGAGCCTCGGCCTCGCCAGTGGCCAAGTGACCCACAAGCGAGGTCGCCTGGCCACCGGCGAGGCTTGACCTCACCCAGGTAGTGTGAGGTCGGCCTTGCCTTGGCCTTGCGCCGGCTAGCTAGGCTCGACCTCCCCTTGGCTAGGCGAGGTTGACCTCACCCTACCCCCGGCGAAGCTCTGGCGAGGTCGTCGGCCAGAGGGAAGAAGAAGAAAGAGGGAGAGAAGGAGAGAAAAAAAAAATAGGAATTGATTATAGGAATTGTTTCCGGAAACAAAAAGCCTACTTTTTTATACTTCTTAATTTGTTTCAAATATATTTTCAAGAACAAAAAATTTTTATCAAATGGAATTTATTATTTTTTTTGTTAACAAAAGAACAAAATCAAACATTATTTAGAGTAAAAACAAACGAGCCCTAAGATAATACAATTTTTTTTTTTTTTTTTTTTTTTTGCATAGACAAAACATCTTATATTCCCGTGATAATCAAATAAATTCATTTGCTTGGAAGATTTTCACATATGGTAGGGATACCAAATTAACACCCTCACTGAAGTAATGCAGAAAGAAAAGTGCGATAAAATAAGGGAACCGCGAGTCTTGCCTCGAAATTTTTGCTGGCGGCAGCAAGATGCAAGGCAGTGTTGCCTTCGTGGTCCTTCCAATTGATCAATTGCTCCTTCTTGTGCCGCTTAAGATGCTCCACCAACCGAACCAGCACTTTACACCGGTTGTTCTTCACGGCGAGGTGAAGCGCGGTCTCCTTCCGGGCGGTTTTCTCTTCAACAGACTCAGGTGAAGTGGATAGCAGTATCTCCATGACATCGACCTCCCCGTGGATGACGGCATAATGTAAAGGGATTCTTCTCTCCCATCCCTCCACGGAGCACAGGTGTGTACCCACTTTCAAGAGCTCCTCCGCGATCTCAACGTCACCGCGAGCTGCTGCGATGTGGAGCGGGCTGAAACCATCCCCATCCACTTTTTCGGCAAACTTCGGCATATGCTTCAGGAGCTCTCGGACGACATCCAAATGGCCGCGCAAACAAGCGACGTGCAGCAGCGTGTGACCGGCTTCTTTGAGAGCCATTTCCTCGAGGATGAGCTCATTGCTGCCGATCAAGTCTTTCAGCTCATGGATATTGCCCTTTCGAGTTGCTTCCAACAACCTTCGCTCCATTTGATCGGAACTAGCAGTGGCCTCTCTCTCTTATTGGGACACCTTTGGACTTGGACATCTGTTGAATTATTGATCCACTTCATAGAGTTTCCGAATATCGAGAAGTTCATTGGTGAATGATAAAGTAAGATTAGCAACAGTAAAGTTCCATGCACTTGACCACTTATGATAACCCAACTATATAATAAGATATTGACAATATCAAAGCACAGATCCAACCAAGTAGGACCACGTGTTAAAGGGAAACAAGCATTGGAATCGTGCGACATTCGTTTGTGGCCAAAGGTCAGTTTTTTTGTCATAAATTGGCTTTTTAATCACGTGGAAAATTAAAAAGCGAGAAAGTCTGGAAAACCCTCCTCGAGAAAAGGGAGGGGAGGGGAGTGGGGAATTTCCCAAAGCGCCTCCGAGATCAGTGTTCGCCTTGAATTAAGCTCTATAATTTGGTGAATTCGTCTCAACTGAAGCCCCCTCAAACTCACCGGCAACACAGATGTTCACTGGACGATGACTGTGTGGGTGTTGCATGCCATTATTCGAGCCATGGACATGGGCACTTTTTGTCTGAAAGAAAACGCCTCCAGGCCCGTCCGCGCCACTGCGGCTACATGACGGAAAATTCTGCAGAAGAAATTTCTCATTCTCTCTCTCTCCTTTTTTTTATTAGTAGAACGGGGAAATATGCAGTAAAGGGACTTTAATAAGTACCTTTCCTTGTTGTTTTGTTATCTTTTTTTCTTTTTATTGGGGTCATGTGTTTTGTTTTATCTTAAGAGGGCTCAATGACATCGTCTTCGTAGGCCAAACTATTACATCCTAGAATGACGTCACTTGCCTCCACAACATTATCACGTGAATCGATCCATCTTGTTAGATGCATCAGATTGAGGAGTCACTGCATATGAATTATTGAACGGTTCTGGACCCCCATGTCAAAATTTATTTGCTCCACATATATTTAGGGCAACGGTGGGGCCTATTTGTATTTGTATTCGAGTCTATGTCTAGTTGTTTGGTTCAGAATGCATTGTCCTTTTCATATAAGGGTCTTGTCTTGTTTTCAGAATCGATTTGTTTTTTGTCGCCAGCCAAATTGAAATATTATCGCATCTTTTTAGAGCCTTGTGCCTCTTTTTATTATTATTTTTAGTTGTCATTAGATGCAACTGATTGAGGAGTCACTGCATATGAATTATTGAACGGTTCTGGACCCCATGTCAAAATTTATTTGCTCCACATATATTTAGGGCAGCAGTGGGGCCTATTTGTATTTGTATTCGAGTCTATGTCTATTTGTTTGGTTCATAATGCTGTGTCCTTTTCATATAAAGGGTCTTATTTCATTTTCAGAATCGATTTGTTTTTTGTCGCCAGCCAAATTGAAATACTATCGCATCTTTTTAGAGCCTTGTGCCTCTTATTATTATTATTTTTAGTTGTCATTTTAATTGCTTTTTCCCTGGACTTTTCAATAGAGGTGTCAAAAGTTCCGTTTAGTCCCGATGTGCATTAGTTTTGAACTGAATAACAACTAACACTCCATTAATGAAAAGGCATATATTGCCCTCGAGTTGAATTGTTTTGTAGTTTGAATAAGGTAGTTCTAGTAGTTTAATTGCTTGATTGTCTTTTGGGGATAAGAACGCTTCAAGTATTATAACTTGCGCAAGAAAGGACTTGACTTAAGTCTGGCAACTTACGAAAGGTGCATACTTAAGTGCCGCCGTTCGAAGAAAAACGGATCACTTAAGTGCATTTCCGACCAGTCCGGCCAAAACGCCGACATGGCATTTTTCCGATGTGATGCCCAAAACGACGCCTGGCTGGCACGACGTGGCCAAATAATGCAAAAACGGCGTCGTTTTGGGCGACGTGGTAAAAATTAATGAAAATTAATTAAATTATATTAAAAATTAAATTTAGTTAAAATATTTAAAAATAATAATTTTAAAATTAAATTTAGTTAAAATATTAAAAAATAATTATTTTAAAATTAAAAAAAAGGGGAGGGGGTGTGGGGGAGGCGGGCGAGGGATCGCCCTCGGCCCGTCGCCGCCTCGCCGCCACCGGGAAGGGCCGGCGACGGCGGGGGAGGGTCGGCCGGGCGAGGACTTGCAAGCCCTCGCCGGATTTGGGCGAGGGCCGCGACCCTCGCCCGGATCCGGCTAGTGGCGAGGGCTCACGGCCCTCGCCCGATCTAAGGCGAGGGCTCGCGAGCCCTTGCCGCCGCCGGCCCGGGGTCGCGGTCCCGGCCAGGCCCGATGATCCCGCCGACCCTCACCCCGCCATCGCCGGCCCTTCTCGGCGGTGGCGGGCGGGCGGCAGCGACGGGCCGAGGGTCGATCCTCGGCCGCCTCCCCGCTATTTTTTTTTTTTTTTTTTTTTTTTTTTTTTTCTAATTTTAAAATAATTATTTTTTAATATTTTAACTAAATTTAATTTAAAATAATTATTTTTTAATATTTTAACTTAAATTTAATTTTCAATTTAATTTAATTAATTTTAATTTTTCTTTTTTACCACATCAGCCCAAAACGACGCCCTTTTGCATTATTTGGCCACATCAGCAAAAACGGTGTCGTTTTTGGGCTCGCTTTTGAAAAAAATGCCACGTCGGCGTTTTGCAGGACTTTGGCTGGATTGGCACTCAAGTGATCCCTTTTACTCCGATTTTGGCACTTAAGTGTACCTTTCGTAAATTATAGCACTTAAATGTACATTTCGTAAGTTATGGCACTTAAGTGTCCCTTTGTGCAAAGTTAAGGCACTCCAGGGATCCGCACGTCTTGTCTTTTGACCCATTGAAAGAACATCATTTATATACCCCATGCGAGTAGAGTTCATGGTAGCCACTCACACAATCAATGATTTAGATGATATTAATCTACATTATATGTAGTAGGAATGTGCATAGGCCGCGCTTTTGTTTAAATTGAAGCTTGGCTTGCTAGCCTTGACTATCACAAATTTAGGCTTTGCATACCTCGCCTAGAGGCTGGCAAGGGTCAGCAAACAACCCTCACCAACCTAGAGTTGAAAGGAAAAAAGAAAATAATAAAATAAAAAATGCTTATAAAAATGATGTCGAAAAATAATTCGCACCAACACTAGTCTAGTCACGTAGAACGGTCAGCATCCATATTATCGATTTCTTACCAAAATTGGTCAGAATGACTATATTGGCAAATTGTGAAAATGTTTATGATTAAATTAGTCAAATTGAAAAGTTTATAACTAGATTGACTGTTATACAATAGATTTAGGATTTTTTTTTTGACAATTTTCCCATTTTTTTCTTGAGGATGAACTTAGGGGCAGCTAGCATAGCTTTTGCAGCGTACTTCACCCCGAACTCTCTACTGAACCAGGCATCTGGAGTTCTAGAGGTGTTGTTAAAGACCTTGCATTTAAATTCTTAGATTGCTTGTGTTGGTTTCAAAGCAACCACAAAGAGGACAATGAAGAGAAAGAACCGCGCAGGCCTAATTATTGCAAAGGATGACTTAACTAGCCCTTATCTATGCAATCTCTTGAATCCATTTGTTGATTATATACAATTTTTGACACCGGTGAAAACCATGGAAGATATATAGTTGACTACTATGCTTTCAAAAATTTATTATATGTGACAATCTTAGATTATCTCTTGCTCAAGTAAATTGCCTTAAGTTCGATTCCGTTAAATTTTATCGTCAAATTGCTGAATTGGATGACACGTAGCAATTGACAAGTGTATTAGCTTGGAGTTTTATCCTCTGTTGGTTTCAGGTTTATTAGTCTTAGGTTCTTTGTGATATTAATCTAATTTAAAGGAAACTAATGAATGGTAAATTTATTACAAAATGTACTAGTTTGTGGTTTTTAGTTGCCAAAAAATTAATTTTGAGTAATTTTTTTATAAGTGCACCAATTTAGGATATTTGGTAGTAAAAAATTAATTTTTGAAAAATTTCTCATGAGTGTACTAGTTTAAGATTTTTCGTGATATTAACCATTTTTCTCAAAGCACCTCTAAGATCATTGTTTGACTCAAAGTAAGCTCTATAATTGGTGATTTCGTCTCAATTGAACCCCCACCCAACTCAGCGGCAACACGGATGTTCGCTGGACGACAAACACGTGCATGTCGTGTGCTGTTATTTGCGCTGTGAATTGGAGCATTTTTGTCCTAAAAGAAAATGCCTCCGGGCCTCCGACTCCACTTCTTGCGTAACAGAAAATTCAGCAGAAGAAAGTTCTCATTCTTTCTAGTTAGTAGGATGAGGGAATCTACATCAAAGGGACTTTAGTAGTTCATTTTTAACGAAGGGTATGGAAGTACCTTTCCATATCGGTTTGCCTTTTGTCATATGAGGCAAGAGTATCTATGTCTTCCGTCGGTGGAAGTGAAGTCAATGCCAAGGTCTTCATAGACTAATACTATTACGCCATAGTCATGACTCATGACCCTAGGATGACGTCATTTTCATATGACTTTATTATGGAGTCCCACCTTGTTGGAAGCATCAGACATTATTGTACTACTTTGTGACTCCAGAATAATAATTTCTTTGCTTTACATATGTTTAAGGTAGCAAGGGGAGCATATTCGTATTTGTGTCGGTGTCTATGTGGTTCGATTCAAAGTGCGTGTCATTTTTATATTAGAGTCCGTTCATTTCGCGGAAAATGAAATATTTTCGGAAAATATTTTTCCCTGTAAGTCATTTTCCAAAAAATGACAATATTTTCCTAGTGTTCGCTAAAACCTCGAAAATGTTTCGGAAAATATTTTCCCGTGTTCGGTAAGGAAAATATTTTCCGCTCACTGATTGACGAAGACGAGCGTCAAGCTCGAGGCTCGCCAGATCGACGAGCGCAAGTTTGAGATCGACAAGCTTGAGGTTCACTTGGTCTGACGACTAGCCAAGAAAAAAGAAGATGAGAAACAAAAAGAAAAAGAAAAAAAGAAAAAGGAAATTAAAAATAATTCGAATTAAAAAAAAAAAGAAAATTAAAAAATAATTCGAATGAAAAAAAAAAGAAGAAAAAGAGAGGGAGGAGGAAGTCAGGATTTGTAGAGGTGTGAGGTAAGAGAGATCAAGTGAGGAAAATGTTTTCCACTTTTCAAAAGTGGAAAACATTTTCCCCTACTTTAGAAGACTTTTTTCTTTTGATGGAAAACATTTTCCTCAATGAATTCATTTTCTGTGAAACGAACGCCGGAAAATCCGGAAAGCGTTTTTCTGAAAATTATTTTCCGCGAAACGAACGGACCCTTAGGGTCATGAGTGCTTTTCAGAATTGCTTTTATGGTAGTGCTAGTCAAATTGAAATATTATGACATCTTTAAAGTCTTGTGCCTCTTTTTGTTATTATTGTCTTTTAGTTGTCATTTTAATTGTTTTTCCCCTGGACTTATCCGGGCCCGTTCATATTTATCACTGGTTGACCAAGCGGGTCAACTTTTGATACATATTTTTCCTAAGGATTAGATTTTTGTTCTTTTTTTCTCATTGAGACTCTAGGCGAGTATCTTACTTTGTGTAATGCTATACGCATCCAATTTGACCAATTGTGATTTCATATATAACAAATGAACATGTAAAGAGACATCTCAGAAAGTTTTAATACAGTCCATTCTTATTTTTAGTTATAAAACGACAATGCTAATCCTCATTTTTAGTTATAAAACGACACGAACTACAATGAAAGCCTAACACATCTCAGAAAGTTTTAATACAGTTCATAGTTGAGCAAATCTCTATTATCTATTTTATCGAAGGAATTTGTAGTGGCTATGAACAATGAGAATTTTACTAGTGAAATGGCATAGATTGCTCTCGAGTTGAATTGTTTTGTAGTTTGTACAAGGACGTTCCAAATAGCTTAATCCCTCGATTATCTTTTGACCCACCGAAAGAACATTATCTATAGACCCTGTGCAGGAAGCCCGAATAGGCAGCTGATCATATGGAGTCCATAGTAGCACTCAAACAATCAATGATTTAAATGACTACATTATCAATAAAAGGAACATGCACAGATCACGTTGTTGCTAAGATTGAAGTCTGGCCTGAACATATCTGGCTTGCTCGCTGTTGCGACCTAATTTTTTCGATGGGTGAAACACCTAAAACTAGGTTAATGGACTGCTAAGTTTTTTAAACTTAGCTCGGGCTCTCCCAAGCCCATACCAAATCGCGACTTGAGTCTAAACTTTTTAAACATGCAAAATACTATCTAGGAGTCGCCACTAATCTGTTTTTGGTAGGTCGATTAGACACCTAAGCAAAATAATGGGAGAATTATTTTACTCCTACGAACCGAGACTAAGGTTACGGGGACTTGGTTACACTAGACTATCCTAGTGCTCTTTCGGTACCATTTCTTTTTAATTTTTAAAAAATGTTTTGCAGGCAGCTTGATTTGATTTTAATTCATTTTCCTAACGTGTGAGGCGATCATGCGAGTGCACAAACCACCAATTTAACACCCGAGAAAGCGAATAAAATAATGCAGGACTTACCTCAAAGCAACGAAAGCAATGCGTTGTTAAGTCATAATTCATATCAATAATCCTAGATATGATTTTTAATTAATAAGCAATCACTCAATTTTTTGTTTTCAATTTATTTAATGAAAGGCATGCAATGCATGCTACTAATTTAACATGAAATGATATGACGTGGCAATATAATCTAAACTATATAACATGAATAAGCATGCAATCCATCTTAAAGCATGAAATGAATTTATTCTATTTTTTTGTATTTTCCATAAAATTCGAAATTAAAGAAATGCAACAATTAAATATGCAATTTAATCAAATGACCTAGTTCTAATGACGAGCAATGAACGTAGCAACAATCACTAGATGACGAAAATTTCATAAACCTAATCATACATGTCCGATTTACTAAACCTATATGCTCAGCAGAATTTTGATTTTTTTAAATAATTAATTATTAAATAAATATTAAATCTAAACTATCAACAAAATAAAGCAAGAAAGGATTAAAATAATCGAAAAAATAACCTATTGTCTCACAGTCAAATTAACGGTTATTCTAACCCTAATTATCACAACAAGGAGATCAAAACAATTACAAATCGATCCGAAGTCCTACGGACCAAATTAAATAATTATTGTGATTTAACAATTAAACTTCACCAAAAAGCCCAAAAATTAATATAATAAAAAAATGATCCGATGTCTCTCGAATCAAATTAATAATTACATTAATTTTGGACAAAATCCCTACGGATAATGAATACAAAATGCACAAATATTAACATTGACAAACCATATTCTAATTTAAACAATAATAACAAAATTTAAAACACAATAATATGACATAAAATAAGCAAAATAAAGAAATAAAAATAAAACTAAAGGAGGGGAATTGCAGCAGCGTTGGTGGGCATATGGCTAGTTCTTGATTTGATCATTTGCTAGTCTCCTCCGAGAACTTTTTGAGTGGACGCCCCCTTCTCTTGCCGTCTCTCTTTGTCAATTATGGTGGAATATGGAATTGTGTGGCCTTTTGTTCGGCATTGAATTGCCTGTGACCACAACATCATAACAAAACAAAGTAAATTAGGTGAAAATATGGGGTGAACAACTTTAATAGGGAGAGAAACAACCTGGTTTTATCACAGTGAAATCACCGGATGGCAATCAGCGCTTAGGTATGTTGGCCACTTCGATGTCTCGCTGCTGGAATTATCGTCGGAGATGTAAGAGTTTAATCTAGGCAAGAAAAAATAAAATCACCTTAGTGCGAATAGCAAATTGGAATTGCACACAATCAAACTTAAAAAAAAGAAGAAGCTCGACTTAGCTTTATGCTTGTCGTCAATATCCATGAAGCATGTTGAATATGGGGCATCATCAAGAGGACTGCACCATCCAATAGACCAATCGAAGAATTCTCGAGATCGTCGACTCCCTAAAGAAATTTGAACTCAAAAGAAACAAAGGAGAAAACCTTCCTCACATTTGCTCTGAATTTTTTTGAAAATCGCCCCTTGAGCTCCTCTCTCTCTGAGAGATTGTCTATCGAACCTTTCTACATTTTCTCACCATTTTTACCCCTTGTGAGCTCCACTCTCCTCCTCCTGTCATGAAAAGTGAGCCTTTCTTTTATAGTGATTCGAAACGGTCTCTTTACATGACATTTCTTCGAGTTGCCATTTCTTGTTGCATTAAATCAAGCCTGCAAATTGGAACGTGATTTCGCAATCAGCTCGATTTTACTTGATTCCTTCCATTTTACAAAAATTCTTGCCCCTTATTCAATTGCTTCCGCATTTAACAAAATCCGAATACCCATCAGAATTTCAAATTTCCATGCATAATCAATCAAATCAATTGCCCCCATTTTCTTTCATTTTTTTCTTTATTTGTTCAAAATGCAATTTTATTTTTCCAAAATTAGGTGTCAACAGCTGCCCCTCTTTGAAGGTGAGCTCGTAGAGGTTGCCGACAAAGAGAAATTGAAACCTAATTTTAATTATGCACATGCACTAAATGACTTTTTGTTGGAAAATGAATTCCTTTTTTTTTTAATGCAATATGTATGATGCATGGAATTGCTAATGCAAATGATAAATGAATTTACCTGGAATAACTTACCTTCAAGGAGGGTAGAGTAACTCAAGATAAATTGGTGTTACACGTCCAGGACCCATACCATTCGACGGTCGCCTGCAATAGTAACATGACTTTGTAAAGAAAACTGTTTTCCTAGGACCCGTACCATTCTACGGTCGCCTAAACGGGGATTTACCTTCCAGGACCCGTACCATTCTACGGTCGCCTGAAAAGGGAAATAAGTTTTTTCTAGGACCCGTACCATTCTACGGTCGCCTAAACGGGGGTTACCTTCCAGGACCCGTACCATTCTACGGTCGCCTAAACGAGGTTTCACCTTCCAGGACCCGCACTATTCTACGGTCGCCTGAATAGGGAAATAATTTTTTGTCTAGGACCCGTACCATTCTACGGTCGCCTAAACGAGGTTTTGCTTGGATAGGACCCGAACCATTCTTCGGTCGCCCGGCGTCGCAATCTGGGGAAAAATCTTTAGGGACAACTCCATCGAGTGTCAAATTACTCAAAAGTGAAAATACCAGTACAACAACAAGTATTTAAGGTATAGATAGAGATATACTTACCTGGTGACATCTCTGCTCATTAGGGATATGTCTCCCGTAAAACATGATTGTAGGAGATGCAACATGTATTTGTGATTACAAATAAACATGCATTAATTCAAGCAAGGTTTACGCATAATGATTTCTATCAACCATGCATCACCTAATTCCAATGGAAAGGATTTCAAGAAAAGATTCCAATCCGAACACATAAGTGTCATGGATGTGTCAAATGAGGGATCATTTAGACTGAAAGGACTTTCCACTCATCCTCATTAAAATGTGATGTTTTATCCTGACCTTTGATGCAGGATTTTGACAATCACTTTATCTCACTGTCATCACGCCAAACAAGAATCTGGGCAATCTCGCAAGTGGTACTTCTTTGAAGGGAAGCTCGTAGAGGTTTCCTTTAAAGATATATGACACCTAAATTTAAACCATGCAAAATGAAATACGAAATGCATACGCAAATGTTAATGACTTGACTTTTTTTTTTTTTTTTTTTTAATTTTAAGAATAAGGATGCAATGTAAATGCAATGAACTGGTTAGGAACATAGATCTCCATGTGTCTATGACCAATGAAATGCAAATGCAAAGAAGAGCACGTACCTGTCATACCTGTTTCGAGGATTTAGCTGTGAAATGATTCCGATGAGACCTGTCAATCATCTGGAACTCCCTTCAGATAATTGAAAGGCTCAATGTCTTTAGGGATCTGGAATTCTCATCGATTCTAAGCACCTGGAAATTGCATCAAGTACTTGAAACTTCAAAATCTGATTCTTATGTCGACATTTGAAAACTTTTACTAAACGTCCGGAAATCACATAAAATGTTTGGAAAGACAAACACTTGGAAATCACATCAAGCGTTTAAAAGTTCAAATATCTAAAATTCACACTATACAATTGGAAACATTTTATAAATAGGTACTTGGAATTCTCATCAAGTACAAAGATGATTGAACAAATTCAGGGTTTCAAAGACAATTCTTTTTGGTCTTTGAGGAAAAATTCAATGAAGGCCCATGCATGATGGCTTTATCAAGCTTCTACCGGAAAAATTATCAATAGGACAATTTTCAGTTATAGCATGAATCTCTTGAACATGCTAAATGAGACACTTTTGGTGTGAAAGGCTTTTTCACTTGCTCTCATTTAAGAAGGGTTATTTGTCCCGACCATTGATGTGAAAATTGCTCTCAAATTAGTTGGAATGATTATATTAGCAAAATTTCAAGAGGTTTAGGACTAAAAATTAACCCAATTGAAAAGTTTAATACTAGATTGACCGTTATACAATAGGTCTATGATTTTCATGGCAATTTTCTCATTTGTCTTGAGGACAAACTCGGTGGCAGCTATCAAAGCTTCCACAACGTACTTCACCCCGACCTCTCTACTAAACCAGGCATTCAAAGTTCTAGAGGTGTTGTTAAAGACCTCGTATTTGAATTCTCGGATTGCTTGTGTTGATTTCAGAGCAACCACAAAGAGGACGGCAAAGAGAAAGAGCCGAATAGGCCTAATATTTGCAAAGGAAGATTTTACTAGCTCTTATCTATACAATATCTTGAGTCTATTCATTGACTATATATAAGTTTTGACACCAATGGAAACCATGATATACGTTCAATTTTGATATAGTTGACAACTATGCTTTCAAAAATTTATTACATGTCACAATTGTAGATTATCTCTCGCTCAGATAGTCAATTGAATTGCCTTAAGTTTGGTTTTGATACAAATGTTATAATTTCATTTGTCTCCTTTTTGCGTTTGGTCAGGGTTTGTCTTTGTGGAAATATTGTCCCATACCTCTTGACAATGGGTCATATATGTTTTTTATATTCATGTGGTCTCTCTATACCTATCAATTTAAACTTTTAGAATGGACTTTCTAACATAATATGAGAGATAGGGAGGGCAGGTAATAATGACAAGTGTCAAAAATTCGACAGTGTTGTAGAGAAAGCGTGTTTGGAAAGTTGGGGTGTGGTTTATTGTTGGAAGATACGCAAGATTTCTCCAGATCTCATTGAATATTTCTCAGATCAATCAAGATCAATCAAGATCAATTAATATCAGATCTAGTTTGTACATTATTTAGTTGACTTTTTCTTTGTGCATGTCTTGTAATATAATATTGATCATGTACGTACAATGCAATACAGACAATACAGAAAAACCTTTTCTCTCTTTCTTCTTCCCTTCCATCTTCTTTCATGGTATCAGAGCATCTTCTGATCCTGGTATAGCTTCCGCACCTCTTCGAATTGCCTCCAGTTCTTTTCTGTTTTTTTGTTGTTGCGACACTTGCAAAACAAAACAGCCTTCGGCAGGAATTCTTCCTTCAAGCCTTCGTTCTTTGCCCAAGAAAACCCAATCTGCATAACAAAGTTGCTACAAATTTCTTTTAAAATTCTTCATCATGACAAACCTACAAATACTTACCTCAGCCTCCGAAGATTAGTCAGCAAGGAATATGACACCACATGCTTTTCCCAATCCATAATCATCTATTGTCACTTCCATGGCTGAACAGTAGCCTAGTCAAGGTCAAATTCACGCACAACACACGCAATGGCAACATTTTCCGGCTTAGTTCAATCCAGAGTTGCCTTTCTTGGGCTATCCTTATCAATGGATGCCATACCCATGGATCCATGGATCAAATCCAGATACATCACAACCGGGCTACCAGAGCGTGCAGACCAATGGAGGCCTACCAACCAACACTGGGGCAAGTTTAACCATCGGCCCTAAGCAGACGGGCGGTTTAGGGAATTCAAATGCGGGCATTTTCAATTCGGGTCAGACTACAACCAATCCAGGATTCCCAATAGGGTTTCTACCTTTTCCCTTTGCGGCAGCCATGGGTCGCCTAGAACCCGGCGACACACTGTATGTTTCAACCGCCGACGGACTCGAGTTGTGGCTCATCAACAACCATCTCACAGGATCCGAGAACTACTCAAGTTGGGCGTGGGAGTTCCGGTGAGCCCTTGTCACAAAAGACAGAGGGATTTATCGATGGGACCGATCCTGTTCCAACTGATGAAAAATTAGGGCAACAATGGAAAAAATGTAACCAGCTGGTTAGGATGTGGATAGGGAATTGTATTAGCCCAAAAATAGCCGCTGGTTTGCCTCCCATAGAGGACTCAAAAATTTTTTGGGACAACATAAGAGAGATGTATGGGAAATTAGATCGAGCAAGGATTTTCTCGCTGCATCAAGCCCTTTTTGAATTGAAGCAAGGAAACATGACCGTGACGGCATGTTTCAACAGGCTCTCAACTCTCTGGAACGAGCTGGAAGCCACCGAAGAAAAACTCGTTGGACCTAAAGAAACTCTCCAACAATATAAGGAGATGAAGGACAGAGAGAAGGCGACAAGATTTTTGCTAATCCTTAACGATTCTTACCTTGCTTTCAAGTCACAAATTCTGGCCATGGAACCTCCGCCTCCGATTGGCCAAATATTCCAACTTGTCCTGCAGAGGAGAGCCAAAGACTCACCTCGACGGAAAGCAAAATGACCGAGGGTGTGGCTCTGGCGGCAAGGAGCGAGAGAGCACAAAAAACCCTAGAAAAGAGGCGGAACCCGTCACTAGGGTTCGCTGAGCAGCGACCTTTTAAAGGTCCTGCGATGGACGGCCAAGATCGCGTGCAATGATCTGACGGTTCCAAGGGGGTGCGCTATGCGGATGATATGGACGGCGGAGATGGCTCCAAATCAAAAGGATCCAATGGTCCTCATTTTTCGAAGAATTATGGGCCGAACCATGGGCCGAATTATGGGTTGAATTTGAAGACTAAAGGAAAATTATTTTGTGATTACTGTAAACGAGCCCACCACACAATTGAAAGTTGTTGGAAATTACATGGCCGACCTGGAGAAAAAAAAAGGGAAGGAAATATCAGCAGCAGCAACAGCAGCAGCTTATCAACTCACTAGATCAAATGATCAATCTATCACACATGCTGAGTATCAGCAATTGATGCAAGCGCTGCAAAAATTGGATATTCCTAAAAGGGGGAGCAGCTTTATAGGTATTTCTCATTGTCTAATAAATACTATATCGAGAAATACTTGGGTTATCGATTTTGGAGCTAGTGATCATATTGCATGTGACAATGAGCTATTTACTATTGTTAATGAAGAACTCGATAGTCCTATTATTGTGCAATTGCCAAATGGAAATGTTGCTCTTATGACTACAACAGGGACAGTCAATCTGAGCTCTCAACTTACTCTCACAAATGTTCTTTATGTTCCAAAGTTTCAATTTAACCTTATTTCTGTGTCTATAGCCTGTGAGGAAAATTCATGTAAGGTTTCCTTCAATGCTGATAGCTGTCTCTTTCAGGCCATTTCGACTGGGAAACCAATGGGCTGGGATAATCTGTCTGAAGGACTGTATTTCTGGAGAAGTTCATCAGAAAATCTTGATCAATTTCCTTGTAATAAACAATCATTGTGTAATTTGACTACCAATGATAAAAAAATTCCGTTTGCATTCTAGAATGGGTCATAGTTCTTTATTTCCTTACCCTCAATGTCATATCTATCCACTTGCAAAACAATCTCGTATTCTTTTCCATTGAGCACAAATCGTGCAGATGATTCATTTTCTTTGCTTCATATTGATGTTTGGGGACCCTATCATACACCGAACCATGATGGGTCTCGATTTTTCCTCACCATTGTGGATGATCATTCAAGGGCCACATGAATTTTTCTCATGCAGTCTAAGGGTCAAGTCATGTCTCATTTAAGGACCTTTCTTTCTCTGTCAAAAACTCAATTTGGGAAAACAGTTCGACGAATACGGACATACAATGGGAAGGAATTTTTCAACCATGAATGTACTGGTTTACTCTCATCTCAAGGGATATTACATGAGAGCTCATGTACATATACTCCACAACAAAATGGAGTAGTGGAATGGAAACATCGTCATCTATTGGAAGTAGATCGTGCTTTGAAGTTTCAAGCTTCCATCCCTAACAATTTTTGGGGAGACTGTGTATTGACTGCAGCTTATTTAATCAATCGAATGCCGACCAAGATTCTTGACGGACGAAGTCCTTTCGAATTGCTTTTTGGAAAGAAGCCAAATCTGAGTCATCTGAAGATTTTTGGATGTCAATGCTATGCTACTATAGTAGGACCTAGAGATAAAATGGGTCCATGTGCTCGCCTTTGCATATTCATGGGATATCCCAACTTACAAAAGGGATACAGGATATATGATTCATCTACAAGAGATTTATTTGCCAGTAGAGATGTTTCGTTCCAGGAGGATATTTTTCCTTTTTCTACACAGGAATCAAGCATAGATAGCCGAGGACATCATTATTCGTCTCATGTTGAGGAAACCACCAATGATCCAGGATTTATTCTATTTCCTACATCAGCAGATACAAGGAACCCCCCTGCATCAGCCATGGAACTGACACCTATGCTTTGGAAGTCACGGACCAAACCTTGGATGGTGAAGTTGCGCTCGAATCAAATCCTGTCAATACTGGCACGAATCATTTATCCCCTGAAAATACCCCACCAAGGTGTTCCCGACAAGCCACGCGTCCACCAACTTGGACGAAAGACTACGTATGTGGAGTTAGGAACTCGCCAGGTATTCTTTTTCCTATTTCCTCTTATGTTTCATTTGATCGACTATTGGCGGAGCATCATTGTTGCATTTCTCACATTTCTGAGGAGCGAGAGCCATCCAACTATGATGAGGCAAGCACTGATCCGTGATGGCAGAAAGCTATGCAAGCAAAATTGCAAGCTTTAGTGGACAATCAGACATGGGAACTTGTCTCTCTACCTCCAGATCGGAAGGCAATTGGATGCAAATGGGTATACAAGATCAAATATCGAGCAGATGGATCGATTGAAAGGTACAAGGCTCGACTAGTGGCTAAGGGTTTCACACAGCAAGAAGGTCTTGACTATCACAAAACCTTTTATCTCGTAGCCAAGGATGTTACGGTATGCTCATTTCTCTCAGTAGCAGCATTTCAGGACTAGTCGTTGCATCAGATGGATGTTCACAATGCCTTCCTACATGGAGATTTAGACGAATAAATTTATATGGATGTGCCGCAAGGTTTACGTAGATAGGGGGAGGATAGAGTATGTCGTCTCCGCAAATCCCTGTATGGACTTAAGCAGGCTTCTAGACAGTGGTATGCAAAATTTGCTGAGTCCCTGATAGCTGCTGGCTTCCAACAGTCCAGATTTGATTATGTTGTTTTTACATGGACTAAAAGTACGTCATCTATATACTTGATGATATATGTAGATGATATACTCATTATGGGAAATGATGAAGTAGCTATCAAAGATTTCATGGGATACTTGCACTCTACCTTCCACATAAAAGATTGGGTACACCCAAGTATTTTCTTGGAATAGAAATTGCACAATCAGACTAAGGAATCTCTCTCAGCCAGAGAAAAATCGCATTGGAAATCATATCAGAAGCAGGTTTATCAGGATGTAAGCCAGCTGTGATTCCAATCGAGCAAAATGTTAAACTAAGCATGGCAAATTATGATGCTGAAGTATCTCAACAAGCCGATCCAGTACTCAGAGATCCATTGGGTTATCAGAAACTTGTCGGGAAACTCATATATTTGACCATGACCAGGCCAGACATTAGTTATGCTGTACAGACACTCGACCAATTCATGCACAAGCCAAAGCAGTCTCACATGAATGTTGCACTGAAAGTTGTGAAGTATTTGAAGAAATGTCCTGAACTTGGAATTCTTCTTTCCAGGAAATGTGACATGAGAATGACTGCATATTGTGATGTAGATTATGTGACATGTCTGATGAGCAGGAGATCCATAACCGGTTTGTGTATTAAATTAGGGGATTCTTTACTTTCGTGGAAAACCAAGAAGCAACCAACCATTTTTTTATCCTCGGCAGAAACAGAATACCGAGCTATGGCAAAAACAACATGTGAGATAGTATGGCTACGAGGATTACTTCGGGACCTTAGAGTACAAGTTGAGGGACCAACCAGATTATTTTGTGACAACGATGCAGCCCTCAAACTAGCATCAAATCCCATTGTGCATGAGAGAACAAAACATATAAAAGTGGACTGTCATTTCACTCGAGAGAAAATTCAGGAAGGATTAATCGAGACACAGGGGATTGGAACAGAAAAACATCCTATGGATGTCTTCACCAAGCCTTTATGTCGAGTCAGCATGCGTATCTCTTAAGCAAGCTCAGCATCTTAGATACCTACAAGCCACCAGCTTGAGGGGGTGTGTTGGAAGATATGCAAGATTTCTCCAGATCTCATTGAATATTTCTCAGATCAATCAAGATCAATCAAGATCAATTAATATCATATCTAGTTTGTACATTATTTAGTTGCCTTTTTCTTTGTACATTTCTTGTAATATAACATTGATCTTGAACGTACAATGCAATACAGACAATACAGAAAAACCTTTTCTCTCTTTATTCTTCCCTTCCATCTTCTTTCATTTATACTCCCCATCGATAGGAGTACATCCAATGGGGGAGGAAACAAAATGCGAAGAATCAAGTAAATATCAAGTTCAACCTCGATCTAGAGCTTTTCCACCTTCTCTTCGACTTGAAAGGCATAGTAGTCGGTCTTGATAAGAGATTTAGTGGGGGTAACTTTGATCATAACTAAGAGCGCCTCAATTTACTTGAGCTAAGAGCGGGAATAGTTACGAATTTCATTGGGTCGCGTGAGAGAAGGAGGTCATACCAAGAAGCACGATCCCTCTGAGAGTTACCGAAATCGTGGAATTGAGAAGATGAACATGCAAACATGGGTAAAAACATCGACTTTCTTGCTTGGGCAAAGCAATTCCAGCGGGGTAGGCTGCATCCAATGCAAAGCAATTTTCAACATGGTAATGGGGTATGCAAGCCGTGAAACCTGACCTTATTAAATGCATCTAATGCAAGAGTAATTAGGTATACAAGTGCACACACATTAGTTTCAACTCACACTTCCCTCGACTTGTTGGCAAAAGCCCATAGATTATCGGTATCTGTCTTTTAACTGGAACCTTAGCAATGGTCCCCAAATTCGAAAATCAATTGGGTATTGATGAGCTGCTGGCCCATGAAACAATCCTCTCTAAACCGACCAGTCCAATTCACAGATATCATATAAAACTATGTCTCTCAAATACAATAATTCGCTTAGGTGGTCATGCATGTGTCTTCATATTGTAGCATGGAGTCCATGGCTCAAATCATGGCAGGAAGCAACATTTCGTCAATAGGGAGAGGTAGAGAGAGAGAGAGAGAGAGAGAGAGAGAGAGAGAGAGAGAGAGAGAGAGAGAGAGAGAGAGAGAGAGGTGTTCCCGCAGTTGAAACAGCCGGTCCGCCCAGTTCTTTAGTTGAACAAATCCCAATTGCACACCGCCGTGCAAAGGTAGTCAAATCCAACATTATAACAGACCATATTTTTGTTGTTTGAGCCTCGATTATTTATACGTTGATGCAAATAATACTTTCCATTGATCCAATTTTTAATTTGATATGTTTTGTGATGACTTTGCATTGTCCGCCCACAGGAAATCGAGGATGGTTTTTGAATGAGGCATTCAAGCTACGCAAATCGAATCCAAAGCCCTAAATAAACCACAAGGAATTAGATATGTGCATACTTAGGTGTACTGTTTAGCACTAGCTTGGTGTACAATTTTACGACTTCATTATAGTTGCATAGAGTAGACCGATTCATCTTAACCGGCTCATCTCAATATTATGGTCGATAGTAAGTAATAGTGGAAATAATTGAGATCAAGTTAGTCTTTCAAGATACAAGTCGGATAGAGTAAGATAGAATACGATAACATATGCATTACCAAAGGACAAAAGTCAAGAACTTGCCTATGGCCGATGCTAATTCATCTAAAACAATGCTTTTCCTTGATCCCAAATCCAATTTAGGTCTGTCCCTTATAGTTCACGAGAGCATATACTAGCACATAATCAAATAATATCCGTTGAATCTGCTAGTCCCACCGTCAAATATCAAAATTTGTATATTTCGACTGCACTCCTCCTAAAAAAAAGAAGATAAATCTGGACTTGGTCTGTCTTCCGACGAGTTGACAACATCCTCAATACCTCCGGCGACTTTGGCAACTGGGCCTACGTCGTCTCGCCCGTCGACCCCCTGATGCTCTCCTGCCTCCGCCACCCTCTTCGTCTCAGCTAGCACTGCCGTTTTTGGCACCCCATGGATCTTCTCTATTTCCTCTACCACGTCGTCTCTCGATGCCTCGCCTTCTCATAACTCAAGCGCTTCCACGCAAGCTCTCACCTCTCGACCCTTGTGCGAACAACTTCATCCTCATCGCTGGCAGCTGTCCCTCCAACTTCACCCTCGACAGCTGCCCTCTCCTCAATCCCGAACTCTTCCCCTCATACCGCTTGCCGTGCTCGGCATCGCCTGGATCCCTGATGCTGCGCGGGGTCTTTCTCCGCCATAGGTGTAGCCAGTGAGGGATGATAGTCCGATGGTGGCAGCGTTCATTTCGCTTGATAAAATAATTTGCCAGCGTTCCGTTATTGTCATTAATTTTTGCCATTCTTTTTCCAAGTTCTCGTCGAGCTACTCAAGCTAGGGGAGATACATTGATTTCTCTTTGTTTTAGTTAATTCAGACGCGCTATGTCAACTGTCAAGTACCCAATATATTTGCAATAGAGGTATCAAAATAGGTCATGGACCAATTTTTTTAATTATACAAATAGAGCTAAGTTGTAAATGGGTTGCTAGAGATTTAACGGGTCGAGTGAAAATGGGTTTAAGATATTCGAAAGCTCCATACATGAATCTGATAAGATTGATAATATTATTGGTAAACCATCGGAAGATTAGATTAGAGTATAATTTGATTCTGCTATCGAAATATTAGATTAGAGTGGTAAATATGATTTGATTTTGGTCAATCTGTCAGATTAGATATTGTGGGCTTACTACTTAGATGCTTTCAACAGTTATCCGCTCCACACTTGGCTTCTGGAATATAGAATAGGAAATCTAGTTGGCTTCTTAATATAAATAGCATTATGTTTTGTAGAATAATACATCGTATTATAGCTTTTAGTGAAGAACATTCTTCTCCTGGGAAATTTATCTTTGAATCGTTGTTTTCTTGAATCCTCTTATTTTCTTCATGGTATCAGAGCTTTATACTGAGAGCCAGTTTTATTACATTTGTCTTCATCTTTTCCTTGAGTTCATCTATTCTTCATCTACACAATCATGGCTAAAAACCCAAAATCGAGATACCCATACCCGATACACGTAAATCTCTCAAACTTTGTGACTATCAAACTTTCTCTCAAGGAAATTTCCTTCTATGGCGACACAATTTCTTCGCTTCATTAGAAGCCAGGAACTATTGGGTTTCATCAATGGTCAAATTCAACCTCCACCATTCAGAATCTTACGCACAGAAGGGGAAAATTCTAAATATGTCCTTAATCCGGAGTATCAGCAATGGTATCGTACGGACCAACTTGTGTCATCATGGATTACTAGATCCGTGTCTGAGGATGTGCTGGGACTCATAATTAGTCTTGAATCGGCTTTTGAGGTATGTAATCGTTTTACTCAGAGATCTGTGGCCAAAGAATTCGAATTAAGGGGTAAGCTTCAATCTTGTCGAAAGTGTAATAGGCCCTTAACCGAGTATTTACGTGAGTTCAAATTGATTTGCGACTAGTTAAACGCGATTGGGAAACCGGTCGATGAAATTACAAAGGTTTTCGGTGTTTTAGAGGGTCTCAGAAGTGACTATGATACATTCAAGACAACTATGTATTGTCTCAATCCCGAGCCAAGCTACGAAGACGTTATTGCTTAGCTCGAGAGATATGAAGCACGACATCAAAATTATTTGTCAAATCAAATAAACCCTAATTTGGCATTTACTAGTGAAAAGATTGATCAGTCGAAACTGAGTAGTGAGGCTAATTCGGGTTCATTTAATTCAACATTTGCTTTTGCTGGCCAAATAAATTTTAACAGATGTTTTGAAGGAAGGAATGGCAGCTTTAACAATAGAGGAAGAGGCTATGGTGTTCGTGGAAGGAGGTTCGGAAATTATCCCAAATCTCATAACTATGGACCCTCAATAATTTTTGGTGATTCATCTGGTGGTTATCAATCTGGTGGAAATTACAGACCAAATTCACCCTCTCAGAATCAAGGCTTTCAACCCTATACAAACACTTCGACCACGGTTGCTGATTCAAAGGAGTATCTGCCTGTGGGTGGTAATTCTACTTCGAACAAACAGTTTTATGTGAATAATACGAAGCTTCAATGTCAGATATGCAGGAGGCCAGGACATGACGATCTACGTTGCTAGTATCGCTTTGATAATTCTTATCAAAGTGAGCTGATACCAAATGTCTTAGCTACTCTTCACTTGGAGGATGATCAAGGAGGAGATTGGTTCCCGAATTCTGGGGCAACAAACCATATCACATCATCGATTGGTAATCTCAATTCTTTCTCTCCTTACTATGGTTCAGACAAGGTAATGGTAGGGAATGGAGTTTGTTTGCCCATTACCCATATTGGCTCAACATCTTTATTTTTTGAACTACATTCATTTCCTTTAAATGAGGTTTTGGTGGTCCCAGAGATTAAGAAAAACTTGATTTCGGTGTCTAAGTTAACTGACGATTATCCCTGCTTACTAATCTTTGATAAACTTGGCGTATCTATTAAGGACCATCTGACGAATTCAGTAATCAATCTGGGAAAGAAATGCGGGGGGGCTTTACAAGGTAAATCAGGCACAAACACAAATGTGGTACTCTCAAAGACAGCATATTGCCAGTAGTGAAGTTTGGCACCTTCGGCTTGGGCACTCAAACTTTCAGATAATAAAATTTCTGGAGAACAACAATCATATCAAATCAAAGGTGATAAAGAGAATATGTGAAAGTTGCCAAAGTTGGAAAAAGTAGCAAGTTGCCTTTCAATATCTCGGAGTCTCTAGCTAGTAAACCACTTGAAAAAATCTATTGTGATGTGTGGGGGCCTGCCCTAGTAGAATCTTTTCAGCAGTTTAAATTCTATGTAGTCTTCATAGACATTTTTTCACGATTCTCATGGGTGTATCCAATGAAGAGAAAGTCTGAGTTCTTTTCCATCTTTATCATGTTCCAAAATCTTGTTGAGAACCAATTTGAGAGTTGAATAAATCTTTCCAATGCGATGGTGGAGGTGAATTTAATAGCAGCCGGTTTATTAATCATTTGAATGAGAAAGGAATCAAAATGCAATTCTCCTGCCCATATACGCCGGAACAGAATGGAAATGCCGAAAGGAAACATTGGCACATCATTGAGTTGGGTCTTTCTATGCTTTATCATGCACGAGTACTGTTGATTTATTGGGTTGATGCATTTCTGACTGCCACATTTCTCATCAATCTGCTACCATCACCAGTGCTGGGAATGAGTAGTCCGTTTGGTAAGCTCTTTGGTAAAAAGCCTCACAATGGGTTTCTTCGAGTCTTTGGGTGCGAGTGCTATCCACACCTTAGACCGTATGGTGCAACAAAGTTTGATCCACACTCATTACCCTGTGTTTTTCTTGGGTATAGTCAGAGACATAAAGATTATCAATGTCTTTATCCGCCAACGGGAAGGGTATATGTAAGTCGTCACGTGATATTTGATGAGACAAGATTCCCATTTTCTGATAAATTGGGGACCATTTTTCCTGGGCATTCACAGTTGTATCAAACTTGGTTACAGGGGATTAAATTCTTTACTAGACAATCTGGAACAACAGTGAGTGAAGGGCAACCATCACAACACCCGAGCATGGGATTTCTATTTGATGATAACAGCTTTGGACAACAAAAGTATAAGCCACCTAATAAGACAAACGTGCAGCAACCATGGTTGGGTTCACAAGAACCATGCATAGACTGTGAAACACATGAAGTAGCAACAGTCTCTGTCTCAAGTGATTTACCAGTTCCATCTACTCAACAGCAGTCTACTCACAAAATGCAAACAAGGTTGAAATCGAGAATAAGGAAGCCCAATCCGAAGTATGTTCTCTCCATAGCCCGTGAGATTCCAAAGGAGCCGAAAACAGTTAAAGGAGCACTAAGTCATCCAGGTTGGAGGAAAGCTATGATAGATGAATTGGAGGCTCTCGAATTAAATCAAACATGGGAGCTAGTACCAAGATCTTCAGATATGAATATCGTTGGATGTAAGTGGGTGTTCAAAGCCAAATTGGATGCGGAAGGAAAACTTGATAAACTGAAAGCACGATTAGTGGCGAAGGGGTACCATCAAGAGGAAGGTGTTGATTTCGTCGAAACTTTCAGCCCTGTGATTAAACAAGCAATGTGAGAATTGTTCTCTTCGTGGCAATTGTTAAAGGATGGTTTATCCATCAACTAGATGTGAAGAACGCATTTCTTCATGGGTCATTAAATGAGACAGTGTTTATGGAACAACCACTGAGCTTTGTGAGTTCTACGGTGCCTAACTCGGTTTGTTTACTCAAAAAGGCATTATATGGCTTAAAACAAGCTCCGCGAGCTTGGTTTGAAAAATTCAGCAACTTTTTGTTGTAATGGGAATTTTATTGCAACTCTACCGATCCGTCGTTATTTATTCTTCACATGGGTCAGCACACCTTGGTATTATTATTATACATTGATGATAATATTTTGACCGGCAGTTCATCATCTCCACTTCAGGAATTAATAGAAGCTTTAAGCAAAAAAATTTCTATAAAAGATCTCGGACGACTTCACTATTTTCTTGTTATTGAAGCCAAGTTTACTGGTCCATATCTATTTTTAACACAATCTAAATATGCTGGTGATTTGTTGCAGAAAGCATAATTGCAAGATAGTAAGCCGATTGAGACCCCATTGCCTATCAAAAATCATCCAACGGTACAAGACATGGAGCCTTTTCATGATCCTCACTTTTTTCGAAGTCTTGTAGGTGGATTACAATATCTCACAATTACAAGACCAGACATCTTATTCAGTAAATCAAATCTTTCAAAAACTGCAATCTCTTACGAATGGTGATTTCACACTATTAAAATGGGTGTTGTGGTATGTAAAAGGAACTCAGCAACCAGGGCTTTATCTTCACTCTAAAAGCGCACTAAATTTATACGGGTATGCGGACTTTGATTGGGCTGGTTGTTCTGAGACTCAGAGGTCAACAACCAGGTTTTGCACTTTCTTGGGATCAAATATCATTTTATGGTCCGCAAAAAGGCAAGCGACAGTGTCATGATCATCAACGGAGGCTGAATATAGGGCCTTGGCTTTTGCTATAGCAGATCTTACATGGGTCTCTTTTGTATTGAGAGATTTGGGTATTCCGCTCAAGGGGCCGATTTTGCTTTATAGTGATAATCGCTCAGCCATTTCATTGACAGTGAATCCATTCCTTCATGCAAGGACAAAGCACGTGGAGATTGATTTTCATTTTGTTCGAGAGAGAGTCGCTCTCAAGTTACTTAAAGTTCGCTATGTTCCTGCTACTCATCAACTTGCCGACATATTTACAAAAAGCTTTACCACACTTTGATCATTGCAGAATACAGTACAAACCGGGACTAGGTTTTCCACTTAATGAATCTAGTGTCCTCATTGGCGATCGACTGGGGACAAAGTTCCGAGTAAGCAAATCCGGCTAATTCCGCTAACTGAGTCATTCCGGAATTTTGAATTCTACTTGCTCCGAGCTGTGTCGGTGTACCAATGATCGCTCTTCCCGGTCTTTTGAGCTATTTAAGACATTGACTTTACTCTTTCAAAAGCAATTGAAAGTTGACATCGCATTCACTGAGATCTGCAGGCATAATTTCCACCCTCCGTTTAGAAATACAGTGTGGAGATCAAATCGATGGGTGCTTTACTGCTTTCGTATGGATGTGGATGATGGGTGTGCTTTTCCGAGGACGATGATGGTCAGTCTTATGGTTCCCAGGAAAAGTGCAACTTCAACCGATGCTATTTAGCTGAAATCTTCCTCTTATACC
Organism: Eucalyptus sp. ANBG9806169; assembly: GCA_014182395.1. Lineage (NCBI taxonomy): Eukaryota > Viridiplantae > Streptophyta > Magnoliopsida > Myrtales > Myrtaceae > Eucalyptus > Eucalyptus sp. ANBG9806169. The sequence goes on along the minus strand of CM024577.1, from coordinate 15,488,820 downwards.
CAAATATTTTGTTCTCAGTGCAAAGCTTTTTTTTTTTTTTTTTTTTTATTTTGAGTCTTTTGATCCCGGTGACAATTAGCTATGTAATACCGACATAGACATGGGACATGCGATAAGACACGACACGATAAGTCGACAAGTCATTTCTAAAAAAAAAATAAAGAATTTCAACACGTTCCGACACGTTATATATTAAATATATCTTTATATATAAATGCACAAATAAATAAATAAAAATAAAAAGAGCCTAGAATTAAGTTCCGCTAAAAACATTAATCCAATATTTATTAATATAATCAATTAATTTAATTTGACAAATTCAATTATATTCCATTGCAATAATCCATAAAACTTGAACGAAAAAAATAAGTAATCCACATTCCACTATTAAATTTACAGATATGTACACTACAAGTCATAAAACTTATAGCGAAAATACAATTGAGTTCTAAAACTCATCAAATTAGTGCAATCAAGTTCTTCCATTGATATTGTCGATTTGTTTAAAGAAAAATATTGAAGTGATATTTTAAAATTTATTTATTTATCTTATGTGGCATTTTTTATTACTTTTTTCTTTAAATCTTATTTAAAGAAAAGTAAAAAAAATTTAATAATTAAAAAAAAAAAAAAAAAACTAAAATAGTTCTTAAAAAAATGGAAAAAAGAAAAAGAAAAGGTAGGGTCATGCCTGATCTGTTGCCATTACCATTACCACCACTGGAGGGGCGCCGGCGACAACGGAGGGGAGTCGACCCTTGCCAATCTAGGCAAGGCCCAAGCAAGGCTTGCCCAAATTTGGGCAACGCCGACCCTCACCTATGGCCGACAAGCCGCCCTAGTCCTAGGTGAGGCCTCATCGCCCTAGGCGAGGGCCGACGACCCTTACCAGGCCCGAGTGAGGGCGCAATATCACCCAGATTTGGGTGAGCCTCGCCTAAGCCTCAGCCTGGGGCATCGCCCAGATATGGGTGAGCCTCACCAGTCCTTGCCTGGCTTGCGATGACCTCACCCGGGCTAGTGAGGGCCGCCCCCCTTCACACCTCACCAGTGCTCTTCGATAGTGGCAGCGATAGTAGCAGTGGGGCCCAACCATGATCCCTATTAGTTTTTTTTTTCCTTTTTTTTATATATTTACATTTTAACCCCTCATGTATTGAATTTTTTTTTTTAAATTGACCCTGTACGTGTCAAATTTCCGAACTCGCGTGTCGGAGTGTGTTAGGGAGAGTTTGATCACATGTCGAAATTTCCAACACTCATTGACATGTCAATGCATGTCAAACACGTGTCAGAGTGTAGGACAAGATACGAAAGCTCCTGGAGAGTGTCGGTACTTCTCAGACAATTAGACTCTCATGTGCAGTGATTTGTTGAAAGATTAAGGAGAAAAAAATATTAAAAATACATTTCGAGACCAATCAAGTGTGGTCAGGTTGGGTACGGACCGAGAAATTTGCATTGAAAATAAATTGGTCATTTTGGATCCAACTATTTATATCCCAACCCAACTCACCAATTTGATTGGCTTATTTCAGTAGAGGTTTGAAACAAAAAAAAAAAAGCTATCACATCGGACTAAACTTCCGTCCGTAAAAATGAAAACCGGATCGTGTTTTATTCTCAAATTACTTAAAAGGTCGATATTGATTATTCACAGACACGACCTCACACGTTGCCTTCAACGGCCTTGAACAAAAAGAGAAATCTAACCGACTTCCCATCCCAAACTACGGCCTCGTAGCTCTTCGGGTTTGCCCCGTCCTTGACCTCGACGATAAGCTTGTAGATCGTTCCCAAGAACCCCACCGTCTCACCCTTCACCACCTTATCCAGAGCCAGCTTCGTCTGGGCGTCCTCATTGTGCTTATTGACCGCAAACTCAGCGATCTCCCGCACGTGCGGGTCGCTCAGATCCTTTATCGGCTCCCAACCGAATGGCCCCTCCCTGCCGGCGGCCCTGGCGGCCGAACCTTGGAGGAGGAGGAGGAGTACAGTGGCGGCCACCGCGGCGAGGACAAGGAGCCTCATTTTCGGAGGTTTTCGGCGTCGGCTCTTGGTGTGGGCTTCGAAACTGAATGCTTATTTTGATGGTTTCTATGGGTGGGGCTACGTGTATTTATAGGTCTTAAAATGGCGCGATGGGCGCGGAGATTTGTTGCGTGGTGTCGGAAAAATAAGTAATTTTTTTTGGGGCAACTTAGAATATAGGGAAAGCTAACTATTTCGTGGATTATGAAATTAATGACTAATTGAACTAAGAAGGATGTGAATAATGTGGGAGCATCGAACCCCGTCAAACACAAGGATCAATCCATGAGTAATTTCTATAAGTTGAAGAATATCGTTGATTTTCTAATTTAAACCGATTTTAAGGCCGAAGAGTAGTTTCCCGATTTCATTGGATTTTCTTACCTGATTATTTCCTAGTTTAATGTTCCCAGATTAACGTTCCCAATTTTATATTTCCTAGATTTAGAGTCCTAGTCCCTCGGTGAATAAGATGCGCATTCTCAGTTGTATGCATGCAAAGTTTTGAGTTCATAACGTATTGGACTTTCTCTCGAATGATTCATTTGGTTCATTGAATCTGTTTGTTTCGTAGGATGCCGACAATTTGAAAAATATTTGCTTAAAAATGATTTTTTATATCACTTATAAAAATGAATGAACGAAAAATATTTTTATCGTCCATGAAAATATTTAAACATAAATTATAATTGATAACTAAAATATTATTCGTTGATTAGCGATACAAATGATCATTTCTAAGAAAATATTTTTCAAATCGTTCATTTTCGCAAAGCAAATGGAGCGTTCGTCCAATTCATTGGTAGTAAACCTTAAAGTTCTTTATTTTTTATTGGTGAAACATTCCTTTATGCCTTGGTAATAAATCTTATTATCTCAAAGTTATTTTTCTGCAAACACATCAAACACTTGCATTAAGTTAAAATCATTTTTTTAAGTGATATAAACAATTACTTTTAAGAAAATATTTTCAAATCATTCATTTTTCATAAAATATACAGAGCTATTCAAACCCATTATTAAACCTTTCCTATAACAATTACAATCGTCAATACGAACGGGGCCGAACTCCGCGCATAGACGTCTCATATAGACGTGAATCCTCTGTCGCTTCTATGCATCATCTGCGACACACTCCAAGGAATGTCGTTCATCTTATCAAATTGTGAGATTTCCCAGAACCTAGAACTTTTCAGCGCGGTCGAGCTTTTTACATATACTTGGCCAACAAAAACCCTCCAATTGCAATGAAGCGTGCATGTACTTACCAAGATCAAACATTTCACAGAACCATACCATAGTCCACGGTCATCTCTATAGATATATCGACCAAATGACTATATTAGCAAACCCCCAAACTTTAAGAAGTCCTCCATCGTTTATTTGAATTGCTCAAGGTGTTGTTTGACCAGAAGCGGCCGCGACTTCCCAGTCGAGATGGGCACGTATTGCGCGTGGGTCATGTTCGAGCGAACTCAATTAATTAGGAGGTGCAAATTAGTCTCAATTAATTAATTAGTTTGGAATGATTCATCTAATCTAACAACCAGCCTCGCCAAAGAACTGGCGAGGGATGAGCTCGCCAGATTCTGGGGAGCTCAAGCCTTGCCAAAGGTCGGCGAGCTCGGCCCTCACTAGTGGTCAATCCCCAATCGGTGACTAGCCGAGGAAGAAGGAAAAATGGAAAAGGAATAAAAAAAAATTGATTTCTTTTAAAAAGAAATTAAAATAAATAATTAAAATGAGTGGATAGAGAATAATGTGCTTTGTACCGGTGAAAGAAAGAGGAGGCAAAATGATTTCCACTTTCTGTTGATGGAAAACATTTATAAAGACCTCTTTTCCATATTTCATTAATCTATTTGTTTTTCGCATGCCAAACACTAGAAAATCCGGAAACCATTTCTAGGAGGTTGTTTTCCACGAAACAGATAGAGCTGTTTTCCTTGACAAGTTGGATGCTTTTGTTTTGAGGAAAACTTTATGATAAAGGAAAATGCTTTCTGGGAAATTATTTTTTATGAAAGTAAACAGTTTTCCTTTATTTGGTGGTATGTGATCGAACACGTTACCTATTGTTTGGAACTCATTTAGAAAGTGATTTCAATCTTGTGACTTTATTTCATGGCAAAAAAAAAATTGAATTTTCAAATAATTATTATTTTTTCTTTTTTTTTTCTTTTTCTTCCCCTCTGTCCGTCATTTGGCCTCGGCGATAGCTAGTTACTAGCCATAGGCACAGACTGACAAGCTCAAGCCTAGCTGGCTTGTGGTGAGGCTCCAGCTTGCCTATGGCCAGTTGCCAACCTTCATCATGGTCGGCGCCCAGCCAAAGAAGAAGAAGGAAAATTAAAATAAATAAATAAACTAAAAAATCAATATATTCGAGATGAGTAATTCTAGAAGATGTTTTCACCTATTTAGATTTAGGAATTCACTTTCTTAAATTTATGCATTAACATTTTCATTGACCCAAAAGTGTTTTCGATTGATTAGTTACTTTAAAAAAAAAAAAAAAAAAAAAAAAAACCAGTGAAAGTCCGGAAAATCAATTGCCGTAAAACACTTTCTCCTAAATAAACGCACCAAGTCTTATTAATTTTTGCTTGTAACTTCACAAAAACCAACTGAATACATATGGTTATTAGGAGAAGCCCACTCCAAGTACAGTTCGCTGTTGAGTTGAGGATTTACAAAGCACAAGCAGATTTGATTAAATAAAAGTACAAGTAGAGATGGAGGTGAAAAGTCATTCCCGATCAAACTCACATCTTAAATTTATCCCGTTGAGAATTTAACCGCCTCCACCTCAGTCGCCACCATGCCATGGCATGAGCCCGGCGACCCTCAAGCCGCATTGCCCGACCGATTATTGGAGGAAAGTGAAGAAATATACTTTAGGGATTTTTCAGGATGCGCGGAGTAGATTTGCTTAAAGTCGAGAGATATTTGGATCCGATGGGCTTGTTGGAAAAATTCTTCGAAATTGGACAGAACGGAATCGGACTCAACTAAATTATGGATCCCCAGTAATGGAGTCTACGGAACTTCTTTAGGTCTAGATCATCAATCTTAGAATATAAGAAAATGCACAATCACAATTTCTCAAATGCAGAACCGAAAAAGTACTTTAGTGCAAGTGAAATCACTGAAAGACAAGAGGCCAGAAAAGCATCACGAGCCAAACTAATCCAAACTTTTTTGTTTTTAACTAAGTATAAAATTAAAATTCCATCTTATAAATTACTCCTGCATCTCTAGCACGCGATCAAATTCCATCTTACGGGTTGATCAGAATTTTAATACAGAAAATGAACAGATGAAAAAACTGCACACTGACATATCTCAGGTACGCTGGGGACTAATCGAAGCATTACATAAGAACCACGTGAAGTGCATAAACCAAGACAACGCCATCATCTCTCCTGTGTGTAAATGCACCATACATATATGAATCTGTAAGCAAATCAACGGGGTACTACAATTGCAAGTCTTTCATTACTATACAAGGGCGTAGACAATTGAATTACCTGCACAAATGCCCCCGTGTAAAAACCCATCCGGCACAAAAATCTTCTGCATCTCATGGAACAATTCCATCGCGTCAATGAACTCACCAAACCGAACCAAGGCATCTATCATGGCATTCTACCAAACTGCACTCCTCTCAGACAGAGCTAACAAGTCTGCGCATGCCTTGAGAGCAAACGGGAACATGTACTTATCCGGAAAAACTCTTCCATCTTCCAACATCCCCCGAAGAAGCGAGATGGCCTCCTTCTTGTGGTCACTGCTTTGCGCGCGGGCCCTTATGAGAGCGTTCCGCATGAACGCATTTGGATTCTCAACTTGTTGAAACACTTGATAAGCATAGTCGATGCTCTTTGAGGACGAGAAGTAAAGGATTTTTCTATGGAGGAAGGGGGTCTACGGATCGTTGTCGGTCATCGTCGTGGTGCACAGAGCTTCAGCGTGGATTTGCTTGAGATGGGATATATCTGAGCAGTTGTTTACCAATTGAAGAAACATGCGGACTCCTTGAGTGCCATAACTTGGCAGAAAGGGACATTTAAGTGCTATAACTTACGAAATGTACACTTAAGTGCCAAAATCAAAGCAAAATGGATCACTTGAGTGCCAATCCGGCCAAAATCCAGCCAAAACGCTGACGTGTCAATTTACCGGCGAGCGAGTGCAAAACGGCATCGTTTTGGTGCTGACATGATAAAAATTTAATATAAAAATTAATTAAATTTAATTTAAACTAAATTTATTTAAAACATTCGAAAAATAAAATTAAAAATTTTTTAAAAATTTTAAAAAGCTCGGTGGCCCTAGCCGACCCTCCCCCACCTTCCGGTGACGGCGGGAGGCGGCGGCGGCGGCAAGGGCTCGCCCTCGCCACCGGCTGCCTTCCTCCTCCTCCGTTTTTTTAAAATAAATATAAATTATATTATTATTTTGTTTTAAATTTGATTTAATTAATTTTTATATTATATTAAAATTCAAATTATGCCAAAACAACGTCGTTTTGGTTGATTTAAGAGCTCTATTTTGGCCAACACCTGAAACAACGTCGTTTTGGGTGAATTAGAGCTGACTCAACTCTCCAGCGAGCCACCTCGACGAGAAATATTAATATTTAATTGCCACGTATGATTTCCAGCCGGCTTCACCGGAGGTGGCACTCAAGTGTCCTACTTTTCTTAAAATATGGCACTTAAGTGTACCTTTCGTAAGTTATGGCACTTAAGTGTCCGTTTGAGCCAAGTTATAGCACTTGAAGAGATCTTTTGCCCAATTGAAGAAGACAATAGGGAATCGCTTTGGTTGAGACATTGCGAGTGTGCGAAGGGACTGTGGAGAGATTGTGAGAGCCACGATGCCCCTACCAACAGACTTTTCATTAAGATGTAGATATATATGTCGGTTTTGGAATGAATCATTAAGTCTGTCGAGTTTTCTTTTGTAAAAAATACAGCCATCAATTGTTGGGAAAATATTTGATGAACAATTCGAAAGAACAATAAAGTCGGACTTTGAAGCGTGATATCATTTATTTGCTTCATAATATTGCTAATGGTCACTGACAAATTTCCTTCAAGATACAACAAAGTTTCGATTAAGAATAATGAATAGCAATTCTATTTTTTCTCCAAGATCTCTCAATAGAAATAATTAGAAAAGATAGCTGTATTTTTTCAGAAAGAAAGTTCGAAAAGACTTGATCTTGATTAATCTCAAACACCGATGTACTTATCTCTATCTTTTGAATAGAGGTAACCCTTCGAAAAATGTTGCAATATGAACAGATATGTTTTCAAAGTTTATCTTGAAAAAACATAAAATAAAAGAAAAATTAGAGTTAAATAAATAAAAAATAATCATAACTCATTTATCAACAGTCGTACTGTATCAACAAAATGCTATGATTAATTTTTATAAAAATAAATCTCAATTTTTCAATAAATAAAAAATATTGATTGTTGATTAGTGCTCGTCCACATGCATACTCATATTTTTTCGATGTAAGACAAGGCACCTCTTAGTTTGTTCTATAAACAAATTACCAACAATCCCGCACTTTGTTTGTAAAACATAAATACAAAAATAAACATTAAAAATATATAGCCAAAATTTCTATGAGAGAAATATATATATAAAGGTCTCTTTCAAGTTAAACTTTTACTCAATGCAAGTATCTCAAAACTCTATAAGAGTGACAAGTTGCTCAGTTTTAAACTTGTACTTTAAATAATAAAAATGGATATACCACATATATAGTAACATCTTATTTCAGCGAGAAGTTCTATATTACTTAGCATTATTATGGCCTTATGCTTGTACTTGCTTCATGAGCTCTCTAAAAAGCAACCCTAACTTTCTTTAGAAGCGACACCACTTCTGAGTTCATATAGGTGAAGTATCTATCATGTGTTTCTATTACATTACTAATTTATATTATACTTCATTAAGAATTCAATTCGGCCTATAGAACGTAACAGACAATACTGATTTCTCACATCCAAGCTAACGTTAGAATCAAACAACCACTTTTCAGTAACTTATTTTTAGGGGTGAGCATGGGCCGAGTTAGGGGTTGGGCTGGTCCACCCCTAATCTTAGGACCAACTCACACAATGTTGGTCCTCAATCTTTAGAACCGAGAATTGACCCTATTGAGCCTAGGACCAAGGACTGGACCAACCCAATAAGTTCGGTCCAGTTCTAGGGATAACTCGGGACCAACCAATAATTTTTTTGTTTCATTTTTTGTACTTCCTAAAAAGACAAACTTACAATTTCAAATTATATATCCATTGACAATGTGGTGTTGTGCAACCAAACTATAAATACCGGTACATATTCAACAAATTTAAGATAAGGTAACAATAGAAATTTCATACCTGCTAAAAGCAAAAAACCATTAAAACGATTAAGACTACTCATAGAGATATAAGACAAGATGGGAATTTGAGCGACAAGCGGGGGATTTCAGCAAGGCGAGTGTCGACCAGTGAGCGAGGAAGTTGTTTCTTTCACTTTTGGCAAATTGAAAACTAAGACAACAAAGAAGATAGAATAGAACAACTATTGGAAGAGGACGTCATGAGAAGCCGTTTAATGATGTTTAGGTTGTTTTGGATGTCGTGAGAAGCTGTTTAATACTATTGACACCGTTTGACTTAGGATTTTCTCTTTAGAGTATATAAAAAAAATAAAAAATATATATAAGATATATTTTAGATATATTATATATAATATATATAGTCAAGGCTAGTTTGGATTAGACCAATCCTAAACTTCCAAAATCGAGAATCGACCCGCACAGTGCTAATCTAGGGATTCCATTATCAAGGACCAACCCAATCTCCCTGTGAACCAACCAGGATCTACATGGTTGGGCCGGTCCAGGGTCGGTCCAGGTTTAACCCTAGAACCCTGGACCAATACTCGCCCATACTTATTTTACTCATTAAACCTTGTAACTAGTGATATTCTAAAGAAATTCCAGGTTACCATTATTGATGATTTTAATTAAAGGGTTTCGGCCTTATTTCTTATGAGATCATATTTATCATATCTCTTGGTAAAGCCCTTGTCAAGGGATCAGCTAGATTCTTGCTCGACCTCACGTAAACAATTGTTATGATACCACCTCTAATCAATTATCTCACTTATTTCTTAAAGTAATATATCTAGACTTACTATTATAAGAGTTATTATAAGCTCCTGCCAAAGTGGCTTGACTATCAAAATGGATAGAAATAGAAGGCATAGAACTAGGTCATAATTTGATATCCAACAACAAGTTTCTAATCCATTTAGCCTATTTCCCAATTGTTTCTAAAGCAATGATTCAAATTCCATAATTGAGTGAGCTATACACATTTGTTTCTTGCTCATCCAAGAAATAGCATAGCCATCAAATGTGAAAATTTATCCAATAGTGGTTTGTTTATCACTTACACCCGTAATCCAACTAGCATCAATGTATCTTTATAATACAAACATAAAATTATCATAGAACAATCACAAATTTTTAGTTCTCATAAGATAACCAAAATTTCCGATAATAGCCCTCCAATGTTCTATAGTTTGATTACTAGTATACCTACTCAATTTACACATAGAATAAGCAATATCAAGTTTAGTACAATGCATTGAATACATTAAAGACCTATAGCACTCGCATATCCAAGTTGTGCTACTGCTTTACTAGTATTATAATTTAATTTAATAGAAGAATCAAATGGAGTACTCATTTCTTTGAAATCAAGATGTTGAAATTTATTTTTCCACATTATCACTTTGGCTCAAAGAATAACCCCCATTATGTTTTTAATTTTAATATTCAAGAAAGTATCCACTTCACTCAAATCTTTCTTTTGAAAGTAGAAGTTAGATACTTTTGAATCTCAACGATTCCAGACATATTTGTTCCAAAATAAGCATATCATTAACCATGGCTTCAAAGAAACCCCAAAGAGATACTTGTTTGGCTTACTTCTTGTCTCAACCGCCTTCTCCTCTTCCTTATGGAGCTTTGAAGCATTAGAATAACATTTAGCATAGAGACAAGAAACTGGGGACCAGGAAACCAAGAAGCAAACACAACCAAGCATTATCTTGAAGCATGGGTCGCAACAAGACAAGTTTTCTAGTTCTTTCCACATGAAAGCCAGGAAAACATTCAGATCTAATCAATCCACTCACCCTCACTCAACTAGCAGAAAAAACATGATAGGCAGAGGAAGAAGACGTTTCTTCTACCGGTTACTAGTGAACTTCTAAAAAGCCTAGCATAGGCAGCCAATATGATAATTTCGTATGTTTCATCATCAACTTCAGAAATCCATACAAGGATGCGAAACAAGTAAAAATAAATAGATAAGAACTAGAGTGAATGAAGTACAGATTCAACATAGACAATATCTCAAGAGTCCAGCAATAAGAGAATGCCTTCTAGTAGAATATTTTGCAAATGTTATCATCTTTGAATAATTTGATTCTAGCAAGTTATACACCATTAACGATCAAAAGCCTGTCGGAGCACTGAGGAAAGGGTCGACACTAGACCAAAAGATTGCCCCATGATTAAGACGACTCATCAACTCAGCAAGATGTTTCGATTGAATGGATCCGAATTCATCAACAACAAGACCAAAAGAACTGTATCCAAATTCAAAGCACTTAATGGAGAGTCAGTCAATCGAATTCTCCAAGTTCTCATTCTCAGAAAGATCAAACGATAGTAAAATGGTTATAATGGGTCAACGACACCAATACACTGAATGCGATGTGATGCATTTCACAATCAAACAATTTCAGGAATCTAGATAATCACCAACCAACCTGCAGCGATGATGATAGAGATGAACAACAAGAATGGCCAAACATGCATCCGGTTCTTGTCCTCGGGCAAGTACTCGCTCAAACGCTCCAATCTCATAAATGTCCTCACACCCGGCCCCTAGAGCCTGCTCACGATGTACAAGTCCCTCCTGAAGTACTTGGCGAGCAAGGAGTTCTCGTTGCCGAGGGTTTGCCTCATAATGCCCTGGCAACGCCTCGCCAACTCCACGCTCATCTCTGCCCCTCCTTTCGCAATCTCCTTCGCATGGTCCACCGCATTCCTAGTCTCTCCAACACTACCGTCCCCAAAACTTGTCCGCGACTGAATTCATCATCTCTCTCTCCTCGGCCCCCTCCCCAATTTCAGTTCAAAGTATCAAATGCGCATAAACGGAAATTGAAAGGGGCAAATAGTAGAGATAAATCGATCTGGCAAGAGACTAAAACCTCATTTTACCATGCCAAGTCCAGCAAGACGACAACGCCATATACCGAATGGACCAAACGCGTAGAATCAGTGAAGATCACCGGTTATGACAACGAGACAACGAAAAAAATCAGAATAACATGAAAGGAAGTAATACCCATTTGCGGAAATTCGCTCTTCAAATCAACGAACCTCATGAAGAAGCTTCTCTCCCTTGATTCATGCCACACACGAAGAATGACGGCAAATGGAAGACCACCGACTAAAAGTGGGTCGTGAAGGTGAAGGACATCTGAGAGATTTCTGATGCAATTGCCCAAGAAGGAGAGAACCCCGCAGAGGAAGAAGGAGACGATAGTGTAACTGGGAATTTCCACTATGATAAATCAAGCCAAAAACTGAATGGGTGCCTCCGAATTGTAGAGAGTGTTTGATTGACTCTGGCTCCATTTTTGCACAAATAATTTCTTAAAATTATTGAGAAAATATTTGACAAACGATTGGGAAGAACAATGAAGTGAGACTTTGAGGCATGATATCATTTTTTTTAATGAATTATTTGTTATGTTGCTAATGGTCACCGACAAATTTCTTCCAAGATATAACAAAGCCTCGATTGAGAATACTAAATAGCAATTCTAATATTTCTCCAAGATTTCTCAAGAAAAACAATTGGAAAAGATCATTGTATTTTTTTAGAAAGAAAGTTCGAAAAGACTTGATCTTGATTAATCTTAAAAATCGACATACTTACATCTGTCTTTTGAAAAGAGGTAACTCTTTTGGAAAATGTTGCAATACGAGCAGGTTTGTTCTCAAAGGTTATCTTGAAAAAAAAGAAATAAAATTCGGAATTAAATAAATAATAAATAACCGTTACTCCTTTATTGATAGTCACACTTTTTTAACGAAACGCTATAGTTAATTTTTTATAAAAATAAACCTGAATTTTTCATTAAATAAAAAATAGTGATATTTGATTAGTGCTAAATCTCGTTCACGTGCATACTCACACCTTTTCAACGTGGGACAATGCATCTCTGAGTTTGTTTTACAAACAAACTACCAACTGGGTAACTTTAAGTGGTAAAGTTCATCCCAAAGTTTAGAGGATCTCGAACCTCTTCTAAATAGCCATTTACTTTACAAACAATTTCGTGGATAAAGCCTATGCTAATCCATTAATAAATTCATTTTGGTTTTTATTCTAGAACAAATCAATTTAGATCATGTGGTAATTTTCAAATAGTCAAAAGACCAGCGAATGTATCTGTGCGAAATGTACTCATCCCTTCCATTTTCATGGATATTGTCAACTATTCGATGAATGGTACAAGTATATGGAATGTAATTAGATGTAATTATAGTCTAGGACAACTATGGTAGGTTCAATGTATTTCGAACAATGATGATATCGATGGTATAGTTATACTTTACAGCATTACTAGAGGATCAATGTCACCTAGATAATACATAAGTAGTATACAAACTATACCCTGGAATGAGTTCGAACCCACTGCTACTAACATGTAACAATCATAATTACGAAGACGAACACCACAGAACTTCTCAACAACTAGAGGAACTTACAATGATTTATAGGAAATTGTCTTAGCTAGACTCGGATCCTTTGCCCATACAATTAATCCCAACGTGGTCGCCGCCGTAGGGAAAGACCACCTCCTCAGTGCCGCCGCCGCCGTCTCCATCGTGTTCCCTTCCTCATCTAATCCCCCGGTGCTTTTGTAACCCCGCACAATCACATTTATCTCTCTAATCCCCTTGCTTTTACTCTATCTCCCTTGCCTCGAGCTTGTGCTGGCGTGAGCTCGTTGGCCACGATGGAGCGTCATATTCAGATGAGATTTGTGAAAATATGGCCATTTTCATCGGGTCTTGCGAGATCTCAAAAGGTGATGCCAGGTCTCGACGGTATCTCGATAGAAGCGACAAGGCCTCGCTGAGATCTAGTGGTAGCCAATCATGGTGTTGGTGTTGTGGTGGCGCTGGGGGGCCAAAAAGGAAAAACAAAAAGACAGTACAAGAGGTTTGATAAGACTCGGTTCCTAATTTTTGGAGCCCACCTTAAAACCTATCATATTTATCTTGTCCGGTTTTAGGAATTACCTAAAAATCAGTTTCTTTCTTACTTTAAGATAAATTGCAATCATAGCAAAATAGTATGAGCAACAAAATGGCTCCAAGTAAATTATCGATACAAAAAATATATATAATAATAATAGACAAGTTAAACTCATTTAAGAATAATAAATTACCTTCTTCCAATTTTAGAAAAAAGGTTCTAACCAGTTTTTGAGTGATTGGGTGGGTGGGTAGGTGAGTCGGTTTAATACCTAGAACCTGAAACCTACATGCACAGTACCGATTTCAAAAATTTGGAACCAAGAATTGAACTTGTTTCCACTGAAATCAGGAACTAGACTTGTTTATATGGGTAGGCTGGTTCAGTTCCGAGATAGGACGGGACCGGTTGCATTACCTATGATAGGCAGCCAAGGATCCGCATCTAGTCTTATTCAACTTTGACATTCTGGAGTTTTAAAATATGTATTACCAAGCACATAAATTTTAGCAATTTGTAACATAATTATAACACAATCATAACTATATTAAAAGAACGCTCCCCTTTCTATTTCAAAGGATCGAATTGGCTCTAGGTGCAGCAGCCGACTCATCTCTCAACATGGTAGTTTTGGGAGCTACAAATAATTGGACTCGCTACCTCCAGAAGGTCCCTCCCATCAAATAAACAAAAAGATAAAAGAGGAAGAAAAGGGCCAGACCAGAACAGGAAGTGGAATTTGTCAACATGGTTGAGAGCACACAGGACCTCCCCAATCACAACGAAGCACGCATGGAGGAACCACGACGAAACATTTCACAGAATCTTCCTATGGTCACAGCCATCACTGACCAAAACGACCAGAAAAGTATGTATTTGAACTAGTCCTCCTTTGTATCACCATAAATCTCCAAGAAAACATCATCACAACATTAGCACAAGTGAAACTAGCTAAGAGTTTCCATATTTGAGGTAAAAATTTCTCTCTCGAGATTTCGGTCATCTTAATACTGTTAGATTAGGTGTTTGATTTACTTAACTAGTGTTAGTTCAAGACTGTTTCACTTGATTTTAAGGCGAATAAAGTTCTATGTTCACTAAAATCTTTCCATCCAATCGAAAGGGGAAGAGCGGGTAAGTGGACTAGCCCTTGGCTTCCTTTTAGAAACTCAAAACATCATCGTAATGCCATGGTGATAATGGCACTGATATTATTTTTTAATCAGATGATTTTGCACATAAAAAATGTAACTATTACTGCACTTGAGACTCAAAAAAAAAAAAATTAATTCAAGTCACTCAAGTGATCTGACTAAAATGTTTTTTTAAAACAAAAAAAAAAAATTCCTTCTTGTTTTGACAGCAATTGATGTGGTTTTAGAGTTTATTCCTTTTTGTTTAAGAAAAAAATAAGAATAACTTTTTTGCTTTCTCAATAAAATCTAATACATCGTCCAAATTTTAAAAAAATTATGAAAAGAATTATATCACCTACATGCCAACATTTACATATTTTGAAAAATCTCAAGTGCGTCGCAGCGAGAAAGTCATAGTAGACGTTTTACAAGATTTTAAGAAAAGAAGTAAAAACATTAAAAATCATTTTATTACGCAAATACTGTCTTTCTGTTGTATTTTACTTCATTTTCTCTTAAAATTACAATTCAATACAAACCGTGAGATGGTTGGGATGCCATTTAATTTCAGATTCACTCTCTTTGTTTATTTTGCGTGAATGATTTGGAAAATGTTTTCCTAAAACAATTACATGTATTGATTACAATAATGAATAAATGAAAAATATTTTCATTTTTCAAAAAAATGTTTAGACATAAATTATTGTCAATAATGAAAAAAAAATTTATAAACTAATTATTTCAAGCACTACCAAGAGACATTTTTAAGAAAATATTTTCCAAATTATTCATTTTTCATAAAAGAAACTGATGCTTAATATTGAAGTTTCATGTATGAGTTAAATAACCCAAATAGTTATTGAAAAATCATAATTTTCTTCTTTCGACTACAGGATTTGGATTGCCAGCTTTCCAAGAGAATTACTAAAAAAGTCCTAAACCTATTGCAAATGTTCTAATTCAATCATAAACCCCCCTTTTGGCTATTGCAATCCTAAACCTTTTGTAATAATGCTAATATAGCACATCTGGTCGACGCTAATGTTTTTCTTTTCTTTTCTTTTCTTTTTCCCTCCACTTAGGACTAGCGACCCTCGCCAACCGAACTCTCGCCGGTCATAGGTGAGGGCCAAGGTGCCCTCACCTGCCTAGCAAGATCTAGCGAGGGCATGTGGCCCCTTGCCCACCCTTGCCAGATCTAGGCAGGGGGCCGTGATGCCCTTGCCCAATGCCAATGCCAGCGAGGGTGTCCCAACCCTCGCCAGCCCTAAGTGGAGGGGAAAATATTAAAGAAAAGAAAAGGAAAAAGGAAAAACTATAAAAAAAAAAATTATAATACTATTAAAAAAAGTCATGTCAACACTAGCCGATCAAAATGGGCTAGATAGATTGAACTGACATAAATACAAAAAGTTTAGGACTGAATTGGAAAAAAAAAGTTTATTATTGAATTGTCACTATTACAATAAATTTAACACTTTTTTTATAATTTTGTCCAAGCTTTCCTGTTCATCAACTCTTCACGAGTGCCTACATTAATAATCAAAAGACTAAGGGTGTGTTTGGTTCAGCATTTTGAAGGCTCATTGGGAAGATGTAAAATAGTTTAGTCTAAAGGACTTTAGGCAAATGCAAAAACTGTTAAGTAAACTATACTTTGAGAATCAGTTTTGAAAGATATGCCGTTTAGTAGAAAACACTTTTGAAAAGCCCTTTGGGTGATTAATATTAGTTTTTTTAATTTCATTTGTTTAAAATTGAAAAAAAATAATGTATGCAACTTTTTAAATATAAATTTTGACAATACTACTAAAAAATCAGATACATATATAATTTTTTTTTTTTTTTTAAAAAAGACCCAACCCTTCATCGGAATTTTTTAATTTTTATTTTCATAAAATTGAAAAAAACAATAATGTATGCAAATTTGTAAAAATAAATTTTGATAATAATGCTAAAAATCAAATACATATATATAATTAAAAAAAAAAATCAAATCCTTCGTCGAAATTTTTTAATTTTTATTTGTTTAAAATTGAAAAAATAATGTATGCAAATTTTTAAATATAAATTTGAAAATAATGCTAAAAATCAAATACATATATAAATAATTTTTTTTTAAAAGACAAAACCCTTCATTGGAATTTTTAAATTTTTATTTGTTTAAAATTGAAAAAAATAATGTATGCAACTTTTTAAATATAAATTTTGAAAATAATGCTATAATAATCAAATACATATATATAATTCAAAAAAAAAAAAAAAAAAAAAAAGAAGACCAAATCCTTCGTCGAAATTTTTTAATTTATATTTGTTTAAAATTGAAAAAATAATGTATGTAAGTTTTTAAATATAAATATGAAAATAATGCTAAAAAAATCAAATACATACATATATATATATATATATATGTATATATTTTAAAAAGACCAAACCCTTCGTAGGAATTTTTTAATTTTTATTTGTTTAAAATTGAAAAAAAAAAAATGTATGCAACTTTTTAAATATAAATTTTGACAATTATGCTAAAAAAATCAAATATATATGCTAAAAATCAAATATATAAATAATTTTTTAAAATACCAAAATATCTTTAATTTTTTTTAGTATTTATGTAAATTTGATTTTTTTAGCATTATTTTGGCATTTAAAAAATTAATAACGATGGCAAAATACGAAATTTGAAGAATGAGTATGATAGTTTTGGAAAAAAAATAAAACTAAGTTTCAGCATTTGGCTAAATGCTGAAAGCTTAAAGCTTTCCTACTGGCATTCAGCTTTTAGCCTTCCCAATGCTGACTTTCACTTAAAAGCTACTTCAAAATGGTTGCCAAACGGTTCAGCATTTCGCCAAGGGGCTTTGGAGGCTGAATGCTCCTTAGGAATGCTGAACCAAACGCACCATAAGCATGTTGCTGATGCGAACGGTCAGCTTACTACTTGAAAGTCAAACACTGGAAATAGAAAGAAAAAGGACGACGGTTTTTCACCTAACACTACTTATTTGTGGCAGAAATAGGAAAATTTTCATATGTAATTTTTATACGAGGAAATATGTTCAAAAAAGTTATATTAAAAAAACGACCGTATTGACTAAATTGAGAGAGACCACATATGTATAAGGAGCATATAAAACCCATAAACAAATATAATTTAACACATCTCTCACGTTCAAGCTGGATTAGAAACAACGTGTAGAACTTGACTAATGAAAATTTTCACACGCGAAATAAATCGGGAAACTCGTAAACAAGTGATGTGAAATACTTTAACACCGATAATGTTTTTTTATTCTTAGCAAACGACCATATTGTTTATCATATGGACTTCTTGGGTAACATATTTTTAGCTTATTTTCATAATTAGAAGTGTAATTAACAATAATCACGGTAATATTATGTTTACTTTCTTACAAGTTTCTACTTCTTGTACAAATTCACATCTGTGATTCGAAAGCAGGAAAACATTCGTCCCTTTTATCTTGCAATCTTGATAGATAGAATGAGTTAAAACAACAATATTTTGACGCAAAGAGTTTCCTTTTTACTGGATCCATAGGCTCTCCCATTCCCGCAATCAAGGACTCTCATTATGCACGTTGCTTCTATTAACTAGCACAGCAACTCGTGCTATGCATGGGTCTCCGTAGGAATTCACACATTACTACAAAATTTTGTAATTCTTATTAAATGTTCTTTATATGTTGTATTATATTGATACATCGCTTTAGATCAACTTCCAAGCATAGATTATAGAAATAGTCATATACCTTACAACCAATTTCGCGGATAAAGTATATGCTAATCCATGAATAAATTCGTTTTGTCTTCTATCATGATTGCTCTTCAATAACATATCAATATAGATCGTGTGGTATATTTCAAATAGTCATAAGACCAGCGAATATATCTGTGTGAAGTGCACTCGTCCCTTCCAGTTTCATGGATATGGTCAACTTTTCAATGAATGCTACAAATATATGGTATATAATTTGTTTAAGTGTAGTATAGGATATCTATGTTAGGCTCAATATATTTTGAACAATGATGATATCGATGGTGTAGTTATACTCCGCAGCAAAACCAGAAGATTCATGTCACATAGATAATAAGTAAGTAGTATCCTGACTACATGCTCATTGAAATAAGTTCAAACCCATTGCTACAACTTACCAGTAACAATCACAGTCATGAAGACGAATGCCAAGGAACTCCTCGCGACTACAGGAACTCAGGACAATTTTTAGGAACTTGTCTTGGCCGGACTCAGATCCTTTGCCCATACAATCAATCCCAACTCGGTCGCCGCCGTTGGGAAAGAGCACCCCCTTAGTGCCGCCACCGCCATCATATCCACCGTGTTTCCTTCGTCATCTAACCCCCATTGCTTTTGTAACCCCATATTGTCACCTTTATCTCTCTAATCCCGTTGCTTTTGCTCTATCTCCCTTGCCTTGAGCTCGCACTGGTGTCGAGCTCGTCAGCCACAATGGAGCGTCGTATTCAGTTGAAGTTGTGGAAGCCCCTCCTCCAAATCTGGCCATTTTCATCGGGTCTCGTGTCATCTCGAAAGGTGATTCCAGGTCTCGATAGAAGCGACAAGGCCTCACCGATATCCGGTGGTAGCCAATTGTGATGTTGGCACTATGGTGGCGGTGATGGGGAGGGAGGGAGGGAGGAGACCAAAAAGGAAAAACAAAATAAGGACCGTGAAGAGGGTGGGTAAATCTCCTATTAAAATCAATTTACAATTTTCAAAACTTGAAACCTATCCTATCTCGTATTGAAATTAATCCTGAACCTACCATGTTTGTCTAGTCCGATTCCATAGTCTACCCGGGAACTAGTTTATTTTTCTTTTCTTTTTTTTTTATTTTTCTTTCATTTAAAAAAAAAAAAAAAACCAAGAGAAATAGCAATTATAGCAAAATAGTGTGAGTAACAAAATGGCTCAAAGTAACACATCAATACAAAACAAATAGAAATACAAAGCAATAGGAAAGTTAAGCTCATTTAAGTATAATAATCCAAACAGGTTATAGCCGGTTCTTGAGTGGTTGGGTTGGTGGATAGATTCAATGCCCAAAATCTAAAACCTACCCGCAAAGTACCAATTTAAAAAATTTCGAACCAGGAATTGAACCTATTTCTACTGCAACTGAGAACCGGACCTGTTTTTTGGACGGTCTAGTCCGGTTCCAAGGTAGAACGGGACTAATTGCACAGCCCTATGATAGGCAGCTAAGGATCCTCATCCATTCTTATTTAACTTTGAGATTCCAGAGTTTTAAAGTATGTGTCACCAAAGCACATAAATTTTAGCAATTTGTAGCATAATTATAACACAACCATAACTAGCAACATGTGTCAAAAATTTGATGGTGATAGAGAGTACGCGTATGATAGGTAACTGAGCATTCACATCTGTCTTATCTAACTATTAGATTTTACAATTAAAGTATGTATCACCAGGTACAAAAATTTTAGCAATTCGAAACATAATTATAATGCAACCATAACTGTATCAAAAGAACGCTCCCGTTTAAATTTTGAAGAATAGGATGCCAGAAGGAAAAAAATAAATAAATAAATAAAACCCTCAATTGGGAGTGGCTCTAGGTTCGGCAGCTGACTCATCTCAGTCATTTACTGAGCAATTGGACCTCTCCCCCCCCCCCCACCCCTAACTACCCCAACAATCAAATAAACAGACATTTAAAGGAGGAAGAAGAGGGGCCAGGCCAGAACAGGAACTGGAATTATTCAACAAGGTTGAGAGCACACAAACTCTCCAATCACAATGAAGCATGCATGTGCGGATCACGACCCGACATTTCCCAGAATCTTCCTATGGTCACAGCCACCAATGACCAAAACGACCAGAAAGTTATACATGAACTAGTCCTCCATTGCATCACTATAAATATCCAAAGAAAACGTCATTACCATTCACCTTCTTATTGGATTAGTAGTTTTAATTCCTCTCTCTCTCTCTCTCTCTCTCCAATGGCAAACCCTCCAGAAAACCCTCTCAAATTGCTCAAGATGCTGTTCAACCACGAGGGCCGTGACTCCCCAGCCGAGGTCCGTAACGTCCTCCTTGTTGTCGCCACCCTCATCGCGGCCGTCACCTTCCAAGCTGGGGTCAGCCCCCCCGGCGGCGTCTGGCAGGACAGCTCCGGCAGCCATGTCCCGGGCCAGGCCATCTACGCCTCCCAGACGGGGCCGTTCTACGTGTTCCTGGTGTGCAACACGCTCGCGCTCGCGTCATCCATTTACCTCATCATCTCCCTCACCTGGGGCTTCCCGTTCTTCCTTGAGGTCGTGGTGGCCACCGTGTCGATGGCCGTCACGTACGGCTCCGCTATCTTTGCCGTCACTCCCAAGTCAGACGAACAGTTCCGGTGGCTGCTCTTCACCGGCTTCGTGCCGTTCTTGCTGAGGCTGCTGATCCAGATGGGCAAGTATTACCTGTTTGTAATGTCCACGTAGGAATCAATGGACTAGAAGGTGTGCATTAGTCTCAATTAATTAATTACTTTGGATTAGTTCGTGTAATTTAATGTCCAGCCTCATCTTGCGCTGAGGGTCTTGCACAAAATGCGATGATTTTGAGGGAATAACTTAATTTTGTCGGAATAAAATTCATCCATTTGAAGCATGTCTTCCTTCTCTGGGCAATTTTACATGTTATTTTGCTTGCTAGTGACAAAGTTCTTTAATTTCTCGTTTTTCTTTTCTTCTTTTCGCTGTTTATCTTGGAAAAATTACAAGAAGGAATGGGAACAGTATGAATGAGTTAATATGGAAAACGGATAATGATATTGACTTTTCAAATAGATTAAATGAAAATCCGTCAATGTTGACCGACATATGTGTGCCAACAAACATTCCACTTGAGCGATCTCCTGCTTGGGCTGGTTGTTTCCGCGGGTCCATATGAATTTAGGAGCCATTGCATTATTGACTCAAATTCTAGTTCCTTTTCTTTTAAACCTTTAATGTTTGGATTCAGCAAGTGGGCTCGTCTAATTTGGGCCGCAAACATTTGGGCTATCCACGGAGCTTTAACAATGAGGCCTGATCCGTGGGCTATTTCAGGGTGTGTCTTGGATCTTTGGTAGTGGTTAAGGTTGTACTTCACCATGACCTAGGAGCCTAAAGACTCCGCCAAGGGCCATCCTACCTGCGAGGTAACCCTGGTGGACTGACAGGACTACATTCCTCATTTTAACATACGGGTCGCCACCTCCTCTAGGAAATACTCTCAAATTTTATGTCCCAATGTTCAGATATAGTAGTAGACCATTGAGTCTTACAGGGAAATCCCTAGGGATTATATTTATCAAAGCCTGGGAGTTGCCTCTACGCCCCATTTTTTAACATCCTCGGAGTATTGGGACTCAAGTCTCGGCTAACTCCTGGCTCCTCCTTTCCAAGAGCCGAGAGCCCCATCATTGGCTCGAGGACAATTTTACCTCTTACCCAGGAGGGAAAGAATTGGCTATAGGCCCAACCCAAAGGATTCGAGCCCATGTCCCCACTTGAGTCACAAGCCCGTGTGGTTGAGCTAGTAGAAAGGATGGGTCGAGAGCCAATCGAGACTCGTGTCCCCATACTCCGAGGACAATAAAATAATAAGGGGTAGAGGTAGCTCTCACGCCATGATAAATATAGCGAATGGGGGCCTCCTGATGTAACGCAATCCTGAGTATAACCATAAGCTGCTCCGTCTAAACTTTGGGACAAAAAATTCGAAAATATTCCCTATGAGAGGGGGAAGAATATATATCTCTCTACTTGGGGGCTCAGGCATGTAGGTACTGACACGTTAAAATAAAAAAACGCATTCTGTCGGCTCATTAGGATTAAAGCACTAAATGTGTGCCAACAAACATGCCATTTGAGCGATCTCCTGCTTCGGATGGTTGTTTTGGTGGACCCATATGAATTTAGGAGTCAATGCATTATTGACTCAAATTCTATTTCTTTCTCTTTAATTTTTAACATTTTGATTCAGCAAGTGGGCTCGTCCAATTTGGGCTATCGAAAGAGCTTTAACAACGAGGCCCGATCCACTGGCTATTTCGGGCTGGGTCTGCTGAGGAAAGTAATCTTGACATTCAGATCGAGAAAATTCTAATGGGTGACCTCCAATCGATCCCATGTTTCTTTTGCTGTTGCGCACGAGGAAATTCTCATAAATTCTGGGCGGAGCAAGCGCATGGTGTTTATCGTCCCTTGCTTTTGCATTCGATGAAACTTTTCCTCTTGCCATCCTTCATATATTCTCTTCACTTCTGGGTGTACTAGAGGAGCCACCTTTATTGTCACAAAAAGGTACATTTGCAAAATCAACAAAAGTTCGTGTTCCAGCAATCAAATGACATGGGCATCCTACATTTCCAACATGTGTAAGCACCACCAAACAACGGAGGATGACGGGTAATCGAGTTGCTTTCGTTCAAGCTAGTTCCAACAATAATTGCCATCAATCTTTGTTCCGACAAACGTCACCTTCGATCTTCATCACAAGAGTATAGCCATTTCATGGGAAAAGAGAACTTGCTTCAATCTTAATTATTAGGCCCAAATGAGCAGTCAAGAACAAATGAATTGATTTTTTAAGGAAGCACAAACTATTTTTGTAGAATCGACCCCAATGTTGTTGAAATATAATACGCGAAAACGATAGGATCTTGCAATCATGTGGCGGCGACGGCGATCGGGACGGGGCAACGACAGCAGACCCTCCTCTCTCTGCTTCGATCTGGGCTCGCGAGCGTCGAGCCTCCCCTGAAGTCTCTCGGGGGAAGCTTGAACGCTCGCAGCTTCGATCTCTCTCCTCTCTCTGCTCTCGAGTCCCCCGAAGTCTCTCAGGGGCTCCCGAGCTTGGCTGGCTTCCTCTTTCTCTCTGATCCGTGCCCCTGTCGACAGAGATGGACGGCCTATTTATAGGCCGAGGGGCGGCCGGTCGACGGAGTTTGGACTGCCGGTCTCCACGGCCTTCACCGGCCGAACCGGCGTCCCATCCGGCGCCAGCTGCCCTTGGCACGTCCCCATCCAATGCCAGCCGCTTCTGCTCCACGTGCGTCACCGTCCACCACCCATCCGGCGTCGCGCCCTCTGTGCGTGTGCTGCAGAGGCGGACGAAGGAAGGAGACGACTGAAGAGGGCTGGGCTGGGAGGCGGAGGAAAATGGGCCGTAAGGGCCCATGCGGAGGGGGAATGGGCTGCTCTTTCTTTTTGCTTTTGTTTTGTTTTTCTGTTTTTGTTGTTTTTTTATTTATTATCCGAAAAAGATAAAATAAAATAAACTAAACTAAAATAAAGTAAAACCTAATTAAAAGGAAATTTTAGGCGTCAACAGCTGCCCCTCTTTGAAGGTGAGCTCGTAGAGGTTACATTCAAAGACAAACTAATGCCTAAAATTTATCCATACATGCATAGCAGATTATATGCTGTTTGGGACCTATTATCCTATGCAAAAAGAGCAATATAACATTATGTATACTAAGACAGATAAGAAGATACCTGCAGTTACTTACTGGGAGTGAGTGAGATAGGGTGTGAACCCCGAGTTTTGGCAAGTATCAAGGCGTTATCTTACCTGGTGATATGAGAAGGTTGCTTCTCTAGGATCCGAACCATTCTTCAGTCGCCTGATAGAGCAATCAGTAGTTTGTCTTGGACTTGAACCTTTCTTCGGTTGCCTTGACGAGAAATTGCTTTTCTAAGACCCGAACCTTTCTTCGGTCGCCTGTCAAAGCAGTAAGTGGTTTGTCTCGGATCTGAACTTTTCTTCAGTTGAACGTGACGGGAGATGCGCTGACCTTTCTCAGGGCATCTATTTGTGGGTGCCTGATTTGTATCGAGGACACCAGTTGGTACCCGACCTCTCTCGGGAGATGCGCCGACCTTTCTCAGGGTATCTATTTTGTGGGGGTGTCTGACCTCTGTCAAAGACACTAGTTAGAACCCGACTTTTTTCGGGAGGATGCACCAACCTTTCTCAGGGCATCGATTTGTGAGGTGCCTGATCTTTGTCGAGAACACCTGCTGGAACCCGACCTTTCTCGGGAGGATGCATCGACCTTTCTCAGGGCATTGGTTTGTGAGGTGCCTAATCTTTGTCGAGGACACCTATTGGAACCCGACTTTTCTCGGGAGGATGCACCGACCTTTCTCAAGGCATCAATTTGTTGAAGATACCTGGACATTCATAGGCATTGAAAGAGTACCTGGATATTCACAAGTACTAACCTGGAGGATATTTGGGCCTTCGCAGGCGTCGAAGGGGTACTTGGATGATCACAAGTACAAACTCCTAGAGGATACCTAGATGTTCGCAGATATCGAAGGGATACCTATATGATTACAAGTACTAGATGCTGGAACATACCTGATTGCTTGCAAGTGTCGAAAGAGTACTTGGATGTTAACAAGTATGGACTTTGAAGGATGCCTGAACGTTCACAGGCATTGAAGGGGTACTTGGATGATCACAAGTACGAATTTCTAAAGAATACATGGCAGACGGAATATCGAGGATGGGTCTTGCATATTTGTGAAGGTCTCTCACCTCCTGGTAGTTGGGAATATCGAGGACGTACCTTGCATATTTGTGACGGTCTCTTACCTCCTGGTAGTTGGGAATATCGAGGACGTACCTCGCATATTCATGAAGGTCTCTCACCTCCTGGAAATTGGGAATATCGAGGACGTACCTCGCATATTCGTGAAGGTCTCCCACCTCCTGGCAATTAGGGAATATCGAGGATGTACCTGAGATATTCGTGAAGGTATCCCACCTCCTGGCAATTAGGGAATATTGAGGACGTACCTGGGATATTCGTGAAGGTCTCTCACCTCCTGGTATGGGGAATATCGATGACGTACCTTGGATATTCGTGAAGGTTTCTCACCTCCTGGTAATTGGGAATATCGAGGACGTACCACACATATTCGTGAAGGTCTCTCACCTCCTGGTATGGGGAATATCGAGGACGTACCTTGGATATTCGTGAAGGTCTCTCACCTCCTGGTATGGGGAATATCGAGGACGTACCTTGGATATTCGTGAAGGTTTCTCACCTCCTGGTAATTGGGAATATCGAGGACGTACCTCGCATATTCGTGAAGGTCTCTCACCTCCTAGTATGGGGAATATCGAGGACGTACCTTGGATATTCGTGAAGGTCTCTCACCTCCTAGTATGGGGAATATCGAGGACGTACCTTGGATATTCATGAAGGTTTCTCACCTCCTGGTAATTGGGAATATCGAGGATGTACCTCGCATATTCGTGAAGGTCTCCCACCTCCTGGCAATTAGGGAATATCGAGGACGTACCTGGGATATTCATGAAGGTATCCCACCTCCTGGCGATTGAGAATTTGAATGTAGCACAAGGCTTATCTAGATGGCCGCAGGCATACAGGTGTACAAAGCAGAGAAATATTTGGATGAACACAAATATTCAATGATATGATCAGGGACCAATCAACTGGTCCAAGTGTAGGAAAGCAATACCTGGGTGATCACAGGCGCATAATGTGATGGAATACTTGAGTAGCTGCTAGTATTCAATGGCGTAATTTTGAGGACAACTCGAACAGGTCGAGTGTCACCAAAATGGAGTATCCGAACGGTGGTCGGTACTCAAAGACAAGAGGATATTCGGACAGTCACGAGCATCCAAACTTTAAGGACAACTTGAACAGGTTGAGTGTCAACAAAGGGAGCACCTGAGTAATGGCATGCACTCAAAAACAGGGGGATATCTGGACAGTCACAAATATCAATACTCTGGGGACAACTTGAACAAGTCGAGTGTCGAGAAGAGGGAGTACCCGGCAAATGGTGCGGTACTCAAAGACAAAGGGATACTTAGACCGCCGTAAGCACACAAATTCAAGGTACGACTCAAATAGGTCGAGTGACAAGAAGAGAGTACCTAGACAGTGGTAGGTACTTTAAGACAAATGGGGATAGGGATATGCTTACTTGGCAATATCTCTGATTACTGAGAGTGTGTTTGCTATTTACACAATATGCAGACATGTACATAATGACTGTATATGCTGTAAATTCATAAATTCAAATGTGATTTATGCATGACAATTTTGTCAGTTTTGTACCACTTGAATTCCACTGGGGAAGATTTTGAAAGGCAACCCTCATTTAGAATGCAGATGTCTTGAGCATGTCAGATGAGGGACTTTCAGTCTAAAAGAACTTTTCACTCACTCTCATGGAAAGGCTGTTTTATCAAGACCATTGATGCAGGATTTATAAGGATCACACTTCTCACTATCATCATGTCAGCAGGGGTCCGAGTATTCTTGCAAGTGGTACGACTTTACCAATGTGAGAGGTCTTTGTTGAAATTGTGATGAAGACTTGGTCAGCAACTCATCAAAGGGGACCATAAAGGTCAAAGTTGATGGACGAAAATGTTGCACGATCATCTCCGGGTTTACAAGTCAGGAATCCTGCGAAAAGAGATAGAGTAATTTTGCTCGTACTTCTTCGAGCAATGCTTATGTACATATGAAATCCTACGTTAATTGAAGTGCCCTAGTATGAAGAGACTTTTTACAATGGGAATATAACGTAGACTCAGCTCACATATAGAAGGGTGAGAATTGGTGACTGTCTCGGCATTCGTCACTGGTCTTTCTTCTTATTGTCAGATGGAGATTTTACAACAACAACTTTTTCTTGGCTGTATTTTTGACTAGGGGGCATTGGCCTTGCTTTTACCAAGCACACTGCTTTTTTATGCCCCTGCTTTCATTCCAGTTTTTCATTTATGGGCATTGACCTTGCTTTTACCAGGTACACTGCTTTTTTATGCCCCTGTTTTTTTCATTTTTGTTGCTTGAGGAGCTGATCTAGGCGAGTTCAATCGAAGCACCATTACTTAGACTTTGAGTCTTCATCTTTAGCTAGCGCTCTAGGCTATGGCAATAACTTATGCTTTGTCTCAATGTGAGGGTAAAATTACAAACTCACTTGGGTTGTACAATGTATACAAATGCATAGAAAAGGAATTGCTCTTCGTCATTCTAAGGCACTTAAATTAATGTGAGTGTTCATATGCAATAAAGACACCCGAAGATTGATGCAAGTGCGATCAAGAAAATTTCTATCCCTTTTCTCACCTTGTGATGCTGATTCGCCTTGTCTTTGTCATGCCCAAGTGTAGGGTGATTCTTGATGAGAGAAGCTTCACCAGTGTATGGGGCTCAAAAGGGGTGAGCAATGAAATGCCTCTCACTATTTTGGTTATCATACTTTTTGCGAGAGAACTCTTTACCCTGCAGTCATGGAATTTTCTGCACTCATCTCACAAGTGTATAGATGGGGGACTGTGTGTAGGATATGGCTTGCCTGTCATCATTCTGACGCGCCTCATCCAGCATGCTCAACTAATCTTGTATTCTTCACTTAGCTGTCTATTCTAATAATTCCCAATGGAATCAGTGATTTAGATAGACAAAATCATCATGCAAAAATCCATTTGGAGAAGACATGTAGCATTTTTTAAGTATGAGAGAGTTTGTACTCTCAAAACAAATAAATGATTTTTACTCAAGAAACCCTATTGACAACTTTAGGAGTGTTTACTTGGTGAAATTGTATTTACAAATATGTTGAATTTTGAACATCAAAAAAGTTATTCACAAAGGGGTGTCAATGGATTGTCCTTATTAAGTAGAGAAATGACATAAGAAGGATCAACTGGGGTTGGGGAGCTGATCATTGATTTGACGGGCCTTTCTGCTTTTGCCCCTGCAGAAGAGAAGATGTGGAAATAGATCAATTAGTAGGGCCAAAATCACACGTGATTTGAGGCCTGAAAGGTTTCTGTCATCTGCTTTGGCGATACTTGAGACGCCATTTGGCTTGGGAGAGTTTATCATGGTTTGACATGCCTCTCATTGATTTGTTTTCTGCATCTTTGACGATCGGGTGATCCTGCAACCGACAAGAGAAATCATGTTAATCAGAAGCTCTTTCAAGAGTCGAATAACTTGGAAGTGATACAACATTACCCTTCACTAGTTTACAGATGTTTGAATAGACCTGAAGTACGAGGAGGATATGAATTCCTGTAATTTTTACTCCGTTAGGCCATTTGTGCTCTTGTAATTTACAGGTGCAAGAGAAGCAAATTTTTTATTATTTTATTATTATTATTTTTATTTTTTTTAAGCGGCTAACTGTCGCGTCGGGGATTCGAACCCCCGACTTCAGACCATTTTGCTTCTTTCCGGGTAGCACTCGGCTAGAGGCACCGACAATGTCCGCAGGGGGGATTTCCTTTTTCATTTAACCGAACCGGCTCTTGGACGACACGTCCTTTCATACCAAGTTAGGTAAATCAATATAAGCTACTTGGTTTGCCCAGATTAACCACTAAGCTTGTTTCTTGAATCCTATGCTTCCTGTCAAATAGGAGAAAATATATCAAAAGTGAATTCAGATACTAGGAGTATTGGAAACGATACCAAACTACTCTTCCCCAGAGTTTATATTTGCTGACTCCTAGGGATATTTGAGTGTCAATGATAGCCTTTTGTCTTTGACACGGTTCAATGTCTCTTTTGATTGGCCCTCCTCATTTGTGGCCCTATATGCATGATTGGTGGTCGTTGATTCATCTTCAACGTCTTCCTTTTGTGGAATTTTTCTTCTGTCTTTGACTATAGCTGCATTGAGCAAAAAGTCATGTACCTCAAGCTTCTATGGAATTTGAGATGGACAATCAAAACCTACTGTTTTCTGATGGCAATTATTATCTTTTTTTAAGAATATGTGTCTGGAACACGGAGTGAAGCTTCCAAACTCTAGAGTCATTGTCTGGAGTGGGGGCTATAAATCGCCTTGACTTTCTGGATTTTCTCCCTATTGACAGTAATGAATTCAAAGGAAGAGAAGAAATTTCTTCCTTGTGCTTCTTGGCTTGTCGAAACTGGAAATTCTTTCAATGAAACTGTAACGTCCAATTGTTCGGGCATGTCGGGGGGAGAAGATATTGCTCCATCTTGAGAAGGAGTTGAATAGGAGTGGAGTGCACAGAGCTCTTGAGGACGGCTTGTAAAAATGAGAAGGTCGAAAGCAGCATGGGGAGGTTATCCTACCTCGAGCTACCATGATGTGCATGCTTCGAGTTTAACCGTATGCCTATGCCTATTATCTCCTATCTCTTGTTTCCTGTACACAGAAGAGATGGGACATCATTTTCAAAATTATGTTCAGGGAATGAGACTTACCTTTTTTTGAAACAGGATGTTCCTTTTTGTTTGCCCCTGTTTCCTTGAAAGGGTGTCTTTGAACTTGGCGAGTTCACATGATGTGCCAGCTTCAAATGCCTCATGTCACACTAAGTCAAAGGGGATGATATTCTGAGACATAAAGTGAGAGAGTCAGAAAGATAAACATAGTTAAATTTATCATCTTGTTTTGACGAAAGCTTTTGGTGATGAAATATTTTTTATTTTCAGAATATGTCTTTGGGGGAGAAAAAGCATGAGGAAGCCCAGCCCTCAGTATTTTCCTTGGATGATATTTTCTTTTCATGGTTGGATAGCATCACTGGGCTGGTTTGCAATACCGCCTCATGCTCTCAAAACAAAATATTACAACTGTACATTAAAGTACTGGAATGAAAAATACAACAATAGCACACTAGATAAGAAACATAAAAACAAGCAAAACTAATGAAAACTCCTACGAAAAGGAGCGTTTTGATAGTGCTGGTCCTGAAGTCAAGCGTCTTTGAATTCCATGCCTCTAGTAGACTCGAAGTATTCGCACGCGATGACTATTTTGTTGAATCTACGGAAGTGTAACCCATGCAGCCAACAACGATGTTCGTGGGGGAAAACTTCTATGAACTGCTTTATCAATTCTTCTTCAGTAAGTTGAGGGTGGGTTGCATCATAAAAGCCTTCCACCTTCCTGTATATGCTCGGAAATCCTCCATTGGTCTTCTTTCGAAGTGGGCCAAACTCTCGCAAGGCAGCTCAATCCAATCTTTTATGAGATAAATACTTGCAGTAACGAACCATTGTAATGTAGACCCCGTAAGAGTTTCTTGGAACGCCTGAGTTGTGAATGACATCGGGCCATAGTACTAACTCATTTCAGTATGGAGATATTGCAAATGAGCCACGGGGCAAGTCGTGCCGTTATACTTGCGGAGATTAGGTATCCACACTTCACTGGGGGTCATAATCATATGAGGGCAAAACGGGCCTAATATGTCTTGGTTAGGCCATTGGTTTTCCCACTGCATATTCGTTGTAGTGATGAATTTTTCTATTTCAGGGAAGTCGGACTCTACCAGATTACCCCATTGCTTTCTTCTGGGTCAAAATTTCCGAATGAGGATGAAGTATTGAAGCTATCCTCATGGTCAGAGGACAAGCTTAGTAGTTCGTTAGGATCGTAGTGGATAAAGACGTACGTTTCCTCTTCTGACGGGCCTTCATCCCCTGGTGAGAGTAGGAAACAGGTTATACGATGAATCGTCGCCATTGAAATAACGCTGGAAGTCCTTGGGATTGTATTCTAGGGATGGGAAGTCTTCAGGGTTGTACTCTAGGGGATGATAGCCTTCAAAGCTATATTCTCGGAATGCTCGAAGCTTTGGTGCGGGGGCTCGTCGACAGATGCTGAATTGATCTGCTTAGGCTTTCTTTTCTTGGCTTCTGGTCCATACCTTTTGAGTAAGGCCCTTCATTTTGCCAACTCGATTCTGTCAAGGGAAGTGAGAGACATTAGAGTTTCACTGCTGATTCACTTTCCAGGTTGATAGGGGTTGGTATTCTTTGAACCCTAGCTCTTGCAGTAAGCTTGGGGAGCTGTCCTGTCGTGTCCTGGTCTTGAATAGGCTCCCTGTCTTTGATCTTGTACATAGGTTCCTTGCCTTTCCGAGTGGGAAACTTTTCAATAATATGATGTCGCTCGCCGCCCATTTATCATGCAAGGCTTCACCGACATCTTCTTCTCCTATCTCAAAGAATCGACGACTCCTCGTGTTCTGCGATCATCGACTCTTCGTAGGGCAAGGCGTTGTCAGAGCTGATGTCAATATCATATTCTTGATGGAAAACATGAATTAATTCCTTCCAGGTTTTAAGGGGATTAATCTTCCTGACAATGTACCAACGCAAGGCAGGGCCGGTCAGGTTTGATTGGTATGATTGAATCATCATTTGGACCAAGTAGGCCTGTAAGTAGGTCTCTGGACGGAAGGTATCAGCATACCTTTCGCATTCAGGCGTTCTGAGCTCTTCAGGGATCTCGAAACTCGTGTATTTAGACAAGTCCATAGGATCCTGCCCCTACAGCTGTCTCAACTTTTTCATGATCTTTTCAAGCTGTTTATCTTGTTGGTCATCCTCTGGCAAATTTGCGGGTGCTAGGAGTGTGCTTAAAGCAATTATGGAGTTGGGTTTAGCTTGAATGGATTCCATTTGTCTTGAGAGTTGTCGAAGGACAATGGACATCTGTCCTACGCCGTCTTCAATGTTGGTGAGGCGATTTTGTACATCATTCTGATCGGGTCCTATCACGTGAGGCCATTCGCAAGTGGCTGATAGTTGACGGTTCATAATTACTTGTGTCGCAAAAATCATGAATGAGCACGAAAATAAACAAAGATTGACCCATGGCAATGGTCTAACTGCTTTTTTATTTATCAAATGGGGATTTTTATAGACCACAGACTTCTGACATTTAAAACTTGAAATTAAAACGACAGAAGGAAATACTATGTATTAAACAAAAGTCCCTAAACAATGGTGTGGCATCCTAGGAATTAAGGGCAAGTCCTAAGGTGCCCTAGAGCTTTTAAATAGGTAATGAATTTACCTATTGGTTTGTGTTTTAGCCTTAGTTCTTTCTTAAGGCTTTGTGCTTTGTGCCTTGTGTTTTTAAATTAAACCTAAGGTAATTTATAAGGATAAAACTATGTTTTGCCATGCTTGTTGTAAATTTAATTTTCATAAAATGTTATAGGATTCTAATTAGGGGTAATTAATATTTTTTTTTTATTATTA
Source organism: Eucalyptus sp. ANBG9806169 (assembly GCA_014182395.1). Classification (NCBI taxonomy): domain Eukaryota; kingdom Viridiplantae; phylum Streptophyta; class Magnoliopsida; order Myrtales; family Myrtaceae; genus Eucalyptus; species Eucalyptus sp. ANBG9806169. The sequence continues at coordinate 15,456,213 of CM024577.1, read as the reverse complement.
TTTCAATTAATTGGGAAATAGAAGTTGAATTGGGCCTTAGGCCCAAGGGTGGACCCTAATGGGCCAAGAGGCCGGCCCATTAAGGCCCACTAGGAGGGCTGTCGCCGGCCCAAGGAAGAGGAGGAAGTGGCCAGCCCACTTCTTCCAAGGAGGCCCAAGATGGGCCCAAGCCCAAGCCCAAGCCCATGCATGGGGCTTTGCCAAGTGGCAAAGCTTGCTTGCCATGCATTGGGCAAGGGAAAGGCAAGGCAATCATTGCCTTTGGGGGGAAATGAAAAGGGGTGGCCGGATGGGGGGAGGGGGTGTCGTGCGAGAGAAGAGAGAGGGAGAGAGAGAGAGAGAGAGAGAGAGAAAGGGAAGAAGAAAGGAGGCTCGCGCGAGGGAGAGGAGAGCCGTCCGTCCGCCGCACGCCGCCCGTCCGTCCGCCGTTCGTCATCGTTTCTTCTCAGTTTAGAGGCAAGTTTAGGGCCCATCATCTCTCTTTGCATGTTTGTTTTGCATGTTGGTTGGATTTTTGTTGATTTGGATGCACGAAATGGAGTGAGGATGGTTTGTTCTTGGAGATGCATGCTGTTTTCGCACGGATCACTGAAGTCAGAAACTTGTGGGAGCTTGCATGCATGTTTAGAGTTCGATTTTGGCTTGGATATCTTCATGAAAGTTGTAGCTAACACCTTGAACTATAACATACTGAACTTTCGTGAAAAATGATGGAGATTTGAGGGGTCAAAACCTCATTTTTCGGAGACCCTAGATCTGGAACTGTTTTTCTGACCTTGTGGTGGATTGGTGCTTGCATGTTGATTTTTACTATGAATATCTCTTCGACTTCTTCTTGAAACTTGTAGAGTACATCTTAAGGATGAACATACTCAAATTTGAAGTAAAATGAACAAGTATAGCTTAGGAAACCAACCTGATCTTGAAGATGATGAATCTGGTGTCGCGATGTGGGATACCCGAGACTTCGTGGACCCATTTGGAGGTCTTCCTTTGGTATTTTGGCCTAAGTTCCTTCATGAAAGTTGTAGGGGATCCTTAGAAGTATAACATATCCAAATTTCAGAGAAAACGAAGAAGTGTACGTAGGTCAAATCTCCATATTTCGGACATAGTACCCTAGGCGTTTCGGTAACCTGACCAGAAGCTTCGTGGACCTATAAAAGTTTATCTAAAATGAATTTGGCCTAGATTCATGCATGAAAAACCTATTTTAATGTCTTAACTATAACCTGTTAAAATTTCATAATTTTCTGAGGTCGTATGGGTATTTTAATTGATTTACTTAGAAAATTGTGCGTTCTGCCCTTATCCGAAATTCTATACGGAAATTGTGGAAATATTATTTATTGTGTAGAAATTGATTGGCCATGCATTTTCTGTGGAAAAATCACTATTTTATGGCATTAAAATATTATGTGTTTTGATTTCATGAAATTGTGATTTTTGTGATTAATTTAATTAATTAATTGCAAAGTAGAATTAAATTGGGATTTAAATAAATTCTAAATGCAATTGGCAAGTACATTGTTTTGAGTGGCATGTGGACCTAATTGCTATGGGGGATTGCATCTATTGCATGTATGTGTAATTGCTTGATGATACATGTATAAGAACAAAGATGATCTTGTCTTGCCATTACATCATGTGCATGATAATTTGAGACATAATTGGCAAACATGATCTATGATGATTGAGTAAATTGTTGGGGGAGGAAGATAATGCCCGGAAATGTATAGAGATACATGACTGGATGGCCGTGGGAGTATCAGGATGCCCGGGATGAGATGGGTGCCGGAAGCCTCGGAGGTCTTTGCCCGAGGGGATGCCTCGTGATGCCAGTTGGGATGCGAGATGCCCGGAGCGTTGGGGGTGCCGGATGCCCGGTGGCCATGATTGGCATAATTCCGGAGGTTCTTCTCGTGATGCCTGGATAGGGCGCGAGTGTAAAGTATGGGATGGATGATCTTGAGGAAGGGTGATGTGATGATGACATGCATGTGTAATATGGCATGATGATGACATGCATATGTGATATGATATGATGATAAGCACCTATGGCATGATGATGACATGCATGTGTAATATGGCATGATGATGACATGCATATGTGATATGATATGATGATAAGCACGTATGGCATGATGATGACATGCATGATGGCATGATGATGACATGCATGTGTAATATGGCATGATGATGACATGCATGTGTTATATGATGTGATGATAATCACTTGTGATAAGGTGACATGATGACATGTATGGACCATATGGTATGATGATGATGATCATTTATAATCGATGCTATGTACGTATTATGATTTTGATGATGATGTATGATGGCATATACATGGCTTCGAGGTAAGTACGTTGGAAGGCATGAATGACGTGTATTATGTAATTGTTTGCATTGTTTAAATGCATTGAGTGGTGATTGGATTCCTTTATCTACTGAGTGGTTGTACTCACCCCTTCGGGGACCAACATTTCAGATTAGTACGATGCCCCTCCCTGCCGTTACGCGGGGAGTGTTTTACGGCCTTCCATCTGACGTGGAGGTCGAGCTGACTGAGATCGATTGTCCCACCCTGCTGGGACTGACTTTCATCCGTGTGAGTGCGATCGTATCTTATGACGTGGGTCTATCTGGAGGCCCAGTCATCCAGGAGTACATCTCCGTTCACATCCGCCGCGACGGTGTCATGATGGGGATGCTGCCACCCCCACCGCCTGACGCACCGGGATGGGTGTGACGGCCTGCGCACGTGGAGTTGGGGTTAGCAACTTTTTGGATGGCCGACATGAGTAGTCCAAAGGGAGATCGTTACACGTCATATTTTTTAGGGTCGTGTGTCTCTTTTTGAGGTTGAAGGCCAAGCATAGATGAGTCTTGGCCTACCTTTTGTACCGACCCGTGTTACCCTTCGTAAATATATATGTAAATAAAAGTGGTTCGGCCTTGTGCTTTCGTTTAATAAAAAATAATTGGTGTGCATTGTGCTGTCGTGAGGGAAGCGAAGTGTTGGTGAGACTCGCCTCTTATTTCCGCTATGAGCTGCGCAAATCCTTAAAGCCTTTAAAAAAAAAAAAAAAAATTTTACGCCTAAGCGTCGGCCTGAATCTTTCTTCTATTGCTGTATAATTTGTTTTTGTCTTGTTTTTTTTCGCATAGTATCTGTGGCGACCCTATCGGGTTTTGGGGGTGCCACAAATGGGACGGAATTTTCAGGATATCAACACAAGGGGACACATAATTGCTATTCTATATGCGTCCAAAATAGATTATCTTGTGATTATAAACCGTTGTGCATGTTTTACTGTTTTAACACTACACATGGCACACACAACCCGGCCGCCGAACCTGGGCTGCCATAGGATATTTAGGATGGTGTCAAGAAAGATACGACCTTGAACGCGAGACTGCGATGTAAAGGTTGCCTTTCTTTTCCCCGAATTTCTCTAGCCAAGGTTAGGAGGGTATGCTGCTAACGCGAGACTGCGACGGGCGGATACCCTTTTAATTTCAACAAGCCTTCTCAGTTAGAAATCGAGCCACACATCTCATGTGCATGTCTTTGTGCTTGCCATTTTCTTTAAAAGAAAAATAATTTATTTACTTTTACTCAGTCTTTTATTGGCCCATGGCAATTTAGGGTAGGTTTTTCGAGTCCCAGTTTATATGCGATGGGAGAGGAAGACATCCAGTTTATTCCCACTCCCAAGGCAAAGCTCTTCAGGTGGTGGGGTCAATTGGACCAGTATGCCCAAGAGCGCGTGAAAGCCAAAGTCGACCATCTTCTATCGTTGATTCAAGTCCGTGTTCATCCCGAAGTCATACAAGCCATGGCACATTTCTGGTGCCCGAAGACGACTACTTTTATGTTTGGTGGGTTCGAGCTAACCCCAACTCTGGAAGAATACAGCATCATCACTGGAATACCTCTCGAGAATAGGCTTGTTAGGCCATCAACATGCATTATCCCGTTGCGTGGGTTAGCACGACTCTTAAGAACTGAAGTCCATGTTATGAGGCAAATTCTTGAAAATAACCATAATACATGCCTCTTAGCATTTTTGACTGCTTGTTTTGAAAATCAACCAATGACCCAAAAAAGCGAGATTTTCCTCTTGGCATTTTTCAGGTTCATCATTTTCCCCCATCAAAGAAATGTCATAAGTCCAAAGATGGCATGGATAGTTGATCAGATCTCAAGGGGGCAAAATTATGTTAACATGATTTTAACTGAAACATTCTTGTCCCTCAATCGTTTTAAAGAAAACATAGAAAAAGTCATGCGAGTCTCCCCGGAAATTTTACAATTCTGGTTCTTTTCTCACCTAAGAGAATTCCGATGCTTCATGCGATCGTCTGAAATAAATGATTTTGAAAATCCATTATAGAAATTTATCGTTTTAGGACCATATATTCCCAATCAAAGCTATTTAAATTGAGTGAACTTCCTAAGAGACCCGACTCCTAAAGTATTCCAATGGTGTGCTGGTTGATTCCATGAAAAGAGATCTCGTTTTGCTTACAAACGCCGCCGTCCAATTCCGTTGCTCGGTCTCACCGGCGCAATTTCCTATTTTCCATATCGGGTGGCACGACAATATGGAGCCTTCCAGGAGATCCCAGTCGAAATTTCTATCCATGAGGAAACATGGAGCAAGTGCCATCGCAAAAGGATCGTGGTACCTGAAGGGCTTAAGGGACAGGAAAAGGCCCATCACGCCTCTGAGTCCTACATCCACAACCATCGTATCCCGACAAAGTGGAAGCCATCGATCCCTCACCCAATTAGCGAGATGAGCTAGCATGAGCAAGCAGAACCTATGCAAGGGGATTTGGGAATAGGCTGGATACATGTCTCAGAGCCGGTCCAAGAAAGCAAGCATCTGCGCAAGAACAAGGCTCCCCGTCGCATATAGAATAGCAATCATGTGTCCCCTTGTGTTGATATCGTGAAAATTCCGTCCCATTGTTTAGGGACTTTTGTTTAATACATAGTATTTCCTTCTATCGTTTTAATTTCAAGTTTTAAATGTCAGAAGTCTGTGGTCTATAAAAATTCTCTTTTGATAAATAAAAAAGCAATTAGACCATTGCCATGGGTCAATCTTTGTTTACTTTCATGCTCATTCATGATTTTTGCGACACAGGTAATTATGAACCGTCAACTATCAGCCACCCGCGAATGGCCTCACGTGATAGGACCCGATCAGAATGATGTACAAATCGCCTCACCAACATTGAAGACGGCGTAGGACAGATGTCCATTGTCCTTCGACAACTCTCAAGACAAATGGAATCCACTCAAGCTAAACCCAACTCCATAACTGCTTTAAGCACACTCCTGGCACCTGCAAATTTGCCAGAGGATGATCAACAAGATAAATAGCTTGAAAAGATCATGAAAAAGTTGAGACAGCTACAGGGGCAGGATCCTATGGACTTGTCTAAATATGCCGGTTTCGAGATCCCTGAAGAGCTCAGAACGCCTGAATGTGAAAGGTATGCTAATACCTTCCGTCCAGAGACCTACTTACAGGCATACTTGGTCCAAAGGATGATTCAATCATACCAATCAAACCTGACCGGCCCTGCCTTGCGTTGGCACATTGTCAGGAAGATTAGTCCCCTTAAAACCTGGAAAGAATTAATTCATGTTTTCCATCAAGAATATGATATTGACATCAGCCCTGACAACGCCTTGCCCTACGAAGAGCCGATGATCGCAGAACACGAGGAGCCGTAAGTTGTTGAGATAGGAGAAGAAGATGTCAGTGAAGCCTTGCATGATAAATGGGCGACTGAGCGACATCATATTATTGAAAAGTTTCCCACTCGGAAAGGCAAGGAACCTATGTACAAGATCAAAGATAGGGAGCCTGTTCAAGACCAGGACACGACAGGACAGCTCCCCAAGCTTACTGCAAGAGCTAGGGTTCAAAGAATACCAACCCCTATCAACCTGGAAAGTGAATCGGACAGTGACACTCTAATGTCTCTCACTTCCCTTAACAGAATCGAGCTGGCAAAACGAAGGGCTTTACTCAAAAGGTATGGACCAGAAGCCAAGAAAAGAAAGCCTAAGCAGATCAATTCAGCATCTGCCGACGAGCCCTCGCACCAAAGCTTCGAGCATTCCCGAGAATACAGCTTTGAAGGCTATCATCCCCTAGAGTACAACCCTGAAGACTTCCCATCCCTAGAATACAATCCCAAGGACTTCCAGCGTTATTTCAATGAAACTGACGATTCATCGTATAACTGTTTCCTACTCTCACCAGGGGATGAAGGCCCGTCAGAAGAGGAAACGTACGTCTTTATCCGCTACGATCCTAACGAACTACTAAGCTCGTCCTCTGACCATGAGGATAGCTTCAATACTTCATCCTCATTCAGAAATTTTGACCCAGAAGAAAGCAATGGGGTAATCTCGATAGAGTCCAACTTCCCTGAAACAGAAAAATTCACCACTACAACAAATATGCAGTGGGAAAGCCAGTGGCCTAACCAAGACATATCAGGCTCGTCTTGCCCTTATATGATCATGACCCCCAGCGAAGTGTGGATACCTAATCTCCGCAAGTATAACGGCACAACTTGCCACAAGTATAATGGCACAACTTGTCGTGAACACAAATATTTAATGATATGATCAAGGACCACTCAACTGGTCTAAGTGTAAGAAAGCATACCTGGGTGCTCGCAGGCGCATAATGTGGTGGAATACTTGAGTAGCTGCTAGTATTTAATGGCGTAATTTTGAGGACAACTCGGACAGGTCAAGTGTCACGGAAAAGGAGTATCCGAACGGTGGTCGGTACTCAAAGACAAGAGGATACTTGAACAATCACAAGCATCCAAACTTTAAAGACAACTCGAACAGGTCGAGTGTCAACAGAGAGAGCACCTGAGTAACGGTAGGCACTAAAAAACATGGGGATATCTGGATGCCTAAAATTTCATTTTAATTAGGTTTTATTGTACTTTATTTTATTTTAGTTTAGTTTATTTTATTTTTCCTTTTTCGAATAATAAATAATAAAAACAAAACAAAACAAAGAAAAAAACAGAAAGGAAGGGAAGCAGCCTCCGCATGGGCCCTACGCACGTGGAGCGAGAGGAGCAAACTGGAGTCGGATGGGACATCGGTCTGGCAGTCCGGAGACGCTCGGCGCGCGAGGAGGATCGGCGGTCGAAGTTCCACCGACCGGCCACCCCCTCGCCTATAAATATCGAGGCACCGCCTCCGTCCAAGCAGGCGCAGCAGCCAGCAAAGCTCCGAGCACCCCCTGAGAGACTTTGGGGAACTCAGAGCAAAGCAAAGGCGAGGCGATTCGGTCGCGAGCTCGCCGATCTCCCTCGAAGAGACTTCGGGGGAGACCGGTGGCGAGCAAGCCCAGATCCGCAAGCTCGCGGCCAGAGAGAGAGAGAGAGAGAGAGAGAGAGAGAGAGAGAGAGAGAGAGAGAGAGAGAGAGAGAGAGAGATAGGGTGAGAGAAAGAGAGAGAAATCGAAGGCGTCGCGCACCCTTCGCCGCCACCGTCTCCGCCGCTCACCGCCTACCACCTCGCCGCAGGTAGCTGCCGCCATCGCCATCGCACCCCCCCCATCACTGCTGTCGCCGCCGTTGCCGCCGCATCCGCCCAGTCCTCCTCTCCTCGGCGCCGCGAATCGGGAACCTTAGGGTTCCCAATTTTTTCGGGTCACGACCCAGGTCGTTGGGTCGGACCCGGGTCGGGGGAACCGGGTAGGGTTTCACCGGTTCCCCCCCCTCCCAAAACAACGCAGCGTCGTTTTAAAAAAAAAAAAATGGGCCCGCGTAGCGGGCCCATGTGCGTTTTAGGTCGTTTTTTTGTTTTAATAAATAAATATAAAATAAATAATTTTCAAAATAGTTTATTTTCAAAAAAATTATTAAAATAGTAAAAAATATTTTATTTTCCAAAAAAAATAAAAAAATATCAAAAATATTTCGTATTTTCCAAAAAATGCCAAAAATAAAAAAAGGGCCAAAAATTCAAAAAAAGCCAAAAAAGACTTGTATTTTTTCCAAAAATACCAAAAATCCAAAAAAAAATCCCTTTTATGTCCAAAAAATTAGAAAAAGACTCAAAAATGTTTTTCCTCCCAAAAATGCATGGAAAATCCCTAAAACATCCAAAAAACCTCAGGGTTGAAACAATATTAGGTACCGAAAGGGCATTAGTGATTAACTAGTGTAATCAAGTCCCGGATCCTAATTTCTCTGGTTGCGTAGGAGCGAGTATTTCTCCCAATATTCCGCATGGGTTTCTAATCAACCCACCCCAAATTGATTAGTGGCGACTCCATTTTAAAAATTAACTTATAGGTTAAAAACTTAGACTATTAAAGTCGTGAATTGGTGGACTTGGGAGAGTCCGGGCTTAATAAATATTGCCTAGCCATTAGCCTTCTCTAGTTGCCCGCCCCGATTGGGCGCCGGAAAAAAAAGAGGTCGCGACAACTTGGCGACTCCACTTGGGAATTTAAGGACTTAGGCCTTTTTGTCTTGTTTAATTCCTGTACTGACTTAGGTTTTTTTTATGCAGGTCAGTAGCTTAGAAATTTATTTTTGCTTAAAATAAATTATCTTGTGATTATAAATTTTCGTGCATGTTTTACTGTTTTAACACTACACATGGCACACACAACCCGGCCACCGGACCTGGGCCGCCATAGGATATTTAGGATGGTGTCAAGAAAGATACGACCTCGAACGCGAGACTGCGATGTAAAGGTTGCCTTTCTTTTCCCCGAATTTCTCTAGCTGAGGTTAGAAGGGTATGCTTTCTAACGCGAGACTCGCGACGGCGAGATACCCTTTTAATTTCAACAAGCCTTCTCGGTTAGAAATCGAGCCACACATCTCATATGCATGTCTTTGTACTTGCCATTTTCTTTAAAAGCAAAGTAATTTATTTACTTTTACTCAGTCTTTTTTATTGGCCCATGGCAATTTAGGGTAGGTTTTTTCGAGTCTCAGTTTATATGCGATGGGAGAAGATGACATCCAGCTTATTCCCACTCCCAAGGCAGAGCTCTTCAGGTGGTGGGGTCAATTGGACCAATATGCCTAAGAGCACGTGAAAGCCAAAGTCGGTCATCTTCTATCGTTGATCCAAGTCCGTGTTCATCCCGAAGTCATACAAGCCATGGCACATTTCTGGTGCCCAAAGACGACTACTTTTTTGTTTGGTGGGTTCGAACTAACCCCGACTCTAGAAGAATACAGCATCATCACTGGAATGCCTCTCGAGAAAAAGCTTGTTAGGCCATCAACAGGCGTTATCCCATTGCGTGGGTTAGCACGACTGTTAGGAACTAAAGTCCATGTTATGAGGCAAATTCTTGAAAACAACCATAATACCTGCCCCCTAGCATTTTTGACTGCCTGTTTCGAAAATCAACCCATGACCCAAAAAAGTGAGATTTTCCACTTGGCCTTTTTCGGGTTCATCATTTTCCCCCATCAAAGAAATGTCATAAGTCCAAAGATGTGGCACCCCGACACCCCCAACTGGTCGCCACAGAAAAAAATCCAACTACGCGATAGAAGAAAGAATTTGAAAATACAAGCCCAAGCTTAGGCGTAAAATTTTTCTTTTTCTTTTCCTCTAAAAGGTTTTAAGGATTTTGCGCAGCTCAGCGGAAAATTTAAGAGGCGAGTCTCACCAACACTTCGCTTCCCTCACGCCAACACAATACACACCGACTATCTTTGATTTAATGAAAGCACGAAGCCGAACCACTTTTATTACACTTATAATTACGAAGGGCTACACAGGTCGGTACAAAAAGGATAGGCCAAGACTCATCTATGCTCGGCCTTCACTCCTCAAAAAGAGATACACGACCCTAAAAATGCGACGTGTAACGATCTCCCTTCGATTTACTAGCGGCGGCCATCCAAAAAGTTGCTAACCCCCACTCCACGTGTGTGCCGTCACACCCAACCCGGTGCATCAGGCGGTGGAGGTGGCAGCATCCCCATCGAAACACCATCGCGACGGATGTGGACAGAGATGTACTCCCCGGATGACCGGGCCTCCGATAAGCCCACGTCATATGATACGATCGCGCGAACACGCAAAAAGGTCAGTCCCCGCAGTGGGACAGTCTATCTCGGTCACTTCGACCTCCACATCGATGGTAGGCCGTAGAACACTCCCCGTGTAACAACAGGGAGAGGCATCGCACTAATCTGAAATGTTAGGTCCCCGAAGGGGTGAGTACAACCACTCAACAAGTAAAGAAATCCAAACACCAATCAATGCATTTAAACAACATAAACAATTACATCATACATGCCACATATGCAATCCAATATACTTACCTCAAAGCCGAGCACATGCCAACATACATCATCATATCATATAATTCACACATGTCATCGTATTTCTATGTCATATCATGTATACACATGTCATCACCATGTCATATCATACATACACATGTCATCACCATGTCATATCATGTATACACATGTCATCACCATGTCATATCATGTATATACATCATCACCATGTCATATCATACATACACATGTCATCACCATGTCATATCATGTATACACATGTCATCACCATGTCATATCATGTATATACATCATCACTATATCATATCATACATGCATGTCATTTTCATAATATCATGCCATACATGCATGTCATCATCATGCCACATCATGCCACATCATGCATGTCAATTTCCACTTTGAAAATCCCAATTGATCATCACATCTTCCTTCCTCGGGATCATCCATCCCATATTATACACTCGCACCCTCACTCGGGTCTCACGAGAAAAACCTTCCGGAATTATGCCAACCATGGCCACCGAACATCCGGCACCCCCAACGCTCCGGCATCTCGCATCCCAACCGGCATCACGAGGTATCCCCTCGGGCAAAGACCTCTCGAGGCTTCCGGCACCCATCTCATTCCGGCATCCCGACACTCCCAGGGTATCCGGCCATGTATCTCTCTATACATTCCGGCCAACGCTTCCCCTCCAACCATTACCATAGATCACATTGCCAATTACTTTTCAATTTATCATGCACATGATGTCATGACAAAACAGGATTACCTTAGTACTTGTGCATACATAAATTAAGCATCTACACATACATGCAATAGGTGCAATTGCTAATATAGATTAAATCCTTGTGGGATTTTTTTACTTACCACACGCATTTTGAATTATATAAATCCAATTTATTCCAAATTGAATATAATTAAATAATCACATAAATCCTAAAATCATGAAATTTAGGCATATAATATCCAAATATAATAGAATGGAAAAATATGCAGAAAACACATGGCCAAACAATTTCCACATAGTAAACCACTTTTCCACCATTTCGATGCACGTTTTCGGATAAGGGCAGAACGCACAATTTTCTTGGTAAGTCATTTAAAATACTCATATGACCTCATAAAATTATAAAATTTTACCATGATGTAGTTAAGACATTAAACTATACTTTTCATGAAGGAAACTAAGTCAAATTCGTTTTAGATAATTTTCTACAGATCCACGAAGCTCCTGGTTAAGTCACCGAAATACACAGAACACTATGTCCGAAATATGCAGATTTGACCTACTTACATTTCTTCGTTCTCTCTGATTTTTGGATATGTTATACTCCTAAGGATCCTCTACAACTTTCGTGAAGAGACTTAAGCCAAACTACCAAAGTAAGACCTTCAAATGGTCCCACAAAGTCTCTGGTAACCCACATCGCAACTCCAGTTTCATCGTCTTCAAGGTCAGGTTAGTTACCTAGCCTAAACTTGTTATTTTTTGCTTCAAATTTGAGTATTTTCATCCTTAAGATGTTCTCTACAAGTTTCATGAAGAAGTCGAAGAGATATTCTTAGTAAAAACCAACATGCAAACCACGAACTCACCTCAAGGTCAGAAAAACAGTTCCAGATCTAGGGTCTCCGAAATATGAGGTTTAGACCACTCAAATCTCCATCATTTTTCACGAAATTTCAGTATGTTATATTTCGAGATGTTAGCTACAACTTTCATGAAGAGATCCAAGCCAAAATCGAACTCCAAACACACATGCAAGCCCTTACAACTTTCTGACTTCACTGGTTCATGCGAAAACAGCACACACTCTCAACATCCAAGCATTCTCACTCCATTTTCGCAGCTTTAAACCAACAAAATCCAACATACAAACACACAAGCAAGGAAAGGGGATGGATCCTAACTTGCCTCTAGTCAAGAAAAACCCACGGGAACGGCGGCAGACGGCGGCGTGCGGCGGCGGACGGCGGTTCTCCCCTCCTCTCACGCGAGCCTCCTTCCTCCTTCTCCTTTCTCTCTTCCTCTCTTTCTCTCTTTCTCTCTTGCACGACACACTCTCTCTCTCCCTCTCCCTTCGCACGGCACTCTCTTTCTTCCTCTCCCTTTCTTTCCTCTTTTCTTCTTCTCCCCTAATCATCACAAGGAAGACCCTAAGCATGTATGCCAAGTGGCATACACACTAGGACACTTGGGGAGGGGCATGCAAACCCTCCCCTCCTTCCTTCGCACGGCACCACACAAGGCCCATTGGGCCTCATGGGCTTGGGCCACACGGCCCACCCTTAGGCCCTCCAACCATGGGCCTAAGTCCATGCTATTGGGCCTAAGGCCCAATCCACTCCCTTTTCTAAATTAAACTTAAAACTAACAATTAAATTTACCTAATTAAAATTCTATAATATTAAATCTATAACAAACAATCTATAACAAGCATGGCAACATAAAATCTTATCTTTAATAATTATCTTATAACTCAATTAAATCAAAAACAAACAAGGCACAAGGCCTTAAGAGAGAACTAAAATTAAAGCACAACCAAATAGGTAAATTCATTACCTATTTAAAAAGCTCTAGGGCACCTTAGGACATGCCCTTAAATTCTAGGATGCCACAAAAGATGGCATGGATAGTTGATCAGATCTCAAGGGGGCAAAATTATGTCAACATGATTTTAGCTGAAACATTCTTGTCCTTTAATCGTTTTAAAGAAAACACGGAAAAAGTCATGCGGGTCTCCCCGGAAATTTTACAAGTCTGGTTCTTTTCTCACCTAAGCGAATTCCGATGCTTCATGCGATCGTCTGAAATAAATGATTTCGAAAATCCATTTCAGAAATTTATGGTTTTAGGACCATACATTCCTAACCAGAGCTGTTTAAATTGGATAAACTTTCTAAGAGACCCAGCTCATGAGGCATTCCAATGGTATGTTGGTTGGTTCCATGGAAAGAGAGCTTACTTTGCTTACAAACACCGCCATCCAATTCCATTGCTTGGTTTCACTGGCGCCATTTCTTATTTCCCATATCGGGTGGCACGACAGTATGGAGCCCTTCAAGAGATCCCACCGCCTTTCAAGAGGAAGGCCCCTCCACTCCTTTTCACCCATCAAAGTCGTGAATACACATTCGAGATTGACATTATCGAGGAATAGGAAAAGGCCTATCACGCCTCTGAGTCCTAAATCCACAACCATCATATCCCGACAAAATGGAAGCCATCGATCCCTCACCCAATCAGCAAGATCAGCCAGCAAGAGCAAGCAAAACTTATGCAAGGGGATTTGGGAATGGGCTGGATGCATGTCTCAGAGCCGGTCCAAGAAAGCAAGCATCTACGCAAGAACAAGGCTCCTTGTCGCATATAAAATAGCAATCATGTGTCCCTTAGTGTTGATATCATGAAAATTCCGTCCCATTGTTTAGGGACTTTTGTTTAATACATAGTATTTCCTTATATCGTTTTAATTTCAAGTTTTAAATGTCAGAAGTCTGTGGTCTATAAAGTCCTCTTTTGATAAATAAAAAAATAGTTAGACCATTGCCATGGGCCAATCTTTGTTTACTTTCGTGCTCATTCATGATTTTTGCGCCACAGGTAATTATGAATCGTCAACTATCAGCCACCCGCGAATGGCCTCACGTGATAGGACCCGATCAGAATGATGTACAAAATCGCCTCACCAACATTGAAGACGGCGTAGGATAGATGTCCATTGTCCTTCGACAACTCTCAAGGCAAATGGAATCCACTCAAGCTAAACCCAACTCCGTAACTCCTTTAAGCACACTCCTGGCACCTGCAAATTTGCCAGAGGATGACCAACAAGATAAACAGCTTGCAAAGATCATAAAAAAGTTGAGACAGCTGCAGGAGCAGAATCACATCGACTCGTCTAATTACGCCGGTTTTGAGATCCATGAAGAGCTCAGAACGCCTGAATGCGAAAGGTATGCTGATACTTTCCGCCCAGAGACCTACTTACAGGTCTACCTGGTCCGAAGGATGATTCAATCATACCAATCAAACCTGACCGGCCCTGCCTTGCGTTGGTAAATTGTCAGGAAGATTAGTCCCCTTAAAACCTGGAAGGAATTAATTCATGTTTTCCATCAAGAATATGATATTGACATCAGCCCTGACAACGCCTTGCCCTACGAAGAGCCGATGATCGCAGAACACGAGGAGCCGTAAGTTGTTGAGATAGGAGAAGAAGATGTCAGTGAAGCCTTGCATGATAAATGGGCGACATCGTATTATTGAAAAGTTTCCCACTCGGAAAGGCAAGGAACCTATGTACGAGATCAAAGACAGGGAGCCTGTTCAAGACCAGGACACGACAGGATAGCTCCCCAAGCTTACTGCAAAAGCTAGGGTTCAAAGAATACCAACCCCTATCAACCTGGAAAGTGAATCAGACAGTGAAACTCTAATGTCTCTCACTTCCCTTAACAGAATCGAGCTGGCAAAACGAATGGCCTTACTCAAAAGGTATGGACTAGAAGCCAAGAAAAGAAAGCCTAAGCAGATCAATTCAGCATCTGCTGACGAGCCCCCGCACCAAAGCTTCGAGCATTCCCAAGAATACAGCTTTGAAGGCTATCATCCCCTAGAGTACAACCCTCAAGACTTCCCGTCCCTAGAATACAATCCCAAGGACTTCCAGCGTTATTTCAATGAAACTGACGATTCACCGTATAACTGTTTCCTACTCTCACCAGGGGATGAAGGCCCATCAGAAGAGGAAACATACATCTTTATCCGCTACGATCCTAATGAACTACTAAGCTCGTCCTCTGACCATGAGAATAGCTTCAATACTTCATCCTCATTCGGAAATTTTGACCCAGAAGAAAGCAATGGGGTAATCTCGGTAGAGTCCAACTTCCCTGAAACAGAAAAATTCACCACTACAACAAATATGCAAAGGGGAAAGCCAAGTGAGTCACCTTTGTGTTCTATTATGCTGACCAACCATGCTTCTATCCGATTTACTCCTCTGATATGATGTTGTATGTTGATTTCGGGATGTTCCCATATTTGTTGTGTCCAATGGCAAAACAAAAACATATGTTCTGGTCATTCTATAGCTTGATCATCGCATAAACTGCATATGGGATCTTGTATAATATGTCTGTGATGAAGATTTTCTCGAGTATGCAAAGCGTTATGACATACCGTCCATAGGAAAGAACGTAGTTTTGGTGAGGATTTCATGTTCCATATTGCATTCCACAATCTACGAGGTATCTGAAAAGAGGAGGACCCTTGATTTTTGTTGTGATTGAGTTGTTGCTTCCCGAGAATATTATAGCAGCTCTGACCGTGAAAGAGCCATTTTGTTTGCCTCTCCAGATAAGTTTATCCGTTGTATGTTGTGGCCTAAGTGGGATAGACATAATCTCTGCAACTATATGACTATCAAAATTCTGTCTTAGAAGAGAGATATTCGACTCATTGTTGTTCTGACCATTAGATCTCGCGACCTTTTTCTCGGTTCGCCGCTAGGCGCCGGTCCCCCTATGATTCCGTAAGCCAACCATCTATCCTGTCGAATGTTGATATTGGTGCCATTCCCCACAGACCATTGCATGTGATCCTCAATCGAATCCCGTCCTATTAGTATGCTTTGCCAAGCCCATGAGGATCGAGCACCTTTCGAAGCATGTCTGAAATCTTGAAAAGGAAAATACAATCCTTTCAATATTGTACTAGACAAAGATGAAGGTTGCTGTGATAATCTCCACGCTTGTTTGCCTAGTAAGGCTTTATTGAAAGCAATAAGGTCTCGAAAACCCAAACCCCCCTCATCTTTCCTGTTTTTAAGTGCTTCCCACTTCGTCCAATGAATACCAGAACTATTGCTACTAGATTTCCACCAAAATCTGGATATTTTCTGTTCAACTAGTTTACAAATGGACACTGGTATCTTAAAAATGGACATTGCATAAATGGGAATTGCCTGCACAACAGATTTGATCAAAACTTCCTTGCCCCCTTTTGATATCAACCTCTCTTTCCAGCCTTCAAGCTTTGATTGCACCCGACCCAAAATCCACAAAAACATCTCCTTTTTAGAGTGTCCCCAATCTGAAGGTATACCAAGATACTTGCCAGTTTTTGTTAGCAATGGGACTCTAAGTTCTCTGGCTAAATTCTCTTGCAAACTAACAGGACACAACTTACTAAAAAACATACCTAATTTGTTACGATTTACTATTTGTCCTGTGGCTAAGTAGTATTCATTGATCACATTAGCTAAATTCTAGCACTCTAGGGTCTTGCCTGCTAGGAAGAAAATAGCATCGTCTGCGAAAAACAAGTGGGATAAGACAGACACCAGCGGTTTAATTTAATACCTTGAGACTCCCCATTTCCACCGCTTGGTTGATAAGCAAGGATAATGCATTGGCCATCGCATAAATAAATAAGGCGATAGAGGGTCTCCTTGTCGCACCCCGTGACGGATGAAAATAGGATAGAGCTTCACCATTGAATTTTACACTCAAGGAGATTGTTGAAATACACTCCAAAACCCAATGAACCCATTGGTCATGAAATCCAATTTGGAGGAGATAGTCTCTGAGAAAATCCCATTCGACCCTGTCGTAAGCCTTTTGCATGTCTAATTTAAGCACCGCCTGAAACTGTTTGGTCCTTTTCCGAGTCCTGATGTGGTGAAGGACCTCTTGGACCACTATGATGTTATCTTGAATTTGGCGCCCGCTGACGAAAGCACTCTATTTTGGCACTATTAACTTTGTTAGTAAAGGCTTAAGTTGATTAGCAAAGACTTTAGAGATAATTTTGTAGATAAAGTTGCACGTACTTATTGGTCAAAACCGATCTAACCTTTTTGGATTGGATGCTTTTGGTATCAGGGAAATGTGAATCCTATTATATTCCGGTATCATCACCCTTGTCTGAAAAAATTGTTGCACGGCCATGTAAACATCATCATGTACTATATCCCAATGAGAGTGATAAAAAAACCCATTCAAACCATTAGGGCCCGGTGCTTTAGTTCCACCTAATTGAAAAACTGCGAGGCGTACCTCTTCTCTAGTAACCTCTACTACAAGCTTCTCATTCATCTCCTCGATACTATCAAATTGCATTTGGCGATGGTAGGGCTATAGTTTCGGGTCCCCGTTGTTGTATATAATTGCTGGAAAAAGATGATGTCATCTCCTTAAGCTGTTGCGATCTCTAACCCATCTAAGTTGATCATCTTGTAACATGCATATTCGCTTCGCTATCTTCATTGAATAATTGATGCATGAAAGAAGTGCGCATTTCTATCCCCCCCCACTTGAGCCGCTTAACCCGTGAGCGCATAGCCCAGCACTGTTCCTCCTACTCTTTTGCCATAATGTTTGAATTTGTTGTTTCGTATTGGCGATTAACTCCTGGTCGTGGTGTCCATAAGGCTGATTTATTAAATATTGAAGCTGATACTGAAGGAGACTTATCTTTTCTCTAGCATTGGCGAATTTCGAACGGCTCCACGATGAGAGGGCGAAGGAAGTAGCTTGAAGCTTTTTGAGTAAAGTCACCGGACCAATCTGTTTGGGAAGCCCGGGACTTAGCTACTACGTCACGACACTCCTTGTCCTGAAGCCAATAAGATTCGAAGTAAAAGGTGTGTCGTTTTCTAACACCAAAAGCTTCGGTTGATAATAGAAGACGGCTGTGGTCAGAAGCAATTGCTGGCAATGCCAAGACCTCAGCAAAAGGGTAGGTGATTCTCCATTCCTCGCACATAACATTCTATCCGACCGTTCTTTGACAATATTTTCACCTTCTCGATTATTTGTCCATGTGTAGGCACAGCCTTTGTTGCCCAAATCCATTAAAGAGTAGTCATTAAGGAGTTCTCAAAATGACTGCATGCGGTAAGGGTCAGCGAGACGCTTACCCATCTTCTCCCATGGATACAAAATATCATTGAAATCACCGACACACAACCAAGGTAGATCATTCTCATGACTGATTTGTGGCATCCCAAATATTTGAGACAAGCCCTAAGATGTATTAAGGCCTATAATTAGGTAATGAATTTACCTATGGTTTATGCTTTAGCTATTAACCTTTCCCTTAAAACTAAGTGTTATACGCTTGTGTTCTTGAGATTTTAAGTTAGTACTATAGGTTATGTTAACAAGAAAAATTTATTCTTGGCTATGCTTCTCATAGATTTGATCCCTATAGATTAAATATTACAAGTTTTTTTACCTTGTGAAATTAGAAATTGGAATCAACTAAGAGAGGAAATTTAGAGGAATTTGCTAAAAAGTAAAAAGGTAAAAAGGTTAAATTTTTGGATTGGACTTTAGGCCCAAGGATAAAGGGCCTAAAGTGGGCCATTTCGGCCAGGCCCATGAAGCCCATTGAAGGGCCTTCGACCGAGCAAGGGGGGGAGGGACCGGTTTGTGCATGTCCTCCCCCATTTGTCCCAAACTCCCTTGCCATTTGTCCTCCATGTACCTTAATCATTGCTAATGATGGAGGGGAAGACTTTTAAGCGGAAAAAGCAACCGGTTAAGGGGTGAGAGAGGGAGGAAATTCGGACCAAAAAGCAAAGAGAGACAGAGAGAGTTCGAGAGAAAGAGAGAAACCGAGGAAGAGAGGAGAAGGAAGGAGCCGCTCGTCGCCCGCCGTTCGTCCGATCGTCCGCCCTTCGCCGTCCGTGTGCCGTTGTTGATCTGTTCTTTTGAGGCAAGTTGGGATCCTTTGATGCTCTTGCATGTGTGTTTTGGAGTGGTGTTGGATTTGGGGTGTTTAGAGTCTAAGGAACCGAAGCTAGAAGGGGTTGCTTTTGAAGATGTGTTCTGTTTTTCGAGTATACCTCTTGACCCCGAACATTGTAGAGGCTTGCATGTGTGTTTTGAGTTGGATTCTTGCTTCGACTCCTTCACAAAAGTTGTAGATAACATCTTAAACTATACCATACTCAAATTTCATGAGTTTTGATGGCCATTTGCATACTAAACCAACTATGATATGAAAACTGTGCAAGTGTGTGTTTCGGACATGAGAATCTTGACATGCATGACCTATAACTTTCTGTACAAGCTTTATTTGAAGAAATAGCCTTCATGAAACCTCTTTATCTATGTGTTAACTATAACATACTCAAATTTCATGAGTTTTGATGGCCATTTGCATACTAAACCAACTACCATATGAAAACTGTGCAAGTGTGTGTTTCGGACATGAGAATCTTGACATGCATGGCCTATAACTTTATGTAAAAGCTTTATTTGAAGAAATGTTCTTCACGAAACCTCTTTATCTATGTGTTAACTATAACATACTCAAATTTCATGAGTTTTGATGGCCATTTGCATACTAAACCGACTATGATATGAAAACCGTGCAAACTGTGTGTTTCGGACATGGAAGTGTTGACATGCATGACCTATAACTTTCTGTAAAAATTTCTTTTGGAGAAATTTTCTTCATGTGATACCTTTATCTATGTCTTAACTACAACATAGTTAACTTTCATGATTTTTGAAGGTCATTTGCCTATTTAATTGACTGTGATTTGAAAACCGTGCAAACTGTGTGTTTCGGACATGAGAATATTGACATGCATGACCTATAACTTTCTGTGAAAATTTCTTTTGGAGAAATTTCCTTCATGTGATACCTTTATCTGTATCTTAACTACAACATAGTTAAATTTCATGATTTTTGAAGGTCATTTGCCTATTTAATTGACTGTGATTTGAAAACCGTGCAAACTGTGTGTTTCGGACATGAGAATATTGACATGCATGACCTATAACTTTCTGTGAAAATTTCTTTTGGAGAAAGTTCCTTCATGCGATACCTTTATCTATGTCTTAACTACAACATAGTTAAATTTCATGATTTTTGAAGGTCATTTGCCTATTTAATTGACTGTGATATGAAAACTGTGCAAGCTGTACATTTTCGAAATTTATGATATTGGAACGTATGGCCACTTCTATGCTGTGATGTGTGGTCTGTATGAATTGTTATGTGAATTATGAGACTTTGGATTTTTATTCATATAATGGTGTAATGGCTTTCATGCATTTCATATGTCATTCAAGAAAATGATAAATTTTCCATGATCTCAAAGAAAGATTTTATTTAATCAAAGGACAATTTCTTTAATGCATACTGCATGATTTCAAAAGAACAATTTAAATCATTTGCATTGGAAATTTCAAGTGTGAAATTGGAAAATAAAGGTATGAGAATATGAATGACCGTCGGAGGTGTGAGCCGACGATGCCCCGGGAGTGTCGAGATGCCCGGAGGTGTGAGCCGAATACCCGGAGGTGTGTGCCAGATGTCCTTGGGAGTTTCGAGATGCCCGGAGGTGTGTGCCGGATGCCCGGAGGTGTGTGGCGGAGGTTCCTCGCGATGCCAGGTTGGGTGCGAGCGATAAATTTTGGGATGCAAACATTAGTCCCTAGGAAGAAAAATTGATGAGATCCTTGTGAAAGATAAGAATTGAAAGTGAATCATGTGCATGGGTATATGCATATGGCATATTGCATGTAAATAGATGCATGTGTGTGAGAGATGATGACATGTGCATGATATCAAGGCAAGTCATGTACGTATACTTAAATGACATGCTATGGATCTCATTGTGGTGTATGCTTGATAGCATGGATGATGAGTGCATGGATGTATGTGCACCTATGGTATGATGGCACGTGTGATATGATAATGATGAATGCATGAATGCATTCTGAGGATGATGACTACATGATGATGCATGTAAGTGAGATATGATGACATGTGCATGATATCAAGGTAAATCAAGTATGTATACTTAAATGACATGCTATGCTATGATTGTATTGTATGATGCTTTGAGTGGTCATTGGACCTTTACTTGTTGAGTGGTTGTACTCACCCCTTCGGGGACCAACATTTCAGATTAGAGAAAGATGCCTCTCCCTCCTGTTTCACGGGGCACGTTTTATGGCATTCCATTGGACGTGGAGGTGGAATGTATGGAGCACATCTGCGTCACTATCCCTGGACTGGTGTTCCTGAGAGTTCGGGTGCTGGTCATGTATGATGTGGGCCTGGCTGGGGGCCCCGTCATCCAGGAGTTTCTGTCCGTCCACGTTCGGCGTGACGGGCAAATGCTGGGGATGCTGCCACCGCCACCACCCGATGCACCTGATGGGGTGTGATGGCCCGTGAGCGAGAGAGAGGGGACGACACTTTTGGAGATAGAGCCGACACTTAGATGAAAGGTTTTTCATGTTTTTTTTTATAGGGGGTCGACGATCTCATTAGAGATATAATCGAGTATAGTGAAAAGTCTCGGTTTTCCCTTTTTGGCTATACCGACCCAAGATGTCCATCTTAAAATGTAAATAAAAGTGGTTCGGCCTTATGTTTTTCTTTCACCGTGTAGTTGGTGTACATTGTGCTATCGCTAAGGAAGTGGAGAGATGGTGAGACTCGCCTCTAATTTCCGCTATGAGCTGCACTAACCCTAAGTTGTTTATATATATATATGCCTATAAACCTCGGCCCTTAATTACGACTCCCCTTTTTACTAACATCAAAGAATTAGTAATTGCTTTAGATATAAACGCTTAGTATCTGTGGCGACCCTATCGGGTTTGGGGGTGCCACATGATTAGCCTTAATTCTTTCCAAAACTATTGTCTGAGATGAGTGACTGCCGGCGCATGTAAACAGGTAAGGCGCATTACAACTGCTGCCTCCAAATCTGTACAGATCAAGTCAAAAAAGATTGAAGACTGATGGACAAAGTCCATTGAAACCTTACTATTCCAAAAGAGTGCTAGCCCACCCGCCAAACCGACCGGGTGTTCGATTAAACAATCAGAGAATTTCAGCATCTTCTGTAGGTAAAGAAGCTGTCATTCTTGGTTCTTTGTCTCCATTAGAAACAAAAGGTCAGGCATTTCCTAGGTCACTAGGACCCTAAGAGCTCGAATCTGTCGGGGATTGCCTGAACCCTGACAGCTCCAGCTTATTAACTTCATTGTTCACCTGGTGGCTGTTTAGGGCCAGCCACCATAGCTCAACCGAGGGATTCATGCGCCGCCATAACAGGAGTCTCTTGAAGACATGATTCATCGAGTCCTTCTTGGAGCTGAGTAGGTAAGTCGTGTGAGTTGTGTCTTTTAGCCTTTTTGATTGGACCCAACCTTGCACTCAAGATTGAACTTTTAGCTTTTTGGACTTCTGAGAACTAGTTGCTAGTTCGTTGATGTGACTCTTTCTCTAGTATGGTAATGGTAGATCATTGTCTTGCTGGCATCTTGAAGAATCTGCAACCAAAGGTTGCTACCGAAGGGGTGTTACAGCTGTGATGATGTGATTACACGCAGGTACCTCTACTATCTGTTTATCTTTCCTTTTGTGTGCTTGGTCCAAAGAAGGCGATGAGTCAAGTTCCTGGGTTACTATAATCTGTGCAGGAGGTTGTGGGGTCTCCGAAATGGTCTCTGCAGCATCGTCCAGCATGTGATGAGGCTGATAAAAGGTACGCCAAAAGAGGCTATGTTCCTTTACCTCCACCCGGAGCCACTCACCATAATACATAATGTCAAGGTCCTTCGTTGCACTATCATCAAAAGGGAAGTCTGGACAATACGTCGCATTGTGTCCCAATTTGCCACGGGAATAGCGAGAAATGGGATAACCTTTCATATCGGAAATCTAACCATAGAGTCTTCCTTTCCAATTTTATCAGTATACCTATTTTTAGAGGCTGTTGGAGATCCATTTCAACACGAACCTTGACTGCTTTAAAGCTAGACCGTTCTCTATGTTCTACTTTGACTTCTAAAACCCTGCCAATATGTCTAATTGCTTTGCGGATCATTGATTCAGTGCAGTGTTCAAGAGGTAGCCCGAAGACCTGAACCCAAAACGCACATGAAGTAAAATCATAGCAGTGCAACGGCGTGTTCGAGGTCCAAGGTTTCAGAATAACGAGATGATTGGCAAATAACCAAGGTCCGTTTTCTAGTATTCTCTATTTTACATCCTCTGTTTTAAATCTCACTATGTAAACACCATCTTCGGCTTGCGAAATGGCTATTTGATCTGTACGCCATGCCCTCTTCATAGAATTATGAAATGCCTGGAAATTAACAGTTGAAGCTGTCAGGAGTTTACCTACTAAGCTAAGTCGACATTCCTCTATTTTCTCTGTAGGAGCTGCCTCTTCCCATACTTCAATCGGCTGCTCAGACCAAAGGTGACCCATCCGGCAACACAGAGCAGCAAGGCAAGCCTCCTCTTCATCACCTTGGCAATCCATTACGCATAAACAGGCTAATACGACAAATTAACTATAGATTAATCGGGATGCTCAAGCCATCGGTCCAGCAAAGCAGAGAGAAGAAGAATCCTCTTAGTCGACCACCAATTTAAGGAAAAGCCCGAGCAAGATCCCTGCGACTCCTAGCGGAAGGGGAATTGACATGCAAGACCAAATTTGAAGAACAACAGCAATGGGGATTACCCAGATGGGGATGGTTGTGTGGGTGGGTAAGAATCCATATCGTGAGATGGAATCGGAACGAGGGAATTGAGCAAAGCCAAAACAGGGGAAAAGGTTAGGGTTTCAATGGAGGAATACGAGCTACCAAATGGTAGAAGAAAGCTCTCACCAGAGGGAGAGGAATTAGAGCGGGGAGGTGTAACAGTATGATGAATGAATTAATATGCAAATTGGATAATGATATTGACTTTTCAAAGCAAATTGGATAATGATATTGACTTTTCAAACATATTAGATGAAAATCCGTCTATGTTGGTCGATAAATGTGTGCCAACAAACATTCCATTAGAGCGGTCTCCTGCTTGGGCTAGTTGTTTTGGCGGACCCATATGAATTTAGGAGCCAATGCATTATTGACTCAAAATCTATTTTTCTTTCCTTTTAGTTTTAAATTTTTGGATTAAGCAAGTGGGCTCATATAATTTGAGCCGAAAACACTTGGGCTATCCAAAGAGCTTTAACAATGAAACCCAATCACCATCTATTTCGAGCCCGATCTACTAAGGAAAATAATCCCGACATTCGGATCCAAAAGAGTCCACCCCAATAAAGCCTAAAAACTCTGGTCCAAACTCATCAATAATTAAGAAAATGATAAAAGATGATAAGTGACCTCTAGACTTGTCAAGCAAATGTATTTGGTTGGATTTTAGGGGTGTGCAACCGAACCGAGTATACCCGGTTCCCGAACCGGCCCACCCGAACAATAGGGTTGGGAACCCATTTAAACCGGTTCAAGAACAGGTTCCAAGTGATTACCCACTCGGAAATTGGTTCCCGGACCGATTTTGGAACTAGTTCCCGGACCGGTTTTGTAAGTAGAGGTCCAAAATCCTTTTTTTTCTCCCGATTTCTATTCTTATTCCCGCAATCATGTGACATTTTTCCTTTTTGCTCTCTCAAACATGCACAACACTCCTCCTTTGTAATTCCTCTTCCTCACTTGCTTCCCTCCCTCATCGGCTCCCTCTCGCACCGTCTGATGGATAGACGATGTTCGTCACCGCCAAATTCTTGTGTATCACATGGATTGGCTCGCCTAATTTCTCTTTTGTAAGAGGAGTTATGCTTGCATAAATGAGTAGCTTCATGTAATAATTGTGGGAATAAGACTAATATTAGACCCATGTTTGTTGTTAATTCTTTGCCTTATGATTTTATTTATTATAATTAGTCCTGTGGATCCTTAATTTTTTGTTTAGTCAAAAAGTTCATGTATTTATTTATTACAAGTACTTAATGTTTCAACACAAATTGAGAAGATTACGTTATTTTCTCGCGTATTAATATGAAATTCAAAGTCATATAGGATATCGGGAGATTACAAAACGAGTTCCGGTGAAAACGGGGTTGACCACAGGCCGGATTGGAAAAACGGGGTGGGTCGGTGCGGGGTCCAATACAAATAGGGTCGGGCATAGGGTCTAGAAAATGGGAACCGGTTATAACGGGGTCGGGTACGGGTCTAAGTCTAAACCCTACCCACCCTGGACCCAATCATCCCTATTGGATTTGAGTTGGTAAACTCATTTAACTTGTATTGACTCATTTTCATGCAATACAAATGTAATGCTCCATAACCGACTTGACCCATACCAATCCATATTTGATCCGACCTGGCCTATATTACTAAAACACTTATGCATTTAACTCAATCTATGAACAACCATATCATTTATCATATAGACTTCTTGGGTAACATATTTTTAGCTTATTTTCATAATTAGAAGTGTAATTAACAATAATCACAGTAATATTATGTTTACTTTCTTACAAGTTTCTACTTCTTGTACAAATTTCTCATCTGTGATTCGAAAGCAGGAAAACATTCGTCCCTTTTATCTTGCAATCTTGATAGATAGAATGAGTTAAAACAACAATGTTTTGACGCAAAGAGTTTCCTTTTATTGGATCCACAGGCTCTCCCATTCCCGCAATCAAGGACTCTCCTTATGCACGTTGCTTCTATTAACAGCACAGCAACTCGTGCTATGCATGGGTCTCCGTAGGAATTCACACATTACTACAGAATTTTGCAATTCTTATTAGATGTTCTTTATATGTTGTATTATATTGATACATCGCTTTAGATCAGCTTCAAGCATAGATTATAGAAATAGTCATATACCTTACAACCAATTTCACAGATAAAGTATATGCTAATCCATGAATAAATTCGTTTTGTGTTCTATCATGATTGCTCTTCAATAACATATCAATATCGTGTGGTATATTTCAAATAGTCATAAGACCAGCGAATATGTCTGTGTGAAGTGCCCTTCCAGTTTCATGGATATGGTCAACTTTTCAATGAATGCTAGAAATATATGGTAAATAATTTGTTTTAGTGTAGTATAGGATATCTATGGTAGGCTCAATATATTTCGAACAATGATGATATCGATGGTGTAGTTATACTCCGCAGCAAAACCAGAAGATTCATGTCACATAGATAATATGTAAGTAGTATCCTGACTACATGCTCATTGAAATAAGTTCAAACCCATTGCTACAACTTACCAGTAACAATCACAGTCATGAAGACGAATGCCACGGAACTCCTCGCGAGTACAGGAACTCAGGACAATTTTTAGGAACTTGTCTTGGCCGGACTCAGATCCTTTGCCCATACAATCAATCCCAACTCGGTCGCCGCCGCTGGGAAAGACCACCCCCTTAGTGCCGCCACCGCCATCATATCCACCGTGTTCCCTTCGTCATCTAACCCCCATTGCTTTTGTAACCCCACATTGTCACCTTTATCTCTCTAACCCCATTGCTTTTGCTCTATCTCCCTTGCCTTGAGCTCGCACTGGCGTCGAGCTCGTCAGCCACAATGGAGCGTCGTATTCAGTTGAAGTTGTGGAAGCCCCTCCTCCAAATCTGGACATTTTCATCGGGTCTCGCGTCATCTCGAAAGGTGATGCCAGGTCTCGATAGAAGCGACAAGGCCTCACCGATATCTGGTGGTAGCCAATCGTGATGTTGGCACTATGGTGGCGGTGATGGGGAGGGAGGGAGGGAGGAGACCAAAAAGGAAAAACAAAATAAGGACCGTGAAGAGGGTGGGTAAATCTCCTATTAAAATCAATTTACAATTTTCAAAACTTGAAACCTATCCTATCTGTATTGAAATTAATCCTGGAACCTACCATGTTTGTCTAGTCCAATTCCATAGTCTACCCGGGAACTAGTTTCTTTTTCTTTTTCTTTCATTTAAGAAAAAAAAAAAACAAGAGAAATACCAATTATAGCAAAATAGTGTGAGCAACAAAATGGCTCAAAGTAACACATCAATACAAAACAAACAAAAATACAAAGCAATAGGAAAGTTAAGCTCATTTGAGTATAATAATCCAAATAGGTTATAGCCGGTTCTTGAGTGGTTGGGTTGGTGGATAGATTTAATGCCCAAAATCTAAAACCTACCTGCAAAGTACCAATTTAAAAAATTTCGAACTAGGAATTGAACCTATTTCTGCTGCAACTGAGAACCGGACCTGTTTTTTGGACGGTCTAGTCCGGTTCCAAGGTAGAACGGGACTAATTGCACAGCCCTATGATAGGCAGCTAAGGATCCTCATCCATTCTTATTTAACTTTGAGATTCCAGAGTTTTAAAGTATGTATTACCAAAGCACATAAATTTTAGCAATTTGTAGCATAATTATAACACAACCATAACTAGCAACATGTGTCGAAAATTTGATGGTGATAGAAAGTATGCGTATGATAGGTAACTGAGCATTCGCATCTGTCTTATCTAACTATTTGATTTTACAATTAAAGTATATATCACTAGGTACAAAAACTTTAGCAATTCGAAACATAATGATAATGCAACCATAACCGTATCAAAAGAACCCTCCCGCTTATATTTTGAAGAATAGGATGCCAGAAGGAAAAAATAAAAAATAAAAAATATAGGTTCGGCAGCTGACTCATCTCTCAGTCATTTACTAAATAAACAACGCCAACCACCACCACCCCCACCCCGGCCGCCACCCCCCGGCCGCCCCCCAAACAATCAACTAAACAAAACAAATAAAAAGAGGAAGAAGAGGGGCCGGACCAGAACAGGAACTGGAATTATTCAACAAGGTTGAGAGCACACAAAGCCTCCAATCACAATGAAGCATGCATGTGCGGATCACGACCCGACATTTCCCAGAATCTTCCTATGGTCAGAGCCACCACTGACCAAAACGATCAGAAAGTCATACATGAACCAGTCCTCCATTGCATCACTACCATTGCATCACTATAAATATCCAAAGAAAACGTCATTACCATTCACCTTCTTATTGGATTAGTAGCATGTGCGGATCACGACCCGACATTTCCCAGAATCTTCCTATGGTCACAGCCACCACTGACCAAAACGACCAGAAAAGTACATACGTGAACTAGTCCTCCATTGCATCACTATAAATATCCAAAGAAAACGTCATTACCATTCACCTTCTTATTGGATTAGTAGTTTTAATTCCTCTCTCTCTCTCTCTCTCCAATGGCAAACCCTCCAGAAAACCCTCTCAAATTGCTCAAGATGTTGTTCAACCACGAGGGCCGTGACTCCCCAGCCGAGGTCCGCAACGTCCTCCTTGTTGTTGCCACCCTCATCGCGGCCGTCACCTTCCAAGCTGGGGTCAGCCCCCCCGGTGGCGTCTGGCAGGATAGCTCCAATCACCACATCCCGGGCCAGGCCATCTACGCCTCCCAGGAGGTGCCGTTCTACGTGTTCCTGGTGTGCAACACGCTCGCGCTCGCGTCGTCCATCAACCTCATCATCTCCCTCACCTGGGGCTTCCCGTTCTTCCTCGAGGTCGTGGTGGCCACCGTGTCGATGGCCGTCACGTACGGCTCCGCTATCTTTGCCGTCACTCCCAAGTCAGACGAACAGTTCCGGTGGCTGCTCTTCACCGGCTTCGTGCCGTTCTTGCTGAGGCTGCTGATCCAGATGGGCAAGTATTACCTGTTTGTAATGTCCAAGTAGGAATCAATGGACTAGAAGGTGTGCATTAGTCTCAATTAATTAATTACTTTGGATTAGTTCGTGTAATCTAATGTCCAGCCTCATCTTGCGCTGAGGGTCTTGCACAAAGTGCGATGATTTTGAGGGAATAACTTAATTTTGTCGGAATAAAATTCATCCATTTGGAGCATGTCTTCCTTCTCTGGGCAATTTTACATGTTATTTTGCTTGCTAGTCATAAAGTTCTTTAATTTCTCGTTTTTCTTTTCTTCTTTTCGCTGTTTATCTTGGAAAAATTACAAGGAGGGGGAACAGTATGAAGAGTTAATATGGAAAACGGATAATGATATTGACTTTTCAAATAGATTAAATGAAAATCCGTCAATGTTGACCGACATATGTGTGCCAACAAACATTCCACTTGAGCTATCTCCTGCTTGGGCTGGTTGTTTCCGCGCATGGTGTGTATCGTCCCTTGCTTTTGCATTTGATGAAACTTTTCCTCTTGCCGTCCCTCATATATTCTCTTCACTTTCGTGTTCCAACATGTGTAAGCACCACAAAACAACGGAGGATGACGGGTGATCGAGTTGCTTTCGTTCAAGCTAGTTCCAACAATAATTGCCATCGATCTTTGTTCCGACCAACGTCACCTTCGATCTTCATCACAAGAGTATAGCCATTTCATGGGAAAAGAAAACTTGCTTCGATCTTAATTGTTAGGCCCAAATGAGTAGTCAAGAATGGATGAATCGATTTTTTAAGGAAGCACAAACTACTTTTGTAGAATCGACCCCAATGTTGTAGAAATATAATCCGCAAAAACAATAGGATCTTGCAATTTATGTCAACACGCAAACTCCAGAGATAAACGAGAAATAATAAGGACACCAGAAATTTTACGTAGTTCGGTTCGAGTATCGATACCTACATTCACGGGAAGAGTCAGCAGCAAATAATCCACTATAATCGAAGAATCAGAGTTTACAATCACTCACATGCTCGAGTGCTTCCCACACCTAAATTTAATCTCAAACCCAAAGTATCTATAAATAAATAACTCACTTGGACATAAACTCACTGTACAAATCACCACGCGTTCAAGCTCAAAATAGAAACGCTCTACGTACGCCAAAATCAGGAACTCTAGCATTTGTCTTCGGTCCACGTACGTAAGTCTTCACGTTCCTTTTCAAGGCTTCGCGTGGCTTCAAAAACTTGCAGCTCTTCTCTCAAGCGGATTGTGGACGTGCAAAGGACCCAAAGTCAAAGTCTTGACTTTGGGCCCCACGTAGATAACCTTATTCTGCAGATAAAGAAGAAACTTTGCTCTTTTTTTATTCTATTTTATTTCCTCTTTTGTAAACCTTCATGGAGTCCAATGAATCTCCTTCTGTTAACTGAAGAGATCCAAGACCCAAAAAAAGAATTTTGAATTTCTTTTTTTGTGCGTAATCTTGAATATTATCTTCATCAGAAAAATATCTTCACAATCAAATAAAAAAAAATTCATCCAAGCGGATCGCGTTTCGCAAACGTTCAAACTCAAGACATAATTTAACAATTTAAAGTAAATGAACGATAACAAACAAGGAAAATTTGAAGCATATCTTGCTTCTCTAGGCAATTTACCATGTTATTTTGCTAGCTAGTGATAAACTTCTTTAATTTCTCGTCTTTTTTTTTCCCCTTTTTTTGCCTGTTCATCTTGGGAAAATTACAAGGAGGTGGAACAGTATGATGAATGAATTAATATGCAAATTGGATAATGATATTGACTTTTCAAAAAGATTAGATGAAAATCCGTCTATGTTGGCCGATAAATGTGTGCCAACAAACATTCCATTAGAGCGGTCTCCCGCTTGGGCTGAATGTTCGGCGGACCCATATGAATTTAGGAGCCAATGCATTATTGACTCAAAATCTATTTTTCTTTCTTTTTAGTTTTAAATTTTTGGATTCAGCAAGTGGGCTCATCTAATTTGAGTCGAAAACATTTGGGCTATCCAAAGAGCTTTAACAACGAAACCCGATCACCATCTATTTCGAGCCCGGTCTGCTTTGGAAAATAATCCCCACATTCGGATCCAAAAGAGTCCACCCCAATAAAGCCTAAAAACTCTTGTCCAAACTCACCAATAATTAAGAAAATGATAAAAGATGATAGGTGACCACTAGACCCGTCAAGCAAATGCATCTGGTTGGATTTGAGTTGGTAAACTCATTTAACCTGTATTGACTCATTTTCATGCAATACAAATGTAATGCCCCATAACCGACCTGACCCATACCAATCCATACTTGATCCGACCCGGCCTATATTATTAAAACACTTTCGTATTTAACTCAATCTATGAACAATCATATCCAAACTTAAAAAAGAGTGCGAAGTGAGTGAACGTAAGATCGAGTGAAAGCGAAAAAATGAATAAAGAGATAGAGATGAGTTGTATTTAAATAAATTGTAAATCTGTTTATAACTCATTTAATACTCATAATATGTTTAAACTCATTTATAGCCCATTTAACATCCATGGTTTAAAAAATGAGTCAATGACCCTTTTTGACGGATCTAGTGACCTCCAATCGATCCCACATTTCTTTTGGTTTGTTACACACACGGAAATTCTGATGAATTCGGGCGGAGCAAGCGCACAGCTTTGAACGCGCCTTGCTTTTGCGTTTAATGAAACTTTCAGCAACCAAACAGAGGACCCACCTTCCTTTATTGTCACAAAAGGGTCCAATTGCAAAATCGACTGAAAATTTCGTATTCCAGCAATCAAATAGGCCATCGTACATTTCCAGCATGTATAATAAGCACCGCCAAACAGCGGAGGGGGAGCGGGGGATCGAGTTGCTCGTTCAAGCTAAGTTCCCACAATAATTGCCGTGGATCTTTGTTCCGACAATGGTCGCCTTCGATCTTCATCACAAAAGTATAGCAACTTTATGGAAAAAGAAAACGTGATCCGATCTTAGTTGTTAGGTCCAAATCAGCAATCGTGAGCAGATGAATCGATTTTTCAAGGAAGCACAAACTATTTTGTAGAACCGACCCCAATGCAAAGTAAACGAGCAATAACAAACAGCAGAAATTTACATATTTAAGAAAGATTAGTTACAAAAGGGATTTATAGAGGTTCAGTTTAAATGCACCCAGTCCTCTATCTTCTAACTCTAATAGCCCACTAATAGCCCAAATAGGCTTAATTCTACAAGTTACACTAAGAGTACATATATCGCCCGATTACAAGTGTAGAAACTGTTGCTACGCCTTCTATAGAAATTCCGCTATAGACTAACTATTAGATCCCCCAGTAGTTGTTCTCACATCTTGTACACATAGCTCAGGGGAGACTGTCCCGAAATTATAAGCCACGCCACTAAATGTTTACAAAGATCCATCGCACACTTTGTCTCTCATATAGATAAATGCCTCAATCAAAGTAGTACTGTTAAAAGGATTTCCAAGGATAATGCCAATGTATTACATGGTAAGACTTAGGTTGCATTTTTTTTTCATCCTCATACTTTCACGATATGTCTAATCAAATTTTTCTTCTTTTAATTTATCTAATCAAGTCCTTCTACTTTCATAAATTTTCTAAAGTAGTTCTTTCGATCTGAAATCCTACTAAATCTAGAATCTAGTTAACTAGTGATATTCTAAAGAAATTCCAGGTTACCATTATTGATGATTTTAATTTAAGGGTTTCAGCCCTATTTCTTATGATATCATATTTATCATATCTCTTGGTAAAGCCTTTGTCAAGGGATCAGCTATATTCTTGCTTGACCTCACGTAAACAATTGTTATGATACCACTTTTAATCAATTGTCTCACTTATTTCTTAAAGTAATATATCTAGACTTACTATTATAAGTGTTATTATAAGCTCTTGCCAAAGTGGCTTGACTATCAAAATGGATAGAAATAGGAGGCATAGAACTAAGTCATAATTTGATATCCAACAACAAGTTTCTAATCCATTCAACTTCTATCCAAATTGTTTCTAAAGCAATTATTCAAATTCCATAATTGAGTGAGCTATGTACATTTGTTTCTTGCTCATCCAAGAAATAGCACAACTATCAAATGTGAAAATTTATCCAATAGTGATTTGTTTATCACTTATACTCGTAATCCAATAAGCATCAATGTATCTTTATAATACAGACAGAAAATTATTATAGAACAATCCCAAATTTTTAGTTCTCATAAGATAACCAAAATTTCTGATAATAGCCCTCCAATGTTCTATAGTTTGATTACTAGTATACCTACTCAGTTTACACATAGAATAAGCAATATCGGGATTAGTACAATGCATTTAATACATTAAAGACCTATAGTACTCGCATATTCAAGTTGTGCTACTGCTTACTAGTATTATAATTTAATTTAATACAAGAATCAAATAGAGCACTCATTTCTTTGAAATCAAGATGTTGAAATTTATTTTTCCACATTATCACTTTGGCTCAAAAAATAACCCCCACTATGTTTTTAATTTTAATATTCAAGAAAGTGTCCACTTCACTCAAATCTTTCTTTTGAAAATAGAAGTTAGATACTTTTGAATCTCAACGATTCCAATCATATTTGTTCCAAAATAAGCATATCATTAACCATGGCTTCAAAGAAACCCCAAAGAGATACTTGTTTGGCTTACTTCTTGTCTCAACCGCCTTCTCCTCTTCCTTATGGAGCTTTGAAGCATTAGAATAACATTTAGCATCGAGACAAGAAACCGGGGACCAGGAAACCAAGAAGCAAACACAACCAAGCATTATCTTGAAGCATGGGTCGCAACAAGACAAGTTTTCTAGTTCTTTCCACATGAAAGCCAGGAAAATATTCAGATCTAATCAATCCACTCACCCTCACTCAACTAGCCGAAAAAACATGATAGGCAGAGGAAGAAGGCGTTTCTTCTACCGGTTACTAGTGAACTTCTAAAAAGCCTAGCATAGGCAGCCAATATGATAATTTCGTATGTTTCATCATCATATTCGTTTTATAATAAACCAACTTCAGAAATCCATACAAGGATGCGAAACAAGTAAAAATAAATAGATAAGAACTAGAGTGAATGAAGTACAGATTCAACACAGACAATATCTCAAGAGTCCAGCAATAAGAGAATGCCTTCTAGTAGAATATTTTGCAAATGTTATCATCTTTGAATAATTTGATTCTAGCAAGTTATACACCGTTAACAATCAAAAGCCTGTCAGAGCACTGAGGAAAGGGTCGACGCTAGACCAAAAGATTGCCCCATGATTAAGACGACTCATCAACTCAGCAAGATGTTTCGATTGAATGGATCCGAATTCATCAACAACAAGACCAAAAGAACTGTATCCAAATTCAAAGCACTCAACGGAGAGTCAGTCGATCGAATTCTCCAAGTTCTCATTCTTAGAAAGATTAAACGATAGTAAAATGGTTATAATGGGTCAACGACACCAATACACTGAATGCGATGTGATGCATTTCACAATCAAACAATTTCAGGAATCTAGATAATCACCAACCAACCTGCAGCGATGATGATAGAGATGAACAACAAGACAGGCCAAACATGCGTTCGGTTCTTGTCCTCGGGCAAGTACTCGCTCAAACGCTCCAATCTCATAAATGTCCTCACACCCGGCCCCTAGAGCCTGCTCACGATGTACAAGTCCCTCCTGAAGTACTTGGCGAGGAAGGAGTTCTCGTTGCCGAGGGTTTGCCTCATAATGCCCTGGCAACGCCTCGCCAACTCCACGCTCATCTCTGTCCCTCCTTTCGCGATCTCCTTCGCATGGTCCACCGCATTCCTAGTCTCTCCAACACTACCGTCCCCAAAACTTGTCCGCAACTGAATTCATCATCTCTCTCTCCTCGGCCCCCTCCCCAATTTCAGTTCAAAGTATCAAATGCGCATAAACGGGAATTGAAAGGGGCAAATGGTAGAGATAAATCGATCTGGCAAGAGGGTAAAATCTCATTTTACCATGCCAAATCCAGCAAGACGACAATGCCATATACCGAATGGACCAAACGCGTAGAATCAGTGAAGATCACCGGTTATGACAACGAGACAATGAAAAAAAAATCAGAATAACATGAAAGGAAGTACTACCAAAAACTGAATGGGTGCCTCCGAATTGCAGAGAGTGTTTGATTGACTCTGACTCCATTTTTGCACAAATAATTCCTTAAAATTATTGGGAAAATATTTGACGAACGATTGGGAAGGACAATGAAGTGAGACTTTGAGGCATGATATCACTTTTTTTAATGAATTATTTGTTGTGTTGCTAATGGTCACCGGCAAATTTCCTTCAAGATACGACAAAGCCTTGATTGAGAATACTATATAACAATTCTAATATTTCTCCAAGATCTCTTAAGAAAAACAATTGGAAAAGATAATTGTATTTTTTAGAAAGAAAGTTCGAAAAGACTTGATTTTGATTAATTTTAAAAACCGACATACTTATATTTGTCTTTTGAAAAGAGGTAACTCTTTGGAAAATGTTGCAATATAAACAGGTGCATTCTCAAAGGTTATCTTGAAAAAACATAAATAAAAGTCGGAATTAAATAAATAATAAATAACCATTACTCCTTTATCGATAGTCGCATTGTTTTAACGAGACGCTGTAGTTAATTTTTTATAAAAATAAACCTAAATTTTTCATTAAATAAAAAATAATGATCCTTGATTAGTGATAAATCTTGTCCACATGCATACTCACACCTTTTCGATGTGGGAAAATGCATCTCTTAGTTTGTTTTACAAACAAACTACCAACTGGGTAACTTTAGCTGGTAAAGTTCATCCCTAAGTTAAAAGGATCTCGAACCTCTTCTAAATAGTCATTTACTTTACAAACAATTTCGTGGATAAAGCATATGCGAATCCATTAATAAATTCGTTTTGGTTTTTATTCTAGAACATATCAATTCAGATCATGTGGTATATTTCAAATAGTCATAAGACCAGCAAATGTATCTGTGTGAAATGTACTCATCCCTTCCATTTTCATGGATATTGTCAATTTTTCGATGAATGGTACAACTATATGGTATGTAATTAGATTTAATTATAGTCTAGGACAACTATGGTAGGCTCAATATATTTCGAACAATGATGATATTGATGGTATAGTTGTACTTTGCAGCATTACTAGAGGATCAATGTCACTTAGATAATACATAAGTAGTATACAAACTATACCCTCATTGGAATGAGTTCGAACCCACCGCTACTAACATGTAACAATCATAATTACGAAGACGAACGCCACAGAACTTCTCAACAACTAGAGGAACTTCCAATGATTTATAGGAAATTGTCTTAGCTAGACTCGGATCCTTTGCCCATACAATTAATCCCAACTTGGTCGCCGCCGTAGGGAAAGCCCCCCTCCTCAGTGCCGCCGCCACCGTCGTCTCCATCGTGTTACCTTCCTCATGTAATCCCCCGGTGCTTTTGTAACCCCGCACAATCACATTTATCTCTCTAATCCCCTTGCTTTTACTCTATCTCCCTTGCCTCGAGCTTGTGCTGGCGCGAGCTCGTTGGCCACGATGGAGAGTCATATTCAGATGAGATTTGTGAAAAGGTGATGCCAGGTCTCGACGGCATCTCGATAGAAGCGACAAGGCCTCGCTGAGATCTAGTGTTAGCCAATCATGGTGTTGGTGTTGTGGTGGCGGTGGGGGGCTAAAAAGAAAAAACAAAAAGACGTGGAAGAGGGTGGATAAGAATCGGTTTCCAATTTTTGAAATCGACCTTAAAACCTATCATATTTATCTAGTCCGGTTTTAAGATTTACCTAAAAATCAGTTTCTTTCTTACTTTAAGATAAATTACAATTATGATCAAATAGTATGAGCAACAAAATGGCTCCAAGTAAAACATCGATACAAAAAATATATATAATAATAATAGACAAGTTAAACTCATTTAAGAATAATAAATTATCTTCTTCCAATTTTAGAAAAAAGGTTCTAACTAGTTTCTCATTGATTGGGTGGGTGGCTAGGTGGGTCGACTTAATACCTAGAACCTGAAACCTACATGCACAGTACCGATTTCAAAAATTTGGAACCAAGAATTGAACTTGTTTCCACTGAAATCGGGAACTAAACCTGTTTATATGGGTGGTCTAGTTCAATTCCGAGATAGGACGGGACCGGTTGCATAGCCCTATGATAGGCAGCCGAGGATCTGCATCTAGTCTTATTTAATTTTGACATTCTAGAGTTTTAAAATATGTATCACCAAGCACATAAATTTTAGCAATTTGTAACATAATTATAACACAATCATAACTATATTAAAAGAACGCTCCCGTTTCTATTTCGAAGGATCGAATTGGCTCTAGGTTCAGCAGCCGACTCATCTCTCAACCATGTAGTTTTGGGAGCTACAAATAATTGGACTCGCTACCTCCAGAAGGTCCCTCCTATCAAATAAACAAAAAGATAAAAGACGAAGAAAAGGGCCAGGCCAGAACAGGAAGTGGAATTTGTCAACATGGTTGAGAGCACACAGGACCTCCCCAATCACAACGAAGCACGCATGGAGGGACCACGGCGAAACATTTTACAGAATCTTCCTATGGTCACAGCCATCACTGACCAAAACGACCAGAAAAGTATGTATTTGAACTAGTCCTCCTTTGTATCACCATAAATCTCCAAGAAAACATCATCACAACATTAGCACAAGTGAAACTAGCTAAGAGTTTCCATATTTGAGGTAAAAATTTCTCTCTCGAGATTTTAGTCATCTTAATAAGGCGTTTGACTTATTTAACTAGTGTTAGTTCAAGACTGTTTCACTTGATCTTAAGGCGAATAAAGTTCTATGTTCACTAAAATCTTTCCATCCAAGCGAAAGGGGAAGAGCGGGTAAGTGGACTAGCCCTTGGCCTCCTCTTAGAAACTCAAAACATCATCATAATGCCATGGTGATAATGGCACTGATATTATTTTTTAATCAGATGATTTTGCACAAAAAAGAAATGTAACTATTACCGCATTTGAGACTAAAAAAATTCAAGTCACTAAGTGATCTGACCGAAATTTCAAAAAAAAAAAAAAAAAAAAAAATTCCTTCTTGTTTTGACAGCAATTGATGTGGTTTTAGAGTTTATTCCTTTTTGTTTAGGAAAAAAATAAGAATAACTTTTTTGTTTTCTCAATAAAATCTAATACATCGTCCAAATTTTAAAAAATTATGAAAAGAATTATATCACCTACATGCCAACATTTACGTATTTTGAAAAATCTCAAGTGCTTCGCAGCGAGAAAGTCATAGTAGACGTTTTACAAGATTTTAAGAAAAGAATTAAAAACATTAAAAGTCATTTTACTACGCAGATACTATCTTTCTATTGTATTTTACTTCATTTTCTCTTAAAATTGCAATTCAATACAAACCGTCAGATGGTTGAGATGCCATTTAATTTCAGATTCACTCTCTTTGTTTATTTTGCGTGAATGATTTTGAAAAACGTTTTTCTAGAACAATTACTTGTATCGCTTACAATAATGAATGAGTGAAAAATATTTTCATTATTCACAAAAATGTTTAGATATAAATTATTGTCGATAATGAAAATATTTTTTTATTGACTAATTATTTTAAGCAATACCATGAGACATTTTTAAGAAAATATTTTCAAAATTATTCTTTTTTCATAAAAGAAACCGATCCTTAATATTGAAGTTTCATGTATGAGTTAAATAACCCAAATAGTTATTGAAAAATCATAATTTTCTTCTTTCGACTACGAGATTTGGACTGCTAGCTTTCCAAGAGAATTACTAAAAAAGTCCTAAACCTATTATAAATGTTCTAATCCAATCATAAACCCCTTTTTTGGCTATTTGAATCCTAAACTTTTTGCAATAGTGCTAATATAGCACATCCGGCTGGTGTTAACGTTTTTTTAAAATTTTGTTTTGTTTTCTTTTTCCCTCCACTTAGGACCAGTGACTCTCACCAACCGAACTCTCGCCGGTCATTGGTGAGGGCCGAGGCTCCCTCGCCTGCCTAGCAAGATCTAGCGAGGGCATGCGGCCCCTTGCCCACCCTCGCTAGATAGGCAAGGGGCCATGATGCCCTTGCCCAATGCCAATGCCAGCGAGGGTGTCCCAACCCTCACCAGCCCTAAGTGCAGGGGAAAATATTAAAGAAAAGAAAAGGAAAAATTATTAAATTATTAAAAATAAAAAATTATTATAATACTATTAAGAAAAGTCATGTCAACACCGGCCGATCAAAATTAGCTGAATGGATTGAATTGACATAAATGCAAAAAGTTTAGGAATGAATTGGAAAAAAAAAGTTTATTATTGAATTGGCATTATTACAATAAATTTAACACTTTTTGATAATTTTGCCCAAGCTTTCCTGCTCATCAACTCTTCACCAGTGCCTACATTAATAATCCAAAGGCTAAGCGTGTTGCTGATGCGAACGGTCAGCTTACTACCTGAAAGTCAAACACTGGAAATAGAAAGAAAAAGGACGACGGTTTTTCACCTAACTCTACTTATTTGTGGCGGAAATAGG
This sequence comes from Eucalyptus sp. ANBG9806169, assembly GCA_014182395.1. Classification (NCBI taxonomy): domain Eukaryota; kingdom Viridiplantae; phylum Streptophyta; class Magnoliopsida; order Myrtales; family Myrtaceae; genus Eucalyptus; species Eucalyptus sp. ANBG9806169. The sequence continues at coordinate 15,416,752 of CM024577.1, read as the reverse complement.
AAAAATTTTCATATGTAATTTTTATATGAGGAAATATGTTCAATAAAAGTTATAGTCAAAAAACGACCGTATTGACTAAATTGATAGAGACCACATACACATAAGGAGCATATAAAACCCATAAACAAATATAATTTAACACATCTCTCACATGCAAGCTGAATTAGAAACAATGCGTAGAACTTGGCTAATGAAAATTTGCACACGCGAAATAAATCGGGGCAAAACTTGGAATTAATATCATGTTATAATTTTCAACTCTAAATCTTAAGCCAATAAGTTAACACCGATAATGTTTTTTTATTCTTGGCAAACAACCATATCATTTATCATATAGACTTCTTGGGTAACATATTTTTAGCTTATTTTCATAATTAGAAGTGTAATTAACAATAATCACAGTAATATTATGTTTACTTTCTTACAAGTTTCTACTTCTTGTACAAATTTCTCATCTGTGATTCAAAAGCAGGAAAACATTCGTCCCTTTTATCTTGCAATCTTGATAGAAGAATGAGTTAAAACAACAATGTTTTGACTCAAAGAGTTTCCTTTTTATTGGATCCACAGGCTCTCCCATTCCCGCAATCAAGGACTCTCCTTATGCACGTTGCTTCTATTAACAGCACAGCAACTCGTGCCATGCATGGGTCTCCGTAGGAATTCACACATCACTACAGAATTTTGCAATTGTTATTAGATGTTCTTTATATGTTGTATTATATTGATACATCGCTTGAGATCAGCTTCCAAGCATAGATTATAGAAATAGTCATATACCTTACAACCAATTTCATAGATAAAGTATATGCTAATCCATGAATAAATTCGTTTTGTGTTCTATCATGATTGCTCTTCAATAACATATCAATATCGTGTGGTATATTTCAAATAGTCATAAGACCAGCGAATATATCTGTGTGAAGTGCACTCATCCCTTCCAGTTTCATGGATATGGTCAACTTTTCAATGAATGCTAGAAATAAATGATAAATAATTTGTTTAAGTGTAGTATAGGATATCTATGGTAGGCTCAATATATTTCGAACAATGATGATATGGATGGTGTAGTTATACTCCGCAGCAAAACCAGAAGATTCATGTCACATAGATAATATGTAAGTAGTATCCTGACTACATGCTCATTGAAATAAGTTCAAACCCATGGCTACAACTTACCAGTAACAATCACAGTCCTGAAGACGAATGCCACGGAACTCCTCGCGAGTACAGGAACTCACGACAATTTTTAGGAAGTTGCCTTGGCCGGACTCAGATCCTTTGCCCATACAATCAATTCCAACTCGGTCGCCGCCGCTGGGAAAGACCACCCCCTTAGTGCCGCCACAGCCATCATATCCACCGTGTTCCCTTCGTCATCTAACCCCCGTTGCTTTTGTAACCCCACATTGTCACCTTTATCTCTCTAACCCCATTGCTTTTGCTCTATCTCCCTTGCCTTGAGCTCGCACTGGCGTCGAGCTCGTCAGCCACAATGGAGCGTCGTATTCGGATGAAATTGTGGAAGCCCCTCCTCCAAATCTGGCCATTTTCATCGGGTCTCGTGTCATCTCGAAAGGTGATGCCAGGTCTCGATAGAAGCGACAAGGCCTCACTGATATCTGGTGGTAGCCAATTGTGATGTTGGCACTATGGTGGCGGTGAGAGGGAGGGAGGGAGGGAGGGAGGAGGCCAAAAAGGAAAAACAAAAGGACGGGGAAGAGGGTGGGTAAATCTCCTATCAAAATCAATTCCCAATTTTTGGAACTTGAAACCTATCCTATCTGTATTGAAATTAATCCCGGAACCTACCCTATTTGTCTACTTTGATTCCATAGTCGACCCGGGAACCGGTTTCTTTTTTTTTTTTTTTTTTTTTTTTTATTAAAAAAAACCAAGAGAAATAGTAATTATAGCAAAATAGTGTGAGTAACAAAATGGCTCAAAGTAACACATCGATACAAAACAAATAGAAATATAAAGCAATAGGAAAGTTAAGCTCATTTAAGTATACAATCCAAACAGGTTATAGCCGGTTCTTGAGTGGTTGGGTTGGTGGATAGATTCAACGCCCAAAATCTAAAACTTGCCCGCAAAGTACCGATTTAAAAAATTTTGAACCAGGAATTTAACCTATTTCTGCTGCAACCGAGAACCAGACCTGTTTTATGGATGGTCAGGTCCGGTTCCAAGATAGAACGGGACTAATTGCACAGCCCTATGAGATAGGCAGCTAAGGATCCTCATCCATTCTTACTTAACTTTGAGATTCTAGAGTTTTAAAGTATGTGTCACCAAAGCACATAAATTTTAGCAATTTGTAGCATAAGTATAACACAACCATAACTAGCAACATGTGTCGAAAATTTGATGGTGATAGAGAGTACGCGTATGATAGGTAACTGAGCATTCGCATCTGTCTTATCTAACTATTAGATTTTACAATTAAGTATGTATCACCAGGCACGAAAATTTTAGCAATTCAAAACATAATTATAACGCAACCATAACTGTATCAAAAGAACGCTCCCGTTTATATTTTGAAGAATAGGATGCTAGAAGGAAAAAATAAATAATAAAACCCTCAACTGGGATTGCCTCTAGGTTCGGCAGATGACTCATCTCTCAGTCATTTACTGAGTAATTGGACTCCTCTCCGCCAAAAGGTTACCACCCCCCCAACTACCCCAACAATCAAATGAACAACATTTAAAGGAGGAAGAAGAGGGGCCAGGCCAGAACAGGAACTGGAATTATTCAACATGGTTGAGAGCACACAAACCCTCCAATCACAATGAAGCATGCATGTGCGGATCACGACCCGACATTTCCCAGAATCTTCCTATGGTCACAGCCACCACTGACCAAAACGACCAGAAAAGTACATACGTGAACTAGTCCTCCATTGCATCACTATAAATATCCAAAGAAAACGTCATTACCATTCACCTTCTTATTGGATTAGTAGTTTTAATTCCTCTCTCTCTCTCTCTCCAATGGCAAACCCTCCAGAAAACCCTCTCAAATTGCTCAAGATGCTGTTCAACCACGAGGGCCGTGACTCCCCAGCGGAGGTCCGCAACGTCCTCCTCGTTGTCGCCACCCTCATCGCGGCCGTCACCTTCCAAGCTGGGGTCAGCCCCCCCGGCGGCGTCTGGCAGGACAGCTCCGGCAGCCGCGTCCCGGGCCAGGCCATCTAAGCCTCCCAGACGGGGCCTTTCTACGTGTTCCTGGTGTGCAACACGCTCGCGCTCGCGTCATCCATCAACCTCATCATCTCCCTCACCTGGGGCTTCCCGTTCTTCCTTGAGGTCGTGGTGGCCACCGTGTCGATGGCCGTCACGTACGGCTCCGCTATCTTTGCCGTCACTCCCAAGTCAGACGAACAGTTCCGGTGGCTGCTCTTCACCGGCTTCGTGCCGTTCTTGCTGAGGCTGCTGATCCAGATGGGCAAGTATTACCTGTTTGTAATGTCCACGTAGGAATCAATGGACTAGAAGGTGTGCATTAGTCTCAATTAATTAATTACTTTGGATTAGTTCGTGTAATCTAATGTCCAGCCTCATCTTGCGCTGAGGGTCTTGCACAAAGTGCGATGATTTTGAGGGAATAACTTAATTTTGTCGGAATAAAATTCATCCATTTGGAGCATGTCTTCCTTCTCTGGGCAATTTTACATGTTATTTTGCTTGCTAGTGATAAAGTTCTTTAATTTATCGTTTTTCTTTTCTTCTTTTCGCTGTTTATCTTGGAAAAATTACAAGAAGGAAGGGGAAAAGTATGAATGAGTTAATATGGAAAACGGATAATGATATTGACTTTTCAAATAGATTAAATGAAAATCCGTCAATGTTGACCGATATATGTGTGCCAACAAACATTCCACTTGAGCGATCTCCTGGTTGGGCTGGTTGTTTCCGCGGGTCCATATGAATTTAGGAGCCATTGCATTATTGACTCAAATTCTAGTTCCTTTTCTTTTAAACCTTTAATGTTTGGATTCAGCAAGTGGGCTCGTCTAATTTGGGCCGCAAATATTTGGGCTATCCACGGAGCTTTAACAATGTGGCCTGATCCGTGGGCTATTTCAGGGTGTGTCTTGGATCTTTGGTAGTGGTTAAGGTTGTACTTCACCATGACCTAGGAGCCTGAAGACTCCGCCAAGGGCCATCCTACCTGCGAGGTAACCCTGGTGGACTGACAGGATTACATTCCTCATTTTAACATACTGGCCGCCACCTCCTCTAGGAAATACTCCCAAATTTTATGTCCCAAAGTTCAGATATAGTAGTAGACCATTGAGTCTTACAGGGAAATCCCTAGCGATAATATTTATCAAAGCATGGGAGTTGCCTCTACGCCCCATTTTTTAACATCCTCAGAGTATTGGGACTCAAGTCTCAGCTAACTCCTGGCTCCTCCTTTCCAAGAGCCGAGAGCCCCATCATTGGCTCGAGGACAATTTTACCTCTTACCCAGGAGGGAAAGAATTGGCTATAGGCCCAGCCCAAAGGATTCGAGCCCATGTCCCCACTTGAGTCACAAGACCGTGTGGTTGAGCTAGTAGAAAGGATGGGTCGAGAGCCAATCGAGACTCATGTCCCCATACTCCGAGGATGATAAAATAATAAGGGGTAGAGGTAGCTCTCACGCCATGATAAATATAGTGACTGGGGGCCTCTTGATATAACGCAATCCTGAGTATAACCATAAGTTGCTCCGTCTAAACTTTGGGACAAAAAATTCGGAAATATTCCCTATGAGAGGGGGAAGAATATATATCTCTCTATCTGGGGGCTGAGGCATATAGGTACTAACACGTTAAAATAAAAAACGCATTCTATCAGCTCATTGGGATTAAAGCACTAAATGTGTGCCAACAAACATGCCATTTGAGCGATCTCCTGTTTCGGACGGTTGTTTTGGCGGACCCATATGAATTTAGGAGCCAATGCATTATTGACTCAAATTCTATTTATTTCTCTTTAATTTTTAACTTTTGGATTCAGCAAGTGGGCTCGTCCAATTTGGGCTATCGAAAGAGCTTTAACAACGAGGCCCGATCCACTGGCTATTTCGGGCTGGGTCTGCTGAGGAAAGTAATCTCGACATTCAGACCGAGAAAATTCTAACGGGTGACCTCCTATGGATCCCATGTTTCTTTTGCCGTTGCGCACGAGGAAATTCTCATGAATTCGGGCGGAGCAAGCGCATGGTGTGTATCGTCCCTTGCTTTTGCATTTGATGAAACTTTTCCTCTTGCCATCCCTCATATATACTCTTCACTTTCGGGTGTACTAGAGGAGCCACCTTTATTGTCACAAAAGGGTACATTTGCAAAATCAACAGAAGTTCGTGTTCCAGCAATCAAATGGCATGGGCACCCTACATTTCCAACATGTGTAAGCACCACCAAACAACGGAGGATGACGGGTGATCGAGTTGCTTTCGTTCAAGCTAGTTCCAACAATAATTGCCATCGATCTTTGTTCCGACCAACGTCACCTTCGATCTTCATCACAAGAGTATAGCCATTTCATGGGAAAAGAAAACTTGCTTCGATCTTAATTGTTAGGCCCAAATGAGCAGTCAAGAACGGATGAATCGATTTTTTAAGGAAGCACAAACTACTTTTGTAGAATCGACCCCAATGTTGTAGAAATATAATCCGCAAAAACAATAGGATCTTGCAATTTATGTCAACACGCAAACTCCAGAGATAAACGAGAAATAATAAGGACACCAGAAATTTTACGTAGTTCGGTTCGAGTATCGATACCTACATTCACGGGAAGAGTCAGCAGCAAATAATCCACTATAATCGAAGAATCAGAGTTTACAATCGCTCACATGCTGGAGTGCTTCCCACACCTAAATTTAATCTCAAACTCAAAATATCTATAAATAAATAACTCACTTGAACATAAGCTCACTGCACAAATCACCACGCATTCAAGCTCAAAATAGAAACGCTCTACGTACGGCAATTAGGAACTCTAGCGTTCGTCTTCGGTCCACGTATGTAAGTGTTCACGTTCCTTTTCAAGGCTTCGCGTGGCTTCAAAAACTTGTAACTCTTCTCTCAAGCGGATTGTGGACGTGCAAAGGGCCCAAAGTCAAAGTCTTGACTTTGGGCCCCACGTAGATAACCTTATTCTGCAAATAAAGAAGAAATTTTGCTCCTTTTTTTATTCTATTTTATTTCCTCTTTTGTAAACCTTCATGGAGTCCAATGAATCTCCTTCTATTAACTGAAGACATCCAAGACCCAAAAAAAGAATTTTGAATTTCTTTTTTTGTTCGTAATCTTGAATATTATCTTCATCAGAAAAATATCTTCACAATCAAATAAAAAAAATTTCATCCAAGCGGATCGCATTTTGCAAACGTTCAAACTCGAGACATAATTTAACAATTTAAAGTAAATGAACGATAACAAACGGGGGAAATTTGAAGCATATCTTGCTTCTCTAGGCAATTTACCATGTTATTTTGCTAGCTAGTGATAAACTTCTTTAATTTCTCGTCTTTTTTTTCCCCCTTTTTTTTTCTGTTCATCTTGAGAAAATTACAAGGAGGTGGAACAGTATTTTTGGGTAGAACAAGGTTATATTAATATTACTACCTAGAAGTAGAAGGATCATTTTGCATAACATCAAAAGACAACATATCTCACAAAAACACAAGAGGATTAATGACCCATTCCGATTGGAGCGAACTAGCCTGATGGGCCTTTGTGGCCCGGTCCGCAACCTTGTTCATTTCCCTCCTGCAGTGAGCGATCGTGAGATTAGGGCAACATTGAAGCAGCACCTTGCAATCTTCGATTAACGATTTGATCTCCCACGACGGCAGTTCATGGTTACGCATCACCTCAACAAGAACCGAGCAATCGGTTTCCAAGGTCATCCGATCTGAGTTTTTCCCCTTGTGCAGCAAGAAGTGGAGCGTATGGTTTAACACCGTTGCCTCTGCTTACAGGGCAGAAGAAGCAGCCACCGATCGAGCAAAGCCATCGATTAAAAGGCCTGATGAACTTTGACAAACATAGGCGATCGATGCTTCTCCGCTATGAGGCTGGTAAGCTGCGTTAATATTTAGTTTCATTTATCCTTTGTCCGGCAGACGCCAAAACGATTGCTGATCTTGTTGCTGCGTTCTCTGTCCCTATTGTTGTCGAGGGGGACTCTGATTCGCTATGGCACTGGCTATGGCTGTCTGTACTATGCGGTTCGGTTGGGGCTGCTGCTAGCGAAATATGAAGTTATTGCGGGCCTTCCACATGTGCCATAGGAGGGATGCAATCGTTTCCAATTCAGGTGAGTCACCTTTGTGTTCTATTATGCTGACCAACCATGCTTCTATCCGATTTACTCCTCTGATATGATGTTGTATGTTGATTTCGGGATGTTCCCATATTTGTTGTGTCCAATGGCAAAACAAAAACATATGTTATGGTGATTCTATAGCTTGATCATCGCATAAACTGCATATGGGATCTTGTATAATATGTCTGTGATGAAGATTTTCTCGAGTATGCAAAGCGTTATGACATACCGTCCATAGGAAAGAACGTAGTTTTGGTGAGGATTTCATGTTCCATATTGCATTCCACAATCTACGAGGTATCTGAAAAGAGGAGGACCCTTGATTTTTGTTGTGATTGAGTTGTTGCTTCCTGAGAATATTATAGCAGCTCTGTACTGTGAAAGAGCCATTTTGTTTGCCTCTCCAGATAAGTTTATCCGTTGTATGTTGTGGCCTAAGTGGGATAGACATAATCTCTGCAACTATATGACTATCAAAATTCTGTCTTAGAAGAGAGATATTCGACTCATTGTTGTTCTGGACCATTAGATCTGCGACCTTTTCTGGTTCGCCGCTAGGCGCTGGTCCCCCTATGATTCCAGAAGCCAACCATCTATCCTGTCGAATGTTGATATTGGTGCCATTCCCCACAGACCATTGCATGTGATCCTCAATCGAATCCCGTCCTATTAGTATGCTTTGCCAAGCCCATGAGGATCGAGCACCTTTCGAAGCATGTCTGAAATCTTGAAAAGGAAAATACAATCCTTTCAATATTGTACTAGACAAAGATGAAGGTTGCTGTGATAATCTCCACGCTTGTTTGCCTAGTAAGGCTTTATTGAAAGCAATAAGGTCTCGAAAACCCAAACCCCCCTCATCTTTCCTGTTTTTAAGTGCTTCCCACTTCGTCCAATGAATACCAGAACTATTGCTACTAGATTTCCACCAGAATCTGGATATTTTCTGTTCAACTAGTTTACAAATGGACACTGGTATCTTAAAAATGGACATTGCATAAATGGGAATTGCCTGCACAACAGATTTGATCAAAACTTCCTTGCCCCCTTTTGATATCAACCTCTCTTTCCAGCCTTCAAGCTTTGATTGCACCCGACCCAAAATCCACAAAAACATCTCCTTTTAGAGTGTCCCCAATCGAAGGTATACCAAGATACTTGCCAGTTTTTGTTAGCAATGGGACTCTAAGTTCTCTGGCTAAATTCTCTTGCAAACTAACAGGACACAGCTTACTAAAAAACATACCTAATTTGTTACGATTTACTATTTGTCCTGTGGCTAAGTAGTATTCATTGATCACATTAGCTAAATTCTGGCACTCTAGGGTCTTGCCTGCTAGGAAGAAAATAGCATCGTCTGCGAAAAACAAGTGGGATAAGACAGGACACCAGCGGTTTAATTTAATACCTTTGAGACTCCCCATTTCCACTGCTTGGTTGATAAGCAAGGATAATGCATTGGCCATCAGTATAAATAAATAAGGCGATAGAGGGTCTCCTTGTCGCAGACCCCGTGACGGATGAAAATAGGATAGAGCTTCACCATTGAATTTTACACTCAAGGAGATTGTTGAAATACACTCCAAAACCCAATGAACCCATTGGTCATGAAATCCAATTTGGAGGAGATAGTCTCGAGAAAATCCCATTCGACCACATGTCGTAAGCCTTTTGCATGTCTAATTTAAGCACCGCCTGAAACTGTTTGGTCCTTTTCCGAGTCTTGATGTGGTGAAGGACCTCTTGGACCACTATGATGTTATCTTGAATTTGGCGCCCGCTGACGAAAGCACTCTATTTTGGCACTATTAACTTTGTTAGTAAAGGCTTAAGTTGATTAGCAAAGACTTTAGAGATAATTTTGTAGATAAAGTTGCACAGACTTATTGGTCAAAACTGATCTAACCTTTTTGGATTGGATGCTTTTGGTATCAGGGAAATGTGAATCCTATTATATTCCGGTATCATCACCCTTGTCTGAAAAAATTGTTGCACGGCCATGTAAACATCATCATGTACTATATCCCAATGAGAGTGATAAACAAGCCCATTCAAACCATTAGGGCCCGGTGCTTTAGTTCCACCTAATTGAAAAACTGCGAGGCGTACCTCTTCTCTAGTAACCTCTACTACAAGCTTCTCATTCATCTCCTCAGATACTATCAAATTGCATTTGGCGATGGTAGGGCTATAGTTTCGGGTCCCTGTTGTTGTATATAATTGCTGGAAAAAAGATGATGTCATCTCCTTAAGCTGTTGCTGATCTCTAACCCATCTAAGTTGATCATCTTGTAACATGCATATTCTGCTTCGCTATCTTCATTGAATAATTGATGCATGAAAGAAGTGCGCATTTCTATCCCCCCACTTGAGCCAGTTAACCCGTGAGCGCATAGCCCAGAATTGTTCCTCCTACTGCCATAATGTTTGAATTTGTTGTTTCAGATTGGCGATTAACTCCTGGTCGTGGTGTCCATAAGGCTGATTTATTAAATATTGAAGCTGATACTGAAGGAGACTTATCTTTTCTCTAGCATTGGCGAATTTCGAACGGCTCCACGATGAGAGGGCGAAGGAAGTAGCTTGAAGCTTTTTGAGTAAAGTCACTGGACCAATCTGCTGGGAAGCCCAGGACTTAGCTACTACGTCACGACACTCCTTGTCCTGAAGCCAATAAGATTCGAAGTAAAAGGTGTGTCGTTTTCTAACACCAAAAGCTTCGGTTGATAATAGAAGACGGCTGTGGTCAGAAGCAATTGCTGGCAATGCCAAGACCTCAGCAAAAGGGTAGGTGATTCTCCATTCCTCAGTACATAACATTCTATCCGACCGTTCTTTGACAATATTTTCACCTTCTCGATTATTTGTCCATGTGTAGGCACAGCCTTTGTTGCCCAAATCCATTAAAGAGTAGTCATTAAGGAGTTCTCAAAATGACTGCATGCGGTAAGGGTCAGCGAGACGCTTACCCATCTTCTCCCATGGATACAAAATATCATTGAAATCACCGACACACAACCAAGGTAGATCATTCTCATGACTGATTTGTGGCATCCCAAATATTTGAGACAAGCCCTAAGATGTATTAAGGCCTATAATTAGGTAATGAATTTACCTATGGTTTATGCTTTAGCTATTAACCTTTCCCTTAAAACTAAGTGTTATACGCTTGTGTTCTTGAGATTTTAAGTTAGTACTATAGGTTATGTTAACAAGAAAAATTTATTCTTGGCTATGCTTCTCATAGATTTGATCCCTATAGATTAAATATTACAAGTTTTTTTTACCTTGTGAAATTAGAAATTGGAATCAACTAAGAGAGGGAATTTAGAGGAATTTGCTAAAAAGTAAAAAGGTAAAAAGGTTAAATTTTTGGATTGGACTTTAGGCCCAAGGGTAAAGGGCCTAAAGTGGGCCATTTCGGCCAGGCCCATGAAGCCCATTGAAGGGCCTTCGACCGAGCAAGGGGGGGAGGGACCGGTTTGTGCATGTCCTCCCCCATTTGTCCCAAACTCCCTTGCCATTTGTCCTCCATGTACCTTAATCATTGCTAATGATGGAGGGGAAGACTTTTAAGCGGAAAAAGCAACCGGTTAAGGGGTGAGAGAGGGAGGAAATTCGGACCAAAAAGCAAAGAGAGACAGAGAGAGTTCGAGAGAAAGAGAGAAACCGAGGAAGAGAGGAGAAGGAAGGAGCCGCTCGTCGCCCGCCGTTCGTCCGATCGTCCGCCCCTTCGCCGTCCGTGTGCCGTTGTTGATCTGTTCTTTTGAGGAAAGTTGGGATCCTTTGATGCTCTTGCATGTGTGTTTTGGAGTGGTGTTGGATTTGGGGTGTTTAGAGTCTAAGGAACCGAAGCTAGAAGGGGTTGCTTTTGAAGATGTGTTCTGTTTTTCGAGTATACCTCTTGACCCCGAACATTGTAGAGGCTTGCATGTGTGTTTTGAGTTGGATTCTTGCTTCGACTCCTTCACAAAAGTTGTAGATAACATCTTAAACTATACCATACTCAAATTTCATGAGTTTTGATGGCCATTTGCATACTAAACCAACTATGATATGAAAACTGTGCAAGTGTGTGTTTCGGACATGAGAATCTTGACATGCATGACCTATAACTTTCTGTACAAGCTTTATTTGAAGAAATAGCCTTCATGAAACCTCTTTATCTATGTGTTAACTATAACATACTCAAATTTCATGAGTTTTGATGGCCATTTGCATACTAAACCAACTACCATATGAAAACTGTGCAAGTGTGTGTTTCGGACATGAGAATCTTGACATGCATGGCCTATAACTTTATGTAAAAGCTTTATTTGAAGAAATGTTCTTCACGAAACCTCTTTATCTATGTGTTAACTATAACATACTCAAATTTCATGAGTTTTGATGGCCATTTGCATACTAAACCGACTATGATATGAAAACCGTGCAAACTGTGTGTTTCGGACATGGAAGTGTTGACATGCATGACCTATAACTTTCTGTAAAAATTTCTTTTGGAGAAATTTTCTTCATGTGATACCTTTATCTATGTCTTAACTACAACATAGTTAACTTTCATGATTTTTTAAGGTCATTTGCCTATTTAATTGACTGTGATTTGAAAACCGTGCAAACTGTGTGTTTCGGACATGAGAATATTGACATGCATGACCTATAACTTTCTGTGAAAATTTCTTTTGGAGAAATTTCCTTCATGTGATACCTTTATCTGTATCTTAACTACAACATAGTTAAATTTCATGATTTTTGAAGGTCATTTGCCTATTTAATTGACTGTGATTTGAAAACCGTGCAAACTGTGTGTTTCGGACATGAGAATATTGACATGCATGACCTATAACTTTCTGTGAAAATTTCTTTTGGAGAAAGTTCCTTCATGCGATACCTTTATCTATGTCTTAACTACAACATAGTTAAATTTCATGATTTTTGAAGGTCATTTGCCTATTTAATTGACTGTGATATGAAAACTGTGCAAGCTGTACATTTTCGAAATTTATGATATTGGAACGTATGGCCACTTCTATGCTGTGATGTGTGGTCTGTATGAATTGTTATGTGAATTATGAGACTTTGGATTTTTATTCATATAATGGTGTAATGGCTTTCATGCATTTCATATGTCATTCAAGAAAATGATAAATTTTCCATGATCTCAAAGAAAGATTTTATTTAATCAAAGGACAATTTCTTTAATGCATACTGCATGATTTCAAAAGAACAATTTAAATCATTTGCATTGGAAATTTCAAGTGTGAAATTGGAAAATAAAGGTATGAGAATATGAATGACCGTCGGAGGTGTGAGCCGACGATGCCCCGGAGTGTCGAGATGCCCGGAGGTGTGAGCCGAATACCGGAGGTGTGTGCCGATGTCCTTGGGAGTTTCGAGATGCCCGGAGGTGTGTGCCGGATGCCCGGAGGTGTGTGGCGGAGGTTCCTCGCGATGCCAGGTTGGGTGCGAGCGATAAATTTTGGGATGCAAACATTAGTCCCTGGGAAGAAAAATTGATGAGATCCTTGTGAAAGATAAGAATTGAAAGTGAATCATGTGCATGGGTATATGCATATGGCATATTGCATGTAAATAGATGCATGTGTGTGAGAGATGATGACATGTGCATGATATCAAGGCAAGTCATGTACGTATACTTAAATGACATGCTATGGATCTCATTGTGGTGTATGCTTGATAGCATGGATGATGAGTGCATGGATGTATGTGCACCTATGGTATGATGGCACGTGTGATATGATAATGATGAATGCATGAATGCATTCTGAGGATGATGACTACATGATGATGCATGTAAGTGAGATATGATGACATGTGCATGATATCAAGGTAAATCAAGTATGTATACTTAAATGACATGCTATGCTATGATTGTATTGTATGATGCTTTGAGTGGTCATTGGACCTTTACTTGTTGAGTGGTTGTACTCACCCCTTCGGGGACCAACATTTCAGATTAGAGAAAGATGCCTCTCCCTCCTGTTTCACAGGGCACGTTTTATGGCATTCCATCGGATGTGGAGGTGGAATGTATGGAGCACATCTGCGTCACTATCCCTGGACTGGTGTTCCTGAGTTCGGGTGCTGGTCATGTACGATGTGGGCTTGGCTGGGGGCCCCGTCATCCAGGAGTTTCTATCCGTCCACGTTCGGCGTGACGGGCAAATGCTGGGGATGCTGCCACCGCCACCACCTGATGCACCTGACTGGGTGTGATGGCCCGTGAGCGAGAGAGAGAGGGACGACACTTTTTGGAGATAGAGCCGACACTTAGATGAAAGGTTTTTCATGTTTTTTTTTATATAGGGGGTCGACGATCTCATTAGAGATATAATCGAGTATAGTGAAAAGTCTCGGTTTTCCCTTTTTGGCTATACCGACCCAAGATGTCCATCTTAAAATGTAAATAAAAGTGGTTCGGCCTTATGTTTTTCTTTCACTGTGTAGTTGGTGTACATTGTGCTATCGCTAAGGAAGTGGAGAGATGGTGAGACTCGCCTCTAATTTCCGCTATGAGCTGCACTAACCCTAAGTTGTTTATATATATATATGCCTATAAACCTCGGCCCTTAATTACGACTCCCCTTTTTACTAACATCAAAGAATTAGTAATTGCTTTAGATATAAACGCTTAGTATTCGTGGCGACCCTATCGGGTTTGGGGTGCCACATGATTAGCCTTAATTCTTTCCAAAACTATTGTCCGAGATGAGTGACTGCCGGCGCATGTAAACGGGTAAGGCGCATTACAACCGCTGCCTCCAAATCTGTACGAGATCAAGTCAAAAAGATTGAAGACTGATGGACAAAGTCCATTGAAACCTTACTATTCCAAAAGAGTGCTAGCCCACCCGCCAAACCGACCGGGTGTTCGATTAAACAATCAGAGAATTTCAGCATCTTCTGTAGGTAAAGAAGCTGTCATTCTTGGTTCTTTGTCTCCATTAGAAACAAAAGGTCAGGCATTTCCTAGGTCACTAGGACCCTAAGAGCTCGAACTGTCAGGGGATTGCCTGAACCCTGACAGTTCCAGCTTATTAACTTCATTGTTCACCTGGTGGCTGTTTAGGGCCAGCCACCATAGCTCAACCGAGGGATTCATGCGCCGCCATAACAGGAGTCTCTTGAAGACATGATTCATCGAGTCCTTCTTGGAGCTGAGTAGGTAAGTCGTGTGAGTTGTGTCTTTTAGCCTTTTTGATTGGACCCAACCTTGCACTCAAGATTGAACTTTTAGCTTTTTTGGACTTCTGAGAACTAGTTGCTAGTTCGTTGATGTGACTCTTTCTCTAGTATGGTAATGGTAGATCATTGTCTTGCTGGCATCTTGAAGAATCTGCAACCAAAGGTTGCTACCGAAGGGGTGTTACAGCTGTGATGATGTGATTACACGCAGGTACCTCTACTATCTGTTTATCTTTCCTTTTGTGTGCTTGGTCCAAAGAAGGCGATGAGTCAAGTTCCTGGGTTACTATAATCTGTGCAGGAGGTTGTGGGGTCTCCGAAATGGTCTCTGCAGCATCGTCCAGCATGTGATGAGGCTGATAAAAGGTACGCCAAAAGAGGCTATGTTCCTTTACCTCCACCCGGAGCCACTCACCATAATACATAATGTCAAGGTCCTTCGTTGCACTATCATCAAAAGGGAAGTCTGGACAATACGTCGCATTGTGTCCCAATTTGCCACAGGAATAGCAGAAATGGGATAACCTTTCATATCGGAAATCTAACCATAGAGTCTTCCTTTCCAATTTTATCAGTATACCTATTTTTAGAGGCTGTTGGAGATCCATTTCAACACGAACCTTGACTGCTTTAAAGCTAGACCGTTCTCTATGTTCTACTTTGACTTCTAAAACCCTGCCAATATGTCTAACTGCTTTGCGGATCATTGATTCAGTGCAGTGTTCAGGAGGTAGCCCGAAGACCTGAACCCAAAACGCACATGAAGTAAAATCATAGCAGTGCAACGGTGTGTTCGAGGTCCAAGGTTTCAGAATAACGAGATGATTGGCAAATAACCAAGGTCCGTTTTCTAGTATTCTCTATTTTACATCCTCTGTTTTAAATCTCACTATGTAAACACCATCTTCGGCTTGCGAAATGGCTATTTGATCTGTACGCCATGCCCTCTTCATAGAATTATGAAATGCCTGGAAATTAACAAATTGAAGCCGTCGGGAGTTTACCTACTAAGCTAAGTCGACATTCCTCTATTTTCTCTGTAGGAGCTGCCTCTTCCCATACTTCAATCGGCTGCTCGGACCAAAGGTGACCCATCCGGCAACACGAGCAGCAAGGCAAGCCTCCTCTTCATCACCTTGGCAATCCATTACGCATAAACAGGCTAATACGACAAATTAACTATAGATTAATCGGGATGCTCAAGCCATCGGTCCAGCAAAGCAGAGAGAAGAAGAATCCTCTTAGTCGACCACCAATTTAAGGAAAAGCCCGAGCAAGATCCCCTGCGACTCCTAGCGGAAGGGGAATTGACATGCAAGACCAAATTTGAAGAACAACAGCAATGGGGATTACCCAGATGGGGATGGTTGTGTGGGTGGGTAAGAATCCATATCGTGAGATGGAATCGGAACGAGGGAATTGAGCAAAGCCAAAAAAGGGGAAAAGGTTAGGGTTTCAATGGAGGAATACGAGCTACCAAATGGTAGAAGAAAGCTCTCACCAGAGGGAGAGGAATTAGAGCGGGGAGGTGTAACAGTATGATGAATGAATTAATATGCAAATTGGATAATGATATTGACTTTTCAAAGCAAATTGGATAATGATATTGACTTTTCAAACATATTAGATGAAAATCCGTCTATGTTGGTCGATAAATGTGTGCCAACAAACATTCCATTAGAGCGGTCTCCTGCTTGGGCTAGTTGTTTTGGCGGACCCATATGAATTTAGGAGCCAATGCATTATTGACTCAAAATCTATTTTTCTTTCCTTTTAGTTTTAAATTTTTGGATTAAGCAAGTGGGCTCATATAATTTGAGCCGAAAACACTTGGGCTATCCAAAGAGCTTTAACAATGAAACCCAATCACCATCTATTTCGAGCCCGATCTACTAAGGAAAATAATCCCGACATTCGGATCCAAAAGAGTCCACCCCAATAAAGCCTAAAAACTCTGGTCCAAACTCATCAATAATTAAGAAAATGATAAAAGATGATAAGTGACCTCTAGACCTGTCAAGCAAATGTATTTGGTTGGATTTTAGGGGTGTGCAACCGAACCGAGTATACCCGGTTCCCGAACCGGCCCACCCGAACAATAGGGTTGGGAACCCATTTAAACCGGTTCAAGAACAGGTTCCAAGTGATTACCCACTCGGAAATTGGTTCCCGGACCGATTTTGGAACTAGTTCCCGGACCGGTTTTGTAAGTAGAGGTCCAAAATCCTTTTTTTTTCTCCCGATTTCTATTCTTATTCCCGCAATCATGTGACATTTTTCCTTTTTGCTCTCTCAAACATGCACAACACTCCTCCTTTGTAATTCCTCTTCCTCACTTGCTTCCCTCCCTCATCGGCTCCCTCTCGCACCGTCTGATGGATAGACGATGTTCGTCACCGCCAAATTCTTGTGTATCACATGGATTGGCTCGCCTAATTTCTCTTTTGTAAGAGGAGTTATGCTTGCATAAATGAGTAGCTTCATGTAATAATTGTGGGAATAAGACTAATATTAGACCCATGTTTGTTGTTAATTCTTTGCCTTATGATTTTATTTATTATAATTAGTCCTGTGGATCCTTAATTTTTTGTTTAGTCAAAAAGTTCATGTATTTATTTATTACAAGTACTTAATGTTTCAACACAAATTGAGAAGATTACGTTATTTTCTCGCGTATTAATATGAAATTCAAAGTCATATAGGATATCGGGAGATTACAAAACAGGTTCCAGTGAAAACAGGGTTGACCCTGGAACCGGATTGGAAAAACAGGGTGGGTCAGGTGCAGGGTCCAATACAAATAGGGTCGGGCATAGGGTCTAGAAAATGGGAACCGGTTATAACAGGGTCGGGTACAGGGTCTAAGTCTAAACCCTACCCACCCTGGACCCAATCATCCCTATTGGATTTGAGTTGGTAAACTCATTTAACTTGTATTGACTCATTTTCATGCAATACAAATGTAATGCTCCATAACCGACTTGACCCATACCAATCCATATTTGATCCGACCTGGCCTATATTACTAAAACACTTATGTATTTAACTCAATCTATGAACAACCATATCATTTATCATATAGACTTCTTGGGTAACATATTTTTAGCTTATTTTCATAATTAGAAGTGTAATTAACAATAATCACAGTAATATTATGTTTACTTTCTTACAAGTTTCTACTTCTTGTACAAATTTCTCATCTGTGATTCGAAAGCAGGAAAACATTCGTCCCTTTTATCTTGCAATCTTGATAGATAGAATGAGTTAAAACAACAATGTTTTGACGCAAAGAGTTTCCTTTTTATTGGATCCACAGGCTCTCCCATTCCCGCAATCAAGGACTCTCCTTATGCACGTTGCTTCTATTAACAGCACAGCAACTCGTGCTATGCATGGGTCTCCGTAGGAATTCACACATTACTACAGAATTTTGCAATTCTTATTAGATGTTCTTTATATGTTGTATTATATTGATACATCGCTTTAGATCAGCTTCCAAGCATAGATTATAGAAATAGTCATATACCTTACAACCAATTTCACAGATAAAGTATATGCTAATCCATGAATAAATTCGTTTTGTGTTCTATCATGATTGCTCTTCAATAACATATCAATATCGTGTGGTATATTTCAAATAGTCATAAGACCAGCGAATATGTCTGTGTGAAGTGCCCTTCCGAGTTTCATGGATATGGTCAACTTTTCAATGAATGCTAGAAATATATGGTAAATAATTTGTTTTAGTGTAGTATAGGATATCTATGGTAGGCTCAATATATTTCGAACAATGATGATATCGATGGTGTAGTTATACTCCGCAGCAAAACCAGAAGATTCATGTCACATAGATAATATGTAAGTAGTATCCTGACTACATGCTCATTGAAATAAGTTCAAACCCATTGCTACAACTTACCAAGAACAATCACGATCATGAAGACGAATGCCACGGAACTCCTCGCGAGTACAGGAACTCAGGACAATTTTTAGGAACTTGTCTTGGCCGGACTCGGATCCTTTGCCCATACAATCAATCCCAACTCGGCGCCGCCGGGAAAGACCACCCCCTTAGTGCCGCCACCGCCATCATATCCACCGTGTTCCCTTCGTCATCTAACCCCCATTGCTTTTGTAACCCCACATTGTCACCTTTATCTCTCTAACCCCATTGCTTTTGCTCTATCTCCCTTGCCTTGAGCTCGCACCGGCGTCGAGCTCGTCGGCCACAATGGAGCGTCGTATTCGCTTGAAGTTGTGGAAGCCCCTCCTCCAAATCTGGACATTTTCATCGGGTCTCGCGTCATCTCGAAAGGTGATGCCGGGTCTCGATAGAAGCGACAAGGCCTCACCGATATCTGGTGGTAGCCAATCGTGATGTTGGCACTATGGTGGCGGTGATGGGGAGGGAGGGAGGGAGGAGACCAAAAAGGAAAAACAAAATAAGGACCGTGAAGAGGGTGGGTAAATCTCCTATTAAAATCAATTTACAATTTTCAAAACTTGAAACCTATCCTATCTGTATTGAAATTAATCCTGCAACCTACCATGTTTGTCTAGTCCAATTCCATAGTCTACCCGGGAACTAGTTTCTTTTTCTTTTTCTTTCATTTAAGAAAAAAAAAAAGCAAGAGAAATAGCAATTATAGCAAAATAGTGTGAGCAACAAAATGGCTCAAAGTAACACATCAATACAAAACAAACAAAAATACAAAGCAATAGGAAAGTTAAGCTCATTTGAGTATAATAATCCAAATAGGTTATAGCCGGTTCTTGAGTGGTTGGGTTGGTGGATAGATTTAATGCCCAAAATCTAAAACCTACCTGCAAAGTACCAATTTAAAAAATTTCGAACTAGGAATTGAACCTATTTCTGCTGCAACTGAGAACCGGACCTGTTTTTTGGACGGTCTAGTCCGGTTCCAAGGTAGAACGGGACTAATTGCACAGCCCTATGATAGGCAGCTAAGGATCCTCATCCATTCTTATTTAACTTTGAGATTCCAGAGTTTTAAAGTATGTATTACCAAAGCACATAAATTTTAGCAATTTGTAGCATAATTATAACACAACCATAACTAGCAACATGTGTCGAAAATTTGATGGTGATAGAAAGTATGCGTATGATAGGTAACTGAGCATTCGCATCTGTCTTATCTAACTATTAGATTTTACAATTAAAGTATATATCACTAGGTACAAAAACTTTAGCAATTCGAAACATAATGATAATGCAACCATAACCGTATCAAAAGAACCCTCCCGCTTATATTTTGAAGAATAGGATGCCAGAAGGAAAAAATAAAAAAAAAAATATAGGTTCGGCAGCTGACTCATCTCTCAGTCATTTACTAAATAAACAACGCCAACCACCACCACCCCCACCCCGGCCGCCACCCCCCGGCCGCCCCCCAAACAATCAACTAAACAAAACAAATAAAAAGAGGAAGAAGAGGGGCCGGACCAGAACAGGAACTGGAATTATTCAACAAGGTTGAGAGCACACAAAGCCTCCAATCACAATGAAGCATGCATGTGCGGATCACGACCCGACATTTCCCAGAATCTTCCTATGGTCAGAGCCACCACTGACCAAAACGATCAGAAAGTCATACATGAACCAGTCCTCCATTGCATCACTACCATTGCATCACTATAAATATCCAAAGAAAACGTCATTACCATTCACCTTCTTATTGGATTAGTAGCATGTGCGGATCACGACCCGACATTTCCCAGAATCTTCCTATGGTCACAGCCACCACTGACCAAAACGACCAGAAAAGTACATACGTGAACTAGTCCTCCATTGCATCACTATAAATATCCAAAGAAAACGTCATTACCATTCACCTTCTTATTGGATTAGTAGTTTTAATTCCTCTCTCTCTCTCTCTCTCCAATGGCAAACCCTCCAGAAAACCCTCTCAAATTGCTCAAGATGTTGTTCAACCACGAGGGCCGTGACTCCCCAGCCGAGGTCCGCAACGTCCTCCTTGTTGTTGCCACCCTCATCGCGGCCGTCACCTTCAAGCTG